>JAWMRA010000041.1:1675582-1750443 GCA_035584735.1 Pseudotriccus pelzelni
AACGCAGCTCCAGTTTGCACTCCCCCCCCCAAATCACCCCTTCCCTCTGTCGTTCCCTCCCTCCTTCCCTCCCCCAACCCTTCCCCCCCCCCCCACCCCGCGCCTGTAAATCAGCAAGGAGCGGGGGGGAGACAGGCAGCGGAGCAGGCAGGCGGGTTGCAGGCAGGCGGGCTGCAGGCAGGGGATGCGCTACGGGGCCATGCCCGGCTCGGCGCCCGGCACCGCGGCCTCCCGCCCGCCGGGGAGGGCTCGCACTGCGGCTGTCTCGCCAGCCCTTCCTCCCCAGCCCTCCTCCTCGCCAATGGTGGCTGCTGCGGGAGCGGGCTTGGACACCCCGGCTCTTTTGGCAACGCAGGCACACGCGCAGGCACACACCCCTCTTCCCCTCCTGAAAAAAAAAAAAAAAATTAATAAAAAATTAAAAAAGCCGGAGAGGTGTGGAAGTGCGGTGGCAACGCCAGCCCGATACAGCAGGGAGGGAAAATAAAAAATAATAATAATTAAAAAATTAAAGCGATGATAAAAATCCCTTTCTATCCCTTTTCTCTTTCTTTCCTTTTTTTTTTTTTTTATCTTTGCAGAGAGAGTGGCCGGTTGCTCCTCCTTTTCTCCAGCCCACCCACCTCCGGGAGAGGGGAGAAGGCGGAGGAGCGCAGGTTCTCTGGAGGGGGGGGGGGTGTCCCCCGAGCCGCTTTTCGTCGTCCTAAAGTTTGCAAGGGATGGGGAAAGGGATGGGGATGGGGACGGGGAGAGGAGCGGGGCCGCCTCCCGGCGCTCCCGGGGCTGCCACCGCCGCCGCCGCCGCTCTCCCACGGCTGGAACTCCGGCTGCCTGGATTCCTCCTCCTGTGCCTTCCCTCGCTCCTGCTCACTACTGACACCTAGGATCTCCAGCCTGATTGGGCTAATTGGGAAACGTCTCTGCCCAAAAAGAAAAAAAAAAAAAAGGAAAAGAATAAAACCCCAAACCCACTCAAGGAATCAACCGCATCTCGCTGCCTTCCCCCCTCCCATCCCTTCGCCAGAAAAACCCCTTCCCGGCTGTGGCATCTGTTTTCCCTTCCCTCTCCAGCCTGTGCCCCGCTGCTCTCCTCCGGCTTGGACCGAGGAGGGGAGCGGATCAGAGCGGGCGTGGGGAGGCTCAGAGGAAGATCAATCTCTCAGCCCGGGTGAGCAGTAATCCTGGAGAGCGGCCGCAAGCTGCTCCGCTCGCCGGGGCTTCCTTTAATTCCCGGCAGCCGCAGGAATAATAGTATTTTTTTAAAAAGCTCTTAATGTTTTCCTGCCTGAGTTTGGTGTCCAGCAGGATGCCCCACGGAGCAGATCCCGCTCCACAAGTTCATTCCCACCGCGCAGAGACCCGATGTCCTCTCCGCAGGTAACACCCGAGCTCTCCTCCGGCCAAAAGCGGAGCAGACAGCAGATGGTGGGAAGGAAGGGGGTGCTCTCAGGGTGTTGATGGCAGCACGTAGCAACAGGGCCGCCTTCCCTCCCCTGCGAGCCCCGATGCCGCGAGGATGGGCACCTTGAAAAGGTTTAGGGAAGGGTGGAAGCGAAGGGAAGAGATTCTTTTCAGGAATGTTGGCCCATCAGGACAGGGAGGGGGAAACTCTGGGTGCGATCCTGCAGCTTCCCCCTCCCCAGCAGAAGGCGAAGGCATCCAGCAGCGATGCAGGGGGGGTGAAGAGGGTCCCACCCCTCACGGCAATCAATATCCACGATCAAAGGCAGGGATTGCCCCTCTGGAGGTAGGAATTGCCTCTCCGGGGCAGTTTGTACAGCACCAGGCACAGCAGGGCTCCCCCTCCTCCCCACAGCCTCTTCCATTCACAGAAAATCGGGCTTAATCCGAGCTTTGTATTTTTAATTATCTTAAATTTATGCCACAGAACACGGGGGCCGGGGGCTGTCTATTTGCATCCTGCAAGATATTTATTTTTAAACAATATCATGTTTTCCTTAAAACAAGTTTTATCTCCCCGGGCTTGTGCCTGAGCGCGCCTGTGTGTGTTTTGCCTGAGCTCTGGTTTACATTTCCTGATGGATGGATGGGGATTCAGAGCCCTTTTTTTTTTTTTTTTTTTTTTTTTAAGGTGGTGCATAAAATGTATTTATTATTCTTTATCTCCTGCCTCTTGCAAGGAGTCATTTGTTTTCATTCAGAGAAATGAATACTATGTGAAGCCTGAAGAGTAATAACACAGCAAAATGACAACGGAAGAGCGAGACAGAAATCTGAGAGATACAATGGCAGGTTAGTAACCTCTAAAGATCACTGCTGTTGTGAGCAGTACAGTATTATTTAACGTCCAGTCTGGCTTGCAGCTCCATTTAATAAAAACATATGAAAGTCTCTGGGAAATTTGGTCTTCCATTTAAAACCAGGCTGTTCCGCTAAACAGGGATAATCTGGATATGCCGAGATTACTTCCTGCTATCTGGTGGGAAGGAAGAAATTAAGACAAGTTCTTTCTGCTTCTTAAGACAATGGCACGAGTCAATATATGCCTGTGCTGTTTGGGTTCATGAAGGAGTGAGTGACAAATGAGACTTTATTTATAGGCCTTTTCATGAACTGGGCAGCGGGGGCGGAAAAGGGTTAGGGCTGAAAAACCCAAATGACCTCCCCTGACCCGTGAATAGCTGCAGTAAAAGGGCCCAAGGACAAGGAGGGTTCAGGCTCACCCTGTTCTCATCAAGTGGATATTTTCCCCACCACCACCTCACAGCAAAAAAATCATGGAGAGAACCTGGGCACCCCCACAGTGCTCCGTTCCTGGGGGAAAACCCACCAAACAGCACCCAAGCTGCTCTCAGCATCCTCTGGGAAGAGGCAAAATCGTGTTGTCTCCATCCAAACAGCCTGATTTCCCTCCTGCTGCCCCAAAAACACCCTCCATTGCTCATGAAGTTCTGGATGCCAACAGCATCTCTGCATCCCTCTGCAGTTCCTCCCTCTCCAGCAAGCAGGAGAGGTTTGCAGGCAGCAAAAAGCACACACATCCTTTCATTTCATGCCTTATTACCTGAGCCACACACAGGGATCGCTCCCATCAGCACCCAAAGAACAGAAAACACCAATTTTTTCCAAGGATGTACATCTGTACCCTTGGAGACTCCAATAACAAAGCGGAGGAGCTAATTTAAAGAAAGAAGAACTGGGGGGTGGGGGGTGGGGGAAGAGGGAGAAGTAAGAATCTAAACTGGGTTGTCTGGGGATTTTAATATCATTAATTTTGCCCCGCCATTTTACAAGTTTGTTAAAGCAACACGGTATTTAAGTTGCTGAAAGCCGGAGCTGGTTGATAAAAGCTCCGGGCTTGAGCGAGCGCAGCCACCGCTAAAACCCAACATCGCAGCGCCACCTGCAGCGACCGCGCTTGGTGGCAGCCCCAAAACCCCTCAAACCGGGCGAAACCTTATAAAAAACCCAAAAAAACCCCAAAAAACAAAAACACCAGCCCAGGCTGCTAACTTATAATCTTGTTCCTCCAGGTCCCTTTTTTCATCCCCCTTCTGCCACCCAGTCTTTCAGGTCCTTCCAACTCGCCCCTCTCTCTTGACACACGGAAGAAAATTGGCCCCTCCTGGGGAGCTGTCACCGTCCCCGCCGCTGACAAAGGATGTCTTCATCGTGCTGGTGGAGGGGGGGGGGTGGAAAATTCATTGCGAGCCGGTCTGAAGGGCTCTGCGTTGTCGCTGTGACATCCCGGGGAGGTCACAGGGTTCTGGCTGCCGGGGGTGCCACACTACAAGATTTGGGCAGCTTTACCAGCTTCGGGAAGGGTTGTGTCGACAGAAAATGAGACAGAAGTGCTGTCAGAAAGATGTAAGAGAAGTTCTCAGGGAAGAGGATTGTGTCACTCGGTCACCTGGCCCTGTGTTTGTAGCTTCTTTGCAGCCAATTTCTAACGCGGGGCGGAGAAAAAGCCCTCGAGAGGGTCCATCTCAGCCATTCTCCATTTGTACTTCGTCCAACGTTTCTTTGGAGTCCCGGGGTTTGGCACATTGGCTTATTTGAGAAACCCAGGGTGTCCTGGCATGGAGCAGAGCTGTGCAAGGTGCCCTTTCTCCTCTGCCACCGATTTGCTGCACAGCCTCAGGCAACTCCCTTAACTTCCCTGCCAGTCCTTGCAGGAACAGGGTTTTTTTGGCAAGTTTCTTAGTAGGGCATCTATTAAATAACATTTTTCTCAGTTATCTAATCCTGCCCCTTCCCAGCCCTTTAGCAAACACAGTACAGTGTCAAACAAAGGTGAGGTTTGCCTTCATTTTTTTCCCCCCACTTGATTGGATGGTTTTTTTGGGAGGAGGCAAAATCTCCTCTCACACTGTCCCAGAGTCAAACCCAGCAACTCACAGGAGCCTCAGAGCCCTGGAGAGCCTGGCTGTCCCCTCCCTCTTCAGAGCTCCTTCTTCCCATCGGTGTGTGCCCCAGTCCATGCCAGCACCTGGATTCAGACACTAGTTCACCAACCCTGGATGAGTTACAGGAGGATTTCCAGAGTTATTCAGCCCAAATTTCCTCTCTTTGTTCTAATGTCCTTACTTTTTTCTCCCTTCCCTGTCCCTTCCCATCTCCACCTTACCAGCAAGGTGCCATGGCAGGTGGAGCCTGTCCTTCCCAGGTAGACCCAGGGATGCTCATCCCCCATCCCTCGTCCACCCCGAGGGGGATTTATGATGTGCTGAGGCCGACAGCATCATCTGCCCGTCTTCCCCACCCACCCATCCTCTCCCTGTCCCAGCCTGCCCCCTCCCCGCCAACTCCGGAGCCGTCCCTCCACTCACCCTCCGCCCGCCCCCTGGAAACTCCCCAGGGAACGATTTTTTCTCCCTCTCCCTTCAAATATTTGCCGACCATTATCGCCGCCGGTCACACCCAGGCTGTCGTTCGTCCAAACAAAACAGAAGGGGGGATGGACACGGGAGAGGGGCAGATGGACGGGGGCAGGCTGAGATGGGAGCCAGGGGAGCAGTCAGCCCATAATGATAAGGGGAGCATAAAACACAGGCTGGGGCTGTCGAATTAAATGAGGGGACGCCTGAGAGGGGCTACTTTAAACCGCGGGAGACGAGTGAAAGGGAGTAATATTGGGAGCAGGCAGGTGGAGTGATAAGATACAACCAGGGAAAGTCAGACAAATTCATTGTTTTTCTCATTTTGGAGGACAATACCAATAGGAAGAGCAATCAATCCCTGCTCTGGAGGGCTGGAGAGCACGGCAGGGGGAGGAGGGGGAGATAAGGAGTGGGGAGGTTTTGGGAGTGGAGGGATGAGATGGAGAAATGGGTGGAAAGGCAGAGGAAAGCAGGTCAGGGACATGCAGGAGGAGCTGGAGCCTGGGAGGTGAGAGGGGAAGGCTGGATGCCAACACTGGGGGCACATGGCACTGAAAGGGGCTGCTGGTTGAGCTAAGGAGAGGCAACTCTCAAATCAGAAGAAATCCAAAAGAGAACAGGCCAGCCTAAAGAGAGGAAGGGCCTAATCCAGAGATTAGGGCTTTAATTTGGGATTTCAGAACCCGGGTCAGACTTGCTGCTGTGATGCAGCTCCCGGGGGATGCTCCAGTGGGTACCACAAATGCAGGAGACAGGATAGGAGCCAGGCTAGAGATTTTCGCAGCATGACCCAGCCCTGGCCAGCCCTTGCAGTTGGTAATAATCTAGAAAGGTATTTTGGAAAGTTTGCCTCCCTCAGACGTTGGGAAAAGGATATGCAAAACACGCTTTACAGCCTACAAAAATCTCACAGCTAATTGTGGACGTCACTCGTGGCTACTCCTCAATAGGGATATTTATAAAGCCTCTTTCCTACGTAGCTTTGGCATTTTCCTCACTCAGGGAACATCCACCCAGCCACCCACTCCCAAAAACCTTCAGGACTAAAATCATCTCACTGCCTGTCAAACTGCCCCAAATCAGCAGTGGGCTCTAATAGGCAGTACATGGGGAAGGGATTGTTTTGTTGGAACATCAGGCTTGAAGAAAATAACAGAAAATTATACAAACCAAGCCCAACATTTGTGATTTTTTTTTTTTGTTGCTGCAATTCATGATTTTTAAGCCAATTGCATGGGGATAGGAGGGAGGGAAGGAGGAGGAGGGGAAAGCTAGCCCGTATTTTTTAGCATGTGGGGTTGGCAGCACACAGAGTTACCCACTTAGTGAACGTGGGAGACAGAGAGGGGGAGAAGCATAAGCTCATCTTGGGATGCTGTGGGAACCCCAGTGAAGAATAGCTATTCTTATATGTCAGCTCCATCACCATGGTATCAGAGAGGAAGAACAGAAGGAGAAATGACAGAAAACAGGGGGGAGTGGAGCGGGGTGACTGAAGACATAAATGGGAAGGGGAAGAGAAAGATGTTTCCCTGATGAGCAAGATCACTCGTTAAATAGTTGGTACACAGTCACACCAGCACCTTGGGATGACAGACACAAAGGTGCTGCTGGGCCCTTTAAAAAGCACCTCTTAACATGCTCCCGTATTCACAAGAGTGCCTCCTCTCTCTAAGGCTGAAGTGGGGCTTGTTCAGCCAGCCCTCCCTAAAAGCTTAAAAAACATATATATGCACACGTATAACAACAGGCCAGCTGCCTTCTCCACTTTGTTTACTGGTGGGATCTATACAAAACACACTGACCTGCTCTCCTGTTACCCTGGATCCACCTGTGGTGAAAATGGGCCGTGCAAGAGAACAGCTTTAAAGACCTGTGACCCCTTTGCAGTGCTATTAACGGATGGTGCAGCACCTGGAGAGTACAATTTCTAACTTTTTTCCCCTCTAAACTCCCTTTTTTTTTAGCTCTTTCCACCTCTGAGTGGATACAAATTGCCAAGCAGTTCAGGATGTTGGCCTGGAGTTCAGCCTTCGACCGCAGACCCTGAGGATGTTCGGAGCCACCACCCACAGTCACATATGCAAAATCTGGGACAAGAGACTTCCCCTCTGTAGGGGAACACCCTCAGAATCTCTCTATTATTCCTGTGGATGGTCCCATCACCAGCACTTAATCTGTGTCTAAATCACGCTGAGGTCTCCACCTCTCTGCTTTCTCCACTTCCCAACCTCATGGGAAGAGCTCCTTCATTCAGAGACAGCAGAAGGGGTAACGACTCACCTTTCTCACACTCACCATGATTTTGGTTGTTTTCCACCACCCAAACCATCATGTGCTCCTTTGGGGAGTCTGTCCATCCCAAACTCCTCCAGGGCTCTTCTCCCAGGGAACCAACAGGAGGACAAGAAGGCTCAGCCTCCAGCTGGGCCAGGGCAGGGGCAGCTTGGACAGTGGGAAGGAATTTTTTCCCTGGAGAGTGCTCAGCCCTTGGAATGGGCTGCCCAGGGAGGGGGTGGAGTGCCCGTCCCTGGAGGTGTTTAAGGACAGGCTGGATGTGGCATCAGTGCCCTGGGCTGGGTGACAGGGCGGGGTTGGGTCACAGGTTGGACTGGATGATCTCGGAGGGCTTTTCCAACCAAGTCAATTCTGTGATTTACAGAGGGGGTTTGATTGTTCTCCTTCTCCTTGCCTTGTTCACAGATCAACCCCGTGACGGGCCCTCGCGAGGGAGGGACCAGGGTGACGATCCGTGGGGAGAACCTGGGGCTGGAGTTCCGGGACATCGCGTCCCACGTCAAAGTGGCCGGCGTGGAGTGCAAACCTCTGGTGGAAGGGTACATCCCTGCAGAGCAGTAAGTGGGGTGTGTGGCACACACTGAGCCACCGCACACCTAATGACAGTCATCCCTCTAGGACCTTCCGAGGAGTCCATTCCACCCAACCTGGGAGTCGAGGAGGGGAAGCTGCCGTTCCCCACGTGCAGCTCAGGAGCGGATAATCCGTTTATTACTATATTTGGATTGCTTGTTTAGATGATTCTCATGGCTTATGCCATGAAGTTACCCTCTGTTTTTCGCAAAAAGGGTATTTAATTCTAGTTTGGGCAGCAACCCTGAGATCACTTTGAGCAGGAGTGACCATTAAATTTTACAGCTGCCTCCACCACACACGGCTGGAGGACAGAGAGACCCCTGGGGTCAAACCTCAGCCTGGAATTTCTCAGGATATTTCAGTTAAACTGTATAAATTTACACCACCGAAGCGTGTGACCCACCAAGGGCCAACAGCCCAAGGCCACCACTTTCTAAAGAATAACCCAGTCCCCAGGCTGGATTCTGGGTTACCCACAGCATCAACCTGTCCCTCAAACTGTGCTTCTGCTTTGTGTTTCCTCCACAGGATAGTGTGTGAGATGGGGGAGGCCAAGCCCAGCCAACACGCTGGATTTGTGGAAATCTGTGTGGCTGAGTGCAAACCGGAGTTCATGGCTAGGTCTTCACAGCTCTACTACTTCATGGTAAGTTCCTGCAAGAAGTTCTCCCTGGTCCTGAGGGTCCTCAGGCCTTGGTCCCCTTTGCTGCATCTACCCGTTGTCCTTCATCATATTTGAGCCTCTGAGCTCTTCACTGCAGTTCTGAGGGCACCAAATTGTTCATTCCATTTCCTTTCGACATCTTGTTCTGAGGAAAAAATAGCTTGCCTAATTAAAGTTTTAACAATCTAATAATAGTCCGGATTATTAGTCCAGTTACAGTTCCATACGGCCACAGTCCAAATTAGTACAGAAAATTCTCATTAATAGTTAAAAATGCTGTACAGGAAAGAGCAAAGAGGGGGAAAAAAGAAGGGGAAAAAAAAAAGGGAAATGGAAAAAACCCCCCAGTGTCCTCCAGAAGAAACTTGGGGATTGCTACCACTCATCACTACTGAGTCTTCATGAGGAGTGTGACGCTCATGGTGGGGTTTCTTCCTCCTCACTCTTGAATTCCTCCCAGGGGTTTCTTCATCCCATCCATCCCAGCAGCACTGGGACACATCCAGATCAAGCTGCTGGGGAGCTTCAGAATGTGACTGGGGCTCGGTGCAAGCGGGCAACTGTTTTGGATGCTCCACGATGAAACGATGGACACCTGCAAGCTCAGACTTCAGTTCAAGCACAAACACATGTTGTACACTTGACTTGGGGTTTTTTTTCTCCTTTCTGATGATGTTCCTTGTCCAAGAGACCTGATTATTCCTCTAAGGCCCCTTGCTGGGGACATGCAAGCGTTGCCTGGCCTTGATCTGTGCAGATCTGTGCAGGCTTGACATGAGAGGGTCTCTTTGTTCCCATCAAAAGCTCTCTCGACTCCTGCGAGGGAATGGGACTTTTCTGTAATTATTCCCATGCCTGAGTATTTTTTTGATGGTAAAGGGGCTGGTAATGAATGCAAATGTCTCAGGTTTCCCCCTCCAGCCACGAGCGTTTCTCCATTCTCCGCATTTCCCGATGTCGCTCAGGTGTTACCGGGCTTGGGGGCAGAGAAACTCCACGAGACAAAGCCCCTGCCAGGCAGGCAGAAGGGCTCTTTCCAGGACATTACACTTCCATGCGTCACCTTTGCCACTCTTTGGAATTACTGTCTGGTTTTGATCATCCGTGTCCATCTGTGATGGCTTTCCCACTGCCAGCGTTCCCGGCCGCGCGGGAGCTCGCAGTCGGCAGGGCTTTTCTCTGCTCAACGCCTCGGTACCTTTGTGTCAGGCACAACACAATCCCCCCAAAAAAACAGAGGTTCTCCAGCCTGCCCATCATATTTTGCCTCTCCTGTGTCCAGAGCTTTCACAGCAGGAGCTGTGTTTTTTTTTTTGGCTTCCTCGGATGCTCCTGCCGGGAGGGCAGAGATGCCGCTGCATCTCAGCGTGCCTTGGCATCCTTGGCAGCTTGAAGGGAAGGGAAGATGTTTGAAAAACTGAGGAAGGGAGATAAATGTGGCTTTCTGATTCGTGGTAAATCCTCTGGAAAATCGCTTTTCGAAAGGTTTGAGGCGAAAACTTGCCCCAAGTTGGCCAATAAGCCTCCCCCTCTCCTGCAAGAATTGAAAGGCCTCGTGCTTTGAGCTCGTCAGAGGATTTAATTTCGGTGTGTTAACTAAGAGGCACCTTAGTTTAGTGGTGCCACACCAGCTCTTCTCCACATTTCTAACGAGAACTTTTAAATTCAGAAGGCTGTTGGTTTGGCTTAAACTCATCTGTGATCGAAAACTGCACGTTGCATTAGAGAGTACAGTAAGCCAAAAGGGAAACAAAGCTGAAATTAAAGTTAAGATGATCTAAATGAATTTTTTTTTTTCTCAAAGTTATTAATTTTCTTGCTGTGATTATTGCCACAGTCTTTCCATAGGAAAAAAAAAAAAAGAATTATCTTCATTTTTCAGTTCAGGTGCTGACGCAAATTTAACTTTATTCTGGGTTTAGATGAGAACACTGTGTCTCAGTGCAGGTGATGTGGGATACTCTGCATCTCTTCTGGATCTGCTCTTAAAATCCTTGTCCTAGGAGAGCGTCTCCCATCCATCCCTTCCATCTTCCCCCTCTTGCTGCTGCTGTTGAATCCATAGGAAGGAAACCCCTGTGTGAGTCACGTCTTGCTCCATCCTTGTTCCCAGGAGGAATGAGGTGGGAATCAAGGGCTTGACATGCACCATGAGGTCATCAGGCACAGCTCTGATGGTGGACAGCCTGTGTGGAGAAGGTGCTGGAGGAAAGTAAAAGGTTGGGGAGCTGGGGAAAGTAGGGAAAATCCTGGAAAAGTGCAGATTTCCTCTCCAGTTTCCCTCATTGTCGCTGTCCACTTCAGCCTTTTAGAGAGCCACATCTTGCATCTTCCATCACCTTTCACCAGCAAGGAAATGGTGAACAGTCTGGAGGCTGAGCTGTGAAATGAATGTGCTTTGCAATATTTATGAAGGCCACTGTGAATAATTAATGGTTTATCACAACTTTGAAAGCTCAGCCACAAACCCATTTGTAAGATTGGCCCGAGACACAGCAACGCTTTGCCAAGGAGTGTTGTTGGTGAGGATCCTCAAAAGGGTTTGGCTGGTTTATCCACCTCTGAGGAGAGGGCAGGAAACCCAGCCAGGAGTGGGACAAGGGTTTTGGGCCTTAAATTCAAACGTTCCTCTGTGGGTTGTGAATCAGATACTATTGCAGTGCTTTTGTGTGGGCTTCGGGCACCAAGTTGGCCACTCCCAGCCTGTTGTTCCAGAGGAGGTTTAAGTTGGGTATTAGGGAAGTTTCTTCATGGAAACTGATGTCAGGGAAGTGGAGGAACCATTGTCCATGGAAGCACTGAAGAAACACATGGATGTGGTGCTTAGAGCTGTGGTTTAGTGGTAGGGTTGGCAGTGCTGGCTTAATGTTTGGACTCGATGATCTTCAGGGTTGTTTTTAACCTTAATAATTCTGTGATTCCAAGTACAAAAACAGCTCCCAAACCCTTAAGTTTAAATAGGAGAAGTGCCCAGCTCTGCCAACAGATCCTTCTGTGGGGCTGTGTGTCTGATTCTCGTGTTCTGCCCTTCCTCCAAGAGCTGCATTTCCAACAAAAGCAAAATGTTTTTCAAAATGATTAGCCGGGAAGGGGGGGGGAACAGAGGAACAGAGAGGGCTCCGTGTGTGTGTGTGTGAAAGTGGGAGCTGTGGTGTGTGTCAGGTGGTTTTATAAACATGGATTAATGGTCTCCAAAGCTCAATAAGGTGGCTGCGTGATGTACCTGCTCGCTCAGAGGGGCTGAGAGCTTCAAGCACTTGTGTCATCATTCTTAAAGAGAGGGGGAAAGAAATAATCTTCATTTAAATGCATATAGTAGCTTTTCACTTGGGACTGAATGGAAAGTTTTTCTATTAAAATGCAAATGAAAGAATAAACTGTAACTCCAAATTTCTCCCTGAAAATTGATGTCTCCTCTCTGCATTGTGGTAACAGGGTGATCTGTGCCTTCTGAGTGCAAGTATTTTATCTTGATTCGGGGAAGAAGGGAGGGCAGGAGGGTGAGAAAAAGAGGTTTGAGATTTGGGGCCTCTGAAGGAATTGT
The DNA here is from genome assembly GCA_035584735.1 of Pseudotriccus pelzelni. Classification (NCBI taxonomy): domain Eukaryota; kingdom Metazoa; phylum Chordata; class Aves; order Passeriformes; family Tyrannidae; genus Pseudotriccus; species Pseudotriccus pelzelni. Next base: position 1,687,506 of record JAWMRA010000041.1, read on the forward strand.
GGCCCTTTTTGATATATTAACACAGCGCTGTGTTATGCCTGGAAAAGAGGCTCTGAAAGGCAGCAGAGAAAGGGAAAGGGTGTTCATGTGAGCAGTGCTGGCCTTTGTGGCTGTGGCATTTCAGGGGACACTCAGCCTGAGCAAGCCGGGCTGTGTCAGTGCACGACACTCCTGCAGGGCTGGGCTGTCTCAGCATCCAAATCCGAGAAGAAGAGGAGAAAGATCAGGGGTCACGTGTGGGCACGTGGGAGAGGCAAGAAACAAGCTCAGGCTGTCTGCTGAAGCACAGCCCTCCTTCATCCCAGGGAAAAGTCCTGTGAGTGCAGGGGGAGGTTACAGACATCCCTGGGGAACCCTACAGCAGGTTCTGTTCTCTCCTTGGGGGGTTCAGCCGGAGAAGAGAAGGCTGTGGGGAGACCTGAGAGCCCCTTCCAGGGCCTAAAGGGGCTCCAAGAAAGCTGGAGAGGGACTTTGGACAAGGGCCTGGAGTGACAGAATGAGGGGGAACGGATTTTAACCGAAGGAGGGCAGGGTTAGATGGGATATTGGGAAGGAATTGCTGGCTGGGAGGGTGGTGAGGCCCTGGTACAGGTTGGCCAGAGAAGCTGTGGCTGCCCCATCCCTGGAAGTGTCCAAGGCCAGGTTGGACAGGGCTTGGAGCAACCTGGGCTAGTGGAAGGTGTCCCTGCCCATGGCAGGTGGTTGGAACGAGGTGATCTTTCAGGTCCCTTCCAACCCAAAGCACCCTGTGATTCTCAGATCAATAGGGTTGAGTGATCTTTTCAAGACCAAACAATTTTCCTCCCTTTGAGCTCTGTAGTTTGGAGGTGGAGATTCCCCGTTAAGATCCGATCAAGCAGTTCAAGACCCGAGTCATCTTGCCAAGCTGGTGTTGCATGATGGCAAAAAGACACCCAGGCTGTGTCAGACAAACACTGGGGAAGGGAGATCATGGCTCCAGCTGCTCCAGGCATGGAACTGCCTTTGGAAGCAGAGTATTTCTGAGTGGGTACAAGGGCAGGTCGGATTTTGCAGAGGTAAGGAGAGCAGATTACTGGCCAGAAGACGTGGCCTCCTTCTGAAATCACGTGTCACATGGTTAACTGCAGCAAGAGAGGGAAGGTGCCTCTGCCCCTCTGCTGTGTTTCCAACACCACCCTTTGCCTTCACAGACCCTGACCCTCTCCGACCTGAAGCCCAAGCGGGGCCCGGTGTCAGGTGGCACCCAGGTGACGATCACAGGCAACAACCTCAACGCCGGCAGCAACGTCATCGTGACCTTTGGGAGACAGCCCTGCCTCTTCTACAGGTACAGATGAGCCCTTGCTCCTGCTCCTGCCTGGGGGCGAAAGATGTGAGCAGTTACAGTCAGGAGACTTCTGCAACCTGTCCCTCAAGCGCCTCCTTTGCCCGTGGCCGTGTCTGTTCAGCAACGGCACTTGTGCATTCTGCACCACGCGCAGCCTTACTGAGCATGTTTTTGGGGAGAGAGAATAGGATTTATTTCATTGTTTTGATTGGTATTTGATGTGCTTTTTCCCGTGGCCTCTTGTCAAATCTCGCTACAATTCTCCACGGTCCCGCGCTTTGCCACTTGCGCTGGGAGTGCGTCGTTTAAAAGATTCATTTTCGTGTCCCTGCTTTAGGAGAGGTGACAAAGAAAATCTGACAACATCAGTTCTGAGCGTTAAACCACCTCCCTTTTATCCCAGAATAGTCCTGTAGCGCTAAGAAATGGATGATTTGCAATGTTTTAGTTCTGGGTTGGCTCCTGTTCAGCTGCAGTTCAGAGAAGCTTAATGTCAGTGTTACCTGCTGAATGTTCCCTGATCCCTGTGAGAATGAGCCTGAATCCCATTCCCAGGAGCTCCTGCAGCTCAAAACTGCCCAGTGCAACACATTTTGCTGCCAGTGCGGGTGGAGGCTGGCGATGAAGTTGGCACATTTCTCCCAACATGTCCTTGGCAGAGCAAGGGCTCATTCACAGGAGACCTGGGAGCGCTGCCCTGGGGCAGTGCCCTTCCCTCTCCTGGCTGTGGGGATCCTCTTTAGCTGCCTGTCATGGCTCTGGTGCAACTCAGCATCTCTAATTCGGGAGGCTGAAGTCACAGCTTGTGATTTAAGATGCCAAGTGGGAACCACAGCTGCTCGGAGATGCTTGTCGAAGAGCCTGGGGAATTTTAGGAAGGATTGAGCATTGTCTTTCGGGGGAATTTGGGGAGCACCTGGAGGTGCAGCCACTGAAGACGACTTGTACCCCCTTTCTAGGGGCGTAAGATGAGGCTGCATCACAAATCACAGGACTGGGGAGATTGAGAACGTTGGGAGCCTGGATTTTGGGCTCACTGTGGAAGGAAAAGGGCTGCTGCAAAATTCGGACCTGGCGCTGGTTTCTGAGCCCAGCCCAAAAGGAAAAGTTTTGTGCAGAATCCTCTTTGAGAATAACCATAAAATGCTCCCCACTGTATCAGCACTTCCCAAGGGTCCCAGGCACGCTGCAAAGTGCACTTAAACAAGGCTTGCAGTCCTAATGCAAAGTAAACTTTATGATCCCAGGCTGGAAGGCTGAGGTGCAAACACCCCTTTTATGAGGTGCTGCTGCATCTGTCCACAGGCAGGAAGGAAACATCCATCAAATATTTAATCCCAGAGAAATATCTTCTGTAGACAGGCCTGGCTTGGACTTCCCTTGGGCTTCAGCTTTCACTCTGAGCCCTGAGAAATGATGGCTCTCGTGGTTTTATTTAATAAACTAGTGCAAAAGCAACACGGTGGCACTTCCTCAGATGAACAGTTCACACCCCATTCCTGCAGCAGTGACTTTCACCACTTCCCAGTGCACAGGTTTGGGTCACAGGACATCAGAATGAGTAGCTGGGCTCTTTTTGACACCGTTTGTTTTGCTGTTGGTCTCTTATTTACTTGCTCCTGCTCCCAGGAGATCCACCAAGCACATTGTCTGTAACACCACTGCCTCCTATGAGGGCTTTGAGAAGGTGAAGGTGTCTGTGAGAGTGGACAAGGCCAAGATACATCAGGAGCTGCACTATGAATATGTAGAGGATCCAACCATCCTGAGGATCGAGCCTGAGTGGAGCATCTTCAGGTGAGCATCCCATGGGAAGCCCCTGCCATCCCCAGTGGTTTTCCAATGCAGCGCTGCTGTGAGAATATTGGTCCTTGAGGCAGAAAACTGCTTTCCAAGGGTTGTGTTCACTAAGAATTGGTGCAGAGCGACTTCCCAGAGGCCAGACAATGAGGGCTGGTGGATTTGCCTCCTGGGAAGACAAGAAGTTCAGCAGGGCATTGTGTGTGGTAGAAACACTTTGGTTGCTCAGTGGGTACCCTGGGGCAAAATTTCCACAGATCCCAGTGAGAGATGGGCAGGATAAGGGTCTTTTCTCAAAACAAACTCTATGTAGTGCACGCTAAATGATCCTGCACCCTGTCTTCACTGTGAGAACAAAAGCTCTTGGTTTAATGCAGCAAGATCCAGCTGCTAATACTCCCCAGAATCCTCGGAGACTCCGTGCTTTGGGGTGGGTGCAGCAGGTCTCCAACCTAGAGTTGAAGCTTTCTCCCTCTTTTCTGCAGCTCAGGGTCTATCTCCAGCACCAGGATGTTTCCTGAGTGAAGTTCACAGGCCACTGGGGCTGGTTAAACTGCCACAGTTGTGTCCCCAAAAGCTGCAATTCCTGGTGCTTGTGATTGTGTGTGCGTTTGGGATGGACCCACAGCTTTGCATGGCAGTAGGAGGAGTCACTGATCCCTTAAACCCAGGCTTAAACATCGTAACTGTGCTTAGAGAAGTGAATCTCCCTTGGGCTTGAAGGCAGGAATTCCTACTTTTCCCACAGCCTCCATGGATTTGATGCCTTAGGACTAAGCATTGCTGGTGTGGCCATCACACCTGAAAGCCCCAGGGCTCTGTCCTGAGGTGAAACACGAAAGGAACCCTGTTCCCTGCCCTCTCCAACAGCTTCCTCCTCGTTAGGGATCCCTTTTTCTCCTCACCCCATTGATGCTGCGTTGGTGAATCCAGAGGGTTCACGCCAAGGGGTCTGAGAGCAGCACTTGCCCTGGGTGTGGAAGTGATACCCAAACACTCTCAGGAGCCTGCAGGAACCTGCAGGAATGGTCCCGGGAAAGGAGCAGTGGGTCATTAAATGCACTGATATTGCCTCGAAAAGATACAAAACCAGGAATCCCAGGCCCCCCTCGTTCACCCCCAGCTCTCTGCTTCCCTGCCAAACTGGCCTGATTGCAATATCTGGGGATTAGGAACAGGGCTTGTAAATCCACACCCCCCCACCGCCCCCAGTTCAGCTCCCATCCCAAAGATGCTTTCACAAATCAATTAGTGCCTTTAATTACCACGGGGGAATTGACTGATTTAGCCGGATTGAGCCTTTGCACGGCGGCCTTGAAGCTTTAATGTCGGGATTTTCCAGTTGGGGTTTTTATTTTCGGGCAGAGTCCAGGTTATCAGTGAAACAGCAAATCACTTTACCCCTTTCCTTATTAAAGTGAGCTCAGTGTTGCTTAAAAGGTGCAAGACTGACACCTAGGAGAGTGAACTCCCTGATGTTCCCAGGAAAGCTGCGCCATGGGGACCTTCCTCAGGTCTTTCCTCGGGTCTGGGAGGTGAGAAGTTCTCCAGAGCTCCAGAACCTGTTTGATCCTTGTTTTCTCTGCTGAAAATGCCATAAGACATGAAGAAGCAGCCAAGAAGGTGTTTCAGGTGGATTGGCAAAGCTTCGCCCAGCCTGGAGGTTCAGGGATTCTGTGTCCTGATGAACTGGATCTCCTATCCCAAATCCCGGGATAAAGGAAATTAAGATGAGCTGCTTGTTTAGGGGGTACCACATTATTTGTGGGGTGTGCAGCTGCTAGGATGGATGACTGGGATTCTGCTTGTAGAGTCATTAATACTGGAAAAGATTCCTGAGATCTTTGAGTCCAATCATTAACCCATTATGGTTTAATGGTGTTCACCACTAAACCATATCCCCAAGTGACACATCCACACACCTTCTGAACACTTCCAGGGGATGATTTGAACACTTCCAGGGAGGAAACACCTTCAGGCACAGCCTCTACCCTTTGCTTTGCTGAAATCAGAATGGATCTATTGAGCAATAACAGGAGCCTCGTTTTAACCAGACCTACCCAATCTCATCCTCTCTCTTGTGCAATTCTGAGTCATTCCTAACCTCGAAGGAGGGCGCAGAGGGAGAAGGTGGAGTATCCAGGATGTTCAGGGTGTCAGGGACAGTTTTAAGCCCTGTAACTTGTGGAGCTCCATCCAGCAGGTCGTGGTGGGGACAAGCATCAGTGTGAGCACAGCACGCAGAGCTGGATGAAAGCACAGCCAAGCCCAGCCCCGAGAATGAAGCGAAAAATAAGTTAGACGAGACAATTTGACGTGGGGACTGTTATATTTGCTGTGTGGAATGCTTCATTCCAGCAAATCCACTGCGCTCCTCTGATCCATCACTCCTGGCTGTGGGGCTGAGCTGTGCTGAGGGACAGACTTTGCAAAATCAGTGATTGCTTGTACCAAGCCTGGCTTAAAACATTTTCAAGAGGCAATTTCCAAGACAATAAAGAAAATATTACTGCTGATTTAGTCCTGTGGCCAAAAAAACCCAAAACACAAGGAGTCACATTGGGCTGGCAGGTAAATAGAGTTTCATTTATACTTTTGATCTGGGTTTCGTTTGAGTTACGTCCAGCAATTACCTGAGTCTGCAGACAGAAAATTACACCTAGGGCTTTGGGGGCAATAAAGAGTTAAATTCAGAAAGCTTTTGGCACCTCTGTTATTTTGCTGGGCAGCACCAGCTCTCCAGGCTCTGATCTGACCTGGTCAAGAGGTGGCTTTGACTGGACATTCAGCTGCAGGCACAAAAGTGGCCGGTGGGTTTCAAGGCAGGGAACAGTTTTATCTGCTTTATTTTCAAGACAGAGGGGGGTTGGAGGTGATTTTGTGTCTTCATCACCTCTTTTTTTTCCCCCTCTCTCCTGCTCCTCTGCTGTGGCTGTGTTTAATACCTGTGGTGTGAGCCTGCAAGCTCAGTTCCCAAACCAAACAGAGAATTTGTAACGCGTGGGTTTAAAACTGTGTGCACAGGCTCGGTTGATTAAATAAAGGGATTTTATTTATCACATATTTCTATGTATGTACACACACTGGGGCCGTCTGGAACATGTAAAACTTTTGGCTGAGTAAAGATTGAAAATCCCTTCTACTTTGAATCAGCAGAGATTAATAATGGTGATGATAATATAATAATAATTATTATTGTTATAAAGGCTCACAGCCAAAAATGCAGAAGAACCAGGACAGTGGCGAAAGAACAAAGTAGTTAATAGACTTTGTTTGTGTCTTTAGGTGAGCAAGTTCTCCCTGATATTTCTCTGGGGGCTATCAGGAATATTCACTGTGAATTTTGGGGAGAGGGTATTTCTTCTGCAAGGCAGAGAGGGGAAAGGCTCTTGTAAGTAAGGGTATGACTTCAGAAAAGATTTCAAGAAAGCTCAACCGCCCAGATCTCATGGAAATGGGAAAACGTGGGTTTGCCCCATAAAAATTTCCCATTGGGAATTTTCCAGTCAGAGAGCAAGAACTTGAGATACTCCGCAAAACTCAGACGTTGTCCTACCCATGGGCCAGTCCAGACGTTATCTGAATGAAAGACCACAAAGAACCTCTCAGAGAAGGGTCACAGGAGCGCCTGCTGAAGGAATATGGTTGTGCCAATCCTCTTGGGATAAAGCAAAACTGCTTGGTTTATCCATGTGGGTGCAGCTGGAGGGGCTGAAGCTCAGTCCCGACTGTCTGTGCCCAGCTCACCAAAACCTGAGAGCTCTTCTGTGAGCAGAGAGCTCTGTTTGCGTTCATTCCTGCCTCCCCATCTGATTAATAATGGAAGATAAATGAGGAACATGGAAAAACAAAGGTCAGGAATGGAGGAGATCTGTTGGCTCCTTCCTCCCGGCGTGTTTATTCTCTGGTGTTTCCTCATTTATAATGCAGGTGCTCCGCCTTTCCTGTGTCAGTAGGTTTACCTGGAGGCAGGAAAGGGGTTCTGAGCTTTCTTTTCACAGTCCCATCGATTCCTCCCGTCCTCAGAAGGAAATAAATTGCATCCTGGGCAGTTTCCAGGGGGAGTTACAGGGGCAGGTGTTGAATCTGATGAGAGCACTCCTCGCCCTGGGAAGCCCTCAGAGATGGGGCTGTCTGCTGAGGACATTTCCTCATCCTGTCCTGGCTGTGGGAGCCCCAACAGCTGCAGATTTTGCTTCCTCAGATAACTCTCCCCCCCTCCAGCCCTTGCCTCGTGTTGGCCCCGCCTCATGGAGCAAAGGGAGAGCTCACCCTGGTAGGGCAAGGCTGCTCCAGTTTGGGGTGGCCAAAAGCTGGGGAAGCCTTGACACGGTGTTCAAAACCAACCCTACTAAACCCTGGGAATGGTCCTCCGCAGTTTCCTTCCCCCCCTGCTCCCTGAAGTGCCACAGTCAGCAGCGCTGGCTGCAGCTGGAAGAGGCAGGGAAAGGGAGAGAAGGGTGTTTCTGAAAGCTGTTTCCTTCTGGTGACAGTGATTGCAGGGAACGGACTCCTTCTGCATCTCTCCCCATCTCATCTGGGCCGGGAGAGATCTTGGAAAATGGGGAAAATCTCCCAGATGCTTGGAGGGATTGGCTTTCTCAGGAAACTGGTCTTTGAGCAGAGGGATGCAGCAACAGGAAATCTCTGTCCTGTCCTATGTGGGATCCAACACCACGTGGAAACCCAAGGCAGTGCCTTCTGCACACCAAGGCTGAAGACTTTGCCTTGGTTTCTTGTGGATGCTGCAGCTCCTCAGCAGCACCAGAAATTTTTCACTGAGGTGACATTTTCTCGTTCAGGGTGAAGTTTTATGGCAGGTTTAATATGCAAGATGGGGCTACAGACCTCAACCAAGGTAGCACTGAATCCTCAAGAGCTGCTTGCATGGGACAGTATCTATAAGGGCTTTTTGGGCTGGGCACTGAACAGGCTCCCCAGGGAAATGGTCACAGTCCCAAGGCTGCCAGAGCTCGAGGAGCACTTGGACAATGCTCTCAGCCACGTGGTGGGATTGTTGGGGTGTCCTGGGCAGGGCCAGGAATTGGTCTTTGATGATCCTTGTGGGTCCCCTTCAAGTCAGGGCATTCTGGGACTGATTGAAGCAATCCAGGAGATACAGACCGTTCTGAGGAGCCCCTGCTAAATCTCCACCTTCCTCCCATTATCAACTCTTGTGATTGCTGAGCCCTGGCAATGAAAAACACCCAGATGCTGCTTGATGTGACAGCTGTAGCAATCATGTGTTTTTAGTTATCTCGCTCCTAATGAATGAATGAAAAATCATTTGTTTGTTTTGTCCTTCCTTCCTTCCCTCCCTGTGGCACTGCGAGATGTGGTCACATACTTTGCAACCAGCATTTAGAGGCACAGATCAGACATTTTCGGTGTGATATCTCTATTAGCTGGGTCCTTTGTTCTCTTCCCTCTCTTCTCTAGTGGCAACACACCCATTGCAGTGTGGGGAACTCACCTGGACCTCATCCAGAACCCTCAGATCCGGGCAAAGCACGGCGGGAAGGAGCACGTCAACGTGAGTGTGGCTGCTGGGCCGGGGAGGGGACACGGCCACGGTGGTGTCAGGGGCTGGCCAGCAGCTTGGAATTGCATCCCAAAACCAGGGCATGACTTGCTTCCAGGACGTTACCTCCTCCCTGAGGGAGGATAGGAGCAAAGAGGGAAGCGAGAGGGGTGTAGTGAAGCTCCTGATCTCTTCTAAGCCTGTTTCTTCCATTGGCTCAAAGCCATCTGTGCTCTCTCTTGGCCCGTGTGTAACCTGTGTTGTTTATGTGCATAAGAAGGCCCAAATTCAGGTTATTAACTAAGCAGGCTGTGGTCAGAAAAATACTCTTTGGTACTACTGTGTCCACTCCGTGGGCTATTAGGGATCCTGCAAGAATATATCTGGGTTTAACCAATTTGCAGCCTCATTCAGCTCTCACTGAGCACTGAGGAACCAGAAGAAGCTCTGAGGAGACCAGCAGAGCCAAGGTCTGAGAGATAATTCACTCAGAAGGAGCCACTTAGCAGTAGCTGCTGAGCAGCTCCAGGTACAGCTGGAAAAGGTGTGCTTGGCACCTCCAGTTAGGAAACTCGGGAGTAGACAGCACCTGGTGGTGTCTACAGTAGCCTGAAGGATGGGACCACACCACAGCATCTGAAAAAGTGTTGGCTGTGTATGGGCACTTTCTGGGACCAAATGTGAAAGACCATCCCAAAGGAAGAGGCTCTAAAAATAATTGGGTTGGGGGAAAGAAAGTCCAGATCCTCTGCATTTCTCGAGTTTTCAGATTGATCCATGAACTTTCCACCCAGGGTTCTCAAAGCACTTTGCAGATGACAAATAATCTGCTGCCACATGAAGAGCTGCAAAACTGTGATAGATCCAAAAGGAAAATGGGGCAGATTCGTTTGCATCTGCAGTTTGGAGGTGGAGGCACCCGAATTTTGGTCTTATCCCAGCTCTGCCATGAACTAACATCTCCCTTCGTAAAGCCAAACCCAAAGCAGTTTTGTTGCCTCTCATGCCCCACCAGATTTAGGATATAACTGTTGAGGTTGGGTTCTGGGTCTGATGTGGATCTTGACAGAGAGTGTCCCATGAACTCTGGGAGAACCCTGGTCCAGCCTCTCATGGATATCCGTGGGTGTGTTTTGGTGTTGTGTTGTATTTCCTGGTGCAGCACAGCCAAACCCTCCTCAGCTTTCCTGCAGGACTAGAAGCCTGCAGGACTTCTTCTCCCAGCAGACTCCAGCTCTTGCCTGACACGCTGGTCTCAAACAATCCTGTGCTGTGCAGATGATGAAGCCAGTCCATCCCCTCCCACATGCTGCCGTGGAATTCAGTTTTGTGGCGGGAAGTTCTCCACTGCCTTTTCTTCCTTGGAAAAGCTGCATCGCGCTAGTTAGGAGAAGATTTTCATGTCAAGAATCCACCAAGATCCCACAGAGCTTATGCTGTTTCCCCACAGATCCTGTTGGTTCCTGGTGAGCCCAGGATGCATCGTGGTAATAACCATGAGAGAGAAAGATGAAGATTTTGGTCCTAAAGGATAACCAGGAATCCAATTCCTAGTCCTTAGTCAGGGTGAAACACCTTTCACGATCTGTTACTCCTTTCTCAAATACACACGAAAGAAAGGAAGTTTTTGGCAGAGCTGGAGCCAAACTCTGGGGTCTCCTGAGACCTACCCTTTTGTCTTCCCCTCTCCAGCTTCCTGGGATTCATTTCAGGTAACCTGATGTTCAAACTGGAATCTTGAGCACAACAGACACTTTTGGAGTGATCCCCAGAGATCAAACTAAAGTGTGAGAGAGAGGTTTGGACTAGTCCATGCTGTACAGAAGGAAAAGGAAGAAATTCATATTTCCAGAAGGAAAAAAAGTTAGGGAAAGATGCTGACACTGCCCCAGCAGGGCATTTCTAATCCCTTCCCAGCCTCGATTTTGTGATGGGGAATGTTTTGAAGCAGTGGAGCGCCGTAACGGCCAAAATCGGGCCGCACAGTAACCAAAAAGTTCTGCTCCTCCCTGGCCCCCAGCAGTGGGTAGGGTGGCATCTGGGTGGCATCTGCCCCCCAGGAGGGCCATTTTCTACAGGCTCTCCTCACGTTGGGTTTCTTTCTGCAGAACTGCGAGGTGCAGAACAGCACAGAGATGACCTGCCAGGCCCCAGCCCTGGCTGTGGACCCCAATCACCAGTCGGAGCTCGCCGAGCGCCCGGAGGAGTTCGGCTTCATCCTTGACAACGTCCAGTCCCTGCTGATCCTCAACAAAACCAACTTCACCTACTACCCCAACCCCATCTTCGAGGTGTTCAACCCCTCGGGGATCCTGGAGCTGAAGCCAGGAAGTCCCATCATCCTGAAGGTGAGGTGGGGACCGAGGGCTGGTGTTGGGGGACGTGTTGCCTGTTGCCCCTCTGTGCCTGCCAGCACCCCACAGACCATGGTGGCACCCCAAAAGCTTCCTCCCTTCCCTGCCCCTACCACTCTGCATCATATCAGTCACCTCCTGCAAACACCAACCACTGCCAGTACCCATAACCAAGAAATATTAACTCCTGCTGGAACAATCCACATGCAGCCCAAATTGGTACCAACTGCTGCTCGCCAGAGAGCAGTTTCTATGATTGCGACAGGGCTGGCAATTAAACACCCCACTCTATTTCTTTTTTTGGGGTTGCAAGACCTTCCTCTCAGCCCTGTTTAAACCCAAACCAGTCCTTTGTCATTCCTGTGATCTGCACAGGCACACAGAGGAGGAATTTTGTGATGCAGCATTTCTGTATCAGCTCTTTCACGTGGTGCTTATGCAAAGAGATGGTTGTGCTTCTTGCATGTTTGGAAAGGGTGGGGGGGTGTCTGTCTGCCTTGCCTGGCTGTGTTTGGTGAGGAATTCATTGTGCAAGGCTTTGATGCAACATTTCTAATTCAGTTCCAGAGGGAAGGGAGCAGGACAGGCCGTTGGGCCTGATTTGAGTCCTCAGCCGTTCATGTTGACTTCCTAAACTGGGTTTTCCTCTCTTTGTCAGCAAATGGTGAACTACAAATGTCATAACAGAATCACAGAATGGTTGGGGTTGGAAAGGACCTTAAAGACCGTCTTGTTCCACCCCCTGACACCTTCCACTACCCCAGTTGCTCCAAGCCCTGGCCTTGGACACTTCCAGGGGTGGGGCAGCCACAGCTACGAAGTGCAATGTCCCAGGAATCAACTAGAGGGGGAAAGAAAACTCTCTGCTGATGTTTATTTGATTTTGTGGGGTGATTTGTTCTGTCCAGGGCAAGAACCTGATCCCGCCAGTGGCAGGAGGGAATGCCAAGCTGAACTACACCGTTCTGGTTGGGGAGAAGCCCTGTGCGGTGACTGTGTCAGATGTGCAGCTGCTCTGTGAGTCCCCAAACCTCACTGGAAGGCACAAGGTGATGGTAAGTGCTGCTTGAGCCTCAGCCTCTCCTCCCTGGGTGGCTTGGGAGGGCACAGCAAAGCTGAAGAGCTGGGAGAGATCTCCGAGGAGTTTGCATCATTATTTGCCTTCCCAGAAACATCAGGGCCCCTTTTTGATACAATAAGCCCTCCAAGGGTAACTTGGAGAAGAGAGGAGTGATCTGAAGATCTTTGTGGGAAACCTTTCATAATCAAAAACCTTTAGGAAAGTTTTCTTTTCTTCTGTTTTCTTATGAACTATGATGCTCATGTGAGAACATCCATGTGACATGTTCCCACACGACATCCTTTGTTAAACTCAGCACAGTCCCCACCAATTACTGACATGGTAGTGGCTAAAATTTGCCTTAATGTAGGAAAGAAAAAAAAAAAAAAAGCAGGATATGGATGATAATGTGACTGGACATCTATAAAATTTAGTTTACTCCTGCACATCCTTCCTGGGACTAGTGAAGGATGGACCTAGTGATTACATCAGAGGGAGCTTCTCCTCCTCTCACAGCTGATTTATTTACTCCTTCTTTACTTTCCCCTCAGTAATTTGCACCCCTTGATGCTGTTGCTTAATAAACAGCACATCAGAACTCACTGGAGCTGTCCCAGGCTGTGGGTAGAAACAACAAAAGCTGACAACTGACATCACTGTTACTTATCCCTCGCGAACGACTCTTTTTCCACCTTCTCTGTTGCCCTCCCAAAGCTGCATCTGCCACATATTTATTTATTTCAGTGCAGTGAGACCCAGAGATGATGGAGACACGCTGCAGGGCTCTTTAGAAATAGAGTTTTCTGGGAACTTTTAGTAAACAGAGTTTATGATGACCATTTTGGGTCTTGCTTGTGACTGCTGCTGGGAGACCTCGCGCCGGCTACTTGACTTCTCTGTGCCAAAGTTTGTCAACTGGAAAATAGAGGTAATAATCCTTTCCAGCCATGCAAAGGTCCCATGGCTCTGGTTTCATTGTAAAGCACATTAAGGCACTCCAAGAAGGGAGAGATTTTTCTCTGTGTGAACAGCAAAGCTTTGGAACGTGGCAAAGGATGTTTGTTCCCCGCCGTTTTCATCGATATAATTAAACATATGGTCAGGCAGAGGTGGGCAAAGCCAAGCCTGCAGAGAGAGAAAACTCCAAGTCAGGTGAGCAATAATCAATCCCCGGGGATCAGGGAGGATGAGCATCTGGTCAGGTTGTACTAATTGGGAAAGACTCACCTGCTCCTGCAGCTTGGGGCAGTTTAAGTGAAGCCAAAGATTAAAAAATAATCCCTTTTTGAGGATGCTGGAAGCATGGGAAGGTGGTGGCGTTGAAGCCTGTTAATGAGCATCAGTTTTAGGGCAAGTTAGAGATTTTATTCAACTGCCAACACAGAGGCAACACTGTGACAGCATCTGGGCTGGGAACCAAACGCAGAAGGTCACCTGTGATGGAGGCCTTTGCTCAAGGATGGACTTTGCATCTGGAGCTGAACAGGGGACAGCTGGGCTGGGAAATGCCCCCTCCAGCACGGCACAGCATCTCTCGCTGCCGGGGCTGGTACGAAATGTATCCCCCCTGTTTCCCAGGAACATCTTTTTGATGGTCAGGAGAAGCGACAGGCAGCTCTCCCAGGTCCTCCTCCCGTTTCTGCCAACGATTTGCTGTGTGGCCTTGAGGAGGTGGTGGGACAAACCCTTCCCTGCAAAGTGGGGTGGCCAAGATCTGAGAGGGGGCCACGGGAGTGAATCAACCACCGCAACATAGAGATGATTTCTAAGGGGAGGAGCGGTGACAGTGACACACACACCGATGTCAACACCCTTTTGATCTGCTTCAGCTCTTCTTTGTGCAATGACAGAGTTAAGTATTTGAAAAGAGGTAGGAAAGGAATAAAAAGCCTTGAGCAATATTTAAAAAAAAAAAAAAAAAGGACTAAAACTCAGAGGTGAGTTTTCTCCAAGGATGAGAAAGAAACATGAGGAAGGTCCATCACAGAATCACAGAACATGCCAAGCTGGAAGGAACCCACAGGGATCATTGAGTCCAGCTCTTACGCCTGCACAGGACCATCCTCAAGAGTCCCACTGTGTGCCTGAGAGTATTGTCCAAACTGTGCTGGAGAAGGTCTGCAGTGAAGATGTGGGGTACATCTAAAGGATTCCTGGTATCTAATCTGGGTGCTTATACCCAGAAATTCCCACTGGACTTTTTGTGCAGTGAATGGAGAGATGGGCAAATGGAGCAACTGACGTTCAGGGCACTTTTCCTCTCATCCTAAATTAGACACTTTCACTGGGCCAGGACAAACATGCAGCAGGAAAGACACCACCACAGGCAAGTTTTGCACAGGAGGAGCTCCTGATCTTCTGCAGGTGACCCCTAAGACTCTGTTGGTGAAAACTGATGTTTGCCATAGTGCCTTTTAGAACAAATTCACGACTAACAGGCTCAACAGGTGGCCAAACTGGTGCTTAGTAATATGGAGGGTTCATGTTCAGCCTTCTGGAAGGTATAAACAGCTTCCCCTGGAACCACTTGGTGGCCCAAGAAATAAAGTAGGGCTGTTATATCTATATATTTGCCAGTTTTTCATTTAAATTCTCAAAGTAATATTGCAGCCTCATAGGCTCTCTGCTTCAAGAGGGAGATTCTCTCACATCAAGGCAGTTTTGCTTGTGGACTGTGAGACCCTCCCAGTGTTGAAACCACCTTTAGAGAGGAACACACTTTTGTTAGACACCTGCCTTTAGGAGCCTAAATCCTCTCCCAGTTAATGGAGAGAAGTGGGAACTTCCACTGAATCAAACATCTCATCCTGGTGTCAAAGGAGGTGTCAAAAGCAGCTCACATAAAGCACATCCTAAAAGTGCTTTTTTCTCTTTATTGACTCTGAAATCGTGCTGGAATGTCTAACTTAGATGTGCTTGTGGAATATTTGGAGAGAGAAATCTCCTCCCGTGGAGATGGGCTGTTCTCTGAGCTTTGAGGACAGACCTGCACTGGGATTTGGGATGGGCTTGTTTGATTTTAGTCTGATAGTCCTTGAATGGACTCGTCTGACTGCAGGGCTTGGAGGAAAAGGGCCACTGTTGGAAAGAGAAAATGAAATGGAATAAATCCATTTATTGATCCACTGTGACAGGAAGGAAACTGTGCAAGCTTAAGGAGGGAGGCTTTGGAACAGTGGTCTGCAGTAAAAGGGAACAGCTTTCAGTGCATGGATCAGGATGTGAGTTGAGTAGTGTGTCATGTACCAATCCCAAACCTCTGCCCTGTGCAGGTTTTATAAGTGAGTTGGGCCTTAGATCTTGAAATAGATGGGAAAACTGGTTCCTGCTGCCTCCTCAATCAACATGGGTTGTTCCTTGGCCTCTGAAGATGCTCTACAAGTCATCAGTGTCATGCTGCAGGAATGGCCATCTTCATTACCTGGGCAGATAAACTTGGGGTTGGTTTCATTTCTCACTGTGGATGTTGTCATCTTTCTAAAGCCCACCCGAAAAATGGCATGAGAGGAACCTGTGGATGGAAATTGGGTATTTTCAGACATTCGCTTTTGTCCTGTCCATGGCATAAGGGTTGTAGCTGTGTGTCTTTGACCAGGGGCCACGAAGGAGCAGCCTACACCTGGTGGTAGAGCAAACCCAGCATCTTCTCTGAGGTTGCATCTGGGACTGCAATAATTTCTAGGAGATGGTGGGGTCACAGAGGTTCATGTCCCCCAGAGAGGACTGTGCTGGTGAGCAGCTGGAAAACTCTTCTTTAATTCATGACTCTGTTCCATAATCTCTTCTGGCCCCAAGCCTTCCTCCTTGGAGCAGATCCTTCCTCCTGCAACCCAGAGGGGAAACCTGAGTAGGTGCCTGAGCTGAGCCACGGGAGGCCTGGGATGAATGTGTGTGCAGGCAGGCTGGAGCCAGACTGATGAGCTGAGAGCCAGGGGGATGAAGGACGAGGCAGGACACCAGGCTGGGATGTGGGAGGTGTTTCCACCAGCTGCTGTGGGAGCTGGAAACGTGAGGGACGCTCCTCATAGCAGAGGCAGAAAACAGTTTAATCGCGTGCTGCAACGGTCCCCGCTGCAATGGGGATGGGAAACACTCAGCCTTGGGGTCCTGACTGCATTTCTACCTGGCAGCAAGATTTTGCTCTTTGTGCAGGTCCAGCTGTGCCTCTCAGTGACAAAGCTCCTCTGGGCTGAAGTGATGGGGCTCATCACCACGTCCCAGTCCTTCCAGCTCTTTGCACGGCACCTCCCGGCTTTGTGCTGGTCCATACCCAGTGTTCCCCAAACACAGCACAGCCCTACAAGCCTTCTTTTATACTTCAGGCTGCTCAGCAGAGCTCTTCCCCCCGTCACTCAAACTTAGTCTACTCTACAAATAGCTTTGAACAGCCTTGTAGTAGCCCTGAGCAAGCAGGATCCTGTGGGATTACCATTGGGAGCAGTGTTCATGTTGTAAAAATGGACTCCTAACAGACCTGCCACAGCAGAACATTTTGTTGGGCTCGCAGCAGGAACACTTGCAGGGTTTCTCGCTGGTTGTTAAAAGTAAGGTGCTCATGCAGCAGCTTCTTCCGGAGGTTGGAAGCAGCTTTGGGAATCCCTGGAAGCTCATAGAGAACAAAAAGCTGTGTTCAACTGCCTGTCCCACTGGTGAGCATCTGCACCATGCCACTGTGTGGCTGAGAAAGGAGCAGTAAAGAGCATGGGCCAGGCTTGTGTCCTTGTAGGCTTTTTCTTACTGTCTCAGAGGCTTCCAGGCACAGTTTTATCAGGTGGGAGAGTCAAAAGAAGACAGTGACTCTTATTTCTGCAGTCCTACTGTACTGGCTGGGTCAGGTGTCCCCTGGCCCACTGTAGGGTGGGATCCCCCCAGACCATAACCATGAGTGGGTGTTTTGGGACTAAGGGATGTCAGTGTCCAGCAAAACAGTGTTCAGGATAAGGAATGGAAAACACAGGATGACGTCTGAACTGAGCCAGGAAACGGAGACTGGTGACTTGTCCCACCACAAGCCCTTTGTTGGTTGGGCTCAAGGTCACTCTGTCAACAGAGACGATTCTATATGGCATTTCAGGTGTTTTTAAGCTGTTCTCTATCCAAACACTTCCCTTTTTGGCTTGGGAGACGAGCTCATCCTTCAGCCTTAGCCAAGGAGACGATGGAGCTCCTCCATGTTCCTGCTCCTCTGAGCGTTTCAACGCAACCCTTCCCTGCTTTCCCTCCAGGCTCGCGTAGGAGGGATGGAGTTCTCCCCAGGGATGGTCTACATCTCTCCAGACAGCCCCCTGAGCCTGCCAGCCATTGTCAGCATTGCAGTGGCCGGTGGGCTGCTCATCATCTTCATCGTGGCCGTGCTCATCGCCTACAAGCGCAAATCCCGGGAGAGCGACCTCACCCTCAAGCGCCTGCAGATGCAGATGGACAACCTGGAGTCCAGGGTGGCTCTGGAGTGCAAAGAAGGTAGGATGAGGAGGGCAGCTGGCACTGTGGCACTGTTGGTAGAAGAGGGGCATCCAGCCACAAAGCTTTGAGCCGAAATAGCCCGTGGAAAAAGAGCCTTCGAGCCCGGCTCTAATCTGACTTTGCCCGTTCCCCCCGAGCCCAGCCTTCCTCCACCCTGTCCTAACTGCATTTGCTGCCTCACAGTCCAGAGAAATCCCTGGCACGTGTCCCTGGGGAAGGGCTGTGGTATGAGAAAAGTGACACTGCTCTAATCCACCTCCTTCTTCCTCTCCACACGGTGCTTCTCCGCTTGTACCTGAGTTTCGTGCATGTGGGTCTGAGGGCCTTCCCCACCATGGGGAGGGAGATCTGGGTTGTCACTGCTACCTGAGTTGTTCCTTTTTTCTGTGCCAGCCTTTGCAGAGCTGCAGACAGATATCCACGAGCTGACCAGTGACCTGGATGGAGCCGGGATCCCTTTCCTGGATTACAGGACCTACACCATGAGGGTGCTTTTCCCTGGCATTGAGGATCACCCAGTTCTGAGGGATCTGGAGGTAAGAAAACAACATCTGCTGCTTCTGAATCCTCACATTCCTCCCTGTTCGGTACCAAATGACAGAGGTGTGGTGGGATGGGGTGGGGACATTGAGGCTTCCAACGTTGTGTCCTACCAGGGACAAAACTTCACCTCATTAAAAATCAATATGGAAAAGGGGAGGTGGTGGCTGATGACCCAGATCATAGAATTGTTAAGGTTGGAAAAGCCCTCTAAGATCATCGAGTCCAACCAATAATCCAGCACTGCCAATTGCACCCTAACCCATGTCCCCAAGTGCCACATCTACATCTTTTAAATCCCTCCAGGGATAGTCACTCCACCACTTCCATGAGCAGCTTGTTCCAATACCTGATGAGCCTTACAGTGGAGAAATTTTTCCTAATATCCAATCTAAACATCCCCTGGCACAACTTGAGGCCATTTCTTCTCATCCTGTCACTTGTTACCTGTTAAATTCTCTTTGATCCCTCGCTTATTTGAAAGACTCTCACAGAACTGTGTGCATTAGGTCTACTCTATTAAGCCTCTCCTTGGTTTTCATCCTGCTGTGGCTTGATTTTTAGACTGGATTAATTAGTTACTGCTGTGCAGGGGCAAGGAAAAGAAGTTGTATGGCAGGGCAGGACACTTCCTAGTGCCACTCCAGCTTTGTATGACCCTCACACTACCAAGAGGCCTTTTTTTTTTATTTTTGTGGCAACCCCTGTAAAAAAACCCCTCCTGTCACTGAAGGAGCTTCACCTTTGCTGCGCTCTGCGGTTTGCAGCATCGCTCTGTCGATGCTCTGCCCACCCCTTCCTCCTCCAGCAGAGGTGGGAGGACAGTGAGACACTGTCGGGGTCTCCACACAGCCTGTGTTACCTCAGTGGTGACAGAGAGCTTGGTGGGAGCCCAGGTGAGTCCTGCCAGCCTGAATTCTGCCTCGGGCTCTGGCAGATGGAGAGGCTCTGCTCTGCTCTGCTCTGCTCTGGGAATACCTGGGCCAGAGAATCGGGAGCTACAGCACGGCCAAGGCCGGGGAGGTGGTTGGCTCGGCTCTCCGCAGAGTCTTTGGCAGGTTCTGATCTTCAGAGGGGCTCTGGCGTGGGCTGGTGAGATTGCTGGAGGCCAAGGCTGGGGTTAGTTGGCAGGAAGGAGAGGCAGAAGCTGGCACAGGCGAGCCCACGCTTGGCTGGCTGCGTAATCAGAGGTCCCTGCTCATCTTTGCTCCTTCCACTCGGAAGAGCCAAAATCCATCGAGCTGTGTGGAGAGAACCATTAGAAAACCTGATCTGCCGGCAAGGAGGACTTGTGGGACTGGGTGGGAGGCTGAGCCACACATTGACTACAGCAGGTATTTAATTCTGGGGTGCAGGTAAGTGGCCTCAAGCTGCTTTCCCTCAGGATGAGTAACTCAGCAGCTTCATTAAATGGGCAGGAGAAACAAGGGGTGCTGAATCTCCCTCTCACACATGTGTCCACACACACAAACACTTTCATTATCCCAGCAGCCAATTTCAATCCCTACATTCATTAACCCCAGCCAGCTGATCACAGAATAGCATCTGACCCCTACAGAGGTCTTAGCACGGGTGCTCCCCTCTGTAGATACACCCAGAGCTAATGTTTCAATCCACCACCTTTGATCTCTCCTTCCTTTCATTCCATTCATTTATTTCATTTTTTTTTTGGCCCTTAATCCTCTGCAAAGCTCCAGCAGCTCTTTCAGTGTCAGCATCTTCGGTACCCACATGAAGGCAGCTCCCATTCTGCTCCCTTCTCTGGAGCACCAAGGAGTTGCTATTTATTGCAAAGGATCCTGCAGTGAGAAGGTCTCACTTATTTCCAGTTCATTTGCTAATTAACTGCTTCCAGATGCAGCACAAAATACTTTTCTTGTTATTTTTTATTTAATTCTCCATAATAACCCGAGGATAGACAATATTAAATGTTCAAGCGAGTGAGTTAAAAATAATTATTGGCAGGATGGGTGGTGGTGGTTTGTTGGTTGCTTGGTTGGTTGTCTCAAGTTATTTAGGAAGTAATTTATTTGCTGCATGCAAAAAGGAGTTAAGAACTCTAATTTCCAGCATTAAAATAATGACTCTATAAGGGGCCTGCATTAGTTGGTTGTTTAAACATGCCAACTTATTTTGTATTAAAGTGCCAAGTTTGGCTGGTTATTAATACATCCATGTCTCAGTGACATGTGCTGCTCTTTGGTGAAACCATCCAGCTTCCAGGGAAGGTTTTTTTTTTTTCCCAAGGACTGGAACAGCTTCAGCAACATGGAGGAATGAGTTTGGGGTTCTCTATTTAGGCTCCATTTTTGTCCAGAGTCTGAAGGACGAGAAAGGGTAAAGCCCACCATGGACTGTGGGGCACAGGCTCCCATGTTGAGGTCCTAAATTCATCTGTCTAAAAACCAGTTTAGCAGCCTCTCATAGCTGAGAGATTAAACCTCTGTGTCCCCAAACCACTTCACCTCCAAACCCCAGGGGTTCTACTGCTGTAGGACCCCCAAGACATGTGCCTACTCAGGGAATTCTCTACCTAGTTCTTCAAACCAAGGCCCAGCTTCACGATCACCATCTCAGCCACTGCCTCACTACATCTCTTCATCTCATCTCCTAAAAAATTGACCCCACTCCCTCTTTCCCACTCACTTTCTTGCTGCCTCTCCTAAAGCTGAACCCCAAACCTCTGTAAGAAGGTTTCTTGCAGGGGTGAGAAAGAAGTTTTGGATGAAACTAAAATAAGGCTTCAGTTTGACTAATAAATAAAAATATAACGTGGTGTGGTACCACCTCCAGGCACCAGCAATCCCTTTTTGAAGTGCTGTTCAGAGAGGGAAGCACAGGATTGGAAAAAAAAAAAATCACCTGGCTGTGGGTAGGAGTTCTCCCAGGCTTCCTAATCATTGGATGATGTGTGGACTCTCTTCCACTCCTCCCTTAACTGGAGGAGCTGGAGGGATGAGGCAACAAAGGGTGTGAGACCCATTTGGGGAGGTCTGAGAAAGGTATAAAGGCATAAACCCCCTCTCTTCTTGCGCAGGTGCCTGGCTACAGGCAGGAAAGGGTGGAGAAAGGCCTGAAGCTCTTCGCCCAGCTCATCAACAACAAGGTGTTCCTGCTGTCCTTCATCCGCACTCTGGAGTCCCAGCGCAGCTTCTCCATGAGGGACCGCGGCAACGTGGCCTCGCTCATCATGACGGTGCTGCAGAGCAAGCTGGAATACGCCACTGACGTCCTCAAACAGCTCCTGGCCGACCTCATAGACAAAAACCTGGAGAGCAAGAACCACCCCAAGCTGCTGCTCCGCAGGTGAGGGTGGCTGGGGCTGGAGGGAGCTGGGTCGGGAAGCCTGTGCTCCGCTGTCCCGCAGAACCATAGTCATCTCTGGAGGAAAGATGGAGCTCTTGATTCCTCTCCTCCCTAAAAAAGCGGTCCGTGGTGAATAGTTACAGAACTGGGTTAAGTTGCAGTTAAGGAATTAAAAGTTCCAGAGCTAAAGCATCTCCGGGTTTTCGTGTGCATCCTCCATAAAGCTTTGTGAGGGCAGCAAAAGCCCCTGCTCCCTAATCCGTTTTTTGGACTCTCTGTGTGCTTAAATGCTAAATTTAGGCTGATTTTTCCTTTTAACCTGCAACCACGTTGTGTAGGACCTCTAAGTGTATCCCATAAAACAGGCTGTGTTCTATCCCTGGTGAGAAGTATGTCAACTTCTTCCCTCTCCTGCCCGGGCTGTGGCATTCCCAGCTTTGTTTCCTGTTCCTTGGTTCCCCATGAACGCATGGAGAGTCTTCAGCTGCGCTGTGGGATCTCCTGTCTCTCCCACAGGGGAGCTGGTGGAAGGCAGCAGAAGAGCTGAGCAGGACAACAGAGCTGGTTTTATCCAAGGCACAGGTTTGGGTTGGTGCTTCTTGGCCTGGTTTGAGGCCAGAACTCCACAGTTCTGTGGGAAACCTCGAGTCAGAAATCTACTGCTCTGTATTTAAAGTGCCTTCCCTGCCTAAGGAAGTGCTGCCCCCTCTCCCTTTAGGATCAGATTCGCCTCCTTTTCACAGTCTGAACAAACGCTTCTGCTCCTGATTAAAATCAGGGGGAGTCTTCTGGAGAGGAATGGCCTTTTCCACTGCCCAGAGCCAACTCTGAGGAGCACTCAGCTGATTCTGATGGATGGCTTGGGCAGGGAAGAGATCTCTGGTGCCTTCTGGGAGGCTTTTCCTCTGGCCCACGGCCCACTGTGGACACTCAGCAGAAAAGGGAGCAGAAGGCACTTCCTGGCATTCAGGGCAGCAATGCCAGGGGCACAGAGTGGACTTCGCTTTGGTGTCAGTTGACTCCCTGATGTGACTCAAGCCCTCCAGCCTGGCTGGTGACCACCCTACAGCTGTCCCCAGACTTGCTTTCCGTGCTTCTCCTCTGATGCTGGATGGCACTGCTTCCTTCTAACTGTCTCCTCCCTTCACATTCTCCTTTTTCTTCCCCTTTCTCCATCTCTTGATCTTCCCTGGTTTTTTATTACTGTCTTGTCCTGAGCATCCCATCTTTCCTCTTTCTCCTTCTTCCAGCTCTTTCCTAACTCTGGTCCTCTTTGTTGGACATTAATTGTGGCCTTTGGCAGGAGAGCCAGGGAACAGGGAAGGCACATCCATCCACTGTTCCAAGGTCTGAAAACACGAAGAGAAACCAGAGATGTGCTTTGTGCTCTGAGATGGAGGTCCTGCCCCGAGCAGCACCAGGACAGAACACATGAATAGCTTCGTGCCTCGAGTCAGATGTTGGTGTGAGGTCCTCAAACAACAATTTGAAGCATCTGGATCCAACTTTATGCTTCCCTTCCCTCCCCATGAGTCTGTGGACGGAAGGGAATCTTCCAACACCTTTCTGCAGTGGCAGTTTTGGAGATATTTGACAGAAAGAAGGAACTGGCAGAAGTGATTTCCCCCCTTCACCTGAGTCCAGTGTTCGTCCCACGTGGAATCTACAGCCCCAAAGAGATTTTCAGGGCAGGGAACAACAAAAACAAGCAAGAACCCACCCCTGTGTGGCTTTGTTGAGAGCCAGGACAAGGAGGATCCACTTTAATTCAGCCAGGCAGGGACTTGTGCTTTCTCCTTGAGCAGCACCAGGTTTATCCCGTGCTCCTGGGGTCCACACCACACTTACAGGTCTGAGTTGGTCTTTCTGTAGGAAAAGTTCCTGCTGAAACCTCGAGATGGATCTTTGTTCCGTGGAGGACAGAGTGTTCAAGGGCAAAGGGATGAGCTCTGTGAATGCTCCGCACTGACACACTGAGGAGTATAATCACTCCCAAATGCCAGGGAGATAGGCAGTGCCAGATAACTTCTCCCCGGTGACTTAGATCTGTCTCTCTTGAGTATTTATATAGCCTACTTGACATATGGCCTAGCTCTGAGCTCCTCATATTTGAGGGATTTATCCTCCCTGAGCTCTTTGCAGAAGATTCCCTCAAATGTTGGCGACTCTTTCTGGCTGCTGAAGAAACTGAAAAGCAGACACAAGGGGACTTCTGGCCACAGGAGAGTCAACAAGGCAGGCAGAATTTGCAGGTTCCCTAAATGCAAAACGCGGAATGCAAAAGCCCGAGATTGTCGTGCCAGACTTAGCACGGGGCTCGGAGATCTGGGCAGAAAGGTGGACAAGGCCAGTATTTTGATTAGTCCTTTGATATGACCAGCACAACTAAATAATTTCCAATTTGCTTTTTACTCCCTCCCTGATTTTAGGACAGAGTCTGTGGCTGAGAAAATGCTCACCAACTGGTTCACCTTCCTTCTCTACAAGTTCCTCAAGGTAAGAGGACCCTGAAAAAACAGCAGCTTTAATACATTTCTTCCTGGTGAGGTTTAGTTGGGGCAAAAACTTCCCAGATACAAAGGAAAAAGCCTTTTTTTTTTTTTTTTTTTCTGGAAGGAGGTCAGTGCCTAATAGGAGCCCTAATGGGTTGTTTTCTGATCGAGGGAGAACAAAGAGGGGCACTTCGTTAGAGAAGCAGCCTGTTGATCTTGCTCTTGTACAGGGATGGGATCTGAGGGTCAGTGCCGAAATGTGGAGGTTTCCAGACCCTGACTGAGACCTGGATGGAAAGTGCTCTCGTTTTACCAGCAGCCTGAGGTCTCCATCATGTGGTGACCCATATTTTTGGTGTATGGTGGCTGGAGATCTCCTTCCACCCCAGTTCAGAGGCAGTACTGAGACCCAGACCCAGCTGGAAGCACACTCAGCAGCAAAGGAGTGAAAGAACCCGCTGAGCTCTCTTGTTCCTCCTGGAAGGTCTTCTTGGCGTGCTGGGTACCAAAAAAAAAAAAGAGTCTTTCAGCCTTTGAGACCTTCTGGGTGATGTCAGGTCCCCCCTTTGGGGACCCATATTGAGCCCCAGGCATGATAATTGCCAGGAGATCAAACCCAGAGCCAGCCTGTTGGGAAGGAGCTGGACTTGCTCCTCTCCCCCGCTCCCAGAGCAGTCACTAAATATCCTCCCACCTGACAGCCTCGTTTGGGCACAATAACCAACCTCTGCCTGGCGATTCAAGGCTTCACAAATAAACCCCAGTCCCCCTGAGACTCCCCCATTCCGAGGATGAGCGCAGGGGGAAAGTTTTGAAGGTCCCTGGAAGGTAATTTCAGTGACTTCGGTATCAGATCCCTGCTCTGAGCTGAAAGGAAAGGATATAAGGAGGTGACTCTCTAAAGAGCTGCTTTTATAATAGGCTTTTTTCACCCCACTCAGCTACTTGTCTTCTTGCCTTAGCCTGAACAGAGGCCTGATAAGGGCAAGAGACAGGCACACAGAAGCAATATGCTGCTGGCAGATAAGCTAATTAAGTGGGAGACAGGTGTAGGAACTGAAAAAGGGGCCACTTTGCTTCTGATTATTAACTTGTTTTCCCTGGGATTTACACCGGGGGAAAATGACCTCGGTCCCTGAGTTGGGACTCGAGAGGAGAGGGTGAGGAGGGGAAGAAGGCTGGAGGGGGAAAGAGGCAAGAGAGGAAAGCGTGAGGAGGGGGCTCATGGCAGGGAATGTGCTGAGGGAGGGTGGAAAGGCAGGAGAGGCTGGGAAGAGTGTTGAAAGAGGATTGCAGCGGGTGTGAATGATGAGGGGGGAATTAGGGAGAGGTGTGTTTGCTGGCCGTGCCTGTGGGCTGCTCGTTGCTGGTGCCGTGTGGGCTCCACACGTCTGACATCACCAGTGCAGCCACACAGATCCAGGGGCACATCTTCCTCCCCCGGCTCGTGGAGCTGCTCCTGCCTGAGCATCCCTCTTTGACTCCAGCCTGAGAGCGCTCAGGGAGGCTGTGGACACTGCCAGGATGAGGCACCGTCAGTCCATCTCCCTTTCGGACCTGCCTCCAGGTCCTCTGGAACCCACCCCACCGGTGCAGAGCTCTGGCCGGGTAGCACTGACTGCAGCAGCACCTGCAAGGCTCTGCTGGTGCCAGCATCACCAGGGAGCACTGCCACCTTTATCCCGTGACAGGACAACGGGGGGGGGGGAGTTGCTTTTCCAGGGCTGGTTGCACTCTGTGGAAGTGGAGGGTGACCTCTGTTCCCGGGCTGTGTGGAATACACTGATGGATTGGTCTGGAGAGACTGGGGATGGCAAGCCATGGCAGTCAGTGAGATGCCACGTGGGTTTGGTTCTCACCTCTCCTCCTCTCGTTTCACCTCCTGGTTGTCTCTCACCCCTGCAGGAGTGTGCTGGAGAGCCTCTCTTCTCCCTTTTCTGTGCCATCAAGCAGCAGATGGAGAAGGGCCCCATCGATTCCATCACTGGCGAGGCCCGGTATTCCCTGAGTGAAGACAAGCTCATCCGACAGCAGATCGACTACAAGACGCTGGTGAGTGCTCTGAGTCCTGTGGGCTTGTCCAGAACCTTCTAGAATAAGAGGGAATTTAGAGAACAGAAGCCCACGATGGGCGTGCTGACCCTCTGGGACAATTACCCCTGTAACCCTGCTGGAGATTGATTATTAGAATTAAAGATCTGTTTCTCCCATGAGGATTTCAGCATCAAGGGATATGTCAGAGGTACACAGTGCAGGGACTTTAGGTCTGCTCCAGAACTTGTGCAGCCATTCCTCTTGCGAAAGCACAAGTCCAAGAAAAATGCAGGTTGATTTAAAGATTTCAAGGGGAAGAAAACAAATCCCCGGCACTGAGTCACTGGCTTCAAAATGGAATTGTCTGCATGGTGCAAGATATACATTGCAGATGTGCAGCTGTAGCTTCTGCTCTGAGATTACACCCTTTCCCACTTGATTAAAGAGCATCAATTAAAGAGCATTAGATATCTGTTCTTAGTGTGTTTTTTGGGGCTTTCATTCTTTTCCGGATACGCTAAATCCACTGAGCTTCTAAGTCTCTATGGGATAAAGATCACTTTCTAAGTCTTCCATGATCCTTGTAACATTTCTCTTTCCTGTGCCTTTGTTCTCAGGAAAGCCCAACCCCAAACTTTAGGATGGCCAGAAGGTGCTCTAAAATGGCTCAGATTATTTTCACTGCAGTTTCAAATGACGGGCACTCATTTCACTTCCCTCTGGATAGCTCTGAAAACTGTGTCTAATCACGGAATCACAGACTGGTTGGGGTTGGAAAGGACCTTAAAGATCATGTGGTTCCAACCCCCCAGGCGATGTTGGCTCCTTGACATGTTCTTAAACCTCAGCTCAGGTGGGCTGATGCTGAAATGTCTTCAGTCTGGAGCTGAGCTTGATTGAATCCCCGTCTGATAGGGTGGTTGATTTTATCCTTCCACATAATCACACTTTCATTTTGCGTATCAAAAGCGCGACTTCCCCATGAAATCATCAGCACGGCCCTTCTTTGCTGTTGCTGTTGTTGTGCAGCCATTCAGGGGCCGATCCCACACGGAGAGAGGGAGCAGGAGGAAGGAAAACACAGGCACGGAGCGATCGCTTTCACCAGAGGGAATCCCCCCCCAGATCCTTTTAGGCTTGATAGAAAGCAGTCAGCAAAGGGTAGTAATTACCCAGCAGCCCGAACAAAGCTCCCCTCCTTCCCTTTGTGCTGCTCGATGTTAATCAGCTCTCCCTCTTAACATCTCAAGAGCAGACAAATCTATCCCGATAGGAATCTCAGCAGATTTACAGAGATCAGCTCCGCTGAAGGAGATTAGGGAGAAGCAGAATGTGAATAGGATGGTTCTCCCTTTCTGTTTCTCTTTATTTCTGTTTTATTTCGGCCTTCCTCTACCTTCCTTCAGCGGTCTGACACATCTTATTAAAAACACGCAGTAATGAAATAAGGCAAGGACTAATTGAGTGTTTGTAATGTGGGAATTCCCTCAACCTCTCCTGCTCTAAACCACCACTGTGAGTGAGTGGCAAATGAGTGAGGCAGAAATTCATGGGGATGTTCATATATCCTGAGCGCTTGGCTGACTTAAATCCCAACTCCAGCAGTGTGGCACATGGAAACAGGCTGTTTATTGCCATTATTCCTGGAAGACAAGGCCAGGGCTTCTTCTGGAAGGCACAGACTCAAGGATCTTAGAGGTCTTTTCCAAACTAAAAGATTCCATGGTCTATTCTTTAGCCTTCGTATCAGTCATGACCTGGAAAAGAGAAGCTTTGGGGTGACCTAATTGTGGCTTTGTGGTACCTGAAAGGAGCCACAAAAAAGGTGGAGAGAGACTATTGACAAGAGCATGAAGTGACAGGACAAGGGGGAATGGCTTCAAACTGAAGATATTAGAAAGAAATTCTTTACTCTGAGGGTGGTGAGACACAGGAACAGGTTTTCCAGAGAAGCTGTGTATGCTCCATCCCCAGAAGTGTCCAAGACCAGGTTGGACAAGGCTTGGAGCAACCTGGAATAGTGGAAGGTGTCCCTTCCCATGGCAGGGGGGTTGGAACAAGATGATCTTTAAGGTCCTTCCAACCTAAACCTCTCTATGATTTTATGATTCTCTTCTGTGACCTAATATTTTTAAAACACGCTTTTGAACGTGGTTTGAGTGAAGAGCAGATCCAAAGGAATTGACTTATCCGGGGAGGAAAATGAAAAAAAGACAGAGAACATTCAGGCACCTGGAACAAATTGGTTTTACGTTACACACCTCATGCACTAAATATAGCTTGTTTTGGTCTGGTTTCTCTCCAAAACCAGGAGGTAGCTCCAAGTTGCTGTCTGCCAGGTCTTACAGGGGTCCAAGGAAGCAGCCCTCGGTGTCTGAGGGTCTTTGCAGCCTGTAAGAGTTCCTGTACTGACAAGGGAATTTTCAGCCAGGAGAGACTAAGCTACTTACAGATGTGATTTGCCAGAATAAATGGTTGCAGCTAAACAGTGGGCCTTCTCCTAGCTGTGAATCCCCCCTCCCGTGTTAGTGCTCATCATCTCGGGGCTGCAGTGCTCTTAAAAACCCAGCTCCGTCATCCCATCCATGGGACACAGGCAGATCCCATCCCTGCTGGCTGCCATCTGCCTTTGCCACAATCCGTGGGATTTTGAGCCATTCGCCAAAGGAGAATCCAGATGCAAAGCCCTCGCTCCTGCTGCCACCGCTCTGCCACCGCTGGGAGGTGGAAAACCATCCCTCTCCTGCAGCAGCCTCGTTTCTGTTGATGCAAAGAACACAGGGATGTGTTAGAAGCTGTCAAGGGTGTTGGCTAATTAGTGTTTGGGGGTGACAGGGAGGAGATGCCCAGAACATCTGGAGCAGTGACCTGCCCGTGGGGACAGGGGGTTGGGACTGGATGGTCTTTAAGGTGCCTTCCAACCCAAACCATTCTATAATTCTATGACATCAGAAGGTTTTCCTGTGCTTGGCTTTTTGGGGGGCCCTTTTCCTTTTTCTCCACCAAGCCTCTCTGTTTGGTACCCTCCCCCTTGAGCCTTCCAGCCTAATCTAGGAGGGAGAGAAGGATTTCTGTCCCTGTGGGGACAAGCAGGTCCCAGGTCAGGCCACTCAAACATTGCAGAGAACTCAGAGCCATAGGAGTAGTTACAAGCTGTGCCTGTATTATTTAAATGTCAGTAATCTGTAATGGCCATCAGGGCTTAGCTGAGCTAAGCTTTGCATGTGTATAAGACACTTAGAGACAGTTCATGGCTGGAAGGGCTGGCAGATAAAGAAAAAAAACCCCAAGGGTGTTGAAAAAGGTCAATAAGCACAAATCCAATGAGCTGACACATCCCAAGGTCGTACAGAGGAAGGGCAGGGCTCAGAGATTACGGCTCAATGTGCTCCCAGTCCTGTTCCTTTTCTTACTGACCCCACAACTGGCACATCCTTGCGGGACACAGACCGCCAGTGCGTGACAGAACAGCAGTGCCGAGTGCTGGTGTCCTCCCAGTGCCAAAACATTCACATCCTGGAGTGACACTGAAGTCTCTTCTCCCTTTCCTCAAAACATTCACATCCTGGAGTGACACTGAAGTCTCTTCTCCCTTTCCTCCAGGAGGTCGAAGGCAGGTGGTGGGTGATGGAGCAGCAACAGTGGCTGCACTGGGGAGATCAGCACTGCAAAACTTCCCTCAGAGAGACTGATCCTCTGGGAATACAACACAGGATGTCTGGGGGTCTCTTCCCCACCAGTTGAGGCCCAAGACTGTGTTGATTCCACTGAGCAGCACTGCAGGAGCAACGGGATTAGTTCTTGGTCTTAGCTTGGTTTTCATCAGTACAGAGAAAAGCTTCTCCCTCCACAAGAGCAGAAAAATACCAATGGAGAGCTGATGTGAAACCCAGGCCACACATGTCAGAGCCACTGTGCTCTGGGAAGGGTGTTGGTTTCCATAAGTGATGTTTGAATTCCCTAAAATGTTGAAAAGAGGCTCCTGGTGGTCATTGCAGTGAACACGTGGGGGCTCAGGGGTTTGCAGGGACTATCAGCTCCCCCAGCTATGCCTGAAGGGCAAGCTTCTCTCAGATATTGCCTTCCCTGCTCTTTCCCCTTATTCCAGCTGAGCTCTGTGGTAGTTAAGGCATGAAGGGTTGTGGCTCACTGGGCAGAGTTTTCTGACACCTTCCAACCCTGGCAGCCTGTGAAGTTCAAGGACAAACCAGTTAAAAGAGCAAATCCCTGTTGTCACCTTCCAGCTGGATGGTGGGTGCTGGTGTGTGGTGGACACCAGTCAGCACCTGCAGGAGATGTTGGCTCCTCTGGACCAGATGTTGGCCTGGCAGGGCAGCCCAGGTTGTTTTAAAGAGCACTAAAGGGCCTTTGTTGGGGGCTAAACTGAGCTCCAGCTGTTTGAATCAGGGATTAATCCCAGCACGGGGTTTGCTGTGCTTGGCATCAGCTCATTTCACCTCAGCTGAGATCAGATCTCCGAGAGGCACCTGCAGAGCTCTTTGGTCTCCAGAACCACGTGTGACCCCCAGAACACTCTCAAAAGAGCTGGCCTGGCCTGCCATCCCTCTCCCATCTCCCTGCAGGTGTGAAATAGGATGATTTAGGTTGGAAAGCACCTCTGAGATGATGGAGCCTAACCACGACCCCAACACCAGAACGGGCTCTCAGCAATCAGGGGTTTATTTGCTGGATACACCCAAGGGGTTGGCAGAGCAAGAGGTTCCTGCAGGCCAGGAATGGGCATAACCCAGGAGGGCTGCACAGGGTTACACCAACTAATAATCTCAACTCTATATGCATTTCAACAGGGCTTTTTATGTCTAATTCTGTGATCCTGTGAGATGAAAGATGCCACAGAACTGTAAATCTGGGCTGTTATTATTATCTGAATTGATGCTTCTTCAATACTTCTGGAAGTGACATATAAATAATAGCATTATGATCTAATCAATATCTCGTATTTACATCTCCCCTTTCATCCAGCGAGATCACAGAGCCC
This sequence comes from Pseudotriccus pelzelni, assembly GCA_035584735.1. Taxonomy (NCBI): domain Eukaryota; kingdom Metazoa; phylum Chordata; class Aves; order Passeriformes; family Tyrannidae; genus Pseudotriccus; species Pseudotriccus pelzelni. Next base: position 1,718,384 of record JAWMRA010000041.1, read on the forward strand.
TTTGTAAGCAAAATCTTCACGAGGCCCTCTTAGTTGAGCATAACATCACCAAAGGGAGCCTGGGGAGCTGGTGTGTAATTATACTGATATGATTTCACCCTGTTTTAAGCAACTTTGAGCTCCCACTGCACCTTAGTAGGTGAAGATAGAAGAGATGGAGGGTCCAGCATCTCTTGTGTGCTATGGGAGGGAATTTACAGTCCAGATAAAATCTGTTTAAGGCACCAAAACTAACCTGTCTGCACTTGTAAAAGTGGCCCAGGAGCACTTCAGAACTAAATGTAGCCTGGAGCACCAGGGAACACTCCTTTCAAGTGCTGAGGTGGGCTAAGTTTATAAAACTTTATAGACTTCACACTTCTGTAGCCAAAAGAGAGCAAGAACGGTCGGTGTAGACATGGCCAAGGGGGAGCAGCAGGTTGCTGTTAAACACTCTGTGTGTGTGTTTAAGGTTTTTTTCACCCCTCACCACCCCATGTGCTTTGAATTTACTCTTGGACAGAGCCCTTGGGGGAAATTAAATTTTCCTTCAGAGGAGCGAGAGGCCTCTCTAGTTGGGTCAGTTTTTTTCTGCTCTATTGTGAGAGCAGAAGCTGTTGATGTTGGCCTGTGCTTGGTTTTTAAAGAAGGCCTGCATTTCAAAATGAATCCCATTCTTCTGAGAGAGGCCATGGCTGTGCAGATTTAAGGCTTAGAGGCTGAAGAGCTTTTTCACCCAAATTATCAAAGTCAGGCGGCAATGCAAGGACACCACTGCTGAATTAGGGCACCTTGCCATCTATCCAGGGAGCATGGAATGGGTCAGAGGCCAAGGAGAGCTCTGGAGAGCCCTGTGGATATCAGTTTGGCTCCAGCCAGGGGCAGACTTGAGAACATTTTTAATGGATTCTGTGCAGAGTTTGCACCAATGGCCATTTGTACAGAAAGCACCCGAAGCCACGAGCTGGTGTTTGTGGGCTTTATGTTCTTAAGAAAGAAATTCTTCCCTGTGAGGGTGGGGAGGCACTGGAACAAGTTGCCCAGAGAAGCTGTGGCTGCCCCATCCCTGGAAGTGTCCAAGGCCAGATTGGAGCAGGGCTTGGAGCAACCTGGTCTAGTGGAATTCAGGGCAGGGGAGTTGGAATTAGATGATCTTTAGAAAGGCCCCTTCAAACCCTAAGCGTTCTGTGATTCTGTGATTAAGTGTAGTGAAGATGCCAAGGAAACGAGTCTCAAATCCCGCAGGTACAGCAGTTCCAGCTCACAGGGATGGGTTGACATGAGACACCAGTTCAGAAAAGACTGCACATCAACACCTGGGGAGCCCACAGCACGTACTTAGAGCCAAACACTGAGTTTCCTTTCATTCCCTGGCCACAGCCATGGATTCATGGAATCCCCCCATGGGAAACCAGATCTCCGTGCCCTCTTGAAGGAGGGAATACTCCCCAGCCCCGTTTTCCCCCACTGTTGCGCCCTAGATGGCTTGTGGGACGCAGACAGCAGCCAGAGGGGGCAGCCAGGGGGTGCCTGCGCTGCTGTGACACGTGTGGTGGGTCTCACTGCCTCTCTGCCAGGTCCTGAGCTGCGTGAACCCCGACAACGTGAACAGCCCCGAGATCCCGGTGAAGATCCTGAACTGTGACACCATCACGCAGGTCAAGGAGAAGATCCTGGATGCCATCTTCAAGAACGTGCCCTGCTCCCACCGCCCCAAAGCTGCTGACATGGATTTGGGTACGTGCTTGACCCCGGGCAGGGGGGGGGGATTTGGGAAGGAGAGGCAGCCAAACCCCATCCAGACCCTTTTCTGGGGCGATGTCCCCTCCCCAGGCTGAGTGTACCCTCAGAGCAGAGAGGGCAGAGGACACCTCGTGTTGATCTCCTGAAATCTTCGGCCTCGAGGACTTCAAAAGACCAGCAGTCACTCCTGCCTCTCTGCCCACGGAATTCAGCCTGGACAAGGGGGTGGAAAAGGCATGAGCGGGGCTCTTCTTGCTCTCTTGCCAAAGGCCTCTTGGAAAAAGAGTACCTGGAGCAGGGATGGTGTGAGGAGTGAGATGTCCAAGTTTGGGGTCCACAGGCAGATGTGATGCCACACCTAGAGGGCACTATGGAAAAAAATGCAGGAAAATCTGCTCAGGGCATGGCTGGGGTGTCTGGTGTGGGGCTGGGGACTGCACTGTGGGTGTATCTGGCAGAATTTTCCCCCAGTGACCTTCACTGAAAGAGGCTGCAGTGGAAAATGATGGAGTCTATAAAACCCAGCAAAGTTGTAGAGGAACCAAAAGGAGAAGGAATGGAGCAAGGCCAAGAAACAATTCACAGCAATAAATGGAGACAGGAATGAGAGGTCAGGGATTAAAGTTAAGTGTCTCTCTGTGTGTATATGCAGGGGAGGGAGGGATTCCTGACAGAAATTGCTCATGAAAGGCAGTTAGAATAATGAAACAAGCTGCCAAAAACAGCAGCAGTAAAGAAGAGATCAAATACATCATCAGGAAAAGACCCACGATGGTTCTAGAGCTGCTGGGAGTCAGCAGGGGGGGTGCTGAGTGCTGGGGTGAGCAGGAGGGCAGGGAGGGCCCAGTGCCAGGGGCACAGCAGAGCAGAGGAGTGGGGTTTGCAGTCGGATCCTCTGACTTGTCTGGTGCTGGATGGCATCCCCAGAGCCCACCGCCTTTGGATCCCACAGTGGGTGTGAGTGGGAAGCAGTTTGTTCTGCTGTGGGGGATGAGCGATGCGTCCATGACGGGATGCAGGAATTCTACCTGCCTGCTGCAAACACCTGGGATAAACTATGACTCCATAGGTTCCATTGGAGCTGTGACAACCAGCAGACCCAGAAGTGTGTGTGTGTGTGTGTGTGTGTGTGTGTGTGTGTGTGTGTGTGTGTGCAGGGTTCTGACAATTTTACAGATGGAATTGCTGCTGATTTAAGAAATATTGACCCATTCAAGGCCAGGCTGGACAGGGCTTGGAGCAACTGGTCTAGTGGAAGGTGTGCCTGCCCATGGCAGGAGGTTGGAATGAGGGGATCTTGAATGTCCCTTCCGACCCAAACCGTTCTGTGATTCTGTGATCTGAGTGGTTCTGAGGACCAGAAAGTTCCAGAAAGGAGATATGAGCGTGTGCACCCCTCAGAGGACAGGCTTGGCCGTAGTGACTGACAAGAGATGGGATAATCAGCAGCAATTTGGGCAGCAGAGGAAGAGAAAACCAAAATAAAACACACCAAAAAACCCCACCCTTATCTATCAGGAAAGCCCTGCCAGCAGCAGTGTAGTTGCTCCTTCAACTCAGCAGCTCCCAGGGTGGGAGGAGCAGGGCGGACACGGGTGGGACACTCACATCCAGCCACAGCTCCATCCCAGCTTTTTCACGGGAAAAGATGTCTGTTGGCATCCTTCAGCGAGGCTGAAGGCGGCAAGGGGAGAGCAGAAAGCCCTGCTGGCCGTTAGGAATCCTCACAGAGCTCTCCCCATCCAACCTGCCCCCAGGGCTGAATCCTCAGGATTGCAGAGGGGATGGACCAGCCCGTGCTCAGAGCAGGTCGGAGCAGAGGACTGTGGTCCGGCCTTGAAATCGATGGCTTTTAGACAGCAAGGTGTTTTTCTGTTACCGTTACAATTTCCAGGGCTTTCTGTCCCTGCTAAGGCCGGATTGCCCAGGTGGAAGGAAGCGAACAAGCTAATGAGCTGCTGTGAGTCGTTAAGTGCAGGGGAGCTGCAGGCGCAGGGACTCTGTGTGTGTGTGTGTGTGTGTGTATGTCGCAAATGTCATAATGTTTGGCAGTTACCCAGCAACTCCTGGAGTGGGGTTGTCGGCTGAAAGCACTTATTTCGGACACCCTGAGGTTCCATTTTGAGTCTGAGCCCCCAAATTGCAGCCCTCGGAGTAAAAAAAGGCTTCTTTCTGCGCTGGCGATTTTCGTTATTGGCGGTTCTTTGAAGCCCTCGCTGTAAAGGAAACACCCCATCCTCGGGAAAACATTCGGGTGGGAGGATCACAGACCAGGAATTTGGGCTTCCTGCTGAGGCATTTGCTCTTCCCTGTGCTTTGGATGCTGGTTGAAAGGGGCTGCTGAGGTGGTGGGAGCTGCCAGGTTGGCTGCCTTGCACTCGGTGATGCTGTTTCAGGCTCGCTGGGGACCACATCAGACAAGTTCTTGCTGCCTCACCGGCCCTGCAGGATGAAGATGTGGAGTTCATTTAAACTGGAAATGTTTGAACTGGGTCTAACTCTGGTATATATTGAATAAGGCTGGCAGCTTGAACATATGCAGCTGAGAGAGCTGGGGCAGTTCAACCTGGAGAAAACTTCAGGGAGAGCTCAGAGCCCCTTCCAGTGCCTAAAGGGGCTTCAAGAGAGCTGGAGAGGGATTTTGGACAAGGGCTTGGAGTGACAGGATAAGGGGAAATGATTTTAAAGTTTAGTTTAGGTTTGATTTAGATGTTAGGAGAAAATTCTTCACTCAGAGGGTAGTGAGGCCCTGGCACAGGTTACCCAGAGAAGCTGTGGCTGCCTCTGGATCCCTGGAAGTGTTCAAGGCCAGGTTGGATGGGGCTCTGAGCAACCTGGGCTAGTGGAAGGTGTCCCTGCCCCTGGTGGGGGTTGGCACTGGATGATTTTCATGTCCCTTCCAACCCAAACCGTTCTGTGATTCTGTGCCTCATTCCGCACAGGATGCAATTATTCCCAGGCATCTTTCACCTCTGTGTTCTGAAATGAGCTCTTATTCCCAACAATGGTGGTCCTTTCTCTATCCCCAAACCAGAGCTGAGCGTCTCCTCTCTTTCTAGAGCTCATCGCACAGACATTTAGCCCCTTTTGTTTCCCACCCAGCCGCTGTACTGGTGCCTGCACACACAGACAGGGGGTTTATCCTCCTGTTTCCTGCGCCAAACCGCCTCTCACCTGGAAAACAAGACTAAAAGCAGCCCCCCAGCTCTTCAGACCAAATATTCAGGAGATGAGTGATCACGAACCAGGCATCAGGCCTCGTGCACTTGATCCACACCCCGTTGCTGTGCACAGGGTGGTGGAACTGAGGATGAGGAGCTCGAAATGAAGGCACTTCCATCCACCTGGGAATTTCAATTGCTTCTGAAAAATGTTCCCTCTGCTGCACTTTTCCCCCTTGTTCAGTGGGCATTTTCAGGGTGACCCAGGTCAGAGGGAAGGCGTGGGGGAGGTGGAATATTTTCTGTAGGATTTGAGGTGCAGGATGAGATCTCCCCATCTCCCACTTCCCTACAGAATTGTTCCCTAGCCAGGCATTGCCACAGCTCCAAGAAGCACCTCTTTGTCAAAGGCCTCTGGAATTTCCTTTCTTTTTTTTTTTCCAGTCAAGTTGAACGGAAAGGTTCTTACTTAAAAAAAAAAAAAAAAAAAGGAAAAAGAAGTAATTCCTGCGTGCAATAAAAAGATACACTATCTGCTGAATGAAATATAAAGGCTTCACAGCAGCTGTCTCCTGAGTTTGCATTTACTGCTGCTCCTGATTGGAAGGCTTGATAAAGATAATGGGATTTTTACCTCCCTCCCCCCCCTCCCTCCCTCTCCCTGGAAGGTGGAAGTGGAACAAATTGGATTGGAGTGTGTCTCTTCTTTGTGCTGGCTCTGCTCAGATCTGATGAGAGAGGGGACAGGGGCTGCCAGCGAGGACAGAGCTCACTTAGTGCTGTGGAGATGGATGGCAGGGTCACCTTTCCCCTTCCCCTTCCCTCTGCGTTTCCTTGCACATCCCTGTGGGACCACCTGAGCTGACCCTCACGGAGAAGAGGAGCATGAAGTGGGAGTGGGAAGAGCTGGGTGTCCTTTCCCTGTCATTGCTCAGATGCCTGATGAAGGGATTTGTATTTGGGCAGGGCCAAATTGAAGCCAACTCTCTGAACGTACCCTGCAGGGTGTTCTGCTCCTTCTCTTGTGCAGTCAGACTGTCCCTTCCTCTTCCTCACGTGGTTCCTCTCTGCAGGAAGGCCAAGGGAAAGGGTTTGGGAATCCTCTGGGTCTCTGCAGGAGCACAGGAAGCTCGAGGGGACATCTCAGGATGTCCTCAGTTCCCCTGGAGCAGAGGGAAATCTGCTTGGACGACTTTGCCCAGCCCTGGAATCCAAATAAAGCACAGAGTGAGGAAAGCTGTGCCCACCCTCCTATCAGAGCCCAACACCAGGAACCTGGGGCTCCCTTCCAAAACACAGAGTGAGTGTGTGTTCTCTTCCCAAAGATAAGTCAGGGGAGACAAGGACCATAGGACCGTGCAGAGCCACGAAGGAGAGAGGCCAAAGAGACACCAAACCCAAGGGAGCACAAGGAAGGCACAGAAAAGACACTCTGTGACAGCAGAATTGCCTTTGGTGCCCTGTGGGGCGCTTTGTAAAAGCATCGTTGCCCAGCCCAAACTTCAGCATTCTGTGCTCTCCCAAGCAATATCTGGGACCAATTAACTTCCAGGAACCCAATCCAGGTGGGAATGAGCAGAGAGCATCGCCCTCAGGCATCAGAAGGATAATGTAGGTGAGGGGCTGAGGGGCTGGAGCAGATGAAGGGCAGTTCAGGATCAGTGCTCGGCCAACACAACCTTTGCTTACTCTCTGAGTTTCCCCAGCCAAAGTAACACCCAGCAATAAACACAGTTGCTGACCTCTTCCTGCTAATTTAAATGAATCATAAAGGCAAGTGCAGCTTTCCCAGTGCATTTTAATTACGTGATAAGAAAACTGCTGAAACCAAAAGAAATTTGCAACGGTCCCTGCGTTTTTGCGTTGGGAAAAACAAGCCAGGGTGGCAGGTGATGCCTCCATATCCAAGAGTTCATTTTAATTAACTCCTGCAAATGAATAGAGTTCTTGCTTTGGCTCTGGTTGGGTCACTGGGGCTGAAAACATGACAGCCAAAAAAAAGAAAAAGAGCTTTGAATGGTCCAGGTTGTGATTAAGCCACAGCTTTCCCGGGTGTCACCAGGTGACAGAACATTCCTCCCCTTTTGGCCATGGTTTTGTGTTTTCCTGGCTCTGGGCAAGTGTGTGAGTGCTCTGTGGGGAAAGCTGTGACAATCCTCCATGTGACCCCATGATCTTGGAAGTCCTTCCCAACCTTAATCACTCTGTGATTCTGTGGAGCATCCTTCGAGATTTGAGCAAACAGTGGTACCCTGGGAAGTGTCAGTCGCTGCTGCAGCGCTGCAGGAGGAGGGGATTCATCATCTCCTGGGAGAGGCTGGAGAACTGGATGTGGTCAGAAACAGGAGCCCTTCTGCCCACAGGCATGTCCGGAGCAGGGGTTGGATCTGTTCTTCACTCTTCTCCCCGTTGTGTCTCTGCTATGTCTGAAGCCAAGAGTTTCCTGCTCTCCATCCCTGCTGGATTTGAGGTGCAGGAAGTGTTGTGTGAGCACCAGTGGAGATGAACTGAGCCCAGAACAGGCTTTGGTGCTAAACAAGACACTGCTGTGCCCAGGGGAGCCCCCTCTGTGACTGGGTCATGGCAGGGACACATATCTCAAATATTTATAAACGCTGATAAAGGAAAGAGAGCCAAGGTTGGATTTCTATCCCTGACATTTGTCTCATGGAACAAACATAAGCAAGGACAGGTTGGTCTTGGAAACAGCCAGAACAGACAGAAGAAATAGAAATAAATTAAGAGTTAAGCACTGTGAGAAATCAGAGTGTAAAGGCAGGTTGTGGGCACAGGGATTGCCAAGGCTCTGCCCCTGTATCTGAGCTCAATGTCCTTGTTCTCCCCACAGAGTGGAGACAAGCAAGCGGGGCAAGGATGATCCTGCAGGATGAAGACATCACAACCAAGATAGAGAATGACTGGAAGAGGCTCAACACCCTGGCACACTACCAGGTAACTGTGTGAGAGGATGGGTGGGAATTAGATCAGCTCATAAAGTAGAAAGAAGAAAGGCAAAATATTCTTTTGCTCAGGGAAGAGGCGGAATCAGCATCCCTGGAAGTGTTGAAAAACAGAGGTGGCACTTGGGGACACGGTTTAGTGGTGCCCTTGGCAGTGCTGGGTTAACAGTTGGGCTTGATGGTCTTAAAGGTCTTTTTTAACCTTGATGATTCTGTGACTTCACGACTCAGAGATGCAGAGGTAAAGAATGGCTGAGTGGGCAATAAACTGGACAGACCGTCCACGTTGAGTTTATCCACCCTGTTCCAGTGTCCTTGTCAGAATTACCCAGCAGAGAGGAAGCCAAGGGTAGGATAAAACCTTCTTCCTCTCTCAAAGGAGGGGCACCCCTGCTGGGTGAAGGCTGTGAGGAAGAAACGTGGTCATGGAGGCAGCACGAGTTAACATTTCTCCTGGAGACAAAAAAAAAAACCCCAAAGCCTTCCACCCTCCTTTTTCTGATGCATCAGTGGCCTTCCCATCCCAGCAGAGTTCAGAAGGGTGGAAGAGAGAGAAATGGAAAGAGGGAGTCTCAGTGTCTGGAACAAGGAGGTGGGAAAGAGCATCACTGGGGTTGTCACTGACCCAGCAACACTCGTTTTGAACCCCTGTCCTGGTCCCCGTGACCTGCTTTGGGACAGGCCTTCCCTTGGCCTCTGCATGACCTTGAAATCCACAGTAGAGAGCTCAAGAAGTCTGAAAATATCTTACACCAGTGGTGTAATTTAATAAAAAAATGAAGGTTTGGTCAAAAGCTTCTCCCTTTGGAAAAAAACCAAACAACAAGAAAAGCACCTCATTAAGTTTAATCCAATGCTGACAATTTTGTCCTTTCCTCAATCACACTCCAGCAATCTGTGTTTCATAACAAGATTATTTTCTCTTTTCATTTAAGAGCTGACCTGAGGAGGCAGCAAGCAGTAATTTGAAAAGGAAACCAAACTTTTTCCCTTCAGATTGACTGAAACATTGCTGACTGAGTTTTTTTAATCTTTTTTTATTATTATTTTTTTATTTTCCCAGAGAGAACAGGGACGTTTTCTATTTTATTTAAACAACCAACCAGGCCTAATTTTCTTTCCTTTCTGTGCTTTTTCCAATTTTTTTTTTTTTTTTTTTTTTTTGCTTCAGGCAATGAGTTCCCAGCTGTGGGATGAGCTGGGGCAGAACAGGCCCTCAGCTGCCAGGGTAGGTGGTTTCCTGGCTGTCCTGAGGGCTCCCATGGATTGTGCTGGGACAGACACTGATATTCCTCTTTGGCCTCAGTTTCCCCATCTTCAGTGTGGGGCTAAAACTACAAAGAGCCAATAATTGCCTTCAGTGCTAGCTGAGGGGCTATTTAATTAGCCTCTGCAGCGCTTTGAAGATGAAAAACCCCGTGCAAGTGCTAATTATTATTATTACACAGACGAGAGTTAGGCGTTGTTAGCGGGGGCTTTTTTTTTCACCCCTCTGCTTTTTGTGATGTCTTATTTATCACAGATGGGCCTGATATGGCTCTTTTTAGCACTGCTGATACGGGACCCACGTGTCTTGCTGTAGAAAGGGGAGGTGTGGCTGCTTTCAGGAAGCTCTGTGGTCTCTCGTAACGCAATCCCACAGCACCCTGGAGCTCAGCCGCTCCAAACCTGCTGCTTTTCCCTGTCCGAGCCCGCCCTGGCACAGCAAAGGGAGAAGTTGTGGTGGTCCAGCAGTGAATTCACCACATGGAAGGGGGAGACAGTGCATGGAGAGGCTGAATGTGGAAAATCCAGACACCCGTTTCTGCAGTCCAGGTGGAAGGAATAGAACATTTCCCATCAGGGTTATCATCCACGTGGAGCAGCCAAATCGCTCAGAGGATTTTATTCTTCTCAAGGCTCCTTTTCTGCACAAGGGCTTCCCTGAGGAGAACCTGTTGTCAGGTTTGCTGAGGTTAATGCAGAAACCATCCCTGGAAGCGCTGGAAAGGGCCTCTGGCTGTGGCCCTTGGGGACATGGTTTAGTGGTGAACGTGGCACTGCTGGGTTCATGGTTGGACTCGGTGATCTTAAAAGCCTTTTCCAACCTAAACAGTTCTGTGACTCACATTGCCGTCACTGGGCTTTGAACCAGGGCCTGAATGGAGCAGAATGTGTCATCAGTTGTCCCATTGCCCAAGTGCAGGATTTTGATTGTGTAACAGCAGATTTTGTCCCTTTTTTGTTAAAAACACAACTCACTGAAGAAAGCTCTGGAAGCTTCAAGCCAAAACTGCTTGTCCTGCCTGCCCTGACACTGCTTTGCAGCTCAGTTTCTGCTGCCCTTGGCATGGTCCTGAGCCAGTTTCCAGAACCTTATTGACCAAGCCCCTTTTCCTCTACAGGTGCCAGATGGGTCTGTGGTGGCTTTGGTCTCCAAGCAAGTCACTGCCTACAATGCAGTCAACAACTCCACCGTCTCCAGGACATCAGCCAGCAAGTATGGTAAGGATTTGTGTGCTACCCTGGACTGGGAGAGCTCTGGGGAAGAGATCCCAACCATTGTGGTGCTCACCAGACACGGGGCACCAGCAGGCAGGCTGGTGGGCAGGTGATTCCTTGATGAGGTTGCTGGAGGGATGGCAGGAGGAGGGGATTTAGCCGCCTAAAACTTTGGCATCTGCTTCAAGTTGTTGAGCCAAGTGGGTGGATTGCTCTTGGGAAGTTCTCCTATCTCATTAACGAAAGGAGGAGCCTGTTTAATTTAATTAATTAGCTGCCCACATCTTAAATCACTGGATGTCACTCGTAAAGTCCTGTGTCGGTATATCCCAAGGCAGTGGATTGTTGTTCCCGCTTTACCCACGAGACAACTGGGAAGGAGACAGCTGTGAAAGAGAGACCAGGTGGAAACTCCTCTGTAGAGCCAAACAGGCACCTCCTGAGCCTCTCTCACACCCTTACACAGCTCCCTCCCCTGAGACAGAAGTGCAGCCCAGGGTGTCTCACTAAGGTGATGCTGGACAGCAAATCTAAACCTCTCTGATGTGCAACCAGAGCACTGCAAGACCTCCCTCCAACCTGGATGCTGCTGTTATGTCACTTATTATTGGTTTTCATTTATGAAAGCATCTCCAGCCCTTTTTTACTCCCTTTATCTTGGAAAGCATGTCCAGAGGAACCCCCTTCCACTTTCTCCAAGGACATAAATGATCCACCAGGCCTTATTAATATTCATCCTCTTTGCAGTGTTGTTGCAATTACTGAAAGACACGGTGACCTTTGAAAAGGAAGACTTGAGGGGGGTTAATTTCTGTTGGATTTCTTTAATTCTTTTGCCATTTGATTTTTCAGGAGGAGGGAGCGAGGGGAAGGAGGCAGGGGGAGGAGGAAAAGATGCGGTGGGTCAGAAGTGATTGTTAATTGCAATTAAGAAAACAGCATCCAGAGAGAAAAAGGATATTCCGTCTGATAATTAATATGTAGAGATTGGTAATGCATTAATGAGGCTGATTCAGATCTTGCTACAGAAAGGTGCAACACTTCTGGTAATTATGGTTGGAAAAGCCTGGATCTGTAGCGTTGCTGAAAGGTCAGGGAGAGGGGAATGCCTCGTGCCATCACCCAGAGGCAAAGGGAGGTAAAACTTGAAGGCTAAAAGCCTTCTTGGAGAGGAAATTTGCATGGCCCCACCTGGGGTTCTGGGTTATTTCTGCCAAACCCAAGATTTCAGAGCAGGGAGTGAAGTGGATGATGGGTGGGCAGGAATTTGGTTGCTTTGGTGCCAAAGGAATGAGGGGAGGCACCTCCTCATAAATGTGGGGATGAGGAGCTGGACAAGAGGTGACACTGGGTACAGCAGAATTTCTGTGCCAAACAGCATGGCAGGGCATGGCTGAACATCCAGGGGGGGTAAAACCAGTTACTCAGCCATACTGGTTACCAGCAGTAACTGGTGTTGTCCTGGGCAGTGTCTGACACTGACTGTGCCAGTTGTCCCAGGCCAAAGGTTTTGCCAGGGAATGAGATAAGAGGTAAAAAAGTGTGGACAACTGGAAATCGGTGCTTGAACCTCGTTTAATTTAATGGTACCTTGCCATCACATCTGGCTTGGCTGACACCCCTTGCTTCTCCTGAGCAAATCGCTCAGAGGAACGCTTCGAAAAGCCCCTATTAGGCGTCACAGCATGGGGATATTTCCTGAAAAATCCCAAGGGGGGAGAGAGCTCCTCGGGCTGAGAGCCCTGCTGTCTCCCCACAGAAAACATGATCCGGTACACGGGCAGCCCCGACAGCCTCCGGTCCCGAACCCCCATGATCACCCCCGACCTGGAGAGCGGCGTCAAGATGTGGCACTTGGTGAAGAACCACGAGCACGGTGACCAGAAAGAGGGGGACAGGGGCAGCAAGATGGTTTCTGAGATCTACCTGACCAGGCTTCTCGCCACCAAGGTGCGCGGGGAGGGGCGGGGAGGAGGGTGGGCGGTGGTTGGTTTGGGGCTGTGGTGGAGTTTCTTGTCAGTGAGGAACGAGAGAGCACGCAAAGGTTGGCAAAAGAGGATAAAGAGCAGAAGGAAAATGCTGCTCCAAGCATGTGGGGAAGGAGCTGGAACTTAGAAAGCAGAGTCAGAAAAGGGACACTGGAGTAAGGAATTCAGGGCCGTGAGACTGGTGGCGAGTCAGCACAGGGGGAGGTGCTGTTGACTGTGCTGGTTTGTAGCTTTGACCAAAACTGAGCAAATGAAGAGCCAGGGAGGAAATGTGCCCAGCTCAGGGTCCAAGGATGGGTCAGGCCTCACAGCCTGAAGTGGGCTCCCATGCCACAAACCCCTGAGTTTTGCTGCGCAAATCCTTCTTCTCCACCTTCCCCCTGGGGCAGTAAAGACTTTGGTGCTCCTGAATGGAATCTCCAGACGCATCCAGAGTTCTGACTATTGATTATTTTTAATCAGGGTGTGAATAGGCACAAACACAATTTCATGTGTTCATGCAAATGCCATCTGAGTTCAGCTCCCGCCCATCGCTTGTTTAAGTCCTACCTTGCAGTTTTACCTGCACATTTATTCCTCAGCTCATTTTGCATCTGATGCCTCCCTCTCCCTGCAGCCTCACTCCGGCTGGCCGTGTTACAGAGGGATTTGGAGATAAAGTGGCTTTGTCTTTAGCCCCTGGTACCTGCCCCGTTCCCTGGCATCAAGATGCTTTTATGGATCACACAACTAAAAGGAAATGATGCTCTCCAGGGCTCTGACCCCAGCTGGTGTAAACCAGCAAGCATTGGAGCAGTGATTTACACTGTCTGGGGATATGTCCCCTATCCCACCCTTGAACTGCTTTTGCTTTGTGATCAAATTCAACACTTGGGTTGTTGTGGGTTGCTTTGTTTTTTGTTTTTGGGGTTTTTTTTGTGGAAATGGCAGGAAAGCAGCTGCAAGACTTGCACAGAAACAGGCAAAGTGGGAGGGTTGGGGGTTTATTGTTTCCCCTCTTGGGTTAAACAAATTTCTTTTCTCGTCATGACCGTTTGAGGGAGGGAGAGAGGAGAGAGAGCAATTGCTGGTAATACAATCCCCAGGAATACTTAGTCAAACTGACAGTGATTTTTATTCTGGTAAATCCCTGACCTCTGAGACCTGCAGTCTCCTGCCTAAAAGCCTCAGAGGTTTTCTTCGTGTTTGTGTGGGTGAGCATGGAGAGAACTAATTCCCTGCAGCAACCAAACCTGAGGGCAGCCCCTCCATGTCAGAGCAACAAGATTTCCCCTCAGGGGCCCTCTCTGAGCCACACATGTGCTGGAGGGCTTTACTCACCCTCTAGGAGTTCACACAAGGTGCCTCTGTTGGTTTCCCAAAGAATAAATCAAGCCAGAGACATCAGCTTTCTAATTAAGTGTTTGTGCCTCTATGTCAACTTGAGCCGCTCTGGTGGAACTTGGTGCTTTGCTTTCTAGAAAGGAGAAATTTCTTCCCTGGGTCTGCAGGGAAGAAAGAGAAGATTTTTTGCTTTTCAGAAAGGGAAATTTTGCCTATCAGGGAATGTTTGGTGGAGATTCAGTTGTTTTTTTGGTTCTTTTCACAGTTTGTTCATGTAGAAATGCCTTTGAAGCTCTGGTGGCAGAGAAAACATGCGTTGCCTGGTTCCCCCCAAAACCCAGCCTGAAGCTCCTCTGCTGCCCCTCTGTCCAACCCTCTGATATTCCAGCTCCTCTCCTTCTTGCTAAAGGTCAATTATCCTTACCAGGGTAGTTTTCCAAGCCCAAGATCTGGGATTCTCCCCCCTCAGAGGAGCAGTGGATATTCCTGAGGTCTGCAGAGTAGTGCATGGCAGATCCACATATAGCTTTTAGGGTTTGCCTTATTCCCATGCCAATGGATAGGCAAAAAATGAGGAGGCCTCTTGGGAATTAAGATGAAGTTTGCCTTATTTATTAAACCAGTCACACAACCAGCTGCCTCTCTCTAGGTACTCTTGTCCTGTTTGTCTCAGAGACACCTTCTGCTATGCTCTCCAGCCATCTGATTTCTATTCCCAGCTGCAAAAAATGGCCCTGGGTGAAAAGCCAGCCTAGAAAATGTCTGGGTTTTTGTCTCAAGAGTGCACTAAAGCAGTTGGGGACGGGATGCAGAGGAGAGGAATCTCCGTGGGAACAGAGCAGGGCCTCTCCTTACCCACGTCCCTGAGATGGGGAAAGTTGTCCGTCCTCAGCTCAGCCACCTTCCAGGCGGGGAATGCTGAGAGCAGGGAGGACAGGGAGCACCTGGACCTGGCTGGCAACTGGGAGTTGTGACACCTGTGTTGGAATTCCCGGATCATGTCACGTTTAACTGACATTTGATGGCTCCCATTTCCCGGGAGGGACCAAAATTCGACATCCTCTTCCCACGCGTTATCTCACGCTCCTCTTCCCTTCCTCCTCCCGACAGGGCACCCTGCAGAAGTTTGTAGATGACCTCTTTGAGACCATCTTCAGCACTGCCCACCGTGGCAGTGCCCTCCCTCTGGCTATCAAGTACATGTTTGATTTCCTGGATGAGCAGGCTGACAAACACAACATCCACGACCCCCACGTGAGGCACACCTGGAAGAGCAACTGGTGAGTGCCACAGCCCAGTATGGCCCGGCTCCGGGTACCGGGCTGGAAGGAGAGTAAAGGAACGTGTGGTTTGGGATCTGGCTGCTGGTGGGGGGGGTGGTGTGTATTCAAGTCAGAATATTCCAGAATCTGAATAATTCTTTCAAGGATGGAGAGTTCTGCCTAAACGGGCCCCAGTTTGCCTGTATTCCACGGGAATGGCAGCATTTTTGAGGGATTTCATGCGGAAAAATGCTGAAGTGCTTAACTGCTGCAGTGCCCAGGACCGTGGGAATACCTAGGGAGGTGTGGGAGAGAATTCAGCCCCACTGTCTTCATCTAGACAGGGTGCTTGAATTCCCACTGTGTTGGAATTCCCACTGTGTTGGAATTCCCACTGGAGTCAGGATGGGGCTTAAAAGCTCCATTTGTTTGCCCACGCAGAGGTGTCTAGGGCCAGCTGGGATTTTTTTAAAGGATCCCAGGGGCGCCCAGGGAATGTGCAGCACCCACAGGGGACCACCCTGGGTGGCAGCTGGAGGCCAGGAGAGCATCTCCAATGGTACTTAAAGGGTCTGCAGGTGGATGCGAGTCTCCTTTGGAGTGAGTGACAAAGTGTGACATCAGTGACAAAGTGTGACATCAGCCCCCGTTCTGGCTGCCAGGCCTCTCCTCATACACGTAATAGGACAGTGGGGGAAAAAACCAGGATCGCTGGAGTCTCCCTCTTGGAAAGGCTTCCCTGGGGAATCACTCCCTCCCCTTCTCCTGTGCAAATACAGGCACTATAAAAGGAACAGCAGAGCCGTGGGGCTCCCAGCTCATGCATTTTCCCCCTTCCCCAGCCATGCTGATGGCAGATCGTCACAGGCAGTGACACAAAAAAAAGAAACCCCACGTGCCACAGAGGCTTTCAACTAATGAAACATTAGCATGTTATTAACATTATCTGCGGCGCTAATCTGAGGCTGATTGCAGCCACTCAGACTAAATGAGCAGCAGGTTTGTTTAAGGGGGGAGGGGGGAAGGCAGAAAGTGTGTGTGTGTGGGGAGGGAAAGGGGCAGCCTGGAGAAAGCTGTTCAGTCAGATTAAATTAACTCAAAGTCACATCAGGGGCTTCGAGGGCCATCACCCCCAGCCCCTTCCTGCCCTCGGGGTCACACACACAGGGACTCTGCTTGTCCTCATCCTGGCTGTGCCATCCAAACACTCAGCCACCTCATCCTCCAAATGATGATCCTCCATCCCCAGCCTAAAATGTTTTCCCCCACAGCTCCATCAGGTCTCACTGTCATTCTTTACTCAGAGGGTGGGGAGGCCCTGGCACAGGTTGCCCAGAGAAGCTGTGGTTGCCCCTGGATCCCTGGAAGTGTCTGAGGCCAGGTTGGATGGGGCTTGGAGCAACCTGGGCTAGTGGAAGGTGTCCCTGCCCATGGCAGGGGGTTGGAACTGGATGATCTTTAAGGTCTCTTCCCACCCAAACCAGTCTTTAATTCTCCAATTTCCAGCATCTCCCACTTCTCCTGAACCTCACAGGCAGGATTCCCTGTGCGGGGCTTTTCTCACATTTACCCTGTAATTTTTTGGGGTCAGGAGAACACAAAGTGGTTTAGAAAAACGTGGTGTCATCCCTCTGCCAGGACACGTTAAACTGCCTGTTGTCACCCAAAACGTAGCACACTTGGAGCTGAATTTTCTACAGTGAACACATGGGGGTAATGAGCAAATGGAAGGAACTGGGGAGTTCAGCTGGAATATCAGGAGAGTTTGTTAAGCTGGATAACACCCTCCTCTTGGGAAGGTGCAGGGGAGTGAAGGTTGGTTTAACATTCTGCCTGACAGAGAGATGACAGCTCGGCTGTGTGATCAGTGGCACATCTCAGCTCCTAGGCCATGATCACTCGAGTGCATTTGCCCTGACAGAAAGGCTGGAGGCAAAGGCTGGAGGTTGATACCTCGGGGCATCTCATCCAAATGAACCTCTCTGTCGAAAAAAAAAAATGGGAAGGGAGAAAGCGCTTTGGATTGCAATTGGAATAACATTTCCTTGGTTAGGGCAGATGGATTTTCATTTCAAAGGCTGCAGTGCTTGTTTCCCAGTTCCTCTTTTATTTTTTTATTTTTTTTTTCCTTGAGGCACCGGGGTTTTCCCTGTCACGCAGCAACTGCTTCATGCCCGGCGTGCCGGGATTGTTTGCAGCCTTGGGTTTGAGCAGCAGACTGGGACAGCTGCGTGGTGCCCACAGCACACACTGCATGCCACGAACATTCCCAGTCTCATCCCAGGAGCTCTACTTACTCCTCTTCCCATGGGGTCGCTGTGAGGGCTCAAAGCCAAGTCCCCCAGTGAGAAATGTTTGGAATCACAGAGCGCTTTGGGTCGGGAGGGACCTTAAAGATCCTCTAATTCCAGCCCCCTGCCGTGGCTAGGGACACCTTCCACTAGGCCAGGTTGCTCAAAGCCCTGCCCAACATTGCTTTGAACACTTCCAGGGATGTGACAGCCTCTTCCTGTGCCTCACCACCCTTACCATCCGTAAGTTTTGTGGATGCAATGCCTATCTGTGTCTGATGAAGCAGCCAGCAGGGGCCAAGTTACACTGCAACTTGATGTGTAGAAGCTTGGAATCACTGTCCTCACCTCAATTATCACACAATCACGCGATTAACCAGGCTGGAAAAGCCCTCTGAGATCACTGACTCCAGCCTTTGATCCAACCCCACCCTGTCAGCCCAGGGCACTGATGTCACTTCCAGTCTGTCCTTAAACCCCTCCAGGGATGGGGACTCCACCCCCTCCCTGGGCAGCCCATCCCAGTGCCCAGTCACTCCCATTAATTTATGTGCAACTTCAGTAAGATTGTGTTGACTTCAAGACTGACAGAATCTGTCCTGTAAGGGAGCAAAGCTGCTCCTGAGGTGACCCCACTGCCGTCCCTGGAGTTGTGTAGGGGAGGAATTTATTTTATATCAAGCTTATCCCGAAATCCTCATCCCCACACCCCGATTTTTGATTTCCATCCCCCATTTGCCATTGTAACCCCACAGAACAAAGCCTGTGAGCTGCGTCCTGACTGTCTTCCCCGCTCTTGCAGCCTCCCCTTAAGGTTCTGGGTCAAC
This sequence comes from Pseudotriccus pelzelni, assembly GCA_035584735.1. Taxonomy (NCBI): domain Eukaryota; kingdom Metazoa; phylum Chordata; class Aves; order Passeriformes; family Tyrannidae; genus Pseudotriccus; species Pseudotriccus pelzelni. The sequence goes on from JAWMRA010000041.1 coordinate 1,736,399, forward strand.
ATGATCAAGAACCCCCAGTTCGTCTTCGACATCCACAAAAACAGCATCACGGACGCCTGTCTGTCTGTGGTGGCCCAGACCTTCATGGACTCCTGTTCCACCTCAGAGCACCGGCTGGGCAAAGACTCCCCCTCCAACAAGCTCCTCTACGCCAAGGACATCCCCAGCTACAAGAACTGGGTGGAAAGGTGAGTTTTAGCCCCAGAAATAGGAATGAGTGATTCCAGCAAGGCCCCTTCTTCGTGATACCAGGAGGTCTCATCGCTGTTGCGTTTGGGAGATGCCCCTGGGCTTTTTCTCCTTTGAGTTTTGCGAAGCGGAAATCTCCACGTCGGCCTTTTTTGTTCCCACGTGCCTTGCAGCAGGGATGGCAATTTAATTAGAGGTGTGAAAGAAGGTGTTTGCCGTTGTTGTTTCTCTCAAGGAGGAACTGTTGAGAAGCTGTAGAGGGAGGGAGCAAGGGGAGGTGATGTGTTTGAGCCCTGTGAAGCAAACGGGCTTCCAAGCCTTTCCACGCAGACCAGAGCGGTTTGCTGTTCTCAGCATCGTTGTGACAGTCCCCAGCATACAATTATCTCCCAGTAACTTCCCTTGGAGGCTCTTCCGTGCTTTGAGCGAGATGCCAGAAGATTGACAGGCCGGTGACTGAAGCTCCTGCAGGTGTTTTCTGAAAGGTCACAGGTCTCTCCAAGCGTTTTATCCACATCTGCATGACCTGTGGCTCTGCTGTTCAGTCTCCTGTGCTGAAAGGCAGTGTCTGGCAGAGCTGCTCCACGGGAAACACAACCAAAACAACCATTTGTGCAGCATGCTGGAGTTTCAGTTTCCGTAGGGTTTGCCCCAGGACAGGCAACCAGCCCATCCTGCCCTCCACTCAGTGGGATCCTTTCTGCTGGAGGATTCAGTTGATCTTTGCTTTGTTTTCCAAGGTTTTCCCGGTGTTACTGATGGGTAGAGAATGGTTGTTAGTCTGTAAATTAAAAGGCAGATCTATCTCACAGATCATTCCTGTACAATGTACCCAGTTTTCAGCACTGATTTCTCTGGGTGACTTCACAGGCATGGCCTAAAACTGATAGATTGCAGGAGACCCCTGCTGCTGTAGACACCTCACCCTCCTCTGTAAATCCCTGGATTTCCTTTGGTGGGGATGGTTTTCTCTCAAAGAGGAGTGTGAATGATCAAAGAGCTCTGTCCCCTGGTTGGCACGAGGCAGAGTTTTTTCCAGCAGTTCTCCCATTGGTGTGTGATTTGTCTGGACAATTATTTTTAGATGTGGTTAAACACTTCAGCAAATGTGGTTTCTAGGCAACCTGTAAGGCTCTCACAAGCTACCTTGCTTAATTATGACCTACTTCTGGTGCTGTGTCCAAGTTCCTTAGTATGTATTGAGGCTGATTGCTGGATTGACCTGGATAACGGGAGGGAAGCGTTTGAGATTCACTTACAAATCAAGTTTGCACCAACACTGACCCAAAGATGTCACGCTCTAGTGATGCTTTAACAGCATCCTTTGTGTGTGGTTGTTTTCTGTGGACAAATACTCTGTTTGACAGGTGAACCTGGTTGATTTTTTATCTTTGGGGATGGCACATTTGAGTGACAAACTGAGGGACGTTTGAGTGACAAACTGAGGCACAGAAGCAGAGAATGGGCTATTTTTCTGTGCTTTTAAAAAAAGGCCGCAGTTTCTGATTTTGTTTTTCCAGTATTGATCGCACTTCACAGCTCTTTGGAGCTAAATCCTGGTGCCCAGTGATTTTCAGCGGTAGGTGCTGCCTTTCCTTGGAAGTTTTCCCGAACAACTGGGTTTGCAAACGAGGTACATAACACCTCCTGCTGCTCCTAAACATCACTGGATGTCTGACCCCAGCATGTGCTGCGTTGTTTTCTGCGCTCGTGTCTGACAACTTGAACTGAAGCCCAGGAGGATGCTGTGGGCTTTGGAATACGGTTCCAGCTTCTTCCCTGCTTATGTTTTGGAGTGTCAGATCCACTGACTCAAGGCAGTGGCACCTGGATGCTGTGGTAGATGAAAGAAAAAAACAAAACAAAACAAAACAACCCACCATCTCAGGGATGAATAAAATATAATTTCAGTTCTACCCGGAGCTAATTAATTCCTTTTCTCCATTCTGCAATTGTGCTTTGAGGGAGTTATTCCAAATCCAAAGGCTTCCAGTCCTGGTTGGAGCTATTTCTGTAGTCAGCATCAGCTGGAGGTGGCATCCTTCAAGACCACTAGACTTCTTCAAAGGGTGAAGCAGGAGATGAAAAGGGTTTTCAGTCGCGGAGTTTAAGAAGTAGCTGAGTAAATCAGAAGAACCTGAAATCAAATGAACTTCTTTGATGAAGAAGAAACTCTAAGAGGGTAATTAGGCAGTGGGAGATTGTACCCAAATCAGAGGCACTCTGGAGGAAAGAGAGACTCCTGGCTTTTAAGGAGCTCTTGGAATGGAGCTGAGCTGGGTCAGTCCGAGCCATCCCTTTGAAAAACTGGTTCCTTGGTGTGGAATGTGCCTTCAGGACTCCCAGAACTCAGAGCAGGGAATGGCCTGGGCATAAGAAGCAGGAATGGGTGAAAGAATCAATCCATCAGACATCGGTTTTCCACCTCTTTAGGCTGTGGGTGTACATTGAGAGGGGAATAGTTACAAAATCTGTCCTGACCAGTGGTCCACTTCCACACAGGAGTCACTTGGAAATTTGATTCCAAAAGATTTCAACAGCAAGACCATCGGGAATCTTCTTCAGTGGCTTCAGGAATCTTCTTCAGTGACTTCATTTATTTGTTTGGCTCACAGAAGGATTTTCTCATGTTTTCCTGTTTGTGATGATTCAAGTGTTGGGTTCAGGATTAGGATTCCTGACAACTGCTGATCCAAACATTTTAAAATTTACCCATTTTTGCCATTCCATGTCAACTTCATGGAATGCTACGAAGAAAATGGAGAACTTGCATGACATTCTGACAGGCTGGTTGTTTTAGTGCCCATTTCTATAATTATCCAAGGCAGTGGATTTGCTGACAACAGCAAGGAAAAATTATTGTGCCTCACTTAAGTCTAGTTGAAGATGTCCCTTCTGTGATAGTATATTCTGTGATAGTCCTTTACAACACTGTTGGAAGCAGAGGTGGACTCTGCCTGCTGAGAAATCCTGGGGGAAAACCAAATTCACTGTTCAAATTGTACCCCCAGAGCTGAGAACTCCTGGTTAAGGAGTGTCACTTTGCAGCCACATCTTGGGTTTTCTGCTGCAGGAGACGAGGCCTGGGGAGGCAGCAGAATTAACCCAGGAAATGGGGACAGGCTGTTTGGCTTTTGTTGAAGCTGCAGTTCTGAAACGAAGTGGAGGCTTTTCAATTATCATTATATGAGTCTATTGAAAAAAAAAAAAAAAAGAAAGAAAGAAAAAAAAAAGAAGAGGAAAAGAATGGGAACGGTGGAGCAGAATCTCATCTGACTTCAGTTGGGAAAAACTCCATAGGCTCTGCTGAATTTACATTAGAGCAGCTTCAGATCTGCATCTTTTCAAGTTTACTTCAAATGTCCCCTTTGAGCCAGGAAATCTGGAGAACTTGGGAGCATTTGATGCAATCCCCAAGCAATACAAAGGGGAGCCTGTTCTAATTGGGGCTGTCTCATTAGCATTCAACGCCACGCGGAAAAGATGACAAAGGGCTGTGGCTGACCTTTCATTTCTCTCCATGCTGCCAAGCTTATGATAACACTTGTTTGAACTTCATTAACACCATTTAATTGCCTGCATCACAATCAATATGATGTTTCCCTACTGAAGCCTGGCATGGAGACAGGGATGTGGGAGACTGGAAAGGGGACAGAGCACAAAAAGCAGAAGCCAAAGAGTATTTCCATTTCACGCTGGTGCCCAAAGTACCTGCAGTGCTGCAAGGAGAGGAACTGGTGCCTTTTTTTTTTTTTCCTTCATCCCTGCGGGGACTTGGTCTCCTTTTGGCTGCTCATTGTGCATCGGAAAGACCCCTCAAAGAAAAACTGAAAGTCAGTGGAGACATTACAACTATTCTTAACAACTTCAGAGGCATCCAGTGAAGACTATTCAAAATAGGCCTGCCAGGATCGGGACTAGAAGAAGTTTGAAGTGATGTGTGGGATTCAGAGTTTACAACACCTGCATTTAATCCTGTTAACCTGGGTGCAAACACTGCCTGACTGAGCTGGTGCTACCCAGGTCCCGTATCCATGGTCTCACCTCCTCGGTTTTCCTGACACGGGCACGGAGTGGTAGGACAAGGGGGAATGGTTTTAAACCGAAAGGGAGAGATTTGGGCACAATTTAGGAAGAAATTCTTTACTCAGAGGGTGGTGAGGCCCTGGCACAGGTTGCCCAGAGAAGCTGTGGCTGCCCCATCCCTGGAAGTGTCCAAGGCCAGGTTGGACTGGACTTGGAGCAACCTGGGATAGTGGAAGGTGTCCCTTCCCATGGCAGGGGATGGCACTGGATGATCTTTAAGGTCTCTTCCCACCCAAACCATCCTATGATTCTGTGATTCTCGAAGCACCTGTGATTTACATGCCATTAGTTTTAGATGTCAGGTCTTAGGCTTGTCAGGAAATGCTTTGGGAGTGCGTTTGGAATGCACAAAACAGCAAGTCTGGACCTATTCATGATCTGACCTACAGAGTGTGCCAGCCTGTGGTTTCAGGACTCTCTGTTCACAAGAAGGTCTCTACCCGTGCAGTGCTTGATGTCTGTTGGCCCCTTTGGAGCCAACTTTAGGAAAAAAACCCACAATTTGACTAGTTTAATACAATAAAGGTTAAAAGTTTCATGCACCCCAAACATTGTAAGTTATTGAGGTTTTAAACGGAAACTCCCAGGGCCTTAAAAAAAGAGCATCACACGACAGGTGCAAATCCTGGCTCTGCTTTAAAAAACACAGCCTTGTGTGTCTCATTCCTCTGCCAGAAAGAAGGCTCCAACTACTGCATGCCAAGGGTCAAGGCAGGGGGTGTTGTCAGCAGAAATAATAAAAAACAGTGCTGGAAGGGGCCTCGGGAGGTCAACCCGACCAGCTCCTGCCTCAGGGCAGGATCAGCTCTGTCTAAAGCCTTCCTGACAGATGCTTGTCTACCCCTTTCTTAAAGGCCTCCAACAGCAGAGCCTCTGATGTCCTCGGGCAATCCATTCTCGTGCTTCCTTGTCCTTCCCTATCAGTGTGTTTTCCCTCACAGCCAGCCCAGATCTTCCTGGCTGTAATTAAAGGCCACGTCATCTCATCCCATCCCCAGGGCAGGGGGTGCAGCTCATCCCCCTGCCTCTCTGGGGCAGAGTTTGGTGCATCTGAAGGCTGTTCATGAGCCTTTCTTCATTTTTTATCTCCAAAAAAACCCCCCCCAAATCCGGATGTTTTCTCATCACAGCAAGATGCTGTTCTCACACGGTGCAGGTTTCAGCAGGCAGGATGAAAATGTGTCTGCCTTTCTAGGGCACAGCCCAACCCATCCTCTGCACTAAGGTGATTTCTCCTCCCAGAGAAGCTACCTGTGCACCAGTTTACTCTTCAGCCATTCCATCAGTGCTGTCCATCAATTCTCCACTCTTTATTCGGAGTTGAAAAGCCGCAGGAAAAGCCACGCACAGGCAAAATAAAATCATCTGTCCACGCATGCACGGACAGAATTGCTCTCTAAATTCCCTAAAACTCTTCAAGGCAAATCTCTGGAAGAACTGCCAGGTCTTCAGCTCGTTTTTGGATGCCTTTTGCTCAGCTGTCATGCTGTTACTGCCAAAGTCCAATCAGTGTCCAACAGCCTGGCCTTAAACCTCTCCCTGGAGCAGGGTCAGTCTGGGCTAACAGACTGTGCCTGAATCCTGGAATGGTTTGGGTGGGAAGAGATCTCAAGGATCATCGTTCCAACCCCCTGCCATGGGCAGGGACGCCTTCCACTAGCCCAGGTTGCTCCAAGCCCCATCCAAGCTGGCCTTGAACACTTCCAGGGATGGGGCATCCACAATTTCCCTGGGCAATCCATGCCAGGGCCTCACCCAGCAGCTCAGATGCTTCCCAGGAAACTAAAGCCACCATTCCGGTGTCAGAACCAGAACTGACAGCATGTCCTTGCATTGCTTGGCTCCATCCCATACAAAAAAGCTGCCTGCCGGGTTGTTCCCAAGCTTTTCCATCAGCCCTTCCCGGCTTTAGCAGTGCCCCATATCCCTTTCAAGCATCTTCTCCTCCTCCAGTGGTCTGGGTGCAGCCGGCTATTGCATAACCCTAATTACGTGATTGCTGTAATTGCTCTGCCGTCTGCAGCTCATGGATTCGTTACAAGCTTTTCATATGCTAAAACGGTTATTAATGAGCGCAGTCCCAACCCCGCGACAAACAACAACGGCGAGGAAAAGATCTTTTGGAAGGCAATTAGCTCCATGCTAAGCTGCCTAAACCAGGGGCCGGGCTGGAAAATTTCAGGCTGGAGAGGAAGGACTGGCAAACGTGGCTTTTCTCTTCCCTTTTGTTGAGGTAATGAGTTACTGAGTGGCAGCAGGCGCAGTTACTCTGGTGAAACAGCTCCCCTAAGGAGCCTTTTCAGGTTGGTGCTGAAGGGAAGAGCGTTTACCCCTGGATAAACACAGGGCAAGATGCATTCCCAGGTCATTCCCAGGTCGCTGTTGTGTTGCTTTCCTCGGGAAAACAAAGCAAAACAAAAGAAAACAAAGGCAACGCGGGGAAAAAGGAGTTTGTGGAACAAAAAAAAGAACGATTATTCTTTAGGACTCTGTGCTGGTGCATCCCAAATCCTTCTCCGTATTTCAGTGGCACTGGATGGTCTCTCATGAGCTCTCCAGTCCAAGCCAGGCTGGGGTGAGTTGCTGTGCTGATGATACCTGTGAGGTCACATCCCAAGGCCTGGTTCTCCTCCCATCCTCCACCTGAGCCGATGATGTCCTGGAATGATGGATTCCCCCCAGTTCCTCATTGCTTTTATTGCTTCTGAAATCTGATGAGCAAATTTCCTGTCATATCAGAGGATAAACCGCCTTGAGGTAAGAATGGATTCAGGGAAACCTCGGACACAATAAGGCTGGATCTTTTGATTTGCAGTTAAGGATCTTCTGGAAACAGCTGGGAAAGGCTCCACTGGAGATAATCAAAGCTGGATAATGGGAACAGCAGCAAATCTGCAGGAGCAAGCTGGCAAGTAATGCACAGCTGACCAAGTAGCCACTGTTTTCTACTTCAGCCTCTCACTCCTGACTCTTTGGGTGCAGCTGAAGCTGAATTTGCTGCTTTCTGTCTCACTGAGAGGCAATCTGGCTTAGTCCTGTGTTCCCAGCCTCCTGCTGGCTTTAGAAGTGCGAGCCAATGCCCTGTCCATGTCTCAGGTGAGATTCTGAGCCCTCAGCTCACAGGTGACAGAGCATCCCATTCCCCCTGGAATTACCTCCCAGCTCTGGTGGGAGGGAGAGCAGCACAGGGACACACAGACTGCAAATTTCAGCAGTGGAAGTGCGAGGACCACCGGGGTTGGGTGACAGCTTTTGCATTAGGGGGGATGCAAATGGCAGGGAGGCTCTAAGTACCACTGAGGGTCCCGGCTCAAATAGAAGGTAAATAAAGACTCAGCAGGGATGTTGTCATCTCCCTGCTAGGCTGCTTTAATAGACACATCCATCATTCCTTTGGAGAGTGCAATGATGGCTTCATTAGAAACTCTTCTGTGTAAATTGGGCCACTGCAAAATTCGGGTGGAAGGATGTTACGTCTTCTCCCTCAGACAGGTCTGGTTATTGGTACATGCTCTTTCACCCCCTTCTTTTTCTTTTCTTTTTTTTTGCCACAAAACGTATTTCCACAATATCTTGGCGTGCAGCCTTAATGGGAACTGCCTGCTCAGGTGTGTGATGCCAGGGAATTGAGCCCGGAGACCGGGACACTTTGGCCTGATGGTGGGTAATGGCCCGTGAACCCCGAACATTGAGATCACAGCTGGAGAGTCTGTCGTGGCCACAGAGGCCCCCAGGCCCTGAAACTCTGCTCCTTGAAACTCAGATCCCTGAAACTCAGATCCCTGCATCCCAGCCCTCGCTCCAGGGAGCGCTTCCTGCCGCTTTTCCCTGCTCAGATGAGTCATGGGAGTGTTGTGCTGCTGGAAAATTATCCCTGCGGGACTGGAAAGGGACGGGAGCTTTCAGCCCCTCGTGAGTCACAGACTCAAGAGGCTGCTACTTCCAGGTGGAAGGGAAACAGGACAAACTGGGAGGAGCAGATGAGAAGTGTCTGTGTTCCACTTTTTGGGAGCAGCCTGTCCCTACACCCACCATCCTGCCACCATTTGATGACAGCTGAACACGAGAGGAAAGGGGAACATTTCAACTGGCTGCCAGAGCCAGGTTGGCACCTCTGCTGTCCTCCACCTGCCTTGTTTATTCTTGCTGTGATTTAATCCCCTTCCCATCTCATTTCACCCACCAGGAGGGTGCCAGTCAGCATTCAGGAGGAGCTGGGCTCTCCTCCATGGGCTCTTCTCCATGGGCTCTTCCGAGGCACCATAAATCAGTGCATTTCACTGCATTGCAGCCTGTTATCCCCACAGGTCTGTCAACTGTGCTGGTTGCACATGGATGTACAGGTTTATTTTTGGATATCGAGGCAAACCGTGCTTTTTGGCCACAGGATTCCTTGTTTCCTCAGCAGTGTCATGGAATGCCATCAGCTGCTGATGCTCTCGTCTGTGTAGCACAGATCTGATTTTGGCCAGCAGCTGATGCTGAGACTTGTTCGACTTTTTCTGGGAGTAGTGAAGGTCTAGAAAATGTTCTTTCACCCTGCTCACCGTCTCCTCCTGGAGGTAATTCTGCAGGGAAGCTCCTCCTGGGATTTCTAAATGCCTGCTTTACTCCCAGGCAGCTCTTCAGGTGTTCTTGGGGACGGGGGTTTGGGCAGAGTGTGAAGTAAAACCAAGCCCAGACCCAGAGGGATGGGAGTGAGCAATATTTAGACCGTGGGACTGAGTTAGACTGGCATTTTTGGCCGCTCCTGAGCCCAGCAGACAAGATGCCAGAACTCCAGAGAGAGTAAATGAGTTTGTTCCTGCTGGAAGTTGCAGTAAAATTAATGAGGTTTGCATGAGCTTTTCTGTCGAGTCCGGCTCTGGAAGGAGTCTGGCAAGAGGACTTTGCACAGAGCTGGGAAAAGAAACTCTGCCTCCTGTGCCTTCATCTCCCAAGGATTACATCAGCATCCCACCACCAAAACCAGGATAACAAGTGAGACCACTTGCAGTAAATCAGGGTGGGGAGTGCAGGGCACAAAACCCAGCCTTTGCAAAGCTGGGTGTGGAGGGGTTTCCCCCCCATGCTCTTGCTCTCTGCTGCCTTTCACAGGAGGCTCCAGCAGCTGCTCACCCCACTCTGTCACAGAGTATTTTCCCACTCATCTGCAGGAAGAATCTTATCATACAGCACTTCAATGTCCAATTTCGCTGCAGTGGAAAACAGGCTCCATCTCAGCAGGTGTCTCAGTGCTGTTTACAGGACACCTGTCAGCTCTTTTGGCTCCCTGTCCCCTCTGCCTCCTAATTATAAGATTGTGGATTGATGCAGCTTTTTTTTTTTTTTTCTCTTTCCTTTTTTTTTTTTTTGCCTTCTGCACAAAATGTGAAATTGCAGAAATTAAAAATGTAAATGATGGAGTCTAATTAACCGGTTGACAGCGGAGCACAGCTGCAAATGACAGTGACTGATTACCTTCTGCAAACCTTGTCCTCCAAGACCTGCCTTACCCTGGGGAGGAAGGACATCAAAAATAGCAACTCCCTTAAAGAGGCATCACTCTGCACTCTGCAGCCTGTTGGGCAGCGGTTCTGGGGGATCCACATCCCATGGATAAAGCCCCAGCTTTCTTGAGCACGGGTGGAAGGCTGTTGATTCTTAAGGAAAGCAGGTTTTCCCTAGTCGCAGCAGGGATGTGAGAGTTGAAGGCTGTTGCCACAAACATCAGGTTAAAATTTGGGTCCAAATGGAGATGCTGAGCGGCAGAAGAGTGGCTGGGATAGACTGGATTGAGCGGTGGAGGTGGGTGATATCAGCAGTGGGGACAAATGTACTCATGTGAATGGCACAAGCAAGAATGAAGGGAAATTTTCGTGGTTTGCTGGGTTTTTTTTGCGTTGTTATTTTTGTTTTGCTTTGGGGTTTTTTGTTGGGTTTTTTTGTTTGTTTATGGAAGTGAAATCCTGAGCTCTCAGTGGGGTTTCTCTGTAGGACCAGAAGCAGGGCTCGAAGCCCCTGAAGGCCAGCTGAAGGAATCCAGCACCAACAGGTTCCTCCTGCTGCGCTGAGGGAACGGAAAACACCCCCAGGATGCTCTTTGGGGCTTCAGTCTCAGACTGGGGAGGGGTGAATACAACACATGCCTGGTGCTCAGGATCAATGCTCCAATAATGTTTAATTTCCCTAAATCCCCTCCCTTGCTGTGAAAGGTATGAGCAAGTGTTTCACTGATGCACCAGCAGAGCCCAAACTGCCGCATGTGGTTTTTTTCCCTCTTTATCCTTGGCCAATTTCATCTCTTGACGAGATGAAATTCTCTCTCTCCCCCCTCAAGCAACCTCTGTGATTCTCTCTGCCAGGTACTACTCAGACATTGCCAAAATGCCAGCCATCAGTGACCAGGACATGAATGCCTACCTGGCCGAGCAGTCCCGCATGCACATGAACGAGTTCAACACCATGAGCGCGCTCTCCGAGATCTACTCCTACGTGGGCAAGTACAGCGAGGAGGTGAGAGCCTTGGAGAGCTTCTGAGGGCCCCTGGCACGGCCCAGCCACGTGTCACAGATGCCTAGCTTCATCCTGGCCACGGTGGGAGGGGGATGGATTTATGGGGTTAGAAGCAAGGCTTGGGGCCTGTAAAACGGAAGGGCTGGGATTTTTGGTCTCCACAGCAATTCCTCCATCTGGATCCCTGTGGTTTTTGTCTCCTGCTGTTGGTCAGTCAGGTGTAGCTGGCTGGCAGTAGGTGATGGTCTGCTCGGTGCAGAGGAGCCCTGTATGAGCTCTGCATCTCATGTGGCCAAAAGTTGTTTAGGAACGTGTGGCCAGTGCCATTCCAGGTACCCTAAAACACCCAGGAACAGTCCAGCAGGCACGACACGGACTTTGAGGTGTCCTGCATGGTTCTATGAATTGAAGGCCAGGTCAGATCCCTTAGGGCATCTCAAGTGGCATGGCCAGGTGATGAATAAGGCTATTAAATAACTGATCTCCAAGACAGGTTTGACTGGCTGAAATCTGCATATCTGTATGTACTGAGATCAAGCCCAAACTGCCTGCCTAGTTCCCTGCTAGCTAATTGATCTGCTTTGCATGGTCTAAGCCTGGGACTTTCCTTAGAGAAAGCTAATCCTCATCTGCTGCTAAAAGATGCTGGACTCAGTTGTTTGGGGGGGGGGGAAAAATAGACCCTATCACTTTTTCCTCTTTCCATTTCCAGATTCTCGGAGCCCTCGATCAAGACGACCAGGCTGGGAAACAGAAACTTGCCTACAAACTTGAACAAGTCATAACCCTCATGAGCATAGACAGCTGAGAACTGTCCTGCCAGGGCCACCCTGGGAGGGATAAACCAAGTCGTGCCTCACTCAAGATCATCATCTTTACCAAGTGCAAGTTTTGATGGGCTGTAAGCAGAGTCACCCACACAGCTCCTCTCTCTCTCTCTCTCATTCTCTCTCTTTCTCTCCCTCATTTCTTTCTCTTTCCACATCTATGGACAAAGTGACAGAGCCCCAGGAGTTAAAGGAAAAGACTGCAGAGGAATCTTGGCTCTGGGGCCACGAAGGCATTCAGGTGGAGCTCTCCTTTTCACAGCTTCCCCTCTGCCTTCACCCTAGAGAAAAACTATTAAACACACACACACACACAAAAAAACCCAACACCCGCAAACCCTGCCCCAACATCTCATCATCACTCTGCAGAGGCGAAATTGGGAGGTAACTTCTGTCATGCTGCTTTAACTGCCCTCCAAGGGCTGGTAGCCCCTGGAGTGGACATGGAAATGAACTCAGTATTAAAGTCTCCCCGAGGGGAAGGCAGCTGCCTGCAGGGATCCTGGAGGGCAGAGCAAACTGCAGAGCCACTGCAGTTCCATCTCACTGAGGGTGACCCACCGGGAGAGGAACCCCGAGGCTCCCCGCAAAACGCCAGGGTGGGACCGCTGTGGCTCCGACCTGCCTGGTGTGGCTGCTCCTTCGGGGCAGGGGAAGGGTCAAGAGGGGAGGAGGAGACCGGCCCCCTCCCCTGCCCGTGTGTTTCATATGGTTATTCTTATTTTTCCGAGAGACGCGCGTCCCCCTCCCGTCTTTCCCGTCGTGTCCTGTTGGTCGTAGCACCGCGGCAAAAAAACGCTCTCTCTGCTCCGTGGCCTCCTGTCAGTGGTGCTTCTGCTCCTTCTGGCAATGGACAGCACGGCATCTCCCTTGTTCCCACCTCAGCTTGGAAAGGAAGAGCCACGCGTCTCGTTTTGTTCCAGCCTCAGCATCGAAAAAACCAACAAACCAACCAGAGGGAGGGTTTTTTTTTTCTTTTCAAAGTTGTTAATTATTTCCATTTTGTTGCCTCAACTGGAACAAAGGTGTTGTTTTCTCATGGTGGAATATCAGAAAGACTTGCCAGGAACCAAGGTGGTGCACAGGACTGATGGTAAAACCTCCCTTCCGAGCTGCTGCTAAGAGGAAACGTCAGCACACATTTTGGAAGGAAAGCTTGGAGGAAACCCAAAATGAAACAGTGCAAAAAATTCTTCCACCTGGATACCCCCAGCTGAACTGCAGGTCTTCTGGAGGCCTCTGTTAAGCCCGTCTGCTTTTTGGTGCCAACTCCTGGCCTTTCCTTCCGTCCATCTCTGCAACCAACAGGCCTTGCTGAAGGATTTTCTCTCTCTTTGCACTTCTTACCCCTTCAGAGATCACTGTCACCACGGGACAGTTGTAGGTGATCACCCTGTCCCATCCTCTGCTCAGGTCCTCAAGAACAACATCTCAACCTGTTTCTTGGGCAACCAAAGAGGAGTGAACTCCTTCATCTGTCCTGCCTTTGGCCTGGATAACACCATGGCTAGAGACCCTCGGGGTGTGGAGAACCTTGTACACAGTGGAGGCAAGAGCTGAGCCTGCATTCACCTGCCCAGAAACCAGCAGAGCTCCCTCACAGACGGAGGAGTGGCTGGAGAATCAGCCCACAGCCACCCCATCACCCTCAGCGCTACAGCCTGCATCTGCTTTGCACCTGGAGGGAGGAAGGGGCAAAGGCAGGGCGTGTAAATTGATTGGGGAACGAGGGCACTGGGGTTTATTGATGCCTTCAGCTGTCCAGCCAGAACCTCCTCAGCGTGACAGACCAGGAGTGCATGGAAAAACAGGGGAGGGGTGTGGTGCAAACAGGGCTCAGTCAGCGAGCAGGTTTCCCTCAGCCGAGCAGGTAACACGCCTAGGCGGGCGTTCCCAAAAAACCCCTTTCCGACAGCAGCCCCAAACTGGATGTGTCTGTGGGGAGGACATCCCAAAATTCACATTGGAAACAGCAGACTTAGGGACGCGTCTTGGTTTTAAAAGCCCAGACATTTCTCTCTTGATCCTGATTATTTCTTATTTTGTGTGTGTGTGTGTGTGTGTGTGTGTGTGTCCGTGTGTGCGTGGGCGTGCGTTCCTCCCCTTTTCGTTCCGCTTGCTTTCTGTTGGATTGCTGAGCTGATGGACTCATCATGCACCTTATGGACATCTCAGCATCTCTGAGAGGCCTGTGCACAGGGGATGGCTTGGGTTTGCTCCGTTCTGCCATGGTTTTGTTGCTCCATTTGGTGACGTCGCCGCGTGTTCCAGATCCATTGATTGTGGCTGTGAAAGTGGGCTTGGAATTCCCACCAGAGCCAGTGGTAAGGAAGTGACAACAACAAAAACAACAACAACACAAACAGGCTATTTTTTATAAGTACTTTAAAAAAAAAAAAAAAAAGGGAAAAAGTTAAAAATATTTAAAAAAAAAAAAAAAAAACAAAT
>JAWMRA010000041.1:1750543-1775011 GCA_035584735.1 Pseudotriccus pelzelni
AAAAAAAAAAAAAAAAAGGCAAAAATTTAAAATTATTTAAAAAAAAAAAAAAAAAAACCAAGGAGAAGAAACCAAAGGTTTTGACAAACAAAGTGCCACAAAAAGATAAATATGGACCCTATTGTCATGCCTTGTTCTCCCAGCTGGATGGTAGGAGTCTAAGGACAAGTAGCTGGCTTGGAGGGAAGTGGTGATGGGTGATGGGCAATCCTGCCTGGACATGTGCACATGGAAGGAAAGAAGAAGCTGTTTAACATTTAAAAAAAAAAAAAGAAAAAAGGTATCAACATGAACTGGTGTGATCCTCCTGGAGTCAGGGGAACACCACAGGGGAAATCTTGAGACTCACCCTGGTGGTTTTTTTTTCCTGGTTTTCAGGGCTGTGGGTTTGGTTCACTATGGTTGTTTGGTTTGCCACTGTTGTTCTTTCGTTTCTTCTTGCTGGTACGGAGTTTTTCATCTGTATATTATATATTTTTTTTTTCGAGGAAAAACTTGAACACCTCAGAGACACTGAGAATGAAACACTTACAGGGAACGGGAGGCACCACGAGATTGGTGTTTTAACCCTTCCCAAGTTCCCATTTAGGCATTTCTGCTTTCTCTCCACCGTCTTCTTTCCCCCATGCCCAGGAGTTGAAAGAAAATCTGCATTTTGCTTCTCTTTCTTTTCCCTTCTTTCCGTTCCTCTTTATTTGGTGTTTGAGCTGGTTTTTGGCTTTTTGCTTGGAAAATGTGCCGGAATTGTGATGTAAATGCGTGGGCTTCCTCCCCTGCCCCCTTCAGTGCCCTTCCCATTTCCAACCAGCATCCCCCCAGTCTATGAGAGGTCTTGGCATCTTTCTTCCCAGCCTCACCTTGTTGAGCTTAACTATTTTTTAAGTGCATGTGAAATATAACTGAAAACAAAGACACAAGCAGAAGAATGAGCCCTACAACAACACGGATAAGTTCTTTTCCTTTGATTTCTTTTTCCCCCACCTCCCTTTCCACACTTGACCAAAAATTCCCAATCAATTGGTATTTATTAGATTTCCACCCCGTTTTTCAAGCCACGGGGAGAGAACTGGAGCCAAAGTTCCTAGAAGCCAGTGGGCAGGCTCTTCATACCCAGAACAGGCTGATCTTTCTGGGTGTTTCTCAAACACTGCAGTCAAATAATTAGCGCTGACACTATTGGCACCATCAGAAACGGGGAAAGGGAATTCGTGGGGATTCTTTGAGGTCCTACTGAGAGAACCAAGATTATTTCTTCACTGCAGGGTTTGCTTTGGGGCTTTGTGCCTGGTTTAGAGGAAGAAAAGGTGAACAGTCCCTCTGTAGTTGCATCGTGTCCTCCCTGTGAGGGTGATCACCACAGTGATCTGAGACATAATCCATCATGCCACGTGCTTTTGCAGACTCAGCCTTCCAGGAAACACCAGGAAACAGTGTGGGAAAAGCTGGGTGTGTCTGGAGGGAGGTGTTAGAGGTTGTTTGCTCTTGAGCAGACAGCACAGGAGAACGATGGAGAAGGAGGAATGTGGCCACCCGAGGTCACCTTCCTCTCCCTACACAGAATCGTAGAAACATTGGGGTTGGAAGAGACCCCTAAGATCACTGAGGTTGGAAAAGACCTCCAAGATCACAGAGTCCAACTGTTCCTTCTCTTCCCACTCTGCATTCCCTCCTGGACATTTCTGAAGGTTCGATCCAACCCAGTATGGACCAACCTTGCTCCAGTAGGTAAGAGGACTTTGTTTTCCCACTGCAGTTGTCTTGTCTCACCTCTTTGACACTGAAGACCATAAAAATGATTAAGTCATGAAGATTTGCCAGCACAGTTTTGTTTGGTATCTGCTTTGATGGAAAAGTCATTACCAGAGTTTCCAGATCTCGTGCATTAACCCCCAGAAACTGTTTACCAGGAAGGGAAAGAGACCCAGTAAATCATGAAATTGTCACTATTTCTAATAATGCTGTTGAAAACTGAAAGGTAAAATCTGAAGAGTCCAGTGGCCAGTCTCAGTGTTGAGTCAGCCAATATAAGTATTACAGGTTCCTTCTAAGTCTGGGTTGCAGGTGAGGTAACAACCCAAGCACAAACCAGCTGAGATCAAGAGGGAAGTTGTTTAGAAGTCAGAACATGAACTGTAGGTCTGTCCTCACCCAAAGTTCTAGTGAAGAGCTTTTCTCAGCAGGACATACCTTTGTGTCTGAGCAAGGGACACCTAAAATCATGGAATCATCGAATGGTTCGGGTTGGAAGGGGCCTTAAAGCTCATCTTGTTCCACCCCCTTTCCATGGGCAGGGACACCTTCCACGAGACCAGGTTGCTCAAAGTGCTTTCCAGCCTGGCCTTGAACACTTCCAGGAATGGAAGTCCTTAAGTCCAAGGACAATCTCAGACCAAAAAGAAAAGTCTGGCCTGATGGAGGTGACCAGGACTATTCTCTCATATCACCAGGGCTTGAGTAAAACCAGTCCTGCAACCCTTCCCAGCAGCCTGCAAAAGAATTACTCATGAAGCAGAGTCAGCTGATGGTGTGGACACGTTTCTTGATGCTGTAAAAGGAATGAGAGAGAGGAGGAAAACTGATCCTCCTTCCCAAATTCCTGAGGTAGCTCTAGTCTGTAAGAGGTCTGCTCCTCCATAGGAATCTGTTACTTTCTGTGGTGACCACTGCTCATGGGACCAGATGAGCCCTTTACTGGAACCCCACCGGTCCCACCAAGGTGGGTTTAGTCCCTTTTTCCTCCCTGCTTCAGCAGCAGAGCTGCAGATCCAGGCAGAGAGCACTGCATGCACGTGTGCACTGTGGTTTGCCCAGTTCGTGCTGCTTTTGGGTGGCTCACCGACCATTGCATCCAGGAGCCCAGTTTCCTTCTCTTGAATGAGGATAAAGACATAAAAATCCAACTCTCAGGTCAGTGTTGTTCAAACCTCTGAGATTCTGAGAGCCTCCCCCTCCTGGGATGAGCAGGGGGAGCCCGGGAATGGATCTCTTTCCCCAAACCGGGGAGTTGTGATCATTTATGATCAGAGCAGACTGTGTTCCTGTGCTGGCAGATGCCTCACCCAGGGCAGCTGTTGGGTAAAGAAGTGTTGGCATGGAATCATGGAATGGTTTGGGTTAGAAAGGACCTTAAAGGCCATCTAATTCCAACCCCTGCCATGGGCAGGGACACCTCCCACTCTCCCAGGTTGCTCCAAACCCTGTCCAACCTGGCCTTGAACACTGCCAGGATGGAGCATCCACAACTTCTCTGGGCAACCTAAACCCACCCACAGAGCCTTTTAGTGATTCCAGAACAATTTGCTCCGTGCATCTGATGAGTAGTAAGTTGCCCTCCAGGGCAGCTGGAGGTTTTGGGATGTCCTAACTCTTCCCATTCACTCTTGGTCTGATGGAACACGTGAACCTCAACGTCACGGTGCAAACCTCGACCTTCTGGTCATTCCCAGCCTGAATTTTCCTGCTTTGCAGCTCCCGTTTAAAAGTATTGTTGGATCCACAGACTCCTGCAGTTTTTCCCCTCACCTCTGCCACTGTGCAATGCCCCTTTCTCCAAAAAAAAAAAAAAAGAGAAATAAAGTTGTGTTGTCTTACATGGAATAACTATTTGGAGGAGAATGCTTTGGAAGTGGAGCTTGTCAAGTGTGTTCATTTGGGATGGCTCAGCTCGCTACGCTCTTAGAGAAGCCCCCCAAGGGCACACAGGCTTTACAGCAAAAAAATTACTTTGTAGAAAGATGTCAAAAGTAAAAAAAAAAAAAAGGCAAAAAAAAAAATAATAAAAAAAAAGGATTTACACTTGGAAAAACAAACCCACCAAAAACCCACTGAAGTTTTAAAGCTGCTTAGTCTAATCAACCTGTCACGTGTGTGATATTTCCGTTGTCGTCGTCGTTTGTTCATTGTTTGGCTGGTTTTCGGGGGGGGGTTTGGTTGTTGGTATTTTGTTTGGTTGGTTTTTTTTTAATCTTCTGTTCTAAAAATGGAGAGTTTTTACCTCAAGAAATTCTTTCTGCTTGGAAACAGATCACCTCAGAGGCGCTCCCAGCGGAGAGCAGCGCGCAGGGAAGCTCAGGAAAGCAAAGCTGGGTGTGGAAAACAGAGGGAAAAGCAGGACATTTAGGCTCTTGCAGCATTCCCTTCTCTTGCTGGCATGGCCTGGCATGTCCCAGAGTGGGAATTTCCCAGTGGAGAGGCTGCTGTTCACTGTGGGATAGACTGAGGCACGAGAGCCTGGTGGAGAAATCAAGGCACGTGTCTGAGCTTGGAGTCCTTCCTGAAGCATCTTAAGAGAAACTTGGTGTTATTTCAGATTTCTGTGCTGCTCTTTCTCCGTTCCCTGGAGAAATTCCACTTGCCAGCCCAGAGTGGGGTAGGGAAGCAGAGAGATTAGGTGCTAGCTAAATGCTCCCAGTGTTTTTTCCCTGTGGATTTGAGAGGCAACTGGATTATTTAAGGTCATAAGACAGGCCCTTCCTTGTGTCTGCCCCCGTGTCTTGGACGTACACGAGCCTAGAAGTCTCATTCTCTGTTTTGCTAAATCTTCCACCTCAGATCCAAACTCGATGGAAAGACACATCCTTTCACTTCAGTGTTACTAAGAGCCTCAAAGAGATGTCAAGACAGCGTTAGAAAGGAGGTTGGGATCCTTTTTTTCTTAGGTTGTTGTTGTTGTTGGTTTGAGTTTCTTTTGAATTGATCCTAGTTAAAAAAAAAAAAAAAAAATAAAATCTATACTATTTAAATTGGAATCCCGTTGTTACTTGGTAAAGGCAAAGCTTCTGTACCTTTGTTATAATTAATTGTATACCTGTGTATGTAAATATAAGGCATTCCTATTTTGCAGTCCAGAACAAAACAAAAGAAAAAAAAAAGAAAAAAAAAACTATTTGTAATATAGAATAAAGTTTATTAAAAAAAAATAAAGACATAAAAATGCCCTGGGCTGTGATTGCTGGTTCCTGTGGCCAAATGGAGCCAGAGGGAGGGAATACAAGGGAAGGGGAAGCATCACATTGGATAGATCCCAGTTATTTATACAAAGGTGGGAGGATCAACATGCTCATGTCAACAAGGGCTATAAAAATTCCTGCCTGCCTGCCTTCCTTCTTCCTTTGTTCCCCTTTAGGTTATTTAATCTTTTTTGATCACCAACCCCTACTTTTCCCTGTCCCTCTCACACGTCCCAGGGAGTGTACCCTGCCTGCCTGCCTACTTTCCTTCTACTTTTTCTTTCCTTCTTTCCTTCCTTCCTTCTTTTGTTTCTTCCTTCTATCCTTCTTTCCCTCCTTCCTTCTTGTTTTCCTTCTTAATCCTTCCCACACCTTCCCTTCTCAAACCTTCCCGTCCCTTCCCGCCTCCCCACGAAAAGACATTTATTGGACTGTTCGAATTTGGGTTTGGAGGGCCGGGATCCACCCAGGTTATTCCTTTCCATCAGCCTTTGGGCTGCCATCAGCCGTGCCTTATGAAAGTGATGGACAAGCTGATGAATTCAGGGATGCTGGTAAAGGAACCATATCCTGTGGATCTCAAAAGGAAAGTCCTCGGTGGGAGCCGGCCCTTCCATCAGAGCAGCAATCATCACACCAGGTTTTGGAGGAAGCCACAGGCAGTTGGAGGTGGAGAAGCAAACCACCCCCAAACCACTTCGGAGTATTATTTTCCAGGATCCTGCCTTCGGACTGGCTGTTGCCAGGAGTAAATCTAGAATGGAGCTCGGGTTGTTGAGGAGCTTGGCCGAGCTCGGGTGGGGTTTGCAGTGCCCTGACCCAGGTTTAAGGTATGCCCCTCCTGGTGTTCCCCAGAGGGCAGGAAAGGTCACCTGAGCCACCCCAGCTCAACTGCAGGTCAAAGGCTCACAGGTGCCTTTTGCTGGCCCTGCTCTGGAAAAGCCAAATTCCTACACGTGCCTTTGGAGCTGGGAAGGGGACACGGGACTGCTGAAAATGTCCTCTTTGGTAACTGCCCAGCAAAAGGACAGGGATGACAACACTGTCCCAGCCTCCTCCCTGTGTCCCACATCCCCACAGATTCCCAGCCTCCCTCTGCCCACAAAGCAGGGATGACACTCTTCCCTTCACTGCCATCCCAAGAGTTGGGAATGTGGTATCAGCATCCTCCCCTGGCATTTCCCGCTGTTTTCCTTTCTCCCAGTCGGGCTGTGCCCTCCGTTTCACCCAGCAGGGAGGAAAACAGAGCTGAGTTTCTGTGCCCAGAGCTGGTGCAATTCCTGCCCCGCTCCGAAGGGCTCCGTCACCCTGAAGAGAGACCCGCTGGGTTTTATGAGATTTGCAAACCAATACAAGGCTTGTGGGAAGCAAACACCTTTCTGCAAGTCTCAGCTCAATGGATAGTGTGGAGAGGAAGGAAGAAAGTGGATTTCAAACAGGGAAAGGAGTCAAATGAAGCTCTGGCAGTTTTGGCTTCAGCCTGATACCACTTCTGAAGTGTCTGGGTGCCTGTAGGTGAGTGATAGACTGACCCCATCCAGCCATGGAAATGAGACACCTCTGGCTGTCTGATCCCTGGGACACAGCAGAGGAAAAGTCCCTGTCACCCAAAAGGACTCCCATCCCTCTGCCAGCACATCCCAGCAGCAGCTCAGTCAGTCACAGCAGTGTTTTTACCTGTACAGGTATCACCCATCAGACCCCTTTTATCAGCAGGGCGAGTTACAGGGACAGATGGCAGAAGATTTTTGTGTGCAAAGAAGTGCTTCAGTATTTCCAGCTCCTCTGAATTATCAGTGTATTTAGGGTCAAAACCCTAAAACACCCTCTCAAGAAAAGTTATGAAGCCTTTTGTTTCCAGGGGGCCTTTTTTTAAACCTAAATTAAATGTCTCACTAAAAACTTCCTTCCAGGCAAAGTGGTTGCACTTAACGTTTGCACAGGAGCAGTTTTAGGCTGTGTCTCTCTCTGCCAGCCATTCCATAAACAGGGAGAGCGTCCCTGTAGGAATAACAGCTTCCATGTCCGTGGAACCAGACAGGAAGAGGTGGGGAAGAAACTGAGGCACAAAGAGGTGAAATGAGCTGCCTGCAATTACCCAGCAGCTCAGAGCCAAGGCTGAGGTCTCTGCAGCCCAGGATCAGCCCAGTCACTAATTTTCCAATGGGATACACCAGTATATTGCACGTTTGGGAGAATCCATAGGGCAGGGCAGCTACACTGTGACCCTGCAGCTAAACCTTGTGTGTCACGAGTGCTGGGCAGAGTTTCCTCTTGTCTTCTGTGCCAGGGCAGGGAAACAACACACCACCAGCTATTCCCACAAAAGCACCCTTCCAAGCGCTAAATGGAGCTGCACAGACTTAGCACAGCCAAACAGACAGACTCCAGGCTGTGGTCACTCCCTGTTGTCAGCTGGGAGCTCCAAATCTTTGCCTTCGGGGAGGGGTCCCACGTGTGGCCCCCGCTGTTGCTTGGTGGGGAATTTCCCTGTTGATTCAAGGAAAGCTGCAGGAGTAGGAGTGAGGAGGAGGAGAACCTCTGACGTGGATGTGCTTGCAACGGGACTGGGCACCAGTTTGGTGCTCACTGGGACGCTCTGGAGAGCCTGGGAGACCTTGGCTCGGGTCCTGTTGGCTGTGGCCACATGGGCATGACAGAGGCAGCACAACTGTGCTGGAGGCACCAGCCACTGCTCACAGTTTCAGCCTCTGAAATGCCTCTGTTCAGCTCCCAGGTGGATCAAGCTGGATATTCAAGGCTAACAAGTTATTTACACAGCAGGCAGGAGCCACCTTCCCGTTCCTAAGGTTGGAAAGACCCTCCAAGGTCATCGAGTCCAACCTTTAACCCAGGTGCCAAGTCCACCACTAAACCATGTCCCCAAGTGCCACCTTTTTTCACCAGGATCCCCGGGGTTTCTCTGTCCATGCTGGATGCTCCCACCCTCAAGCTACAGAAAAGAGGGATTTTCAAAGCTTTCTACTCCACAGGAAGTGATGGTCCCTCCCTGCACCTCAGTCCTTCCCTGCTTCCAGCTCCTCCACTGAGGAAATGGTGATCGTTTGCCTCAGGCCTGTAAATAATATCCCTCAAGTGCCCCACAAAAACCTGGCAGGGGGGAGGGC
Organism: Pseudotriccus pelzelni; assembly: GCA_035584735.1. Taxonomy (NCBI): domain Eukaryota; kingdom Metazoa; phylum Chordata; class Aves; order Passeriformes; family Tyrannidae; genus Pseudotriccus; species Pseudotriccus pelzelni. The sequence goes on from JAWMRA010000041.1 coordinate 1,758,621, forward strand.
AGGGCAAAGCTCAGGAATGCCCTTTATCTCTCAGGGAAAAGCTGGGAACTCTTCTGCAGCTCAGCTTCCCAAAGCAATCCCAGATGTCAGCTGAGAAGGACTAATTCCAGCAACCTGGAGAGGATTCAATTTGCCTTTATTATTCCCAGTTTCCCACTTTCTGACACTCCACAGGTTCAGCTGCCTGCATCCCATTAAGCTGTTCCCCTCACCAGGTCCCCCTCCTGGAGGTTTTCCTGGTTCAGCACGGTGGAATTCCAGCATCAGCCCTCTCCAGTGCCCTCTGGATAGCACTTGTACAAGGAATCTGGTCTGAATGTCTCCCTTCCTCATGTGCAGCCTCTCCAGGATGGTAACAGTGGTGGGGACCATAACCCTGAGTCACCTGCCAGCTGCAGTCTCAAGGTGTTCCAGCACATGGAATGCTATAGAAATGATTCTGGGATTGATAAGGTTTTATTCACAGAATCACTGAATGGTTTGGGTTGGAAGGAGCCTTAAAGATCACCCAGTTCCAAGCCCTTTGCCCTGGTCAGGGACACCTCCCACTAGCCCAGGTTTGCAGGATCTCTGCAAAATCACCTCTTCTCCTGCTGGGGAGTTACCTGTTTTCTCCTGTGGTTGTTGTCCCGTCTCCTTGCACAGCCACCAGGGAAACCTGGCCCCTTTCAGGATTCATTTCACCTCATCACAGCCTCCATGGTTAAAACAGATCAGGGAATGACCAAGGTAAAGAGTCGTTTCCTCTTGCTGACCCCAGGGAGGAGCTGGCCCAGCTGCAGATGATTGTGCTGTGCCTTTCTACACCCAGGTGGGATGAATCCCACCAGTGGCTCTTCCATGACCTCTTTTTTTTTTTCTGCGATTATTTTAGGAGAAGTCTCTCCCTGTCTGTACATCAGAGCCCTGAACTTTGCTGTGCTGTTCCCACAACCAGCAGGCATTTGGGAGGAAAGCAGGAATCAATTTGCTCTTTTGCCTTCAGCTAAGAAAAGAAAAAAAAAAAAAGAAAAGAGAACAACAGGTTTATTTTTATTATTATTATTTGCTCCTTTGAATTTCCTGCCTTCTCATAAAATCTAATGGGAAAAGCACTCGCTGACCTTGTAACTCCTGAAACCAAACGCAATGCCAAGACATCTCCACGGGCCAGCTTTCCTTCAGGGTGCCATATGGGATGCAGCCCTCGTTTCCTGCAGCTCAGGCAAGCAGGTCACCACTTAGTCACAGCCCAGGACACTCCAACATTTTGTGGGCAGGAACTTGAGGAGCAGAGAACACCAGCGGGCATCGTGTTTTTTCCTGCCCGCAGCCATGCTGGTCAATAAAAGAAGGCCAAGGTGGAGTATCAAGCACTGTGCTGAGTTGTCTGGGATGTTCAACTGCTCCCAGCAAAACCATGGACAGTGCCAGCCCATCTTCTCCAAGACAACATCCAGGCAGAGCTTGGGAAGAGCGTCTATCATGGGGTTTTTTGACCTTCATGGAAATAAACGCATCCAGTCTGACTCTCTCTGCCCTATAAGCTCTGAGACACAGTGGCTTCATGGAGCTAAATACACAGAGTTAGGCCAAGAAAAAGCATTTTTGGAAAAAGTCTGGTGGGCCAGGAGATGTTTGTAATAAAATACTGGAAAGGGAGATGCTTTAAAGGTCCAGCCTGTTATGACCATGAGAGGGGGATGTTTATTTGTTTGGGGTTTGTGTGTGGGGGTAGGAGAATGAGCCCTAAGAAATGCTGGGGGTTGGCTTTGAAGCCAGCTTTGAATTTTGAAGCGCAGGCTTTGGATGATGCCTGAGGGAAATGTATCCCCTGGAGCAAATGATACATCCCAGGACATCCCAGCTCGGTCTCTCAGACATCACTGACTGGTGTCAAGCTGGTCCTGTAAGTGCTGTCCTGTCCAGGTGGGTGATCCCGAAATACAGCCCCTGAGGTACCAACAGAACCTGTTGTTCTTTGGAATGTTCTGGGGCAGGTCTACAGACGTGGAATTGGGCTGGATCTCATGCTCTGAGTTAGATCTGGAGGCCCTGAGTGAGATCTCCCTCACCAGGAGCATCTCACAGCACTGGGAAGAGCCACGTGGAAAACCTCCAGGGTTCCAGAGACCAGGGAAACTGCCTCATAAAGCTGCCCTGCTTTGCATTAGCAGGGGCACCTTGATGAGCTCCCCAGCGGGGGCAGGACACGACACCCGACCCCAGCCCAACCACCACATCAGAGAACGCCTGTGAATTGGATCCAGGAGAGGCAGCTGTGAGTTATGGGGCTGGAATTCCATCAAGGGCTTCTGGGGAGGTCAGAAACCACCAGGCAGCTCCCACAAGCTCCCCCCACACACACCCCCTCCTCCCCTTCACCCTCCACAAATAGAATTACATCCCATAACTCCAGTGGGGTCTGTTTGTCTGCGGAAGGACAAACTCAAGGAGCCATCTGGGGTGGGGGGAGTGTCAGGCTGTGAATCCCTTCTTTTTCCTGCCATTCTTCCATCTTCACAGGATGGTGCTTCCAGGCTTCACCTCCTCACTTTCCCCACCCGTCCCAGCTTCTTCCTTTCATCTCATTTCTCCTTCCTTTCCTGCTGAACAGAGACATCGAAGCAGTGGGTGTCTGACAGACCAATCCACCAGTGAACCACCCCGATTCAACCCCCTTCCCATCACCCTGGAGAGTGAGAGCAACTCTCAGCCTTCTTCCCACTGCTTTTTATCCACAAACCATTCCCTTCCAAACATCTATCCCCCATGAAACCTCCTCAGTGAAAGGGACACCCTGGTTCCTTTCAAGTTGGGCCAAACAAGGTATTTCCCCTTAATTGCATTCTTTGATGGTTTAGGGGACAAGGGGGGGGGTTGGATTTATGATTTTTTTATGGAATTTCCACACATGCATTCAGCCTGCAAAACAGAAAGCCAGTCTGGAACATTTCAGCATTACAAGCTGGATAAAACTAAGTGAGCTTTATTAGTTTTCCTGGACTTCACAGGTGCTCCACGTTTCCCAAAGATTGCCTTCAGTGGATGATAAACACGCTGTGGATCCCTTGGAAGCTCAAGCTGGCAGACATAAAAAAAAATAAAAAATCCCCTCAGCACAAGTTGAGCAAGAGGAAAGTAAATCTGAGTCCAGAAAGGAAGGATTTGTCAGGCACAAAGGCACAAAGCTGGGCCTAGAAGGTGCTGGTCCAAAGTTTGGTTGATGTATTAGATCATAGAACCTCTCTAACGAACCAGCTGGTCAGGCTAAATAAATTGGATAAACCTGGGCTTAAACATTAGTCATTGTATCAATATCCCCTTTTCCCCTTCCACCAGAACTTTTACGACCTGCTGACTTTAGGAATTTGGTGATAGATAAGAGGCCTGACCTGGAAGTGCTGGGCATCCCTGCTTGAGAAACGACAGGATATTGGTTTTCAGTGGCTCTTTTCTCTGTCATTTTTTGTGACCCTTCATCTATTTTGGGATACAAAAGGTCAAAAACTCCCTTTTGAGTCAGGAGGGAGTCATACCAATGTCAAACCTCACCAAAATTCGTGGTGCTCCGACTTTGGCAGCAGCTCCAGAACCCTTGGAATGGCTTTTCCTGACAAGTGGTACAGAATTTGAGGGTGTTTTGTGCTACTGACTCTGCAAACAGCACCCTGAGAAGGTTCATTCACCCCCCAAAAATCCATGGAGAGTCATGTTTGGGCTCTAAATCAGTGACATAGTTCTGGGATTCAGAGATTCCTCGTGGAAAATCAGGTGAAACAGGAATGGTGTTTCTCCTGGGCTCATGAGAAGGGAGCTTTCCACAGCTGGTAAAAGCACACTCAGATTATTTCTTTTTAAATACCCTCCTACATATTTTTTTCTCCCGCTTTGACCAGCCAGGATTTCAAGGGTTATCTCTGCTTTCCTAATCAGGTGAAATCCTGGTTTTTTTTGGTTTTGGTTGGGTTTAGGTTTGGTTTCTGTCCCCCTTTGGAATTTGCCTCATGTGACCAACTCCAATCTCTTCCTGCTCCTCACTTGAGGCTCCAATGTTTTTCCAAGCTTTCTCATGGAGATGATTACAGCAAAGGTCTGTTGTGCTGCACCCACATTCCAAAAAAACCCAGGCTAAAATTTAAGGGGAAAAGGGGGTGGAAACAAAGAGAAGGAGGAAGGCAGTGACTGGGCCAACAAATGAGAGCCACACAGCAAATCTGGAAGTGTTCTGAGGCAAAACCTCTGGAAAATATGGATTAGAAGGGCTAAAATATGTCTTGGTGAATCCCAGAGGAAAAATACTTCGCAAACTGGATTGTGCCCTGTGGGGTGTTTCACAGATAAGAATGTCTTTAATTTAATATAATAAATTGAAGAGAGGAAATAGAATAGTGAAGATAATATATATTTATGTAGTCATATTTAATAATATTAAATAATATTTGTTAATAATTGATGAATGTATATTTTAATAGTTAGTCATTATTAAATGAGTAAATTATATATACAAATAATAAAATAATATATAATGAACATATGATATATAACAAAATAATATATTTAAACACGTAATATATAATATATTATGCATAATAATTATATTCTATAATATATAAAAATATAGAATTAATTTATTCCTAATTATTAATTCATTAATAATAGTAATTCTATTTAATAAATCTATTTAATATAATAAATTCTTTAATTACTAAGATTACCCCATGCAATATTTGACAGCTCTGCCCCTTTGGGAAGCTGAGGGTAAAGGGGAAGGAACAAAACATTGTTCCAGATTTCTGGCCTGGGGAATTTCCTCAGAGTTCATTTTTTTGCCTTGCTGTTTCTTCCCCCCTTTGGAATTTTTTCCTTTTTTTTTTTTTTTTTAATTCCTTAGGACAGAATTTCAATTAGCAGAAGGATGATGGAGTTGGAGTTGCCAATGGAATATCTGCACTGTCCTCACAGCAGAGGTCCTGTAAAGCTTAGATTAGTCTTTAAAGAAAGAAAAATACAACCCTAATAATCAGTTTGCCTTTGAGAGAGGGAATGAAAGGGGTGGGAAGGGGGATTGCTTATTTTTTAATTTAATTTTGACTTGATGGGTTCAACTGCAAAAGAGTCAGTGGGTTAAGGACACCCAACCTGCTGGATCCAGCCAAGAAAACGTCCAGATAAAGCTCCAGGCACATCCTGTAACCACCTCTAAGCCTGGGGGATGTTTTCATCAGCCGACTGAAAGGGTTTCTTGTCGGACCTTCCCTTATGAGAGGGATGGAAGGGTTGGAAGAGAGCCCTGAAAGCTACAGGAACCCACGTGGAGGACACCGAGACGCGACCCAGGACATCCCTGAGCACACAGAGCGCTCATCTGGTGACTTCTGCTGCTTAAAAACCAAGAGTTTCAAGGTAAGAGTTTCAACCTTCCCTCTTTCTGCAGCCGGGCCCGGCTGAGGGTTCACTTGGAAGGATGTCAGAAGCACCAGCCCTTCCGTGCTGACTGAATACATCTGGATGGAGGACGATGTTTTCTTAAACTCTTGGGGATTTCAGATTCCACCTGACACCTCTGGACTCTCTGATGTACCGGACAGCTCTCCATTTCAGTCTTCCTAGAGAAAAGGCTGAGAGGATTGGGATTGTTCAGCCCGGAGAAGGAAGAGCTCCAAGGAGACCCTGTAGAACCTTCCAGTACCTAAAGGTGCTACAAGAGAGCTGGACAGGGACCTTTTACAGGGGCATGGAGTGACAGAGCAAGGAGGAATGGGTTTAAACTGACAGAGGGCAGGTTTAGATCAGATATTAAGCAGAATTCTTGACTGTGAGGGTGGGGAGGCACTGGCACAGGTTGCCCAGAGAAGTGGTTTTCCCATCCCTGGAAGTGTCCAAGGCCAGGTTGGACGGGGCTTGGAGCAACCTGGGCTGGTGGAAGATGTCCCTGCTGACCTTTCCCAGCTCTCCTGCCTGTGACTGCTCTTTGAATTTGGGGCTGGAGAAGATCCTTGAAGTCTTTCAGAGATAAGAAACGCGTGGGCCAGATTTCCCCCGGCCCCTTTATCTGCTCATATCTGGTTGTCTTCAATCTTTTTGCTGCAGCACAGCAGTGGCCTCAGCAGTGTCAGGGGGAGGGAGATGCCAAGAAAACCCTTGGATAATCTGTTCCAGAGGCTCAGAGGAGCTGTGGCTGCTCCGTGGTTACGGTTTCAGATGAAAGGGGGCCATACAAAATAAGGGATGTCATCACAAAGCCAAAACATCCACTGAATGCTTTGGCTTGGAAGGGCCCTTAAAGATCACCTCCTTCCAGCTCTTCTGCCAAGGGAAGGGATACCTGGAAGCAGGAAGCAAATATTTTGGGGGATATCACTGATGAAAGCACTGCAGACCTTGACTAGAAGGAAGAAGGATATTTTGGACATGTTCTATGACTCTTAGAACTCATCAGGAGGTAGAACTTGAGGTCTGTACTCCAGATGTTTAGGACAGTCTATTCTCCACCAAGGCTTTCACTTTCAGCATTTGCGATTTTAATCTAGCTAAAAGTTATGATGAACCGTCACTCCCTATTTTTAAAGTCTGGGCTGATAGTAAGTTGTTCTGCCTTGCCAGTTTATGACAGATTTGGACTTTCAAACATATTTTAAATATATTTCCTCAGTCACTGTTGCAACTGAATGGGAATTCTCACACTGAAAACATTGTTCTGGTGCTCAAACCCTTTTCTCTTTCTTTTTATTAGTCAACTTCCTTGAGAGTGATTCTCCATTAACTCCAATGTTTGTGCTATTGCCAATATCTCCTTGAATTGTGTTCAGAAGAAATCCACGTGCACAGCTCCAGCACCTGGCCAGTATTTTTCAGTGCTCAAAACCAGAAAAGAGAAGAAGAAAAGTCTGTCCAGCTGGGAGGCAGAAACAAGAACAATAATTAAAATACTCAGAACAAACCGTCATCACTTTTCACAGCAGTTCAGAGCCGAAAATTCCCATTCCCAGAATCACCGGAAAGCACGGGACTGCCACAAATTTGATTGGGAATGTGGCATAATTCACAGAAATGCTCAGTCTGTGGGATGAGTTAAACTTCCAAAGGGATCTGCTGAGTCCCAGAATTCCAGCCAGGAACAGGCTTTGGAGGGTGAACCTCTTTCCTGAGGCTTTTCTCGGGGTTAGATCCTGGCTTCTTGAAGAACAGCAGGTATTTCCTTGTGCTGGGGTGGAAATCCCTCTGCATCTTCAGCTCAGAGGAGGGAGGACAAAGAGTCACTAAAAATAGTGGCATCAAAGGCGAGGAAACCACTGTCTCCTATCAGACCAAGTTCTAATCTGGGGAGATGCTGTCAGCAGGAAAAGAGACAAGGAAGGTTTTGGAATTACCCATAGGCCTGCTGAGCATGTTATTGGGATCTGTGGCTTGGCTTAAACCCAGCATTAACCCTTCAAGCTCAGCTCAGCCCTCACTGTTCCCTGGTCCTGCTGGTGACTTCCTTTTACTGGGAAAAAAAAAGACCCATTCTGCCTTTTCTTCGTGACATGAAGAGACCAAAAAAAAAAAATCCCAAACTTTTTCTAAAACTGTGAGGCCAATCAGTGTTAGCGAAGCAATATTTCCTTTTCCAGTCACAACAGGATCCTGGGACGGAATTCCTGTAGTCTGCCTTTATCCATCTTCCTGGAGATCACTCTGGAAATACCTTAAGGAATTCCACGTGTCAAATACAGCATGAGAACCGAAATACCACAGCTCTGCTTCTTTCCTTGTTGCCGTGAGCTCAGCAACGCGTGGAAACACCCCTCAAACTCAATTTATTTCAGACACAGGTAACCTTGAGGGACTATTTTGCCCTGAGACATCAGCAAATAGTTTGGGAATGTGAGAAATGAGCCGAGGGGGGACCTGAAACCTCAGACGCCACGTCTAGACTTGACCGTGGACTCCAAAGGTGCCAACCATCAGCATCACAAAGGCACCGTGCGAAGTAGTCCCCGGAGTAATCATTCCCAACTTCCTGGGAGACAATCTCCCTGGGAAAACCCTAAAAAAAAACACCCCGGAGCAGAGGTGACCCGCAGATGGAAGGCAGATCCAGTGCACAGGCACCCGAATCAGCAAACCGCCCGCGGGTTGTGTCTTCGGGAAGGAAAAGAGAAGGTTTGCAGCCGCCCCGTTCCTCTTGCCCAAGGGTGAAATTATGCGAGTCTCAGAAGCACCGAGTCAAGATCAAAGGGAAGAAAATGAAGAAAAGAGAGAATAATGGAGAAGTGGGAATAGCTTATGCTTGGGTAGTGCTCCGGGGCTTGCTCTTTCTTGTGCTAAAGCTTTCAAGTCCACAGCGGGGGCTTTTCTCCTCTTCCCTGTCTGCTGAGCCCATCCCTTCTCTCTCCCCTGGCCCCTATACATGAGGGGCTGGAAGGGAATTAAATATATCCCTCCTTGGCTGGGCTGGGGCTGGCTGTAGCCAGCACCTTGGAGTCAGGCAGAGCAGAGGACCTGCCTTCTTGTTCCCAGATATGCCTGAGCCACATCGACTTTAGATGCACCGACAGCAAGGGGGTAAAGGGAAAATCTTTCTTCTTATTACACATCTTGTGGTTTCACTGCTTTTTTTTTTTTTTTTAGTCCTTTCTTGGGCTCAGAGGAACCTACACACTTTTTAACACATCCTCCACCTGCAGCCGATCTCAGTGATCCTCCAAAGTGCCCTGAGATCACGGGCAAACCCGTCCTGGAGGAGAGTTCTCTGTGTGTACCTGCACCCTGCCACCTGCCTGTAGCACACAGGGTGTTCATCCTGGGATGGTGGAGACTTGTCCTTCCTCCACCGTCTCCTGAAGGCCTTTTTCACCTTCCCAGAGCCCACCTCAAGCCAGCAGAGGAGGGGTCTGGGGCACACTTGTTCCCAGCCTAGACCATCCACCCCTCTGTGGTGGGTTTCCCCGGCCCAGATTTCCCCTCTTGTTTTCTTGCTCCTTCTTCCAGCTGAGGCTCCATCTCCTCGGGTTCTGACCTCCTTCCCCCATTAGAAAGTGAAATGCAGTGAGTTCTTGCTCTTTCAGTGGATCCTGAGGGCAGAGGGTCTGTTACTGCACATTCCCACTCTGGACAAGTACTTTGTACATGGCAGCAACCCTGAAACGCTGCTCTTTTCTAATCCCACGGGATTAGAAAACAGTGATTGTTGCTAAATCCCTCCCAAATGAACAAGATCTGAGTGCTTTGACATCCCAATTCCCTTTTCCCTGAACCAAATTCCTCATCGGGGCTGACCCGTCAGCTTGGATTGACAGTGGTAAGATTGCCAACAGTTGCACATAGGGTCACAAAGGTGACATGGGATACACAAAGGTGACGTGGGATACACAAAGATGACATGGGATATAAAAGTTGGCATGGGATGCACATGACACAGAAACCTGTGACCCTCTGCAGCCATACCTGGATGATCCAGGATGTTAGAAATTGTTCAGGAAGTGCAGTCCAAGAATTATCCTTCCCCCTTTCTCCCCCTTCCGTGGATGGTTTTACAAGGAAAAGGAGAAGGCAAAGACAGTTCATAACACTCAGCACCAGAAAACCCTGCGAAACAGATGGGGCTGGACAGCACCTTTTGGAAGCAGAACTGAAACCCAAAACATATGGGATCCAGAGGGCTGTGGAACATTAAATTTTGTAGCAAGAAGTTCTGCTTTAAACTTTGCCAGGTTCTCCCTTTGCCTTCTCCCCAGCTTTGCTCTCTGCCCAGGGAACGTGCAGCGCAGCCAGGACTCTCCCTTTCCACTGCAGAGGTTTGGATATTGGAAACACTCCGTGCACTTGTACCAAGGGATCTGTCCTAGCTCAGTGCTCACAGCCCAGAAAAATTGCCAGGGATGGGTGATGGCTGAGAGGAGACCCGTGGGGACAACCAAGATGACAGCAGGAAGATTGGAGAGGGGATGTTTGGGTTCCCAGTTCAGCCACGGGGGAGTCAAGAGCGCTTCGCCTTAGGAAACAAACCGAACAAAATCCGTTTGTTTTCCAGGTGGAAAAAGGAGATGAAGCAATTTGGACCAACAGCTAGGCAGGGTTTGCTAATAAATGGCTCAGGAAGTTTGGCTGCAGAGTGGTTGCACAGACTTTTTAGGCAGATCCCCAGTGTTTGCAAGGTCACCCCACACCCCAGGAGTCCGTGGCAATCAAGTGAGACGGCTTCCCCGAGGCCCCCTTGGCACAAGTGGAAGCAAACAGGCTCCCGATGACTGACTGCCTGAAACACCCTCATCAACCCTGGGGGGGACACCAGTTTGCAGCAGCAGAGCTGCTGGGCTTGGAGTCCTCCAGCTGAGCAGGGAAGGTGAAATCACAGCTCAGGCGACGGGATGACACGGGGTTTCCGCTGCCTGGGGCTGATGTGATTCCTTGGGTGCCACGAGCCGGGCATTTTGGGTGTCAGGATCACAGTCCAACAGGCATTTAGGTTTTAAATCCAGAGTGTTTTCCTTTTGCTGCTCACCTGGGTGGCAGGAAGGCCTGCCCTGATAAGACCTAAAATCAGAGAATGCCAACAGTGCAAGCTCTCTGTGAGGAGTTACTGGTGGCACCAGGGGAGGCCCCTTTGGGTGTTAAATTACTTTAAAACCAGCCTGGTTCACCGACATTCTAACACACATCCTGCATTTTGAAGCTGGAGATGACAGATAAGCTGGTAGCTGGCCTGTAAATTTGGGAATGGCGGGCAATCACTTCATACTATCCAAGTCCAGCCCCCTCTCATGCTGTCAGGAGGTTCCTCCCTTGGCTGGGGACACCCTCCAAGGGTACCTCTTGAGGCTGAGAGAAAGAGATCTCCCCATCAGGGTTGGGCTGGGTGAGTTTACATCAAATCTCTACTTGGTGATTGTTTCTTTTTGCCAGCTTTAAGATAAATGTTCCCGGAATTGCTTTAACACAGTGCACTGTCCTATCTTATGCTACACTACCAGTAGTTGTAGTGGTTATATGGTTTACATGTAGTGGTTATATGGTGGAGCAGATAATTCTGACTAAGGCATTTGCCTGACCATTTGCAACGATAAATGATTCATTTTATAGAAATATTCTCATTTTGCCAATCGTTAAAACCCGGGGGACGAAAGGGGTTCAATCACACCTCTGCACTTCCCTCAATTTAAACTGTTTGACAGAATCCAAGGCTGGTTCAGCCACACCAGGCTCTTCTCTGAGATGGGGTTTAGAATGCAGGGGAGCTCTTTCTGCACCTCTTGAGTCAATGTCAGGGCCTGTTTAATAAATGTTGTCTAAGCCACTGTCACCCACGACAACCTGGCAGCATCTCTCCTGCAGGTCCATTGGTTTTCCCGGTCCTCCCTCAGCAGGGGCCCTGCTGGATCCATGGCCATTAACTTGGTTGTTGTATCCCACCAGCAGCCTCCAGAGCTCATTCCCTGCATCAGCTGCTGCTGGGAGGTGCTGAATTACACGGTATTTTCAGCAGCCAGGAGGCCTCTGACAAGAGCCCAAACATCACAATCTGATAAACTCGGGCAATTTTACGAGGCCCTTCCTCTACCTCTGAGTGATGTCTCCCCACACATATATTCAGCATCACAACTTCCATGCAGTTTCTCCATCCTCTGCTTTCAGAACTGAGCGGGTTTCTGCACAGCTTTCGAGAGCTCCCAGCCCAGCAAAGTGTTCTGATCTTTCGTCGTGCCCTCAAATTGGGCACGAACGTTTCGTGTGCTTTCAGATTTGCGGCCCATCGCAGGCCTTGGTTTTATAACTCCCCGGGGGCTTAAAGCTGAATAAAAAATTGGTAGGATCACACAAATTCAGGGGGTGCTGAAATGTTCGGGTGTTAATTTGTGGAAGTTGCCAAAATCAAAATTTCTGGGGTTGAAGCAGGATTTTGAGGGGGAAGGAGCTCTTTGGGTGCTTGGAGAAAGGCATGAAAAGATGGCAGATTAAGTGCTAATCTCACGTAATGTTTGGGAAAGGAAAAACTTGGGAGGGTAAGAGTTGGGAAAATAACAAGAGGGAGCTTTCTTGCTGATGTCAGAATTAATTACACCTTCCTACAGTTTCCCAGAAGAACAGGGAGGTGCAAGAGGCGTTTCAGTCAGGAACTATCCTAGTGCTGGTTCTGATTAGGACCTCTAAGTGCTGTTATTATCGTTAATAACAATCAGGATCACTGAAACAGAGGAGGAACAAGGCTGATGTTGCCCTGCAGTTGCTGGTGGAGAGACTTTTGACAAGTGCATGTGGTGATAGGACAAGGGGGATTCGCTTCAAACTGAAAGAGAGTGTTTTTGGATTGGATTTAGGTCCCCCCAGGATTTGCTCGGGGGTGGACCAGGGAAAGAAACCCAAGGAATGGCCTGAAGTTGTGGCAGGGGAGGTTGAGGTTGCATATTTAATCAAGGTTCTTCCCCCAGAGGGTGGTTGGCACTGAACAGGCTGCCCAGGGCAGTGGGCACAGCCCCAAGGCTGCCAGAGCTCCAGGAGTGTTTGGATGATCCTCTCGAACACACGGCGTGACCCTTGGGGATGATCCTGTGCAGGGCCGAGGGTTGGACTCGGTGATCCTTGTGGCTCCCTCCCAGCTCAGCATATTCTGTGATTCTGTGAAATCCCTCCCGTGTGCCCCGTGAGAGCTGTGGTTTGTGCTCATGGTCCTCTCCAGAATCCAGGTCTTTTCACGGATGACCATGGAAAGCCACAGCTTTGCTCTGGTTCATCAAAGGAGTTGGGGTAAGCATGGCACAAAAGTTTGGAATAAGACTACCTAGTTGTTACTCTAGATCTGGAAATATCTCTTCTCTCTGAGGTCAGATGTCACTTTCTCATTTACACTGTAAACCCCCTAACGTTTCTCACTGTTTCTGGATGCCTGTTCACCTCTGAAAGCAGTAGGGAACACCCATGGGACTAAGTGTACACTTTGTGGCTGAACCTGGTCTTTGGTGTCTGTAGGGAACACTTTGTCTTCACAGAGAGCCAGAAACAGTTTGTTTTCTTCCCTATGTTATTTCCCTCTTCCACAGCCTTCAGATAAACACTGTTATACAACGTTTATTTCTTAAGTGGCCCATCTTGCAGAGGGAGAAATGATCCTGTCAAAACTGAATGAAACCCCATTTCCCCCACGAATCTCTGAGGTATCAAAAAAATGAGGGAACTGTGAAGCGCTGTGGTACCAAAACGTGCTGCCTTCAGTCTGTTCCTGCACTCAGCTCTGTGACCCTGCCTGCCATCACCTCAGCACCTGGGGGTTTATCTAATCATCATCACTGGCACTTATCCTGATGTTTTCACAGATGGATTTGCTGCTCCTGCCTGGCACAGACAGGTTGGTTATTCCCGAGGTTGGGGGTTGGGGTTGATCCCTTGCAATCCCTTGTCATGGGGGTTCGGAAAGGAGAAGTCTTTCAGAATTGGGTGAATCTTATTCGTGTGAGGGGAGACCACAGAGACTACCTGGACCTTCCAGGCAGCACATCTGTACTGGAACCAAATTACTGGGATCCAGTACAAAAATTCTGTGAGTGGGAGCAGGTCTGGAGATGTTGTGCATCGTGGAGCCATCACTGCCCAGCAGGCATTCAATGGAAGGGTCCATAAAGCAACCACCTATTTCACCTACCATGAGCCACAGAAGTCATCCCACTGCCTTCAGGGGACACTAAAAGAGCTGCCAAACCTGTAAATCCTTCTCTGAAGACAGCTCAGAAAGTTCTCAGCCGTGGAACTGTCCCAAAGACCAGTGGAACGTGGCATTTCGTGAGACCGTTTAGTGGGTGTGGTGGAATTTGGTCAAAGGTTGGACTTGATCATCCTGAAGGTCTTTTCCAACCTCGATGATTTTCTGCAGCCTAGGAGGGTGTTCCCCTGCCAGCTGGACACAGTCTATCCTTCTCCATTTTCCTTTTGAAGCAGGAGCTGTGACCTGGAAAGGAGAGAGGCATTCACCATCCAGTTTGCTGTGAGCAGAAGCCTTTTGCATCCCTCAAGACAGAGGCAGCCTCTCCCTGCCCCCTGACAGCCCCTGAAGACACGTTGAGAGGTTGTAAATGCTTCTCCCTGAACACACAGTGGGAGGGTTTGTAGTTGTTGTCACTTTTTATTTTCACCTTTTCCTAACCGGGCCTTTCACGATGTGTCGCATCCCCACCTGAATCCCAGCTTCCTGATCCCAGAAGTCAAAGGAGCCCCACTGGCTCTGATGGTTGCTTTGTTCGAATGAAACCAACCTTCATCCCGGCTCCACATTCTGCTTGCATTCATTTCCAGGCTCGTTCATGCCTCTCCAAGCTGGAATTAAGGGGGGGGGGGGGGGGGAAGGGGGAAACAAGTTACCAAAATTTAAAAGCAATTTAAGCAGAGAGCAACTTTGAAATGAAGCCATTTGAGGCCAGAGCCTCCCAGCTGGCTGGGTGTCCCCACTGAGCCCCCAGAGTTCAGGACAGCCCTGCCACTGACTCCAGGCTGCCAGGAAAGATGCATTAGCCAGGAAAAGCCGGAGCATGATTAATCTTTTCCTCCTCATTCTGATGCTGCTGCAGTTGCAGCAGATGTTCAAGAGCCTCCTGGCAGTGACAGATCCCTGCGTGGTCCTGACTCCTCACAGGCAAGTAATGACAACGGCCATAGATTCCCAAGGCTGTGTCAGCTGCATTTGATGGTTTTTTGTTTTCCCCTCTGGAAAGTTCTGCATGTTTTCTGGAAAGTTTTTATATGAGATACGATGTGTTTGAATCACTCGTCCACTCAGTACCCAGTTAGACCAGAGAGCTGGAAAAAACATCTTCCTTTCTGAGCATCCCAAGGTGGAATCTCCCAGAGGAGGGGGAAGGTTAAACCAGAGCAACAGGACCCGTGGCAGGTGTAAAAAACGGGTCAGGTTTCACATGGTGTGACAGATGCACGAGGATGGGAGCCAAGGATCTTGTGTTCCACCTCCAAACATGGTTTTATTTTTAGGTAGAACGTGGTCAATCCTGACCCTGCGAGCCAGCAGGGAGCTCTGCTTTCCTTGCATTGTCCTTCCTGACATCAGAGCTGAGCAGGTGTGAGCCTGCACCCACTGGGAGGCTCTGGAACACCATGGACCAAGGATGAGCTGGGAGAAGCCATTCTCTGGGAGAAGGGACATTGACTAAGGCTGCAAATTGAGTAAATTCCAATCACAGAATCACAGAATGGTTTGGATTGGAAGTGACTTTAAAGACCATCTTGTTCCACCCCCCTGTCATGGTCATGGATGTCATTCAGGTTGGTCAGGGCCCCATCCAACCTATCCTTGAACACTTCCAGGGATGGAACATCCACAACCTCTTAGGGCATTATGACCCTCCCTGCTCAGTAAGTTCTCCTGACCCCCCTTCCTGCTCCTCTTTGCTTTCCCTGTTGATAAACATGGGTGCTAATTTATAAACATGGGTGCTAATGTATAAACATGGGTGCTAATTCTCCCTGGAAGATGAGATGCCCTGGCATTAAGACCAGAAGGACCATTTTCGTCTTGTTTGACCCCCAGAGAACTCTGACCCCTCTGTGTTAACCCAGTGCACGAAGCAGGCAAAGTTTGTAAACCACTCCTTAAAGGGCAGAGTTATCTCCCTGCTCGCCCAAGGTGATTCCTTTTGCTGATGATCCATCCCACGAAATAAAAAACCGACAAAACCCAACATGCCAAGTTTGTTTCGGCTTTTCATTTGAAATTTTCCACCTTCATTCATTTTCCTCCTTCTCCTTCCTACCCTTAGATCTCATTTCGCACTTGTCTGCCGGCTGCGTTCGGACGTCTCTGACAGGAGCCTTCAAAGGAAAATCCCTCAGCTCCTCCTCCTCAAATACACCCTGTTTACAAATCAGCCATTTCTGTGGCAGCACAGAGCTGCAAACCCTGCCCAGCAGACAGAAGAAGTCGGTCAGAATTCTCCCCACTTCTCAGATTATACCCAGCGAGGTGCATCCCACTGTCAGGGCTGAAACCTGAGCGGCAACGAGGAGAAAAATTCCTCCCTCCACCTTGCTGGCCGTGCAAGCTGAGAGATGTGAGCGGTGTCACGTGCATATAAAACACCCCTGGATAAAACTCTCTGGAATAAAGTCCTTTTCTGGGAATGTTGCTACCTTTTAGGTCAGTCTTAGCTCTTGTTCAAAGAGGAAAATAGCAACAGGGCTCATCCAGCCTGCCTTTAGCCTAGGCACGTGGCCACTGTCTATAGCAACATTTTGGGTTATAAATCAAGGAGCCTCATTCACTCCAGAGACTGAAGAAGCTGAGAGTGATCAGTCCGAAGAGAGGTGCCCATCCTATAGATGTTTTAAACTGAAAAAAGTAGGTTTAGGTTGGATATTAGGAAGAAATTTTTCCCTGTGAGGGTGGGGAGGCCCTGGCACAGGTTGCCCAGAGAAGCTGTGGCTGCCCC
>JAWMRA010000041.1:1775111-1807058 GCA_035584735.1 Pseudotriccus pelzelni
GTTGCTCCAAGCCCTGTCCAACCTGGCCTTGGACACTTCCAGGGATCCAGGGGCAGCCACAGCTTCTCTGGGCAACCATCCCCTGGCAACTCCTTCCTCAAACTGGACTAAACCTCAAAACAGTTCTGAAAAACTGCCCCTGACAGCTGTCGAACCCAAAAGCAGATCAGGATCAAGAAAAATTAAAAACACTCCTAATTTTCTGCTAGAATAAAACCACGACCCAAACAGCAAACTCAGGAGAGAGTTGATGCCTCATTAGCAGGAAAAGGAGCAAGTGTGATAACAGCTGCACGTTCTGTAATCACGCAGCTGCAGCATCTGTCTCTCCCTCTCCAGCACTTGATTGCAAGGGAAATTAAAGGAACTAGTCTGGGACTACCCCTTCAAGCCCCATTTCCTCTCCAGAGCTCCACCACGGAGACGCACGTTCCGAGGAGACGGTGCCAAAAGCACAGAAATTAAAGCTTTTAAAGCTCCTAATCCATTTGGCACTTCAGTGATACACAAAGAGCTATGACAACACCAACCTCCTCTCTGTGCGCGGCACCGCTCCGAAGGCTCCCGGCCCCGTCTGCTTGAATCCCATCGATCCGCTTCCATTGGAACAGCCTACGCTGTGACAACAGCCCCACAACTGTGAGTATCTGGAGGATTGGCTCCTTTCTCCCTGCTGCTTTTACAGGAGACTAATTCCCAGAGCTCTAAGGAATGTGCTGCACGGAGGAAGCCTCCCAGGAGCTCTGGGAAATCCAGATAAACCTCAGCAGCATCAGGAATCCCCGGTTCAGTTACCCAAACACTCTCGTGCACGTCCCGAGAGTGGAAACACCACTTCCATCTCAAATGTTCAGAAAATCTGTCACTGCTGGAGCCTGCCATTTGTCTTCCCTGGGTCCAGCCTGATTTTTCTCCTGAGGCCCATTGAAAGCTCCACCATCCACACGCTCCGGAGAAAATTGTTTACACAGAGCTCATTAGGCTGCAGAAAGGGCTGGTTTCTCTCACTCATCACCACAGCCCTGACCATTGGACCAGCGCAGGCTTAGATGGGATATTGGGAAGAAATCCTTCCCTGTGAGGATGGGGAGGCCCTGGCACAGGTTGCCCAATCCCTGGAAGTGTTCGAGGCCAAGCTGGACGGGGCTTGGAGCCACCTGGGCTAGTGGAAGGTGTCCCTGCCCATGGCAGGGGGTTGGAATGAGATGGTCTTTAAGGTGCCTTCCAACCCAAACCATTCCAGGATTGTGTGATTCTATGAAATACCAGATTTATTAAACACCACCCGTTTACACAGAATTGCCTGTTACAAGTTTAAATAGGTTCTGTATAAAGCTGCCATGTGACAACTATACAAACAACACCCAAAAAGATCCCTACAAGTAATTTGAAAAACCAAGTCAAAAATACTCCGGGACAAGTTTCGCAGTCATGTTTACAGAAGGAGCACCAGTTCTGCCAATCAAGTTAATCAAGGTTTAAAAAAATAAATAAATAAAACGTAACCCACACAAACCCTGCTCATCTGATTTTCCATACATGCAAAATGCAAACTGGATTCCTCGGCGGCAGAAGGCTGAGTCTGGTAAAATATCAATCACATGTCACTTTGTTCAGATAGCTCTGGCACCCTTCCTGCTCCGCAGACAGAAAATGGAATAACAGATTATTCCCAAGGCTTTATTTTGAAGAACAAGGTGTGAGGTTTTTCTGTAGTAAATATTAAGGCTCTTCTGTGCATTATGCTCACACCCTTCCACGGCAGCTTTAGGAGCTTCCTCCAAGCTGCTCAGCCTAAATAATTCAGGCTGCGCCGTGATTCCGTGTACTACACGTGTGGCTGCAAACTGTGCTGCCGGTGGGAATTCCAAGGGCAGGTGCATCCCTGCCAGCTCCTCTCCATGTCACGGAGCTGTCGCTGCCGTCCTGTCTCCCCAGATCCGGATCTCCCTGCTCCTCTCTCCGGTACATCTCCCCCCACAAAGCTCTCCGCTCACTCCCTTCCCAGTAGGAACTGTCTCGGGATCCGAAGGCAATGTGTTCTTACTCAACAAGCTCAAAGGTGGCTTTAGGGGAGGAAAAAAAACCATGCAGGAAATTCAAGGAAGGGCAAGGCATCCCTTCAATATAACATTCCACTAACCATCCTGAATTCTGACCCAAAAATGCAACTTCAACGACTTTTCTTTCCCCTTTAAATAATCTTCATTTGATTTTCCCCACCTCAGAGTGTCCCTCAAAACTGCCTGTGCCCCACCTTAGTGTCCTAATCCCTGGCACTGCAGTTCCAGGTACGGACTCCAGGAGTTATCATCTCTGAGAGGAGTGCAGAGGACAGCCTGGATTTTAAAATTTAACCAGCATGCATGTTTATGACCTCGACTTAAATTTAAAGGAGCCTTAAACCCAAGCAGGCAAGCTCTGTTAAAGAAAAAGTTCATGTTGTATTTTCGAGGATTCCTGTGTTCTGACTCGTGCCCAGCTGAAATACGCTGACCAGAACTACCTCTTCAGACTAGAACTGCAATCTGGATTATTTTCAGCTGCAGAAGAAGTTCTTCGGGCAGTATCAGCTTTCATCTGGAAATACCTTTTGTTTCTACGTGGTTTTAAAAGCAGTGGCACATCACTTCACCCTCAGCTGGGCTACAAGCTGCCCATGCAGCAGAACAGCTCTCTGGGATTTCACGTTTCCTCCATCAAAGGTTTTGATTCCTCTTTCTATTCAAAGTTTAACAGACATCTCAAAAGAAAAACAGACTTTCTACTTCTTTATTCTGACTTTCTGACCATCACTCGAAACACCAGAATTAAAACCCCACGCGGCCCCAGCTGAGGGCAAAGGTGACACTGGACAACTTATGCTGAGCACTTGTCCATTTGAGAGCTTCAGTGCCAACCCAGCCCTCAAGTCAAGGAAAGATTTTACACAACTCTCACGTTTCCCCCTGGAACCAAACCCTCTCCTTCCCCAATGTCCTATAAACCACAGTGCCACACTGAATCCCGAGCAGAGATTAAATCTGAAGCCAATTTTGCTGGATTTGAACTTAGAATTAAAAAAACCAAATTCCTCCCTGTGAAGGCAGTGAGGCCCTGGCACAGGTTGCCCAGAGAAGCTGTGGCTGCCCCATCCCTGGGAGTGTCCAAGGCCAGGTTGGACAGGGCTTGGAACAAACTGGGATAGTGGAAGGTGTCAGGCTTGCAACGAGGTGATCTTCCAGGTCCCTTCCAACTCAAACCATCCCGTGAGTCTGTGATTCCGCGATTCCACGCCAACATCCAGCCTGAGGAATTCCAGGCAGGTACTGGGTTTGGCAGAGAAATCCCCCAGCGGCGAAGCAGATGAAAGCAGAGACAGCAGCATCTGCAGAGGGCACAGACACACCTCTCTGAGGCACAGCTGCCTTCACTCATCTCCAGGGGTTGTTATCTCCAAGCCATGTTCCATGTCATCATTGCCAGTTGCTTCAGTGCTGATTAAAAAGGAACTCCTGGGAGGCGAAAGTTGTGCTTCATTATGGGATGAGAAGTGATGGATCCTGTCTGACGCATGATCTTGGGAATAATACCCAGCCTCTCCCATCTGTCTTCCACTCCCATATACACCCTGGTAACTGCCTTTTCCTCTCTAGCTGATGTGAAATTGGGTTTCTTTGCAGGTCAGCACGATCTTGGGTCGGTGGGGAGGTAAATGAAACGTGCAATTTGGGCCATCCGTGTTCCATAAATTAACTTATCCTGGAAGGAGCACAGGGAAGGGCCCGTCAGGTGATAGAGGAGCAGCAAAAGCTGTTTTAGGAGAGGAGATTCAAACATTTCATTCCCTGAAGCAAATCATCGCTCAGGAAAAAATTTTTGCCGGACTGTGTCACACCAGGGAAGGTGGTAAAAACTCTTCAAGTGGCTGACAGAGAGGGCAGGACTGCCAGCACGGCCACAGAAAGAGAGAGAGCAGGGGGGCTGTGAACAAATTTGGGCTGAAAAGCAGGAAAACAGGGTCAAATGGTCAGAACCAGAAGGTTTGGAGTAGGATATCAGAGGAGGAAGGGTAAGAACCCAAGCTTAAATGGGACTGGATGCCTTTAAGAGATTGGATAGCCCAGATCTCGTAGTAGCAGAGGACCGAGGCATCTCACCTGGTGATGTGTTCCTAAAGTCACGCCTCTTCACTCCATCTGCTGTTTCCACGTAAAAATGGATATTAAAAGAGCCAGGAACTCCACAGCAGCAAAGCCCAGGCTGGGTGAAGTCAGCCCAAAGCAGGGCTAAGATTTAACACCAAGGCCGGGGAGGAAGGATCAGGTGGAAGCGTCTCACATCCCAGACAATTATCTGATTAATGCTCCGAGCCAGAGGCACTCAAAGGCAGGACTTCATAATTCCTGGGCCACTAATCCCACCATCATTTCAAGTCCAGGAGAGGACAAATCCTTCTTTTTTTTTTTTTTTTCCTCCACGAGGGGGTCTGGCTGTAAAATATAAAAGTGTCAAAGCCAGCAGCCATCAATTAACTTTATGAGTCAGTTCTCCCCGGCTGTGCCCTGGAATTCATTGCCCAGCCCAGCCCACAGACCCATTTCTCCTGCCCTTTTCTATTTCCAGGCTAAATGTGCTTCCATACCTGCCTGTCAAGCCTTTTCTAACGTTTCAGGGATGCCCCTGCCTTCCTTGCAGCACAACAGGGAGTTTTCCTGCTTGTTGCTGGGTGTTCCAGGCAGTTCTCCTTCCTCTGACCTCTGCAGCAGCAGCTCATTCATGCAGAGAAAGTGGATGCATATCCTGTCATCCCTCAAAGTGTTTTATAGCTGATGCTAAGGCTTTGGGCTCCTCAGAGTTTGGACCCAATTTTAGGATCACAGTGCCTCTAAGGAGAAAGGGATGGGGTGTTATCTGAAAATCACCCTTAACCTCCAGGAGAGGAGAGAGAGAAATATTTAGTTACAAAATCTGAACGAGATGATTCCGAAAAGCCAGGGGAAAAAAAAATGAATAGAAAAAAATAATAATTTACAAAAAAACCCAAACAAATCAACCACAAATACAGATTTTTATTTTTGTTTGCTACTCATTTGCTTCAGTCTGTGGTTTGCTTGTTTGTAACTGTGCTTGCAGTCTGTTGAACCCACCAAAAGAAGTTTATTTCCCTGCCCAGG
Source organism: Pseudotriccus pelzelni (assembly GCA_035584735.1). Lineage (NCBI taxonomy): Eukaryota > Metazoa > Chordata > Aves > Passeriformes > Tyrannidae > Pseudotriccus > Pseudotriccus pelzelni. The sequence goes on from JAWMRA010000041.1 coordinate 1,780,268, forward strand.
TAAATCTTCACCATAAATCAGACTTCGGCCTTTCCTGCCTTAAAATCCCCATTATACAGATTTTAGGACACCTTGATAGCACCTTTAACCTTTTAATACCTTTGTACAAGATCTCTAAAAGTGCTGTTCAACACTCTTGGTTAAGAATTTCGTCGGATTTTCGTGGGGTGAAGGGTTTTCTAAATCTGTGCTTATAAATAACAGGCAACCAGAGGCGGATTTCTACCACTGGACACGTGGAAACGACGGGTTGGGATCATTTGGGCTTAGTGGCAAATGCCTGCAGGGCAGGGACAGCAAATCCTGGAAAGAGAAAGACAGAGGGAGAGGCAGGGAATGCTACACTCGGGATCTTGGAGAGGGACACACCACACACGTTTAGTTTAACTGGAGTTTTGCACTCCAACCAACTGAAAACACACAGCTCTTACCTGTCCAGTTAGCACAGCACTGACACAGCCCCAAGTGGCCCAGGAAAGCCCCAGTAATGCCCTTCAAACCATTGTCCAAGGAAATACTCCGGTGTTTCCTCTTCCCCCTGATTTGATGATGTTCACTCTATCACCGTCCCTGAGCTGTTCCCTGCAGGAATGGGATGTGTCCATGGTGGGGTTTCTCCCTCCTCACCCTTGGGTCCTCCCAGGGGTCTCTTCACCCCTCCCTTCCCACCCTCTTCTCCCTCCTCCCTGGGTGCAGTGACGGAGCACCCCAATAGTGTCCCCGGCTCTGAGCCCTCGTCCTCAGGACGCTTGTGATCCCAGGAACATCCAGCTCGGGGCACAACAAGCAGAGCTTTTTTTTTTGTCCCCCCAGAGAAACTCCCCTTCCCACGCTGCATTTAGGGTACAACCCCACAGCGTCGTTTCCACGAGTTCTTAAGAGGCTGAGAGAAGTGAGAATTGAAAAGAGCCCCGGAGTGCTGCGGTTCAGGGATGGGCTCCCGATGAATGGGATTTTCCCCGCTGAAATCAAATTGTGAAGTCGAGCATTAGGAGAACTAAACCCTTTTTCTGTGTTTTCTGCTTTGTCCTGGTTTGTTTTCTGATAGGAGTTACTGCTGTGACCAAAGGATTTACCCTTTTCTTGTTTTCAGTTTGCTCTTCAGTGAACTCATTATATCACAAAGTTCTTCTTATGCGAGTTCAGAATGTTTTGGTTTCATGTCTGTGCCATTAAGGACCAAAAAAAAAATAAAATCAGAAAACCCCACAACCCAGAAGAGCTTTTAACTCTCAGTGAAAAGAAATAAAATCAGTTAGAGCTCCTAAAAAGCACCATCCCCATCTTCCTCGTCCTTCAGGACTTTGAAAATTGTATCCTCTGCTATGAGAGGTAATTTCTAATACCTGAGAAGCATCTTAAGGCCCATTTATTGGTGGCATTCCTCAGTGTTTCCATTTATTCTACAGTAAAAGCTCTTAAGCCTCTTCTGCCATTCTGAAACCCTTTGCCAGATGAGGAAAAGCGAATTAAAAGTTGTTTTTCTGACCTGCAGAACCGAATGACAACTCGTACAACATCACACTCTGCAGCCTACGAACCCAGCAATTAGTCTGGAGCTGAAATTCCTCTTATTTGTCAGCAATTTGCAGGCAAAGTGGTTTCTCCCAAGGTTAACATTTTCATTATCATCTGCAAACCCCCATCCCCCCCCAAAGTTCAGGCTGTTCGAAATGAGGGGCACTTTGCACGTTTTGATATGGTTTTTATTGCTCTCCGGGAAAATAATTAGGCAGAAAATGGATTATTCCTCTTTCAATGAGCAACTCCTGGAAACATTTTGAAATTTCATGCTTTTCAGGCACCAGTGGCCACAGAGAGGAATATGCCCTTTCAAGCAAGCCCTTAATTATTTTATCAATTGAAAGAGGAACTAATATGTTGTTGGCAATACACGGAGCATCGTCCTCGAAAATCTCTCTGTGGTTTTATCTGGGAACTGATCTTGAAAAATAATTAACTGCCCCAATCCAGTGATCCTTACAAAGAGCCATGGACGGTGCTCCTCCAGAACAAAAACAGAAGTTTGGAGAGTTTTGTTTTTAGCAGCTGCAATGGAGCTGTTTTGATCCTCTTTCATCTGTCCCTGCTTTCCATACCTGCCGATCCACGCTGAGTAACCTGGAAGCGCTACCTGTGAGCGTTCAAGGGCAGCCTTTTGGTTTTGCTATTGATCCTTTCCCATTCATTTGGAAAGAGCAGAGGGTTCAGGCTGAGGGTGTTCGGTCCTGCTGATTGATAGAGACTGATGCACGTGGGGATGTGATTCAATTAACTAATGAGAAACGCATATTTAGGCCTCGGATTCAAGGCGAGGCCGTGGCGGTTTTGATTCGTTCCCTGCACGTGTTGGTCGGGGGATTTCCTGAAAATGAGCCACATCAGGACAAAATTTAGTGCCTGGTAAAGTTTTCTTTGGAGACCAAGGGGCTGAAGGTCTTCACTTCCAGCAGGTGGGATCTGTTGTGGAAAAGCAGAGCTTTGGTCGAAGAAATCTTTCATGTGGTACATGGGTGGAAAAGAGAATCAGGCTCCTGCCCAAGGGAAAAAAAAAGATGGGAAACAACCAATTAGGCTTTATTTAAGAGCTGGACAGTCCCAAGATGAGGGCTCTGGTGATCAGCCAGAGAAGGAGCACCCCCATGTGTTCAGTTACCATGGAGAGAGAGATGCCTTTTATGAACCCCTTCCCCTCCAAAAGTCACCCCAATTAGATCTGCCTTCATGCAGAACCCTGAGGTTCCTTCAGTGGTTATGACTGATTCATCCTCCTCGCTGACATCCCAAGAAATAACCTTCACTTCCCACTTCCCGGTCCAGACTTAATTCCGGTTTCATCTCTCCGCAGCTTGGCCGTCGCCAAAAACGGCGCACTCGCTGCTCTGTTCCAGTTAAAAAACTCTAGTTCAAAGTTCCCATCAGGGATCTCACCCAGGGAGAAAAAACACCTGTCAGAAAGCATGGAAAAGAACAAAGTTTGGAGGCAGGAGCATGGGAAGGAGGAGCAGGGTTTCCACTTCGTGCTGCCTGACAGCTGCAGGGACTGCTCTTAATGAAAACACTGATGTGTCCCAACTTGATGGTGCTCAGCAAGGCAGAGGGAGCACCCAGCAGTTTTTCTGGCTCGGAGGCTGAGACAGGCCACCTTTTTATTCTGAGCTTTTCAGTGCAGCTCCGTGTGAAGGTTGTATATCCATCCTCAACTTGGCATTGCCAGGTCGCTCCAAAAGAGTCTCCCGGGTTGTCCATCATCTTCAGACAAAATCTTGCCAGACTGGTAGATCCCCACCATGATTTCAGGTACGAAAAATGAGGACAAATGAGGACAAACGACCCTTTGAAGGCCTGGGTGGGATTCACTTGACTGGATGCAGACACCTTTGCCAGAGGCGTCCACACGGGAGTCGGTTGTCAGGACTCATTTTGCTGCCTCCGGAGAGATCCTGAGACTTCCAGGCCGTGTTTCATCCCACCCAGATGTGGAGTCAGGATTGAGGCAGGTGCTGATTTTACTCTCCTGCCTGTCAGAGGAGAGCTCAGCTCAGCTGGGGGCCGTGACATCGAGGGCTTGAGTCGCGCACGGGAATTTTTGTGCGCGTTTCCACGCGAGCGCCTCCGGCTCCAGCCCCGAGGTGGGAGCCAGCCCAAGGCTCACCAGTTCAGGTTGCCTGTGAACAGAGGTGCTGGGGAGTTCTGGCGCCACAGACCCACTCAGTTTCGAACAGAAGTGCTGCTTTCGGTCATTAACCTCGGCGAATTGTTGTGAAATTCAGGGGGGTGGATAAAACGAGCGTTTCTGGAAGGCAGAAAGTTCGTTGTGTTAATTAACTGCAGTCATAAGAGGAGGAGAAGGCTGCTCCAAGAGCTGTTCTGTTCTGAGTTCCAAGGATTTTCAGCTGATTTTGCTGAGGCTGATTTTGGACTTCATGATCTTAAAGGTCCTTTCAAACCTAAATGAGTCTGAGTTTCAAAGATGAAATAACTATTAAAAGCTCACCCTGAGGAGTGAGGTGTTTGCATAACTCTTAGAACTGGTTATGAAGACAATAGTGGCAACTCCTTGGGTGGCTCAAGCAATTTTTTTCCATACATTTTGTGATGATTTGGATTATAACAATGGCTTCTAAAACTGACACACAAGCAACTTCTTTTGACCGTTCAGCTGTGGTCAGAGTTTCCAGGTGCAACACAAAAACTCAAAGGACTTGGAGGATTTGTTTTAATTTACTTTTTTTTTAAACAGTCTTCTTTTGACTGCTGATACTTTGAATGCTTTATTAAACATCAGAATAAGAATTCAGACTGACATTTCTGAGATAGATCAGATTCTGTTCTTCACAAGGAGCTCTTTACGGGGATGCAAATTCAGTCCTTGGGTTAAGGCAAGGCCAAGGAAACACCTTGTGTGTTGTTTGACCCACCCAAACCATTTAGGGAAGACTCTTAGCTTTGAATTTATGACCCCCACGAACTTCCCCAGGAACTGAAAAGTCCTCTCTGTTATTAAATCGTTCCCTGGGAAGAGACAACCACATCCTTGGAGGAGTGGGAACATGGCATTGCTTTAGAGGGTTCCAACTAAAAATTAATTAGCAAAACTGGCTGGGTAAATTCAGCAATATGCAAATGACAGCAAATCCGAAGGCACGTGGGCAGGCTGAGCTGCTGCTAAATTAGTGTCATGTTATGCATAAAAAGCATAAATAGTTTACCTGTCCCATGAAATATTAAAAGATTTGGGATGTAATTGGGCATAATAATGATGCCATTAAATATACATCCAGAGATACAACATGTTTTGTATAATTTAGAGCTCCCATGGATTCTCCAGTTAGAGTTTATACATTTAAAAGGATATATTTTTTTTTCCCCAGTTTTAATTAAGGGTTAACAGTTTCCTACGCTGCTGTAGTTCTTAATATTCTCAAAAATGGCAAAATATATTGTTTGAATATATTTCAGAGGACGTGAATTGGGAAGGGATGAATTATATTGGATATTGTTTCGTGCTGTTGAGCAAGAACCGGCGACCTGACAGCCCAGCCCTCATTTGTTGCTCAGAACACGGGCCTCCATTTGTGGGCAAAGCTGCTGCACTTCTGATAACAACTTTATCCCTTTCCAGGCAGAGAGAAAAAAGAGCAGGAAAACCCTTCAAAAGAGTCCTGGACAATTACCCACAGCCCGTTTGGGAGGGCTGGGGGGGTGCTCTGGTGTCGTGGGTGGCTGAGGCTGGATGTGGCCCAGCACGGTTATTACAGCTGAAATTCATTTGATTTGACCTCAGACATCACCTGGCCACAAAGCAGAGCTCCCAGACCGCTTTTCAGTCTCTAAGACACAAATCCATCCTTTTCCCTGCAGGCAGTGGCTGCAGGATGAGGTGCAGGGTGTCTGGAAGTGCTCCTTTGTCCCACTGGTTTGTCCAGGTAACTGGGCAAGAGCTGGAGTTTTTCAAGTCGCCTAAACCAGGACTGATGGATAAATGGAAGCTCCCCAAGCAATCTGGACAAGGAAAAGCCCCAGGGAGACCCTGTAGAACCTTCCAGTACCTAAAGGGGCTCCAAGAGAGCAGGAGTTGAACTGTTTGCAAGGGCATGGAGTGCCAGGACAAGGGGGAATGGCTTCAAACTGGGAGAGAGCAGGGTTAGATGGGATATTGGGAAGGAATTTTCAGCTGTGAGGGAGGTGAGGCCCTGGCACAGGTTGCTCAGAGGAGCTGCCCCATCCCTGGAAGTGTCCAAGGCCATGGATGGAGCTTTGAGCACCCTGGTCTAGTGGAAGGTGTCCCTGCCCATGGCAGGGGGGTGGAACCTGAGGAACTTTAAGGTCCCTTCCAACCCAAACCACCCCGTGACTCTGTGATTAGACAGTACATTGTGAGGGGCCAGAACTGACACCCTGCTCCCACCCCAGAAGTTCAGACAAAGCCCTTGCCCCACACCTGGAAGCAGCAGGATCACAAGACGTCATTACCCTTCTGCCAGGAAAATCATCCCACTGATTTTCCAGTTCTTTATGTCCATGTTGTGTCCCTAACACAGCAGGTGCTTTGCATGAAAGAGGAATTTGAGCTGTGGGCACTCTCCTTGGACAGCTGGAACGGGGGAAGACGAATCCCATCGCTACCCCACTGGGGCAAGTGGGCAATTAACCTTCCTCTCCCCCTTCCAGCACTGAGTTATGGATTTCTGGGGTAAAAGGGGTACAAAAGCAGTGCTTTAACGTGAATTTTTTAGCCCCAGGGATCGCCATCTGCCTTTCCATCATCTGACTCGTGGCATGGGTTTGATTACCGAAATACGTCACGGGGAGCAGTTTGCCCTCAGGCACCTCCATGGGAGAAATGCGGAGCCTTGTCACGGAAACTGGGGGTGAGGGAGCAAAGTCTCAGGTGTGGTTGCAACAGGGTAGACTCAGCCCATGAGGAGAGACTTGTCTGGGTCAGGGTAAGGCACCTTAATTACCAGAGATCCAGGGAGAAGTTGGACAAACAGTGGTTATGACCTTGTGGGTGCCTTTCCAACCCCTTTCTCAACGATTCCTGGAATTTTGTGCATGTTGCCAACCCCTGAGCAAGGGGTTCCCTGCTGAAACTCAGGACCTGTCTCGGATCCCTGGTCCCTGACTCACTTGGGATGGCTTTTCCCACCATGCACTGTGATGTTCCCTGCCAAAGCAATGCCCAGGATTGCTGCAAGGATCAGAAAAACCCGCTTCATTTCCCCTTACCAACTATTTCCTGCCATCAAGGCCAATCTCTCTGCTGCAACTGAGTCCCACGGTTTGCCTTTACTGCTTCCAGTGGCCATGTAGAATCCCACCTTTCTGGCATAAAAAGGGACATCACTGTCAGGGGGAGGGACCCAAATTTGGGGTTGTACCCACCCTAAAGGGATGTGAGAGCGCCAGGAAGGAACCCGCAGGAAGGGAAATGGAACAGAGAGAAAAAAACAGGTATCTTGTTTATTTTACTTTCTCATAAGGGGAAAAAAATAATAAAAAAATAAAAACTTATAAAAATTGCATGAGCTGGGTCACACAGGAATTCTGCAGCAGAACTGGAAACTGCATCCAAGCCTTCAGAGAGCCCGGAGGAGTTGGAATAGCTTAGTTGCCAAAGCTTCCTTCTTTTTTAGCGGCCGCAAACGACAATCACAAATCCAAACGAACCAAACCCCTGCAAAAAAAAAATTACAAAAAGGACAAAGAATTCCCTTCTTTGGTGAGAAAGGATGGTCATGTGAGAAAACAAGGGATGGCCAACACATGTATGTACAGGCAGAAAGGTCTAGGACATGGTTTAGTGGTGGACTTGGCAGGGCTGGGTTAACAGTTGGACTAAATGACCTCAGAAGTCTTCTCCAGTTTCTGCTCCCTCGAGCCCAAGGATGAGCTGATCTCTCACCAGATCTTCACAACCTGCATCCTCTTCCTCCCAGGCATTGCCTTGTAGGCTCTCTGTTCATATCTGTCCCCACATCTCCTCCCAGGCGAAACCCCCGGGGTGGAGACCCTGGTCAGGGTGCTCCAGTTCCAGGCAGAAGGCAGGAAAAAGCCGAAGTTAACACTGCCGTGCCTCGACCTTTCGTCGAAGGAAAGGGGATTAGCAAGGAGGAGATGAGAGGTCTCCCCTGCACGAGCCAGCCGGTAATTCCACTTAATGTCGACACGATCGGGAAGCCCTTCCTGACCTGCCAGCCCGTGGGGGAGTGGGCTGGGATATGGGATCAGCAAGGACCGGTGTTGGGACCCTGCGGCCCACGAAGCCCCTCAGTGCCCTTCCAAACCCCTCTCTGAAGAACAGGAGAAGAGAAAAGAAAGCAACCCCAGCCAAGCTCCCCCTGAGAGGCTGATTTATCCTAAGCCTCCAGGAAAAAAGGGGAGACAACGTGAACTAGAGGCAACGAACGCAATGAAAGGGAGAAGGGGGAGAAAGGAATTCCGTGTAATCGCTGTTTCCGCGAGGCAAATATGCCGTGGATTAGAACGGCTCGGGCCTGGAGTGGGACCATATGGCAAAACTCCCTCCATTCCCCATTAAATCCTGGCATTTTGCAGCTGTCAAGACAAAGCTGTTTATGTGAGCAACATTGTAGTTTGCTTATAGGGAAATAATATGGAGCGAGTTATGATTAATCAAGGTGTCCAAAACCTGCTGCAGGCGCCTGGAATAGATTGGGTGCCGTGGCAGGAGCTTTGTCTCTTAAATTATTGACATCTTTTTTTGCTTTTCTTTTCTTTTTTTTTTTTTCCCTTCTATTTCTCTCCCCCTTTCTTCTTTTCTTCTGTGTGTCTGTGTGGGCTGCAGTTTTTCCTTCCTCCCCAGGGCACATGCCGGGTTGGGAAGTGGCCGATCCCATCCCTGGGGCAGCTCCGTGGTCCTTCTGGAAGTGTTCCAGGCCAGGATGGGCAGGGCTTGGAGAAACCTGGGCTAGTGGAAGGTGTCCCTGCCCGTGGCAGGGGGTTGGAACTGGATGGTCATGAAAGTTCCTTCCATCCCAAGTCATTGCCTGCCCCTGTGATTCTCTGATTTGGTGATAATTAACGGGGTGTCACATATGCAAAGCCAAGATCTCCTGCCCGAACACTTCACAAGGCCAGTCTGAGCCATCCTGTGGGATCCTGGACTGGGAGAGAAGCCCGAATTGCTGTGGTGTTTCTCCAAGTGCTGCTGCTCTGCCTCTGCCGCATCAACACGAGGCTGCACCCCACGCTCACAACACTCCTTTGATCTCTCTCATGCTCACAACACCCCTTTGATCTCTTCTCAGCGGCTCCAAACCACAGACAGAGCACGAAATGCAGGGGAGTGAACAGGTGGCACAGCAAGAACGGCGGGTAAAGGTGTGTTGCAAGTCCCCAGATCTTCACTCACCCCAACACTGAGCGTGAAATTTCTGAGCAAGCTCTGCAAGTGTGGGTAATTCCACAAAAACCCCAGGCTGTTGGTATCCCCCAGGTCACAATCCTTTGGATAAGTGTGTCCTATCTGCTGGAATGTCCCTTGGGTGGGAGGTGTTGGGGAGAAACTTTTGCAGAGTTTTGTTGGAATGTTGTTCTCCCAATTGCACAGGAGGCAGCCAGCAGTTCCTGAGGGGAAGGCAAAGAACAAAGCCTGTTCCTGGCTGCCCCCTCTTCTCAGGGATCCAATAAAACTCAGTCATTTCAGGGCAGAAAATGGGTGATTTCCGGCCCCACAGCTCCAGAGAATCAACGGGAAGCTACAGCAGACGCTGCCTGTTGTTCTGAGATCCTGCTGGGAGAGTTTTTACACCCAGCCTGTCCTCCCCCTGCCAGTTCCGTCTTCTCCAGCCTCCTGTTTGGACACCTGAACGGCTGAGTGTTCCAGCAGGGGCACCCCAACCTCACTGTTATTTCAGGCGAGGTTTTTATCCCACTTCTCAAACCTTTGCAAACATTCCCAAATATTCCCAAGCATTCCCAAATATTCCCAAGCATTCCCAAATGTTCTCAAACATTCCTAAACTTTGCAAACTTTGCAAACTTCCCAAACATTCCCAAACATTCCCAAATATTCCCAAAATTTCAAAACCTTCCCTTCCCAAACATTCCCTTCCCAAATCTTCCCTTTCAAAATTTTCCCTTCCAAACCTTCCCAAATATTCCCAAACCTTCCCAAATTTTGCTTCTCAAACATTCCTAAATATTCCCAAACCTTCCCAAAACATTCCCAAATATTCCCAAACTTTCCCTTCCCAAACCTTCCTGAACATTCCCAAAAATTCCCCCAAATTACCAAACAGTCCTAAATATTCCCAAATATTTTCAAACCTTCCCAAACCTTCCCCCAAATTCTCAAACATTCCCAAATATTCCCAAAACATTCCTAGAAATTCCCAAACATTCAGAATCCTTCCCAATTATTTCCAATCCTTCCCAAACTTCCATAACCTTTCCAAAACTTCCCAAACATTGCCGAACATTTGCAAATGTTCTCAAACCTTCCTAAACTTTCCCAAACATTCCCAAACATTCTCAAACTTTCCAAACCTTCTGAAACCTTCTGAAACCTTCCCAAACCTTCCCAAAACTTCCCTTTCCAAACTTTCCAAACCTTCCTAAACATTCCCAGACCTTCTCAAACGTTCCAAACATTCCCAAAGCTTCTCAAACTTTCCAAATATTTCCAAACCTCCCCAAACATTCTGAAACATTCCCAAACATTCCCCAAACTTCCCAAATATTCCCAACCCTTCCCAGTCTTTCCCAAATATTCCAGACCTTTGGTGTCCATGTGTTTTGGATCTCCATGTGCTTTGGATCTCCATGTGCTTTGGTCTCCACGTGCCTTGGGGGTCCGTTCTCCTGCCCAATCCAAGCGCACTAAAAGGTGCTTTATCCCCCCCCTAAAGCAGAGGGGTCTGGGAATCTTTGACATCAACGGTGGGACCTCCAGGAAGATCCAGGGGGGCCTGTTTGTCCATCGGTGCTCGGCTCCAGCGGGTGCCACCCAAAATCTCCGCCCACACAACCGGATCCCCCTCCCCTCCCGAGCATTTTTAATTTAGGGGTTTGCACCTCAGCTGGCTGTCCTGGCTCTCTCTGCAGACAATTGGGACTGAGCGAAGAGCTGGGATTGAGTCAGGAGCTGGGATTGAGTCGATCCCACCAGCGGGGTTTAAGCTGCCATTCCAGGCGGGAAAAGCTCCGGGAGAGATGAATCCTGCTCCACGTCACTGCCCACGCTGACTGTCTCTCCTGACAAAGAGAGCCAGGGCTGACGCTCCCAGAGGCAGGTTCTGGGCTGTGATTTTTGGATCCCATCCCTGACAATTCTCCTTCCACGGCCACTGAGGAGGTTGGAAGTCCTGCCTCCCTCCCATGATGACAACCCCCATCTTCTCTCCCCTGAGTGCCGAGGGAACGCTTTTCTCCCGCACATCTTGCACGGACAGCCTGGTGATTTGCTTCAAGCCATGGGGACACCCCCCTGGCGTGGTCAGTCGGGGGGGGGTCACTCCCAAAAACTCCTCTAATTTTTCCTGAAAACACAGGAGGAACTCTGGAGGTGCCACGTGTGGATTGAGAAGCACCTGCGTGTGCAGGCAGATTTCAGTCTTGCTCGGGCGCAAAGAGTCGTGGAATCAGAGGGCTGTGGAATGGTTGGGGTTGGAGGGCACCTCAAAGATCATCTTGTTCCAAACCCCCGTGCCACGGGCAGGGACACCTTCCACGATCCCGGGTTGCTCAGAGCCCCATCCACCCTGGCCTGGGACGCTTCCAGGGCTGGGACATTAAAGCCCAGCTCCTGCTGCAATCTGTGGGCATCTGTGAAGGTGCTGAGGTGGGATATGATGCAGCTGGACCCTCTGCTGACTTTCAACCTCGTAAGAGAGAAAATTAAGAAGGATATATTGATTAATGAACTATTTTCAGTCATGTCAGCTGCTGATTGGTCCCACCCCAGGCCTGCACGCGCCCAGAGAAGCAGAAGACGAGGCAACTGTTGTGAAAGATCCAGTAAAGGAGCAGAAATCTGTTTGTTAAGACTTGCCTTTGGCTTTGCCGCCGAATCCCTCTACAAAAATACTCCCGTTGCTCCCCTCAGAGAGATTTTTTTTTCTTTTTAAATCCTCTCCTCCACCCAAAAATTGAGAAATATGTTGTGTGAAACATCAAGACTAATTAGACCAAATGGTGCTGAGAACTGTTGCTGGCTTTCTGGGGGATTGCTGACAGCTTCGAGACTTCGTTTTCCTTTCTTCTTAACTAATTACGAACAATTCTTCCCGCAGCTGAAAATTCCTAGGGAGACCTTCACGAACTGTGGGAATGGAGGAGGTGTGGGACTCTGGGGGTATGTGTGGAAGGGTCTGGGTTTGAGAAAGGGGCATGTTTTCCTGGTGAGAATCTCTCTGAGGGCGCAGCACACGTGGGGAGGGAAGAACACTTGGCAACAAAGGCTGGCAGTGCAGGAGGGAAGGAGTGCCTGCTCTTTGAAGGGTGATTTCACGTGTTGTTTGTGGGTTTCTGGAGCCAGAGGCGGTTAGGGCAGCATTTCTGAGGGTGGGGGGAGGCTGATGTGTTTCTCCTGTGGTGGGAGGGAGGGTTTGCCCCAAGGAGCTCCTGATCAGGGGGGTTTGGGGTGCAGGTGATGCTGCAGGTGTGGAGGAACTGGGAGGCAAAGCTGGATGGCTGCAAGAAGACCCTGTGGGTGGCAAGGACAGTGCAAGCCTGGGGAGCTCAGCCAGAGCTGGTTCACTTGGCTGGGAAGGGCAATAAAAAAGCCAGCACTGGCTGCAAAAGGTCCCATGGGGCAGGTTTAAGCTGATATCAAAGAAGGTTCTTCCCCCAGAGGGTGGTTGGCACTGACCAGGCTCCCCAGGGCAGTGGGCACAGCCCCAAGGCTGCCAGAGCTCCAGAAGCTTTTGGCCAATGCCCTCAGGGCCCACGGTGTGATTTTTGGGGTTGTCCTGCGCAGGGCCAGGAGCTGCACTCGATGATTCTTATGGGTCCCTTCCAACTCCCAGGATTCTCTAATCCTGGGATAAGGCTGAAGTCACGGACAGCTGGGAGGGCTCCTGAGCTGAGAGAGGACCTCAGGGTGAGTGATGAACCCTCTCTTTCTATGGTTGGTGTCCTGTGGGCAGATGTGTGTCCTGCAATGAACCCGCTGAGCTGTGTCAAACCCCAGACCTGCGCCCCAGAGAGTGGATTGTCACACCGAGTGCCCCACGGTGCCCCAGGTACGGGGTAATGCTTCAAAACATCCAAAACAAGTGCAAGACACAAAATGTCACTGCAGTGTCCCCTTTCCACCCTGCCAGGCCATGCAGAGTGCAAAACTCCGCCGTCTCTGTGACCAGAGATGAGTCTGTGGCATGAGATGGGGCAATCCAAACCTTGTCTCGGGCTCACAGGGGTCCCTCAGCAGCAGGGTCTGAGCAGCACCCCCAGCAAGACTAGATTTTACCCCCTCCAACTCTCCCCCAAACTTTGGTGCAGGTCTGGCCCCCTCTCTGCTGGTCCAGCAGGCTTTTATTTCTGTTTTTCCTCTCCTTTCCCTGCTTTTTTCGGGTGGGTTTTTTTTGTGTTCTGTGGGGGTTTTTTTGGCTGGATCCCCACCTGCTGAGCTGACAGCTACGTTAAGAGACCTGAAAACACCGTAGCAGCACTAAAGCAGTGATTGTAATGGGGTTCTGAGAGAGGCTGGAATGAGAGAAGATTAAAAATGTGCCGCTCTCACCATGGTTTGATGCTCCTTTGACCTTCTGGGGGTACTGTCAGAGGAGGAGTCGAGCAAACCCCTCTGCTCTTCCCTTCCTTTTCTTGTCACAATGAGGAGCAAGAAAGCAAAAATCAACCCAAAGCCACCTTTCTGCAGGGCTGTCTGTGGGTCACAGTTACTGTGAAGGGTTAGAGAGGGGTTCATCGAGTCCACCAGTCCCTAATCCGCTCACATCAAATCTGCCTTGTGGATCCCACCACCTTTTGGGTGGAATCCAGGACATAAAGAGGTCACTGGTGCAGGGAAGGGATGTGGGGCAGGAAGAGGCCTCTGAAGATGAGGGGATACACGAGGGAGCAGCCAGAACCATCAGCAGGAGGGTAAGTAAGGCAGGGAGAGGTACATGAGACCAGAATTTACCAGAAGTAAAATAAAAAAATGGAGAAGTTTTCTCTTAGGTTTCAAGATGAGACAAACCAGGTGTTAAAAGAGGTGCTTTTTGCTCCTAAACCAAAACTGCAGCTCCCCAGGCTGCAGTGGTGTCACATCTCCTTGGGTCTGAGAGAGGGAGCTGAGGTCACACAGCCCCCACCCCTCAGCACCAGTTTGCTCTTCATTTTCACACTAAAGGCTGTTTATCTTCCCTGCAGCTCCCAGTGACCTCCCAGTTCACCGAGCTGGTGTGGGAACAAGTCAAAAAAGGTCTGACCAGGGTGTCCCAACCTTCCCTGTGCCCACCAGTGCCTGATGGAGACCAGACATCCCACCACTTCCGCACTGGAATTAGAGAAACCAGCAGTGCAGAGGATTTACCTGCAAAGAAAGGGTTGGTGGGACTTTATCTTCACTTCTCCCCTCCTCTCAGCTTCTTCTCCAAAGTGCCCTGACCGGCCACACCATCACCTCCCATCCTCCTCCAGGTTTTCAGTTGTAAAACCTGCTCTAATTAGAATTTTCTAATCCAGTTTAAATAGAAAATTTAAATTTAAGTGTAGGAAGTGTTCCCCATCTCACCTGTAAATGGGCTGTGGAGGATCAGCCAGAACCAGCACATGCCATCAGCATCAACAGATGCAGGAGGGCTCAGTCCCAGGTCGTTTTTGCGGGGCACAGAAAGATTTACGGACTCAGAGAAGCTGGATTTCACTCTGGGCACAGAGCGTTTTACGGTGCAGTTTTGTTTTCAGCACCAAAGCTTGGAACAAGGTGGACTTTCCTGGTTCCCTGGTGCGCAGCTGAGGGGAGCTGTGACCCTGGCAGGGGCAAGATCGGGCCAAAAAAACCCACCATATGAAAATAAGAACAGCCTGGAAACTATTTAGAGAAATCAAACTGCTTGAAAACACCAGGAAAAAGCTGTACCAGTCACCTGGATCACGGAAAGGGATGGCATGGAAAGGATTTTACCATCCACCAGCTCAGGAATGAGTGCTGGAGGACACCATTAAGAGTGGATATATATCTGATATCTGCAGGTTGTGCTTCGGTCAGTGCCACATCTCATCGATCACAGACCTTCACAGGGCATCAGCTGGGCTTTAGAGCAGGGAAAAAAGTGCTGGTCCTCTGCACTGTCCTTCCAGAACACATCTGAAGGCGCAGGGAGGCTTAAGAAATTCCCAAACTAAGGAATAGACCGGGAGAGGGCTCTTACAACGTTGGAAAACCTGATGTGTTTGTCCCACTCTGAGCCTTCTCTCGTCAGGATCGGGACCAAAACCCCAGGAAAAGGTGTTCTTGGAAAACAGGCTTTTTGTGCTCATCAGTTGTGGCTGAGGGGGATGAACCCAAACACCAAATGAAGCGGAAAACAGCCCGGCTTTCACTTCTGTTCTCGTGAAACAGAGACAAACAGGTCTCTGAGCCTTCTCTCTGGTTTGATTTCCACTCACTCCAGCCATGCACGTGTTCCTTTCTAGGTGCTGTTGTCATCTCATATTTCCAGGTTGCTCTCATGGAATGATAACATAATTTAGGCTGGAAGGCACTTCCAGAGGTCACCTAGTCCAAGCTCAAAGTGGGGAGAGGATTTTTCCAGGGAAGCAAATGTTGGTTTTGAGATCCTTCTGTGTCCACACCCCCTGCGTGTTCAATTTTAGGGCCACAATTGGTCCAGCACAGACACTCAGTTTTAGGGTGGTCTCCTCTGTCCTGCTGTCAGCAATGGGATCAGTGTTAGGGAGCAGAGAATCCTTACAACACCATCCCTATGGAACAGTCTCCTTGGCTAACTTGGGCTAAAACAGGCCTTTTGATTTGATTTCTTGCAAAGTACAGCCAAGGTCCCAATCCCACTTCCCCCCAGGAAGTCAGGAGTGACTTGCAGCCCACTCAGAGTGATTTTGGCCATCACCAGCCATGGATTTCACACTCCTGCTGGAGAAGAGCTCAGGATGGTGAACAACCTCAGGTACTTTCCATAATGGTTTTGCCTTTATTATTAATAATGCTCTTCTGTGCCGCTCTGGACTGTGAGTGCCACTGTCAGTGGAACTAGACTGATAATAAGGATTATGTTTTGATCCAACTGTGAATACTGTAATGAAGCTAAAAATGAGAGTTTTTTTCCTCCAGGCATAATGTACCCTTTTAGTTGGAAACAAGATTTTGAGGGTCACGAAATGGAGGGGCCCTGAACCCGCAGAGCCACCTCTCTGTGATCAGCCACTTTCCCTCTTTTATCTAAATGACAAGCAAATCCAAACCACAGCCCTTTTTGCCAGCTCTCCAAAAGTGGCCTGTTATTTTCCAGAAAGCTCCAGCAGAGCTGGATGGAAATTTACAGGTTTGTGTCCTTTCAAAATAAAAAATCCTGTGATTAGGGGAGAAAAATGCAGCGGGAAAGATGGGATCGAGATACCCTGCTCGTTAAAGTCGGGAAATGGTACTGTCTGAAAGGTCTAAACTCTCAGCCCAAAAATAAAAAGCACTTTTCCCTCTCTCTTTTATTCCTTCCTTCAATCCTGCTGCTGCAGGAGTCATCTTGGCAGACCTTAAAAATGCTGCAGGACCCCCCAGCTTTGTTGGAATTCCCTGTTCCAAAAATACCTGAGCTGAGGACTGTGTGTGCTGGGCACTGCAGCCTCTCAGCCAGCAGAGATTTGGCTTTCAGGTCTCGGCTTTTGAAAGCAGGAGGACTTTTTTTTTTTGAGGAAGAGGACTCACAGCTGGTTGAGGGGGATTTAAAGCAATAAAAATACCATTTTGGGGAAGGTGGCTGAAGGCTGGAGCAGGTTATTTTGAGAGGCTGTGGAGTCTCCGTGCAGGGAGATGCTCAAAACCCAACCAGCTACTTGTTCTACCTGCCTTGAGTGAAAGGTTGGACGAGGCTTTAAGTGAAAGAGAGAAAGTTTAGGTTGGGTATCAGGAAGAAATTCTTCCCTGTGAGGGTGAGAAGGCCCTGGCACAGGTTGCCCAGAGAAGCTGTGGCTGCCCCTGGATCCCTGGAAATGTCCAAGGCCAGGTTGGAGCAAGCTGGGATAGTGGAAGGTGTCCCTGCCCATGGCAGGGTGTGGGAACTGGACGATCTTTAACATCTTCCAACCCAAACCATTCTGGGATTCTGTGTTTCTGTGATGGAAAACCAGAGTTTTAGCCCAAACTGAAATGATCCACAGAGCCAGATGGGTGACAGCAGGAAAGCAGGAATTATTAGACCACTGGTGTTCTTGTGGTGTCCAGAAAACAGAACAATCCAACAGAATCTCTGGAAGGAGCCTCTGGAAGAAGGAGGCATCTCCATCTGAGGGAGTTGCTTTGATGTTTAACTTGTCCTTTGACACATCTCTGAATTCCTACCACCTGAGGCCTGCACAGCCACACTTCAAACACCTTCCCATCTGGAAATAAGCTGGAAAACAGTAGATCTTTTCCAGGAATAAAAGCGCTTTTCTGAATACAGCTGGGTAAGCACCTGGGAGGATGAAAAAGTTCTCAAAAAAAAAAAAAAAGAAACCCAACAGTGCCAACCTCAGTAAAAATGAGGCTAAATAGATCAGGAATTGTTTTAGGGTGGGAATTAGAAAGAAAACCTCTCCCCATCTTCTGTAGATCAGCCTCCATCTAGAACCAAGGGGGCCAAGAAACAGAAGTATAAAGTTGTATCCCAATCCCTTCCTATGATGGAGTGAATGTGATGGGGAGGGAACGACCTGATGCCGTGGTCTACCCCAGATCAGAGCACAGGGACCGTTCTGGAAAAAAGGTGTAGCAATTCTCTCATTTCTGCATGAGAAACTCCAACTCTCTGCCTAATAAAAGCTGTGACTCGGCCTGCAAGGACTCCTGAAGCTGTAGGCAGATTTTTCCAGGGAAGAAGGTCACTTCACCTGGCAGCAGAAAGGCAAGAATTGCATTGAGAGAGGCCCTAAACCCAAGTTCCTGCAGACCTTCCCCCTGCTTGCTATCCCTGTGACTGTGAAGGCTGATGTGGCAGCTCGGACTTCACGTTCTTGGAAACACAATTTGACCTTTGCAGAAACCTCTGACATCAGGAATTTAACACTCTCAAGACGGGAGGAACCTCCCTTAAATGCAGCAACACTGTAATTTCGTAACTCTGGCTGTTGTGAAAGATCATTCCTTTCCATGTCAAAGGAAGCCCAGTCTGCAGGAGACAACGGGGAATCTGAGCTTGTATTCCCATTTTCCCAATACTGGCATCCAAAGTGCAGATAAATGCTGTGAACCCAGTTTGAGGAGATTGGTGGGTGCCCTAAATAAGGATATTTATGATGACATGTAAGAACACGATGGCTGGCAAGACACGTGGGCTCCTCCCTTCCCACTCCAGGCTGACTTCGCACCCTCCCACCTGATTTGCACACTTCGTTCTGGAAGGGGCAACTTTCTCCTTGGAAATTCCTCTCTTTCTCCACTGACACTTGGAAGACCAGCTTCAACCTGCAAGGTGGCTGAAGCCTCACATTGATTCTAAGCCTGCACAACACAGCCAGGACCACACAGGAGTGGAGGACTGAGCTGCATCCCAGCTGGCTGCTCCATCCCAGCCCCCCCAGCCCCTGGGCTCAGCTTCCTCAAGGATGCCTGAAACCTGTCTGCCACCACAGGTGGGAACACACGAGCTCACAGCTGCCTCTTCAGGCTAAATCCTGTTTTTTTCAGGAATTAGTGCTGTTGTTGCAGCACAGGTTTATCCTGAAGCTTCCCCCCCGGGCCCGGCAGCAGCAACAAGGCTGAGATCACTCCTCCAGGCACGGAGGTTGGGAATCTGCTAGGAGATCCCACTGCTCCTTCAGCATCCAGCTGGTTCCCACTCAGCCTGAGGGGTAACTCAGCCATTCCACTGTTGTCACCTCACCAATTTACCAGAGGCCTCTGGCACAGATACAGGAATGGCAGATCCCAAATATCTCCTCTTGGGGATGCAGACAGAAAAGCTCAGACCCTCCACCACAGTGCTCAGCACCCAGGGCAGTGCAAGGTGGTTTGTCATTCCTGGGAAATGCACACCAGCAAGATTTCCACAACTGGAGACCGCCGGACCCTTCAGATCTCGCAGTTACAGGCAAGACAAAATGTATCAGCTCAGGAAAAGAAACGGCACCTAGGGAAGCTATCTGTGTGTGGTTAAACCAGATCTAATTTTCAATCTCCTTCATCTCATGCGAATTAAAACAAGGTTCAGAGCAAGGTGGAAGGCAGGAGGTGGGGAGGGGGTGGGGGGCAGGTTTCAGCAGACCAGTCTCTCAGCAGCAAGCAGCCTTCTCTGCTGCCGCTTAATTGATTAATTCCTTCTTAGCAGAGTCGTCTGTTTGATGTGCTTTTCCACGCAAGCGGTTCAGAAAGTTCACGGGACTTAATCCTGAGGATGGCTGGAGCTGCCGAGCCGAGCATCTGATTAAAGGACGAGGGCATCGCTTGCAGCTCAGCCGCTTTCAAAGTTGTCCCCGAAGTCTGTGCTAACCTTCGGTGCTTCAGAGTTCGTTCCTTGGCCCTGGGGAACTTAAAGGGGAAGGTCTCTTTTCAGCGGGAGCCTTGTTGCTATTATTATTGCAAAGCAAGAGGGGGGGCACATTCAGAGGAGGGGCCACACACCAAGTCACACCCGCACCCGGGAAAAGGAGGGGACGAAAGGAAAGCGGACACAGAGGCCGCCGTTTGCCAGCCCGTTCTAGACAGCTCGCTCCGAATTCAGCACATGCAGCACCTCCCCACACACACACACACGCACTCAGAGCTAAAGGCAGGGCCATCACTTGTGTCAGCGCTACCTGCCCGTGGCCCACGACTTGGACTGACAAACAGGAGCGTTTTCTCTGCGGGGTTTTCCATTAGTGCGGCTTCCAGCAGAGCCCATCAGCGTGGAAAAGGGGAGCCAGCGCTCCCCGGGAGCCGCAGCTCGGCCGTGCTGGGGCTGAGCGATGCGACGAGGCGACCGAAAGGCTCTGCCGACGCCGGGCGAGGCTGGAGTGCCGAGGCGCGATGCGGGAGAATGGCAGGGGGATGTCACGCTGCTGAGCGATTCCACGGGCGAAGAGCAGCCGGAACACGAGGGGGAACAAGCGCAGGGTGGGGATGGAAAACGAGCGATCCCGGCTTTCCACCCAGCGACGAGCTTTGAACGGGCCGTTTCTCGCTCGGGGAACGGAGTCGGTGCTTGTAACAGGCGGCTCTACGGACGTGTCACCCCAGTGCTCGGCGGCGGCGGCGACAAAAAAGAAAAAAGCAAATCGAGTGTTCAGAATTAAGAGGGAAGGGACGGAGATCAAAATAGAAGTCGTTATTACAGCCCTCGGTAAAAACGCGCCGTGTGTCTGCTCCTTGAGTGTTTTTGAGTGGCTCCCCCACGGACAGGAAGCAGCAGAGCTGGGAGAGAGACGGAGAAGGGCAATAAAGTGATCAAAGGTAGAGAACAACGAAGCACTTCAGGAATATTTCATCCGAAAAAAAGATGACGGCGGCAGAGCATGGTAATGGCCGATCAGATTATGAGTGGCACGAGGAGGATGAAAAGAGAGCAACTGGTTGTTCTTTTTCCTTTTCTTTGAAAAGACAAAAAAAAAAAAAAGGTGCTCGAGACGATAGCGAGGGGCACAACAAAGGGCTTCCTTCACGCTGTGCAAGGCAGATAATCTGCTGCTAATCCCCTCCTTCCAAGGGATCCTGCGAGTGCTGGAAGTTTACCCGATCTGAAAATGTTAAACAATGTAATGGAGGATAAAAAAAAAAAGCTTCGAGGAATTCTCGGTAAAGACAAAGATACCTCGGGAATATTTATAGGTCTGTCTTCTAGAGGCTGCAAAAATACAGATATTACTCAGTGCTGGGGTTTATACTCTTCCCCATCCTGGTAGACCCAGAGTGGGACCCACCATGCACATCAGTGCTTGATTTCCTGCCCTCTCCAAAGGATGGGAACTTCACCCTCTCCTGGGCACAGGCATCCCCAATCATCAGAATCAGCCTCCAAAGATGTCCATCCTTCTTCCAGCAAGAATTTCTTGGGATTCTCCAGTGCATCCCCCTTCTAAACTGCTCCCCAGGACAGCTTGCCCAGTGCTCTTCTTTCTTTTCCTTGGAGCTGCATCCCTTGTGTTCCCAAAGGAACCTCAAAGAAGGAACCTCTTGAAAAATGGAAAATTCCCTCAGTTGAAAGGCTTGTGGGGCGTTAGGACAGGATTCCCAGGGAGTGATGGAATCACCACCTCAGGAAGTGTTCAAGGAATGTGCAGATGTGCTGTTTGAGGACACGTTTTAGGAATGGATTCGGTAATAATGGGTTAATAGTTGGGCTTGATGATCTTAGAGGGCTTTTCCAACCCAAACTATTCCATTTAGGACTTGGAATTTGTAGTGACTTCTAGGAGAGCAACTCTCTGGAATCTTTTCTGGATCAACTTCAAGGCTCCTGAAGAGCTTTTTGCACACCAATTCTTCACATTTCTCAATTCTGTCCTCCGGGATTTGAACTCCCGGGAATTTTCTCGCATTCTGGGAGGTCTGATGCCGAATCAAACCTCAATGCCCTGCAGCTGTGTCGTGCAGCTGATGTTGCCTTGCAGAATCAGGGTCGGATCAGGGGAGAGGAAGGATTTAACGCTGCAAGAGAATATTTAAAAGGCCAGAATTCAGCCCTGCAAGGGACCACGTGAGGCTCCAGCAGCAGAGTCTCAGTGCAAAGGGAATGAAACCTTCACTGCTGCCTTTTTTGGTACAACCTTGCCCATGGCACAGCAGCTCCTTGGGCTTCAGCTTCCCTACGTTTCCTATTTACAGGGATTCTGTCTCTCTTTTGGAAGAACTGAGATATAAAAAGGTACCTCAAAGTGATAATGCCATCACCATTTTTTCTCCTGTCCACACACATCACACGCAAAATTATTAATACCCACAAGGACAAGTCATTAAAGTCTCTCAGTTTCAGCCCAGACTCCTTAAAAAACTTCGCAGCTTGGTCCTACCAGGGGTTTGTTTGATCTCTTTGTGCGGTGGGGTCAGAAAGGGTGGGATGTGGATGCCACCAGAGCTCTGATCCCCAATCCCAGACGGATGTTCTTGGGGAGCTGGAAGCAGCTGGAGAGTGTTTGGTGTGCAGGTGTCAAAGGTGTTGGGATCCCTGCTGAAAGGGGGCAGCAGGGGAAGTGCAGATGGAGAGCAGGTTTGTTGAGGATTTGTAAGGCCTTCGGAGTAAAAACAAGACAAGGGATGACAGGTTTCAGAAGGAAAAAGCCCTTGGAATGGCAATGGTCAAAAGTGGACCAAAAGGACACAGTACATCTGAGACAGAACCAAAAATTAATGTCCCAAAAGAATTAACATTTCTCTATTGAATTGACGTGTGAGCAGGGACAAATGTTTCCCTTCCCTCCCCTTTCCAAATCTTCCCAAACCTTCCCTTTCCAAACCTTCCCTTCCCAAATCTTCCCTTACCAAACCTTCCCAAACCTTCCCTTACCTAACCTTCCCAAACCTTCCCTTTCCAGACCTTCCCTTCTGACAAGTCTTTGTCTGAGCCCTACAAGTTTCCTGGCTTGTTCCCTCTCTCTCCATCTTCTATGGAACATTGCCCAGGGCAGAGGGTAATTTTCCTGATTTTTAGGATTTGGGATTCACCTCGTCCACCTGCAGGCCAAGATGCCTCCAGCAGGACGTGGGAATGGCTGTTCCCTTCAGCCCTGCAGGAGCGAGGAGGGACCACAGGCACCTGAGAAGCTGCACCAGGCCAGGCTGGTGCCAAAAGAATCTCAGGAACGTGTGGGTTGGGTGTGAAGGCAGAACAGATGGTTGTCAGTGCTGTGTTCAGGAACACGGGACAGGGACCTGCAGGAGGATTCAATAACTTCAAGGTCATGCAGCCCAGTGGAAATTCAACCCATGTGTCCTGCATGACAGCCCACCAGGCCTGCCTTTCCTTCTTACAGCCCTTGGCTGGAGGTTGGACCCAGGAATTTGGAAGCCAGAGCCCGTGGTTCACGCAGTGGAGAGGCGGGGCAGTCACACGGAGTTCTCATCTGTGGGGAAAATAACTCCGCCCGAAGGGATCGGGAGGAGTCAGACCGAGGATGCTGTCATGGAATAAAAATACCTGTGCTCTCCTGCAGTTCAGCTGATCCACATCAGCAGTTCAGAGGGATTTACTTCCCCGTGACAACAGGAGCACAGGGATTTCAGGGCAAAAATGCACCAGGTACCTCTTTAACAGAAGATGGTTTAAGTGAAATCTCTTTGTCCTCTGCTCCGCTCAGACTGCCCTTCCCCCGTTTCAGCTTTGGAGAAAGAATTCATTTGGGGAGTGAATATGCAGCAGGTTGCTCTTCTCTGGGCAGACACCTGTCTGCAAGCAGGCAGCAGGCGGGCTGAGGTCAGCAGAGGCAGCAGAATTTCCATCAGGAGCAGATCCTTTTCATCGTGGTTTACAGCTCCGGACACGGAAATCAGGAAGGGCATCGGAGCCGTCGCTTTTACCTTCGTTGGGTCTCGATTCAGCGTGTGACATCATTCTGTCGACCAAGGGCAGGTTGATCTCAGGTCCTTTCTGACTCACTGGATATCAGGGCTGGCCGGAGGCAGGAGAGGAGGGTGATGTGATGTGACAGGTCAGCAGGGAGCACAGCAGCAGTGCAGCAGGACACGGGCTGCAGGAAGGGCTGATGCCACAAGCCCTTGTGACAAGAGGAGGGCGGGATGGACGGACCAACAGCCTGGAATGACCCAGCAAGGGCAAGATAGAAAGAGGCAAGACCCTGAAACCTCTTTGGTCTGTGCCCATTCCCACTCAATGGGATAAATCCAAAGTGACCGTCCTTAACTGCCCATGGGATCACAGATTTATTGTTCCTTAAAGTACATCTCATTCCACCCCCTTCCATGGCCAGGGACACCTTCCACTAACCCAGGTTGCTCCAAGCCCTGTTCAACCTGGCCTTGGACACTTCCAGGGATGAGGCAGCCACAGCTTCTCTGGGTAACCTGTGCCAGGGCCCCCCCACCCTCACTCCCAGTAGAGCATTTCTTCCTGATATCTAACCTAAACCTGTACCATCTCAGCATAAAGCCATTAGTCCTCTGTCCAAAGATGCAGGGCACTTGTGAACTGCAGTCCAGGCTGGATCCAGGATCACAGCAGGAGAGGAGCAGGAGCAGGTCCATGGCCATGGAAAAGAGAGGCAGGAGGCAGGACCTGTGGGACCTGTGGTATCCACTACTCCACTGCTTGGCCAGCCTGCAACTTGCATTCAGCAAAACGTGCGTTTAGAGACACCAGGTTTGCTCCCAGGTGATTTTTCCTGGCCCTTCCTACGAAGGTCTGCTCTCCACGCATTCAGCACCCGAGTATTCTGAGGAATTCCTGTTCCTCCAGGCTCAGGAAGGCAGGGACAGCTGGGACCTATTTCCTTGCAGCCCTCTTGCCTTCCCATCCTGGGAAATTTTGTGCCAATTGTGGTCACCTGGTTGATTTCCCTTTCAGCGGCTGCCTTCTTCCACAAATTAATTTGGATTCTTTAAGTTTGTCTTGCCTGGCAGGGAGGGATCTCTTAGTGGTGTGAGTTTGAAGAACTCACTCTCTCTCTCTCTCTGTCTCCTTTTCCCCTGCACTGAGTCTAATTTTGTGGTTCCCTGCCTCGCCCAAAAATAACCTTCAGCCCCAATTCTGAACTGTCATACTCATCACATCCCAGCTGGCTGCAGACAGGGCTTATCACTTGCAATCCACTCAGTTACACTTGTGATTAAAACTGATTGCAAATGTGATCCTGGCTGCTCAGCCTGGAAATTGGGGACGTCTTCATAATTTCTGACAGCAGTTCGTGAGGCCTTGGCTGAGCCTGGCAGGGCTGCAGAGCCAGGGCAAGATCTTTGCAGGGTGACGGGAGTGGAAGGAGAATATTTATCTGGGAGAGAGAGATGGGAAATGGTGATTGGGGAGAAAAAAAAAACAACTATAGAAGGGATGAGAATGAAGACCCCTCCAAGCTGAAAGCTGGAAAAGGCAGGGGGTGAAAACTAAGCCCAGCTCTTGACTGCCAGGACCATCCCTCAGAATAATTGATGGAGACAGTTGTGTGGCAGGGAAATCCAGACCACACAAGCCTTGACTCGGTCTTGGGCACCAGTAACTCATGGAATCAGTGCAGATGTTCCGGGGAAAACAACTGTTGTGCTTCTTCCCAAACACAGTAGCAGCACATCAGGGTCTCCAGGACTTTTCTGTACCTACTCCTACTTCAGCCTGTTCCCTTTGCAGAGCTGGAGCCATTTGATCAGAGCAGGGCTGCAAAATTACACCTCGCAGAGTGATGGAGCCCTGAATGCAATCAGAGAGTTTGTACCTTGCTCCAAACCTGAAAAGGGCTCCACCACCTTCCTGTTGGCCTGAATTTCCACGGCTTGATTGATTTCACAGATTCATGCACTTAAAATTAACTGCAGGGTTTGCATTTGTTTAATCTTTCCTTTTTATCATAACCCATGTGGGTTATTTTTCCATCGAGGGTCCAGGGCTTTGCGCTGAACTAAAGCCTGACTTCCAGAGTTCTGAAGAGACTAAAAATCCACCGTTTTCCCTGGGAGCCCTTTCCAGCACGTTAAATCCTCTCCCTGCTCCCCCTCAGTCCTTATCCCGTGCAGCCTGACTTGAGTTATACTTCATTCCCTTCTCTGAAGGGAGTCTCCCAACATCTCCGTAGGGAGGGGCCTCTCCAGCGTCCTTGAACTGAACAGGGTAAGCGTTTTTTGACACATCTCCTGGTCAGAGATTGTCCTCCAGACTTTGGAGTCACTTTTACTGCCCTCCTCCCATGTCCCTCCAAGCACTGGATGTTCCCTTGCGGGCGCAGACATCACAACTGGGCGTCCCCAATTCCTCCAGAGCCAGATGTAAAATGACTTGCCTTGTCTAGCTCAACATGCCCCTGTTTGTGCATCCAAAAGCTGAATTAACTCTTCTGATGGATTTAGGGCATTGCTTTAAGATCTTTTTTTCTTTTTCTTTTTTTTTTTTCAAATAATTGGGCTGGCCTGGCTGTCTTGGAGCTGCTGCTTTCCTGCCCATTCTCCAAGGGTTTTTTTTAATTTATAAAAAGAAAACCTTTGCAGACAGAGCTACCTCTGTGCCCTGAGCCCAGTCACAAACATTGGCCTGTGGTCAGCACAGACACCAAAAATAGCCTTTTTTTTTGCTGCAGATTCCATCTTTGTCTGTATCAGAGAGGCTCTCAAAGTAGTGAGATCCCTGGAAGTGCTCAAGGCCAGCTTGGATGGAACTTGGAGCAACCTGGGCTAGTGGAAGGTGTCCCTGCCCACAGCAGGGTGTTGGAACTGGATGATCTTTAAGGTCCCTTCCAACCCAAACCATCCTGTGAGTCTGTGCTGGTTACAAATCAGAGCTTGGCTGAGACAGCCAGCGTCGTTCATGTGTAAAACCGCGTTTTCCCGATGTTCCCGCAGAGCTCATTTCCTAAGCCTCATTAGTATGCCTGTTAATTTGCATACCCAGGCCGCACCGCGGGGCGGGGGGGCAATCCTGGTAGTAATTTTCACCTTTTCCGTGGGAAAACTGGGGTCAGAACATGGAGTTTTGTTATGTCACTGATGAGGAGTCCGACTGGAGTGACAAAAGGTTGAACTTGGGGTTTTTCGGGGGTCGCCATGTGCTATAAAGGAACAGCTGTGGAATGGTGTGTATGTGGAATAAGACGGATTTATACTCTGGTTTCTCTTCATATCGTATAAATCTTTCGCCTTTTACTAAATATTTCCGTGGAGAGGAACAAGCACGAGTGTGAAACAATTTTTGAAGGTTCCACTTAGGTGGAACTGCCCTTCTGCAGTGAAAAAACAGAAAAACTCTTAAATTGAAGGGATGACTCAAGGAATAAGTGAGAGTTTCCCGTGACAGGTTGAGCGATGTCCTTCACTTTGACTTCTGCGAGGCTTTTGGCCAAATTGCAAAGACAAGGATTTGAGGGGTGGGTCTTTGGAATTTTCTGCATCCAGGTGTGGGGTCTTCAGCACAGGAAAGGCGTGGAAGCTGCTGGAGAGAGCCCAGAGGAGGCCCCGGAGCTGCTCCCAGGGCTGGATCCCTCTGCTCTGGAGCCAGGCTGGGAGAGCTGGGAATGTTCATCCTGGAGAAGAGAA
>JAWMRA010000041.1:1807158-1824752 GCA_035584735.1 Pseudotriccus pelzelni
CACCTGGAGAAGAGAAGGATCCAGGGAGACCTGAGAGCCCCTTGCAGGGCCTAAAGGGGCTCCAGGAGAGCTGGAGAATCCCCATTTCTAGTCAACAAATTGTGCTTATTTATCTGGGTTTTTTTAGGAGAATTTTCAGCCTTTCAATGATCAAAAACTGTTTCACCTGCACCTTTTCATCGGCTGAGGGTGCAGTAGAAGGGCTGAGGATTTGGGCCTCCTCATGTCTCATTTACAACTCGTATTTAATCATCCTTTTTTTTTTTTCCCAGGGATGCTTTAAGTGTGTTTCCAGTAGAAGTACTTAATTGGTTTTTGTCTGTATAAAGGCCATTTGTTCTTTCAGGTAGAGGCAGGAGAAACAGACCCCAAGATAGAGAAGAACTGAACAACCTGCTCTCCATTCCCCTTGGGTAAGACCCTCCCGAGCTCCTCCAGCCTCAGCCATGTCCCTGCCCGTTCCCTACGAAATATTGCCGTCCAGAACGAGCCTTGCTTTTAAATTCCCACGGCCAGGTGCTCTCTGCAGCTCCGCTTTACTCCACGGAAAAGACACCCGTGCAACAGGGAAGGTGGGTCCTGCTGGGCTGGCCGATCTGCCCGTTCCACGCGAGCCCCCCTGGCACAAGGACGGGCACTGCTGACCCCAGACTTCTGTCTGGGAGCTGAGGGGACAGCGGTTTCCAGCTCCAAAATTCCACCCACACCCAGCCCTGGATGCTGGAGAGGAGCAGAGGAAATCTGAAAGCAGTTTGGGCTGAGCTGGGGGTATGACCTGCAAACGAAATGCAAATTCCCCTTGGCAGGAGAGCAACAGGCTCTTGTCTCAACACTATTTACTGTTGCTTTGGAAGCGCTTCCCAGGGAAGCACAGCCCCCAAAAAGAAGCTCATCCCGCCCTTCTGCTTGGCTTCCAGGCCTTTTTTTTTTTAGTGGATGTGGGCGCTGGCCCTTAGAGGCAGCAATTCCAGAGGTAATTCCAGAGCCCTGCAAAGCCTCTGGCCACTCCTGAATCCGTGACTGGAGTCACAGCCACCTTCCACATCCCGGAGTTAAATCTCTTAGGGATCCCCCACAGCAAACCTGAGCTGCACCACTGATATTAATGAGAAATTACTCTTAATAATATTAACAATAATGGTATAGTTATATATAATATCGACATATTGAAACATATTATATACTAAATATTGTATATTATATTAATGTCATCATCATCATCATGGCTAGGCTTCATGTTAATGCATGCTATATTAATAATAATTAATTTAAATATTAATTTGAGCAAAAATGTTGACTTATATTGTGGCCACCCCATCCCTGGAAGTGTCCAAGGCCAGACTGGACAGCACTTGGAGCAACCTGGTCTAGTTTAAAGTGTCCCTACCCACTGCAAGGGGTCGGAAGCGGATAATCTTTAATGTCCCTTCCAACCCAAACCATCCTGTGATTTTATAATTACAAACACAAATTCCCTGCAATGGAAACCTGCAGCCCCAGCAGCTGCAGGGCGAAGGAAAACAGCCCAGCCAGAACCGCAACCTGCAGCTTCTCACCCACCTGAGGGGAACTCCTGCCCTCCATTTAGTCATCGTCTGTAGCAAGGGAAGCCTTAAAATCTGGGCATCTGGCTCTTGCCCACGGTTCCCTGCCTTTAAATGGACCAAGATCCTTTGGCAGCTGGGAAGATCCTCTCCCTGCAAACGTTCGCTGTTGTCTCCGCTCCGGGTTTCCCTCCGTGTTCTGTCCCCCTCGGTGTCAGGGCTGTGCCTTCCATCAGCCCGGAATTCCAGCTGCTCGCGGCAAGATGGTTGAAGGGAGTTTTTTTTTTCCAGCTGTTTTGTCAGCAGAAGGACAGTGTCTCAGCGAGGGGAGGAGGCTCAGGAGAAGACAGACGTGGAGGTGTGCCGTGAATGGGGGGGGGGTTTCCCCTTTTTCAGCCGCTCAGCGCCGGATTTTAGGGAAGTTGTTGGATCAGGTGCAATCGTGGAGCAAACCCACTCCTGTTCTAAGGAGGTTTGCCTCCTTTTCCTTATCTGTGAAGAGTTAAAGAATCACACAGTCGTCCAGGTCGGAAAAGACCTCCAAGACCATCAAGTCCAGCCTTTGATGGGACCCTCCCACGAAATCATTTTGCCGAGAGCCACATCCTCACTTTTCGAGCCCCTCCAGGGATGGTGATTCCACCACTGCCCTGGACAGCCCCTCTACGTGCTTAATTATTCTGCCGGGGACAATATTTCCCAATATCCCACCTGAATTGTTACGGAGCTCTTTTAGGTGTGATGAGGAGAACTGAGATGGATCCTCGTTTATTGTGGCAGCGAAGTGACAGTGGGGTCTTCCATCTGAAACAGGATCAATACTCCGTGTTTAACCTCCCGATATTGTTAGAAATAATTGATTCAGGCATTCAGGGCGATCAAGCTCATTTCTTAAGTGTCATTAATCATCATTTCTTAACCAATCAGGCAGCAATGTCAGAAGAATGGGAACAACAAAAGACCGCAGGGAAAAATATTGTTTTAAGCACGTGGAAGATCTGCTGGAGCTAATTTCAATTTAATTCAATTGCTCTAATTGCCAGGATGGAAATAAAGTGCAGTTCTCCACATTTTCTTGCTGAATCTCTCAGGTGCCATTAAAAAAAGAAAAAAAAAAAGACATTTTTCATCGTGCACTGGCAGAGATTTCAACAGAAAGAAGCCAGTTATGTCATAAATCCTCAGGGTTGCTGGCGAGGCTGGAATGAGGAGGTAATATTCCGTGACACCAATTTATAAAGGGCCAAGAATTCTACCTGTGTCCTGTAAAGGACTCTATTGACACAAACCAGATGATAAATGGAATAAATAAGTGATGGAGCAAGCCCCAAGGAGGTGTGAAATGACAGCGGAGTTCAACATCCTGAGCTTAAATTTCTTGCTCCAGGGATGATTTTCATTTATGCTGAATAGCAACAGTGAAATGTTTGAAGAAGAATTTGGAAGTTGCTCTGTTCGGTTCTCCACGTGCTCAGATGGATTTCACCAGGTTGAGGAGCTGAATATTTGTATCTCAGGTAAATATAAAGATACAGGTAAATAAAACTTCTCTGTAAGTACTTACATAAATATAAATACAGATAAATAATGTGGCACTGATGCCATGTTGTCATTGCCCACATTAATATTAATTCTCAGGAGAACTCAATTAGTATTCATGTATTTTTCCCCAAACACTGAGGAAACATTTAAGTCTCTTTCCTATCTGTTGTTTCTTCTTGCCCACAAAATTACATTTTTCTGTCTCTCATTATTTTAGGGTTTTGGTGCTACTTTGTCTTGTGCCTTTTCCAGCTTTTTCTCCTAACTCCTCCCTGTTTTCTGTGGCTTTGATCCTGCCTTTCCCTTTTTCCCTTGTGCCAATTCTCCCGAGATTCAAGCTCGGGAAAAAGTTATATCAAGAGTGTGTGGTATTAAAACATAACTGAACGAAGAACCTGAGCGTTGCTTGTGAGTCACAGCAATATCAGCTGTGATCTTTTCTGGTTTTTTTTTTTTTTTGCACCCATTTTCTCTGCATTGGAACTCTCAGGAGGTGCTGGAGGGGTTATTACGTACAATACAATTTGGGTTGTGTGCTTTAACATTTAAAGGATGAATGTGCCTCATTACCCCGCAGGCATTCATCTATTAAAATGCCACTGCAATGGAGCTGAAAGCTTTGGCAGGGGGGAGAAATGGGAATTTTTTCCCTTTTTTTTTGAGCTAGGTTGGCCCATCCTGGAAAGGCTGGATCATCCAGGACGGAGGATGGGAATTGATGCCTAAGACAGGGCTTTGTCGTATTTAAGTGAAATTTGTGCTCCTCTTCAGCAAGGAAAAACTGGGGTGGTTTTTTTTCCTCCCAATGCATTTCAGGGAGGTGATAATTCAGGAAAGTGGATCTGATTTTTCCTGGAACACGGAGACTGAAAACTTCCCCTCTGCAGGTGAGTTCCCCCAGCTGACAGCAGATTGAAAAGTTCACTGTGGTGAAACCAGTGGGCTCCACCTTCTTGGGTGAGGAAACCAGAGCTTAGATGGATTTTCATACCATTTCAGCTTTTTTGTAATATATATGGTAATATTTGGATCCCTGATTAATTTAATCCCGTGTGTTCCATGTTAATTTGGTACAGCAGGAAGATAATATCAGTCTGTTGTGTTCCTGTTAATGGAAAGAGAACACTCCTAACACAGAAATTATTCATTCAGGCTCAAGATAAGAAAATATGGGTAACACCTCCTGCTTCTCTTCATACCAAGGGGGTACTTTTAACTATTAATACGAAATTTCCTCAGAGATGTAACCGTAAAAATGTGTTAAAACTGTATTTCCTTGAAAACGATGGAAAACTGTAGCATTTTCTTTGTGCCTTTCCTTCCTTCTCTCCCTTTGCTGCTGCTGCTCCTTCCTTCTCCCTCCTGTCTCCTGCACCATCCGTGAGCAACGTTCCCTTTGGAAGGGGCACGAACTGATGCCCAGCAAGTTCCACCTGCACAGGAGGAAGAACTTCTGGGCTGGGCAGGGACCCAGCCCTGAGCAGATTGGCCAGAGAGGGGGGAGTCTCCTCCCTGGGGATATTCCAGAGCCCTCTGGACACGATCCATGTGCTCTGGGATGGTCCTGGTGGGAGCAGATGAACCACTGTGGGCCCTTCCAGCCTGACCCATCCCGGGATCCTGAGGGAGTTCCTGAGATTCCAAGGAGGGTTGAAGCCCTCACTCAGTTTGCTGGTGGGAAGAAGAACTGATCCTGAGCCTGTCTACCATTTCATCCCGGGCTGAATCCAACTGCAGCCTGGGCCACAAACGTTTCCACAGCGAATTCCCTTCCCCACGGCAGAGCCAGGAGAATCTGCAAGGAGAATGGCCTGGAAAATGCCATTTGTAGCTTCACTCCTGTTCTTCCCTGAGAAAACACTAAAAGCTTCTGTTTTCCTGTAAATCTTCCCATGTTTAGGGGAGGGGTTTGTGACAACTCAAACAAAAGACCAGTCAAAAATCCCCCCATTGAAGCAAAATTCAGCTTTTCTGTTGTGCTCCCTGCAGGACTCAGTTCTCTGAGCAGTTCTGTAGCAGACACAAAGCAGATTATTATTATTACTATTATTATCATTATTATTATTATTATTATTATTTCCTTGTAGCTAAAGCAAGAAGCCTTTGCTGAGAGAGAGAAAACAAAGCCTGGGTTGCTCCTTGTCTTGAAAATACCCCTTGGCAGGGGGTTTGCCCGTCCCACCAACAGTGATCCCCCTGCACCCTGTCCTGGGGTGTTGCCACATCATGAGCTTGGGTTTCAGTTCGCACGGGCTCAGCTCTGCTCTGCCTGAACTTCCCCTGACCTCCCTGCCACTTTTTTTCTTCCTCGCTTTTGCTCTTCCAGCAGGTTTTTTTTTTTTTTCTAATTAACCAGCTGTCTGGGGCTAATTTGTGTTGCTTTGCTTTATCTCTGCGTGGTGGGAGCCGAGTTTTCCACAGGCAGCAGGAACAAGCTGTTATTGCAGGTGAAACGAGATATTTGTCCCTCAAAACTGAGGAGCAGAGAAACGCAAACCTGCTGCAGGGACAGAAGCTTTGACAAGGTTGCAGCTTGGGGGCGGTGGGAGCACCAGATGGTAAAATATCATGGAATCATGGAATGGTTTGGGTTGGAAAAGATCTTAAAACTGATCCAAATCCACCCCCGTGCCACGGGCAGGGACACCTTCCACTCCACCAAGTTGTTCCAAGCCCCAACCTGGCCTTGGACACTTCCAGGGATGGGGCAGCCACAGCTTCTCTGGGGGTAAAAGCTCCAGAGTATGTGAGTATTTATTATTTTTTATTATTATTATTATAATCAATATTATTAAACATTTTCTGAGCAGATAAGCTCTTGCTCTTTCTCTACCAAATGCATCCAGGTTAATACCGAGGATTCCTGGATTAGATTGTTAAAAATCCATTCAAGTTTAAAAATCGGTTCTGGGCTTTCTGTGTGATTTGTGCTTCCTCTTATAAATAAGGCTCATAAATAAGGATTGGAGAGCAGAAATGACGTGGTTTGACCCCTGACAGCTGGATTTCACTCCCTCACACCCAGATTTACACCCATCACCCTGCCCAGACAGGCTCTGGGAGGGCATCCCATGGATGACCCTCCCCATCTCCCCAATTTCCACAGGTTTTCCCAGACCTGCTGGATGTTCACCCCCGGATACAACAAAGCAAGTTGTGGGTAAGGAATGACTTAAAGGATGGATTGGAGTGGGGTGGGATTCCATTAAGCTCTTCCTTAGCCCACCAGAGCCTGGCTCAGGGAGAAGAAGGAGTTAATCCAACTCATAAATCATTTGGGCCAGAGAAAATTGAATGGAAAGCCTATGGAATTACAACAACATCGATTCCCCCCAGCAATTCCAAAGAAATAAAACACAGGGACACCTTCCACTATCCCAGATTGCTCCAACACGGCCTGGAACACTTGCAGGGATGAGGAATCCTCAGATTCTCTGTAATAGAAGTTCCTCTATGATGACAACTCCACTGTTTGCACAGAACCAGCTCCTGCTCTTACTGCTCCTGATCCCTGGAAAGTTACTGGAATAAGAGGTGAAGGTCCTTCAGCCACCAAATAAATGAAGCTGGGTCTGTGTGTCCATAAAAAGTGATGACAGTCTTCTGCAGTCCCTACAAGGGGAATAAACAACTTCTTTTTTTGCAGGGGTGTTTGGGGGAGTGGGTCCCTTTTCCACGGTGTTGGACAATCAGATGGGCCCTAATCCAGCTGGATACTCATTATCCAACCATGGAGACTGGGATACAGGCCAGGCAACAGCAGATGGCACAAGGAGAGAGCCCCCAACATCAGGATGATGTGGATCTGTTGGGATGAATCCAGAGGAGGCCACGGAGATGCTCCAGTGGTGGAGCCCCTTTGACGTGGAGCCAGGCTGGGAGAGCTGGGGGGGCTCACCTGGAGAAGAGAAGGATCCAGGGAGAGCTGAGAGCCCCTTGCAGGGCCTAAAGGGGCTCCAGGAGAGCTGGAGAGGGACTGGGGACAAGGGATGGAGGGACAGGATGAGAGGGAATGGGTTTAACTGAAAGAGAGTAGGTTTAGATGAGATACTGGGAAGGAATTCATGGCTGGGAGGGTGGGGAGACCCTGGCACAGGTTTCCCAGAGAAGCTGTGGCTGCCCCTGGATCCCTGGGAGTGTCCAAGGCCAGGCTGGACAGGGCTTGGAGCAACCTGGTCTCCTGGAAGGTATCTCTTCCCATGGCAGCTGGCTGGAATTGGATGATCATTAGGGTTCCATCCCACCCAAACCATTCCATGATTCTATTCTTACCTCTAAAACAGACCCTGGAGCCAAGGGAAAGCGTGAGCTCCTCCTAGAGGGAAGTGCCTCCAAAATTACGGGTAGGACTTGCCAAGATAAGTTGTGTGTTCACCACAGTGGCACCTTTCTCGAAGTATTTGCCAGTGTTCACAATTGTTTTCATCACAATTAATTTTTAAGGTTAGAAAAAGAAGATTTTGTACAATTCACCCCCCTCCCCTTTAAGAAACTGGTTTCCTGCCTTTATTCTTTTGCCTGCCTTCATTTCCTGCCTTCATTTCCCTTGCTTTTCAAAGAAGCAACATTTTCTGTGTGCAAGTGAGACCCGGGGTGATAAGTTTTCACTCCTAGAAAAAATAAATCCCCTGCTTCTCTGGGTGAAGTGGCAACTGCGTAACAGCACAGGGAAATGTTATTACTTGTCCTGAGCAGCTCAGAGTCAGCCCCTGCTTCAGCACAGGCTGCACTAATTGGGACACTAAGCAGAGCACTGCAT
The DNA here is from genome assembly GCA_035584735.1 of Pseudotriccus pelzelni. Classification (NCBI taxonomy): domain Eukaryota; kingdom Metazoa; phylum Chordata; class Aves; order Passeriformes; family Tyrannidae; genus Pseudotriccus; species Pseudotriccus pelzelni. Next base: position 1,815,004 of record JAWMRA010000041.1, read on the forward strand.
TCATTTGGATGAATGAAGAACCAGAGGGAAGTGTCCCGGGTGGGAAGTGTCCAGGGCACACCACAGGCCCTGCCAAGGAGGTGCCTGGCTCTCCAGGTCCTGGCCTGAAGTGTGTGGCTGCCAACAAATCATTGCTGTCACCTTGGCCGTGGTACAAATACCACAGACATCCGATCCTTCCCTTTGGCTCCTGCCCTGCAAGTCCCTCCTGTCGTCGTGCCGCTGGAGGTGCAGTCACTCTCTAGATCATTCTCCACAATTTTTTTGGCTGTTGTTGTGGTGACTTGGCTGCTCTGGAGGCTCTAAATTCACCCTGAAGACCTGTGTGAACTTCCTGGGTAGGTGAAGAAGGCTGGATTTTACAGGCTGTTAGAAATGAAAATAAACTCTGTGGCGCTGAATCTGCTGGAGGGGGATGATTGTTCTCTGCAAAGGCAAGGTTTGGAGGGGACAGAACATTTCCACATCTGCTGTGGGACCTGCAAACAGTCCCTCTGTGGCAGACACTCATAGCCACTCATCATGAGTGGAACAAAAACGAGGCGAGCTTGCACCATCAGGCTCACGTGTTCCTTTTGTGACTCAGGCCTGCAGATCCAGCCTGGTGCCCAAAGCAGACCCCTGCTTTTAACTAGAAAATCACAAAACTTGCAAGAAATAAGGGGCACAGGTTGCTCCACAGGAGGCCTGGGACGTTGAGTTTCAGCGCCTCAGCCGAAATTAACATTCCACTTGCGACCAAGAGGCTGCGAGTGACAGCGGCGGCTTTGAAGGTCACCTCGCCTCCAAGTAAATAAATAAAGAGTAAACAAGAAAGCAGGCAGCAATGAATAAAGCAGGCAAAGCCAGAGGCATTCCACTGGCTTGGACTCATGTGGGTTTGGGTTTTTTATTTATTTCTTCTCTGCTCTCTTCACTTTCATCTCGCAAAGGTCGGTGCTAATAGGAGACCCCTGTGATTGCTCATGCACGGCTCACACCCTGCCAGGCTGCCTGTTCCACAGCCCCTGAGACCAATTCAGAGCCTAAGCTGGGAGCAAAACGGTGTCATCTGCACAGCTGATTACTTTAATGAGACTTCTCTAGCAGTACCAGGCCGTGACAGGTGGGAGGATCTGCTGCAAACCCCGTGTTGATCTCTCAGAGCAGAATCTGCGCCCTTCTTGCTGAAGGGGAGTCTCCGTGCCAGGCGTTTGTTTTCCGTGCTCCTCTCGGCCATGCCTAATGAGAGTCTGGCTCTGCAAGCTCACAGTTGACTTTTTCCAACAGCTTTTCCAGCTTGGCCACACGGCCGGGGAAGAGGCGGACTGAAATCAGGCCAAAGCTGTTTCTGACTGCGTCTGTGCCGTGCCGGACCCATCTGTTGGATCTGGAGAGGTGCTCGCAGAAGGAGGTGTGGGGAGTCCTTTCTTCTTGAGCGGAGCAGCCCGTGGCAAGTGGGGACTCTGCCTCACCTTTCAGAGTGCCCTGTCTCCCGAGCATCCATCCTGCATGTGTGCTCCAGGGCTCCCTGCCAGGATGAGCCAGCGGCTCTCTGCAGGCTGAAACCTGGGCAGGCTGACAGGACAATTTCCCAGGGCCGTTCTCTGGACAGACGCGGTGCACGCGCCGCGCTAATCGAGCCCGATGCTGTCCCAACAGACCACGCTCACTCCGAGAAGTTTCTGTCACACTCCAGCTCACAAAACACATCCTCTGGCATCGAATTCTGAGAACAACACATGGTTGGGCAGGGCAAAACCCTGCAGTTTTACCAGGACTAAATATTTTGTCACTGTCACTGGCTACTCCCACGCATAGCCGGGCAGAAGTCAGAGCTGGATTGTGGGAAAACTTCTGATCTTCCTAAAGAAAAATGCCCTTGGAATGCGCTCATATTCCCTGAACAACACAGATCTTGTCCTTCTTGGTCTGTGTCACTGACACTGTCACTTTGAGGTGAGACCAAACAATGCATCTACAGTAGAAGAGGCTGAGGACACTCACTCAGCATCTCACCTTGCTCCTGTCCACCTCTCCTGTTTGTGCTGGAGAGATTTATCTATAATATAGAATATTAAATAAATAAAAATGCCTATGTTCGTATTTTATATCTCAGAAATTTATAGAAGTTTATAGAAATGCATATTAAAATAATGAGATGAGCTTCAAGGTCCCTCCTGACCCAAAGCATTCCACGATAACAAACCCTCACCCCGCAACTTAATATGTGAGACGCCAAATATTGGGAGTGAGGAAGCTGAATCATCTGTGAACACCTCACCCATAACCTCAGACTGATCCATCTCCTCAGACTGATCCATCCCCTCAACTCCTTCAAAAGATCATGGAACGATTTGGGTTGGAAGGAACCTTAAAGCTCATCTCATTCCAACCCCCCTGCCATGGGCAGGGACACCTTCCACTATCCCAGGTTGCTCCAAGCCCTGTCCAACCTGACCTTGGACACTTCCAAGCACTGCAGTGAGATGTTCCAACCAGGAGCATTGTCAATTCCAGCTTTTCCAACAGCCCAGGAAGGACAATGTGGACTCCAACATAAATCACAACCCACGGAAACTTTCCATCCCCTCACCTGCAACTCTGATGGGGTGGCTCCAGTCCTGGCCCTCCCTACAGGCTGGCATGTGTCTGCCTCCCCAGAACTGGCAGGAATCATCTCCACAGAAGGTGGAAACTGGCCTGCAGGAGACCAGGTGATCTCTTCCTTATTTCCTCACCGTTGACTCTTCCTCGATTAACACACTGATAATTGTTGCCCCTTGGGCCAGACGTGATTAATCAGCAATTTTCTTCTTCTTTCCTTATTTTATTTTATTTTATTTTTAAAAGCAGCTGGGAAACATCTTTCTCTCCTTCAGCAGAGTTTGAAAGCTCCTCCATCTGGACAATCTAATTCCCGATGTAAGTAGAGGGAGAGGAGGGAAGAGAAGAATGGTGTCCCGAGGGAGCCCCTCCACATCCCCCTGTGTCTGCCTGAGGTGACTTTCTCCCCCTTCCCTCATTGTGCCAGCCTTTAGGAGCAGAGCCAGCCCCTCTGCTGAAGGGGAACTGAAGGGGTGGCTGTAAATTGAAATTAGCATTTAGCTCAAGGAGTACAAAGCAGTGATTAATGGCTTTTTAATGCTCCGCCGTTCCACACTCAGAGCACTTTGTTTTAACGGCAGGGGATGGAGAATAGAGTGTGTGTGTGTGGGAACAGAGCTTTGCACGCACAAATCTTCCTCACTCTCAGTCATTTTCACCGTTAAGGAGAGCCAACCTAATGCTCTTTAGCTCAGAATGACACAGAAAAGCCTGATGTCTCATCTACTGCATGACAACTAAAAATGGAACAGAACAAAGTCGTGAAGAGAAATGTCCTCCAACCAGCAGTTACCAGATAATTGTTTCTCTGCGTTGGGTTTAATTATAACGTGGGCCAATTGATTAATTAAATAAGTTTCTGTAACCTCCTCCACCCTTGCCCTGAGGAAGGTTCCAGTTGGACCAGCTGAATGGTAATGATTTGTCTGTCAGCCCATTGAAGAAGGATGGCTTTTCCAGGGCCACCTCCACGGGTACCACTGGCAGCTGTTCATCATCTCCTGCCGCGACACGTGCCAATAGTTACCCACGTCGCTTGGCCTCCTGAACGCTCAGGAGAGCCATGCATTTATCAGGCCCTCTCAAACAACCCCTTTTCTCTGATTTTTTTTTTTTAATTAAAAATCATCTTCTTTCCAACGGTTTTCAAATAATTTCTCTCCGAGGCCGCGATCGTACCAGGTGAAGGATGAAGTCCATCCGGTGTGGCTGAGGCCAAAATCTACTCAGCTGGTGGGATTTGTGGCAGAGATGCTCAAGGCCAAACTGGATGACACTGGGATCGAGTGAGATGGTTATTAATAAGTGAGATAATTGTTAATGATAGTTATTAATGGTCCTCTCAGCTCCTGGAGTAGCTGCTCCACCTGCTGCCCTGTGTCTGCAGAGGAGACCTTTCCTCATGATCTAGTCTGGATTACTTTATAGTCCAGAGGAAAAAAAAACAAACCAGTTGATTCAGGACCTTAAAGATCATCTTGTTCCAATTCTTTCCACTATCCAGGTTGCTCATGACCTTGTGTTCTAAAACAGAGAGCTGGAACAACTCAGATGAAGGTTTCCCTTGAAGCAGCTTTTCCCCCTTGGAAAAAACAAAAAAGAGCTGGATGACAAGTTCAGATGGAGATGTCCACCTGTAATCCATGTAAATGGCTGGGATGAGCTCCATCCTTCCATTCAGGCTGCTCACACAAGCTTTGGGTTTATGAACTGGATAAAAACATTTCTGCTCAACATTTCTCCCCAGAAGTGAATTAGGTGCCTGTATTTCCCTGCGAATAAATGCCTGCTAAAGGAATAATCTGCATCCCACAGCAGGCTGTTAGAAAGAGAGCAGAAATCCACCAACATCAAACTTGGCAAGGGGCTCCTCCAGGAAAACCAAAGCAGTTTGTATTTTATCGCCCCCCTCCCCACCACCACATCGACCCCACCGAGGTTTCTTTTTCCTTCTGCAGGAACAAATGCTGGGAGATTTATACCTGGGAATGTCACTCGACACAAATTGAATAGTGGGTATAATTATGTATAAAAGCTCCCCTTTATAGGAAAAAAATAAAATAAAATAAATGTAATAATCTGGTTTGTGGGTTAAAAAAAAAGGAAAACAAAGGGAGTTTATTCCACAGTCAGCCAGAGGAGATGTTTGCTAGCATTGCTATTGATTAGTAACTATGGCAAAGCCCTAAAAAGCACTACTAGGAGTTTAATACAAGGAGTAATTGAGTGATCTCATTGCAGGATGGATGATCCAGAGCGGGATTCATCCCCCTGATGTTCAAACTTTTGATCCTTTCTGCTCTCCTTGGAAACATCTCCTGGCAAAAACTCCTTCCCAGGCCCTCCCTGCAGCTGGGAACCTTGGGAAGGCACAGCTTGGAGCAGTGCAGAGGTCCAGCTGGTCTTTCTGGAAACGAGGTTCTTCTGGAGCATCCCGTGTTGTTCTGGATGGCAGAACATCCCCAGCGCTGCTCCAAGCTCAGCTGGGAAAGCTGACAACACTGGGAACTCTACCAAGCATGAGAACAGCAACCATGAGGCTGTGATGGGTAACAAATGCAGGGCAAAATCCCAGGGAGGTAAATCGCCAGCCTGTGTATCGCATAAAACCGACGGTGCGGGAATTTTCGAAGCAATAACTTCACCACAGACTATTTCCCTGTTGTGTTTTCTATTTCCCTGCAAAAGGAAAGGATTTTGGGGATCCACCCGTGGGCTCCTCCAGGCTTAACACCCTGACAAAGCATTCCAAGAGATCTTGGGCTTCTCCTTGGGAAAACTGGCAAAGCGGGAAGACGCGTTTCCCGAGCGATGTCATTTTCGCGGCTGCGTTGCCGATGGTGCCAGAAACGGTTTGCAAACAACAGGAGAACTCGTGGCAGGGGGACGAGGCTCATCAGGGGTTTGATGAAGCCTGAAAACACATCCCCTCTCCCGGCACACAGTGGTGTTGTGCTGGAATGGGAGCTCAGCAATCCCTGGCGAGCACTAAGGACAGTTTGCCTCAGCCTGAGCTGTTACCAAAGCTCTGGGCCTTTGGATAAGTTTAGAGATCCCCCATTCTTTTAAGGAGAGGTGGGGAAGGAGCCTGTGCCAAATCCCCGGTGCTTTCTCTCCATCTCATCCCGTACACACTGACCCCACTCAGTCCCACGCACACACAGAGATGATCCTCACAACTGGAGAAGCTTTTCCCCTGTGGAAATGGGAAGTGCTCCAAGGAGACCTGGGAGGCACAGGATGGATTACGAGCCTTCCCCGTAAGGTCCTGGGGGTGGCAAAGTGAAGAAGACTCGTGGATTTCAGACCTCTCACCCCTGAACCTTTCTGCATGCTCTGTTGCTGAAGACCTGTGGATGTTTTGGAACAGGCACCACTTGTCAAGGTGGAACAGTTTTCATTTCCATGTGATCTGAATTCTCCCTGAATGCCATTCTTTCTCTAATTTTCCTGTGTTGACTGTACTTCCCACATTTTTTATGCACAGGAATGACAGCAGTGACAGTATATCAGTATGTAGAGAGTGCAGAGACCATGGGATCACAGAATCTTGGAATGGTTTATGTGGGAAGGGACCTTAAAGGTCACCTAGTTCCAATGCCCTGCCACGGGTGGGGACACCTTCCACTAGCCCAGGTTGCTCCAAGCTCCATCCAAGCTGGCCTTGGACACTTCCAGGGATTCAGGAGCAGCCACAGCTTCTCTGGGTAACCTGTGCCAGGGCCTCCCCACCCTCACAGCAAAGAGTTTCTTCCCAGTACCTAATCTTTCAGTTTAAAGCCATTCCCTCTTGTCCTGTCACTCCATGCTCTTTAAACACCCTCCTGTTCCCTGTTTCTTTGTCTCTGTAGGAAGCACACAGTCCAACAAGGCCCAAACCTTCACGCTGCTGCTCAGACTGCTTATCACCCTTTGCTTCAACTTGCCTTTTCGGCCAAGTCCTCCTCTGCTAACAAGGGCTCTCTGTGGCTGTCACTTCCAAAGGGATCCATTTTCCAAGCCCAGGTCATTCCAGCCAAGGAGCAGATCTGCAAATGGCATGACCAGACCTGCAAACAGCCCAACAAAGGGCACTTCAGGGCAGGTTCCTTCCCTTTAGGATCAGTCTTCTCCCCCTCAGCCCCCTGACTCTCCCCATCAGCTCTGTTGCTGTTCCAATTCTCATTCCCGCTTTCCCCTCCCCGCTGCTCCCGTTTTTCCTTCTCTGTGGCTCCGGGACCAGATTTGCTCAGTCAGTGTAAGATTCACGGCTCACTCCCCTCCCTCTCAGCACAGGGACTCAGGAGCTAAGAGCAACAGGCAGATAGACCATCTCCTAATGAAGGAAAAGCTCCTTTTTGCCACTCAGGACACATTTGCCAGTGGGTCCTTGTCCCACAGCACTGGGCACAGACACACATCCCATCAGAGATATCACAGTGAAGGGTTACCTGACCGCAAATGATGGCAATGATCAGTCCCTGGGACCAAAAATAACGCTGATATTACTATTGCCAACAAAACAAACGTGTTCACGTGGTGCGTGGGCCGAGTTCCCATGGCAACAACAGGCAGCAGCGAAGGCTGGGGGAGGAAAGGAAGAATTCCGGTTGAAACGCTTCCCATTCCTGCCACAAAGTTCAGGCAGCGCAGAAAGAGACACCGGGTTCCCCTGGCACCTGCACAAAGTGCCCCCCATCCCCTCAGCAGCCCCCCCAAGACTTAAATTAGCCATTTTTGGTCTACCTTTGAGGCCTGGAATTCTTCCAAGAGGTTATAGTGGAGGAGTCCCAGGTGCTGGATGCTTTCACTGGAGTTATCCTCGTCCCCCATTCAGTCCTCTTTGCTGTTGGCACTTATTTTCCACCCGGGGTTGGAGGAAGAGCTGGCCTTGGGATGCCTGGTGTTCCATTAGGATGTGGCACAGCCAGCCCTGACCCTGCCCAGCCTGAGCAGCCCTTGCCTTTGGGCAGCCCAGTCTGCCTACATCTGGATTTCAGAGCTCTCTTGGGTTTAGGGAGAATCACTGAGTCATCAAGGTTGGGAAAGACCTCCAGGATCATTTTAAATCAGACCCACTACCAAGTCTTAAAAAAACCCCCTGATCTGATCCAAATGTGAGGTGGGTGAATGCTGTTTTGACCTGTGAGTTCACAAGTCACCCAGAGGCCAGGGAGGGTGCAGTGCACGTCCCAAAATCTGTCTGTGCGCCCTCTGCCTCTCCCACAGCTCCTTCCAGGTCATAGAAGAGTTGCTGGAATGTTGATTTAACCAAGCGAGAAAGAAACCCAGAGCCCTGCAGTGCCCAGGACTCCGGGTTAGCTCATACACTAACACATGCGCTCAGTGAATGCTGGAAGGACAGCACAAGAAGCATCTTGCTCTGGGGTCACCTTCCAGCTGGAGCTAATTGTGCTGGTCCTCAGGAGAAACTCCAAACTGCAGCCTAGAGATACACCTGCCTGTGTGCAGATCCACCCAAGCTCTGCTGAGGAACAGGGACGTTCTGCTGGTGGCAGCTCACGGGTTGGGACACAGCCAGGGGCCTACAGCAATTTTGGGGGGGGGGGGGAAATTATAGGACTGTGGGTCTCGTTAATTTAATATCTCACTCCCTCCTCAATCCTCCTCCATCCCTCTCCCCCTTTGATACCGTTTTTCCACAAGGCTGGTTCTGAAATAATCCCTGGCAGTCGGAACGAGCATTCATCCCTGGGATTATTAAGGGATCTACATATGAATGACAGCACCCACCATGACCCCAAAAAAACCGGCTGAAGTGAAATGGCAACGAACTCCGGCAGGAAGGAGGAGGGGAAGACTCTTCTCGTGTTCCCCACGTCCTGTAGGGTCAGTGCCGTGTGGCTGCCACGGGTGTCCAAGGTGTGTGTCCCTGGGAGGATGGGGGAAAGGAGTGTGGGGTGATGGAGAGAGGTCACAGCTCTGCTAAACCCACCGGGGGAAAAGGGAGAGGAAGATCTTTCTGGAGGATGTGGCCACCCACCCGTCCACCCGTGGTGTCTGCAGGAGGAAGGGCTTGTTCACACACAAAGGGTTTGTTCACACACAAAGGGTTTGTTCACACACAAAGTAGGTGGAGATCAGTTCTCCTGCTCCGGACTGTGGCCAGATCCCAGTCTGGGTACAAAGGCCACTGGGAATGAAAATGGGTTTGGCTTCATATTTGGCTTTCAGGCTTGAGACATTGAGTCCATCTCTGTCTGTGCCACATCCTTTGCTGTTTTTGAGGAGGTGGAAAAAGAAAAACTCTTCCCTTCTCTGCTGGGAAACAGAGACACAGTGACTTGTTCAGGGGAACCAAGGAGAAGGAAGATTCACACATTTCATTAAAAGCTGGTGCCTGCAGCTACTTCTACTCTGTGGCCCCTATATCCTAGTGAAAAATCACCACTTGCAGGGACAGCTTCTCTCAGAAGAGGTCAGATTAATCAGAACCTCACGGTCCTTATCTCTTCCTTTACCATGAACCAGAGCTACACATGCCTGGCTCTGACAGGCAAATAAACTCCATTAATCCCGGCCGAGAAAACTGTGATTGGATCCAAACTTGAGTCTCTGCCCACCAGACACAGCCTGACTGCTCTCTGTCACCGTGCAGGTGCTTTTAAACAGGGTAAATCACCAGTGCGGGAATGTTCCTGGGAATAGGAACATAAGTCCTTGCAGTGCTTTGATGTCAGGATGTCTCCTGAAACAATTTAGTCTATGGCATGGCGGCTTGCATGGCCCTGTGCCATTCCCAGGATAATTCCAGGATAAGCACAGGACATGGATATGGCCAAGAGGCAATGGGTGTGCAGCCACCTCAGGCAGCAGCTTCGCCAAGAGTCCAAAGAAATGGGCTTTGTTTGCTTGTTTGTTTGTTTGAACCAATTTTTATGGATGAAAACAGTGGAGAAATCTGAATTAAATATGGCAAAAATATTGAAGAAACAGCTTTTATTGAAGAGCTCAGAGGCTGAGAAGATGCTGAGGGCAAGAAGAGAGGCAAAGACTGGGCTGGTGGGTCAGATGTTGTCTTAGAACACCTGCAGCCTAAATCTGGAGTCTTCTGGTGACATCAGAACTACAGGAAGTTGGGAAAAGAGGCTTTGCTTTGAAGAAGACTCTTTTCCCCTTCCCTTCCCTTCCCTTCCCTTCCCTTCCCTTCCCTTCCCTTCCCT
>JAWMRA010000041.1:1834891-1866686 GCA_035584735.1 Pseudotriccus pelzelni
GGACAATTTTAACTCCAGTACTTCCAGGTGAGGGCTTTGGGTACGAAGAGTGGGATAGAGGGGTTTTCCTCTCTTGAGTGCACCTAATAGAGAGTTGGGACAAAGCTGGACAATCCAGCTGCAATCCCAGCATTTTAATAGCTCAGGTCACTGAATAATCCTGGTGATTTCCTGATCCCAGTTCCCCCAGAGGACATCCCAGCCAATTTGTCACTGCTCTCAAAATCCAAGTGCCTCCCAGCACTGCCACTTGTGGTTCCTGCTGCAGCCTGGCCATCAGGAGAGGTTTCCTTCCCTGCCACATCTTCCCCTCTCCAACACCAACCATCCTGACTTTCCCTCACCCCCTCACCCCAGAGGAGCTCCAAACATTTGGCTGAGACTGGCATGGAAGGTCCGGAGTGCAGCTTTGTGCAGAGGGACAGGGGACATCTCCAACCTGCCTCCTCCCCTCATCTTTAAAGCACCAGAGAGGGGCTTTTTTTTCTAGGCCAGTGCCCATTCTGAGCAGCCCAGGGCAATTTATGAACCCCAGAAACCCACTGCCAGGCAACCTGATGCTTAAGCCCCCTTTCCCAGCTTTCCAGGGGAAGAATCTCTCGTTCTGTCAACCCTTCCCCTCTCACATCCCCTCCTCTTCTCCAACAGCTGAGGACAAGCACCCAGAACTCTCCTGCGTGCTGACGTTTTGGGCTCCCTCCCACCCAAAGCATCTGTTGCTACAGAGCCCAGGTCCTCCTTGTTCTCGTGCTGGGCACAAACCTGCCTTGGTGCCAGCTGGTAACAGATCTCTGGCCAGCCAGGACACCCCTGGTAGCTGCCACAAGCCACCAGCCCAAGTGGGTTGGCAGAATTTCCTGGAGCTGAAGAATTCCTTCCGCCTCACAGCCCTGCTCAAAGAGGGTCTTTACCCACAGGATGGCAAAGCAAGGCCGGAGAGGGGAGTCCTGGTCCCTCAGCAGAGGCTGTTCCCACCTCCCCACCACCCTGAGGAGCTGAAGGAGGAGAGAGAGTGGGGACATGTGGGGCTGGTGTGAGCAGAGAGTGTGCAAGGGTGAGGGAGCATATTTTTTCGGAGGAAGGAGAGAAGTTAAGCAGGAATGTTTTCTTTTCAGGTTCCTGCTGTTGTTGGCACAGACTCAGCCGGGCTGGAAACCTGTTAAGCACAAGCATGAGGAGACCATGTGCTCCTCTGCTCTGGTGAGACCCCACTGGGGTGCTGCCCCAGCTCTGGGGTCCCCAGCACAGGAGGGATATGGATCTGTTGGAATGAGTCCAGAGGAGGCACCAAGAGGATCAGAGGGATGGAGCAGCTCTGCTGGGAGAAGAGGCTGAGAGGGCTGGGATTGTTCAGCCTGGAGAAGAGAAGCTTTGGGGTGACCTGATTGTGGCCTTCCAGGACCTGTAGGGAGCTGCAAAAAAGATGAAGAGAGACTACCCACAAGAGCATGGGGTGACAGGACAAGGGGGAATGGTTTCACACTGAAAGAGAGTAGGTTTAGGTTGGATATTAGGAAAAACTTGTTTACTGTGAGAGTGATGAGGCCCTGTCATGGGTTGCCCAGAGAGGCTGTGGATGCCCCATACCTGGAAGTGTTTGAAGCCAGATTGGATTAAGCTCTGAGAAACTTGGTCTGGTGAAAAGTGCCAGGGGGTTGGAAGTAGAGGATCTTTAAGGTCCCTTCCAACCCAGGCCACTCTGTGATAAGATGTTCCAGGATAAGGTGGTCTGTAAACACCCACAAGACCCTGGTGACACTGGCACTTCCCAGCCCTGAGGGCAAAGCTCTCCTTGGCTCCCTGTGGTCCTTGGAGACATTCAGTCTCAGCTGGGGAAAACTGGGCCATCAGTTAGGCCACTACTGTCAGGGAACTGTGAGAGCCCCTTGGAAATCCCATCCTAAGTGTCAGTCCAGCAAGCCGCGCTCGCTGCCTCCTGCACGCAGCCGAGATGGATGTTCCCGGTTCTCCATCCATCCCGACGTGGCTTTCCCATTGCTCCCATCCCTCCAGACCCCTGGTGACAGACTCCTGCAGTTAGGCAGGATGGAAAGGGCTGTTGCTCCTGCACTCAAGGCACTGTGGAGGCTCTGGGAGCAACGAAAGCCATGAAATAAATCCCCCCGAAAGAGCAAGTGGCTGGGATGGATTAGGAGGTGTTACATGCACCGAGCTGGGCAGGGCTCTGCCAGCCTTTCCCCTCCCTCACCAAACACACCAAGGCATCAGGCACTGGGGCCTTGCAGTGCCTGTGATTCCCCTTTCATATTTCACCAGGAGAGCTTTCAGAGTCACTTTGTTGATTGAATTTGTCAGCCACCATTCTGGAGGTGGCAAAGCTGCTTTCGCTGCCTTTATTGTGGCGCTCACACGAGGCAATTCCGAGGCATCTGTATTCATTCCAGGCAGCATTAGGTAGCTGATGATTCAGCCAGCTGCCAGCAGATAGCTGCTCTCTCCTTGAGATGACTGAGTAACACAGGAACAACCCAGGGATTTTGCTCCCCTTTGCTGTGCCTCTGGGGTTATTTATTTGTTTGGGGGTGGATCCCATTTATCACACCAGCGCAGCAGCCAAGCTTGGTGTCCCCTTGGGCATGGAGAGCAGGACAAGTCTGCTTCTCATTTCCTGTGGACAGCTTTGCCTTACCAATTCAGGAGGAAACCTCGCTGGAGCCAGGGAGCAGGACTGGGAGTTGTGTGTCGGGAAAGCAAAATAGGGCTTTGTGGCTGTGGAAAAACCAGGTGGAAAGGAGAGAGAGGGAGCTCTGTTCTTCTACTATGGGCTCATGTGGTTGATGCTGGGGGTCCCTGGGTGCATCCCTGCTGGCCTAAAACCTTCTGGAGACAGGCAGAGGTGAACTGTGGCGGCCTTGGGGATGATCATGTTTGCTGCTCTCACATCTGCTTGGAGATCAGCAGGTCCCAAAACCCCCCGAGCCCCCAGGAGCCTGGAACAGAGCCCCCAGGGTTGGATGCAGTTCTGCTCAATCTTCCTGCCTGCAAGTCGAGTTCCTTCGCTGAGCTCTTGGCCTCGCCCCCATCTCCAGGCTGTGGAAGGAGATAGGGAAATTTCAGCCCTCCTGAGAGAGGTGTCGGAGATAAGTGGACTTGAATCACCCTAAAGCAGCTCTGATTTCTCTCTGCTGATTACAGAGGGAATTTGATGACAGGCAGCCTCAGACCAGCCACGAACTGCAAAGCAGCCATGAACCCAGGCTGCAGTCACAGCTCCTCTGCCTCCGCTCTGGGCACTCAGGATTTTTCCTGCCTTTTCTCTGGGAGCCGGGAACCAGTTTCTGAAAGTCTGTGTGCCGGTTCCTCGTGCTCCCCAGGTGGCTCCCGGCACAAGACAAGCCTGCTCTGAACACAGGACACTTTTCCACTGGAGGACACTCCGATTTTCCATATTCCCCTCTCTCCCTGAGCAGGAGACTGGTGGCTTTCCAAAAATCTCCACGAGTGTGCCGGAAGGAAAGGCAACTTTCTCTCGGAGCCTCAGCAAGGCTGAAAACTTCCAGGAGTTCTTTAACCTGCCGAGACTTGGACAGGGGCACAGAGAGGCAGGGAAAGGAGGGTCCCGTCGTCGTGGCCAGGATGTGTTGCCAGAGAAGGTGCAGACACCACATCCCAGGGGCTGTTGAGAGTGTTGTTCCTCCTGTGCCTGTCCCACGGGGTGAAGTCTGTTTCTCCCTCTCCTCCTCCTCTCCAAGAGAGAAAGGAGTGGACTGGCCTCACCTTCGTGTTCTACCTCGGAGGACTCTGCCTGTCGCCTCATTGCACCACAAAACACAAAACCACCCCGGCAATGTTCACTTTTTTTGGAGCTTTGGGAGAGCTGGTCCTTGTCTCCATCACCACTTCAAGACAGAAGAACGTGGTCTCATGCCCTAAACCTCCTTTTCCCCAGAGATGCTCCTGCGTGGAGGCCTGGGGGTGTTGTTACAGGGCCAGAGCCAAGGGTTTAGTGACTTCCTCCCCAGACAACCTGCAGGTGAGCACAGAAGGATCTCCTTCCACATCCTTCTCCTTGCTCAGACTCTCCTCCTGAGCTTTCCCCATCAACACATGTTTAATTTTCCCTGCATCTGCAGTTCAGAGGGGGGAAGTGAAGCGTCAGTACCTGGCAGTGATGCTGAGCCATCCTTGGAGCTGGGTCCCAGCCCAGCTCTTCTGTCCATCCCTGGCTTCCCTGGAAGGAAAGCTCCTTCCCTCTGTAAGGCAGGAACAGAAGGGATGAGATGAAAGGGGGAGAGAGAGGGAGCATTTCAGGCTTGTAATTCCGTTAGAGCACAGCAAATCAATTTGCTGCAGCTCAGAGGCCTGTTTGTTTTTGCAGGAACAGAGGAATGAGTCCAGCATCAGTGATGTGACGCTGCCTGATCCCCAGGGCAGCCTGGGGCTGGCAGGGGAGGATGCCACAGCACCACTTTCCCAGGTGCTGCCTGAAATCCAGCCTGTTGCATCCTGCACACAGGGGAGGTTGGGTTCAGGAGGGGTCAGCACAACCTGCCACATCGGGGGGAAAAAAATCTGATTTTGGCCTAGTTTTGTCTGCCTGAAAGGGCAGGAGTGGCCTCTTGGGAGCCCAAAACAGCCTTTTTGATGGCCTGGAAGAGGGAGAAGCTAATTGGGATTGCTGGTGGCTGAGCTGAAGGGATGTGGCACCCTGGGCTAATGACTGTTTGCTGCAGGCACCCCAGAAAAAGCAAGTGACTCCAGGCTCAGACTTGATCAGAAGCGTTCAAGTGGAGTAGGGAGAGAGAAAAAGGGAGGGGAAATGTGAGGCAGAGGGTGGGTTGTGCTCTCAAACAGCCCCTGTCCTTCCAAGGGGTACCTTGGTGGGCACCCACCAGCTCTCTCGAGTGTGAGCAGGGCTGGCCTCCAACCTCCACCAGAAACAAATGCCGCGGTCAGGACTGAGCACCTCGAGCTCCCACCCGGTTCATCAGCTATCAGATGCTGTCCAAAACATTCCCAAGGAACCTCCGTGGGAAGCTGGTGAGAAAACAAGCACCCATCCATGTGGGCTGTGCTGCTGGGACAGCCCCGTGCCGTGCCCACTGCTCCTGCTGAGTGACCTCCAGAGAGACAAACCCCAAAAAACGACGGACAAGGAGCAAAAGTAACACCAGAGCTGAGGCTCTGCGGGCTAAAAATTTGCCAGGTAGGTTGGACCTGGGTGAATAACCCTGGCTGAAAACCAGCCTCTTTCCCAGCCCTTCTTTGAGGCAAACGGGACCATCTGAGTGTCCTGATGGTCTTCATGAGGGCATCGCCTGGCTGGGGGCCCCACGAGGTCACACAGAGGACAGGGTGAGGATGTGCTGGGAGCTCCTGAGCTCCCAAAGTGCTCAGGACAGCTCTGCGGGGACAGGGGGGTAAGGGCTGCCCTCCTGTGAGGGGCTTGAACGTGTCCAAGGCCTGGAGCTGCCTGACATTGCTGCTCCATGAAGAATGAGCACAGAGAGGACTGAGGCAAAACGCTGAAGGAAATGTGGGTGCTGCAGATGGACATCCATCAGCAAGGCCAGATTTCCATCTCTAAGTGTGGGAAGGAGGGAGAAGACCCTCAGGAACTTGGCCCAGCATCCCACTGTGCTGCCTGCACCACAAACCCTTCATGTTGAACATGCTTTCGAAAACAAAACAGCTTCAGTGCCAGAAAAGTGCTAAAAGAGGAAAGAAAAATGAGCTTCCTTCGCCCAACACCTTTTATTTTGTATTTTGTTATTCAAATATTGTCATTAAAGATAGAAACCTTTGCTTTGCAGGTGCAGGTTGTTGACCATCCTGCTGTTCCCAGTTTAATTTTGACTTGTATTTAACTCCCTGACACGGAGGGTTCAAGGTGGAAAAATGCAAAGGGAACCACTGGGGCTCTTAGAAACCAAGGATACCAGAGCTGTTTGCTGCCCAGCAGATTCAGTCTGTAGCCTGAAATCACTGAGTCCCAGGGAAAAAAAACCCAAACAGTGGAGAGCTGTCTCCTGAAATGTATTCCACAAACTCTCTCTGATCCCCTGGGGGCCATGGATAAAGAGCCACCTGCATCTCCTGCCTTGCCCCTTTTTGTCCCAGAGGGCAGATCCTCTGGGGCTTTAGGTGGAGGCTCTGGGGGAAAGGGCACTTTGGGAAGCTGAGGGTGGAAAGCAAAGCTCCACCAGCCTCTTTCAGAAGGGTCTCCCTGCCCTGAGCTCAGCTGGTGGCCTTCGCCGAGGTGACTGTGAGACACTTCTTAGACCTTTTCGTAGTGATCTGGTGTTGCTTGGCCAAAGTCTGTCCCGTGCCTCAGGCAAAGCACGTGGGGCTGGAGAAACACCCGGCGAGGGAGGGAAAGGTGCTGTCCACATCTCAGGCTCTTGGAAAAACATCTTGGAAAGCTGGATGTCACCGGGGCCACGTCTCCCTTGGCCAGAGCTGACAGTGAGTAAAGGGCTTTGGCTGCCTGGTGGCTTTGGGGAAGGTCCCTGCCCCTCCTCGACCCATGTCTGGGCAGGGGGACCGTCATCGTCCCTCTGCTGAGGCACAGGGTGACCCCTGCCCCACGCCACCCAAGGGGAGCGGTGCCTACAAAGCATTTCAGGGATCTGTGGAGCTGCTCCCGTTTAGGAAGTGGAATTCCTTCTCTCTGGCATTGGCAGCCCGGAGAGCAAAAGGAGGAGGCACCCCTTTTCTCCCGTGTCCCGCAGGCAGGGAGCTGCCCGCAGTGTCCCCCATCCCCGCTGCTCCCCGCTCCCCGCAGGAGCGGGATTTGGGATAACTGCGGTGAAGGGTTCCCTCTACTGGCATGAAAACCCCACGGCTCCGATCCCGGGGAGGATTTCGGAGCAGGGAAATAAATGTCTGTTGGTGAGACCGAAAGAGGGGGACTGGCTCCGGAGGGTCCCTGATCCCTCCCCGGTATCACCACCCCTGTGCAGCTCCCTATTCCCCCCTCCAGCACTAAAGCCCCTCTCCCCTTTCCCACGGCTCTCCAGGGCTGCCCATTCCAAATAATCCCTGCCCGTTTCCCTGCCATTCGGCAATGCCACTCTCCTCCTCACGCAGCTCACAACCCCTACGCGTGCCAGGAGGGTCCAGGAAACCAGGAACAAAACACAGGGGCCGAAATTCAAGGCTGGACGCCCCTGGCAGCACTTGGGGACTCTCCAGGACGGCCAGGAGTGGCTGTGAAGGACCTAGAGGAGGGACAGCTCCCTGCTGTCCTTCAGGCCACCACCCTTGGGTGGGTGTTTCAGGAAAAGGGAAAGATGGTTCGACCTTTCTCCATCTCCAGGAATCCCCCCTGAAAGAAAGCAGGAGCGCAGAAGAGGTAAAAGTAGGGGTTTAACCCCACTGAAAGGCATTTAACCAGCCCAAGCAGAAGCAGCAGGTCTTGGAGGTCAGGGTGTGGAAAATAGAGGGGAAACTCCACCCCTGGGATTGCTCCCTGCTGTCTCTGCTCCATCCCTCCTCCCCCACATGAGCACCTCTCCCTCTCCTTCCCTCTCCCAACCTCTGCCTCCATTATTATCAAAGTGGAATTTATGAAGAGCTCGAGGCATTGGCGATTTCCTGGATTTCAATGGAACTTCTTGCAATCTGAAGTGAACAGCTTGGTTGCTTCTGCCTGTCAGGGAATTTAAATTGCAAATTGAATAGCGAAATGCAGCAGCCAAGGGTCTGTATCAGTGACTTTGGAGAGCAGAGATATCGCTTAGCAACTGGAGGGAGAGAGGGATGGAGGCCACAGTAAACACTGCAGTGAAGTGTCTGGATTTTGGGACACCCCTCGGCCCTGAATGGCAGCTCTGGGACTCTGGGAAAGGTGTGGGAACAGGATGCCAGTGTCTTGCCTTTGATGGTGGCACCAGAGCAGGTCCTGTCACCTCTAATCCACCCACAGTGATGTATCACATCTCCTTCCTGACCCCAGCTGAGGCCTCAGGACAAGCTGTTGCTTCCTTAGGTCACTTCCCAAGGGAAATCACCAGCTTTGCTTTTACCAGGTCTCGCCTTGGCACTTGGGAACAAAGGCATTATCCCAACACGAGCTGAGCCCTTTCCATGGAGTGCCAGGAGAAAAAAAATCCATCAGCGAGCTGTGGGATGTGATTTATCAAGGGAACCCCGAGGATCCCGAGTTTTCCCAGCCTGGAGAAGGCTGGGAAGCTCCAAGGGCTTCTATTTTCCTTCTAAGCAACAGGTACAGCCAGTGACAGAACAGGCAGAGCTGGGCTGGCCCCGGAGCTGCAGAGGGAAATGGAAAGAGCTGGAAGACACAGGTGGCACTCAGGGAAGTTCCAGCTGGAAATAAGGGCAAAATCTTCCCAATCTGGCTGAGGAGCAACACCGGGGCCCACACAGGTGATGCAAAGTCCACATGGGAGATCTTGGAAACTCACGGGGCTGAGGCCTGGAGCTGCCTGGTCCAGCCTTGACGGTGGCCCTGCTTTGAGCTGGAGGCTGAACCAGACACCTCTAGAGGTCCCTTTCGACCTGTGCTGTTCCATAATTCCACCCAGTGTCTCTATTTTTAGTTAAAGATGTTAAAAACTGACTTCAACGCTGCCAGAAATTAGACCAGAGACAAGTCCTGAGCCATCACTTTAGACAGGTTGAAGGCCATCCAAAACTGCTGTCACCTCTTTGCTGGAGCTTTCCTTGCATGGACAGATATTCCACATCCCCCATGGACAGTCTATTCCTATCTGTGCCATTAGAAAAATGTTTTCCAGTGACAATCTTGCCTAAACGAGCTTCAGTAAACTTTAAACTTATTGCTTAATAACACAAACCTTCCGTGCAGCCACAGCATAAAGGCACAGTAAACTCTTAACGACCTGCAGCAGTGAGGCCACCAGCCTGAATTCAAAGTAACAACAGCTCTTAGTGGAGAATCCAACAGGCCAAGAGGGAAGCAAATCTCCTCGTGTGTTCTTCCAGATTGCAAGCCCTGAAACCACCACGGAGAAGTCTTTGCTCAAGTCCATCCCGCGCCAGGTATCTCCAATATGCAGGAATTCTGCGGCGCAGGGAACCTTGTGGTCGTGAACATCTTCGCTGGAGAGATGTCACATGCCACAGGTGAGGTTTGTCAGAGCTGTTTTCCCGTGTGATTTATTAAAGGAGAGAAAGAGGCACCGCCCAGGAGCAGGTATTTCCAGGTGAGATGGATTGCCCCACGACAGAGGGCTTTTGCCCCGTGGAAAGGCATGAAGAAGGAGGCACTTCAGAGCTCACAAGGAAAAGCCTGACAGAGTTTTTGGAGCCAGTGAAAATGCTGTATTTTGAGTATCAGCAGGGAGGATGTGAGGTCTGTGCTGAAGGAATTCTTGGCAGTGCTCTTCAGGGGACCCCTCTTAGTGCAAGTACAACGTGCTCCTGAGGAGAACAGGTCAAGGAAACCTCTGTAAGGAATTTTTGGGTGGAGGTCTAAGGCAAACAGACACTAAATCATAGAATCATGGAATGGCTTGGGTTGGAAAGGACCTCAGAGTTCATCTAGTTCCACAATGTCACCACCAGATCCAGCATCCAAGGCTACCCAGGGGGTCTGTGTGTACTCCATGTATTTCTCCAGTGCTCCACAACAGTGTTCTAATCCCAAATTATTTCCCTCATCATTACAAACTCTCATGGGTTGGGACTTAGAAGGAGCAGGGACGTTTATCTGTCCATCCCTCATGTCCAGGGGTATAGAAGGGTTCTGAAGTGTTTGGTCCTGGCCTAAAACACTGGCATTAGTTCAGCTGTGAGGAACCAACAAGCCTCCCACCGGAATCAACTGCAATTTCCTAGTCAGTGCTAAATCCACTTAAATCCCACACTTCCTCTGGAAAGGTGTTGACATTTACTCAGCTGCTTGTCAAATGTCTGGAGATGTTAACATCTCAAACAAGAGCTGTTGTCACTGAAGGAACACAGGCTACTGCAAAGACAGGTACTTAGCAGGATTTTGGGAGAGGTGTCTGATGACAGGGTGTTTTTTCTGGGCCTGTCTTTCCCTCCAGCTCCTGAGGAAACAGTTGGTGCCAGGGGAGCACATCACACATCAGATGGCAGAGGAGTTTTGTGGGATAAGCAGAGAACATTCAGATGGGGAAGACCAGCAGAGATGTGGAAAATTCCTTGTCCCTGTCATTCAAGAGACATGTTTCTTTCATGAGAGAAGCATTTGGCAGGAGGTTGTAGACAGGTGGGATCAATCTCTTCTCCCAGGTGAAAAGCAATGGGATGAGAGGGAACGGCCTCAAGCTGCACCAGGGGAGGTGGAGGTTGGATATTATGGGAAATTTCTTCACTGAAAGGGTAGTCAGCCAATGGAACAGGCTGTCCAGGGAATGGTGGAATCACCATCCCTGGAAGTGTTCAAAAAAATGTAGATGTGGAACTTGGGGGCATGGTTTAGTGTTGGATTAATGGTTGGACTCGATGGTCTTAGAGAGCTCTTCCAACGGGAATGATCCTGTGATCCTCTGGAGCATCAGTGACACTCAGGTTTGGCTCACCTGGTCAGCATTTCAGGTGCCTAATCAGAGTTCCCAAAATGGCAGAGAAACGCAGGGAACAACCTGTCTGACCTCAAGAAGTGTTTGGACAACGCTCTCAGGCACGTGGTGTGATTTTGGGGTGTCCTGTGCAGGGCTGGACTCGATGATCCTGATGGGTCCCTTCCTACTCAGCAGCTTCCACGATTCTGTGTTCCCAGGAACCAAGAATCTTTGCCATTTCAGGAGGAGCTGAGTTGTCACCTCATGGTACAACCCTAAGGAGCCAGTTAGTCTTTGTGCCCTTCAGTTCCCGTGGTGAGAACCCTGTTACTGGGATTTCTGTTTGGAGCCTGCCTGGCCATGGGCTGGTTTTTATCACCCAGCAACATCTCCAGCTGAGACGGCTCTTGACACCATCCTTCACAAACTGCCTGGATACAAATCACATCCCTGCTCCCAGGAATTCCAGCCCTTAACCCTGACCCCTCAAGCCCCACAGCAGCCTCGGGGAACTGGAGCAGCAGCTGGGGGAGCTTCAGAGATCCTGGAAGTGACCCCATTGCAGCGAGTTTGTCGCCCAAACCGGACGCCGTGAGCGCAGCCCCATCTCCACGTCCGCGGCGTCGCTGTGGAGGTTCACACGGTGCTCTGTGCTGGGGCTGGAGCTTCAGAGCCTTGTGATGTTAAATCCCCTCTGTCTCATTTTCCAAGACCCAGCCTCTAACAGGGGGGCTCTTTCCCTGCAGGCTGAGGTTAATTGGCTTGTGCTTTTAAAAGGATAAAGCTGCGGAGAACTCGGAGTCAGGGCTGTTCTCCAGATTTCCATTATAATCTACATTGCGGGAAAATAGCTTTCCTGATCAAATCATCTATCCTCTGGTACAGAGGATAAAGAGCTGGTGATGTGGGAAATCTGCAGAGTGGGAGATCTGCAGTGTCTCTGCACGACCTTGCCGGACAGAGGAGAGAGAAGAGGCAAAGACTTTGCTCCAAAGAAATGTGAGTGAGGGGGACAAAGACACCCTGTCCTTGTCCAGCATCCTGGGAGCGAAGGGAGAACACACTTGGAGAGCTGCAAAGAGTATCAGGGCCATTTCTGAGGCTGGTGTTGTGCATCTCATGAAAAACAAGTGGGGAAATAAGATGGGAAATGCTGTGAGTCCTGGGACCAAGCCCTAAACATGAGCTGTGCTCCTAAAACCTGGAAAACTGGCTGGATCTTCTCCAAGTCGAAGACAGGTTTCAAACACCTGAGGGAGGGAGGGAATGAGGAAAGAGGGGCTCCAGCAAGCAAGAGGTGGTGATGGCACCTCCTCAGAGCCAGAATTGCTCTCTCAGACTTGTAGCTCTTTCTCCAGAGAGCCTGGAGTGTCACCACTGCTTTTGGGACTGAGGGCTATTTCCCAAAAGCAGCTGCAACCTGATGGAAAACAACCCAAGAGGTAGGACAGGGACAGGGAAAAGTGTTTCATCCCGTGGTTCTCCACCTGTGAAAAGGGATTTACTTCCCAGGTTTGTCTGTTTCAAACTCCCAGTTTTGCTCCTGCTCAGCACCTGGTTCCCCCCGTTCCTCCATCCCAGCAGAAACTGCAAGGGAAGCTTTTTTCCCAGCCACACCCAACACTCCTGGTCCTTTCAGCTCCCATTTCCACTTGGACTCCCATCCCAGATGACAAACACTCACCTGCTCAGCTCTGCCTTCTACACAGCAAGTCCTCATGGCCCAGGAAAGAAGTTCCCTCAAAGAAATTCCCCTCATCATTTTAGATCTCCTAATAAAAAAACTCCTTTGTTCGAAGTTCTAAAAATCAGGGAAAGAAAATTTCTCTTTAAAAACAGAAGGGACTGAAACACCCTAAAAGTCTGTGGTGAAGTTGTTCAACTGCTTGGGTTTTTTCCAGGCCCAGTTGTGGAACAGGCTGTTTCCCACGGCAGAAAAATGTGAGTGGCTGGCAACCTTTAACTGCAGGATTCCATCCCCTGCATTGAGATGGCCTCAGAAAACAGGAGGGAGGACTCCGTGTTTTCCCTGTGCTGAGGGCAGGAGCAGGGAGGAGCTGAGAGTCAAATTTGCCTGGAGCATCTTCCCTTGAAGAGTCTTTGCTGAGGCCACTCGTTCAGACTCACTAAAAAAACGGAGTCTGTTAAATCCTAAGTGTCCTGAGGTTGGATGGGACTCTGAGCAACCTGGGGTGGTGGAAGGTGTCCAGGGTTGGAATGGGATGATTTTTAAGGTCCCTCCCAACCCCAAACATTCTATTCTGTGAAGTGGGACTCAGTTTTCCTTTCTCCTCCAGCCCTTACCCGGCACATTCCGAACATCCACGTTAATCGGCACCAAGGCTGGCACACCAAGAACTCCAGGAACAAAAGCACGGGAGAGCCTCCCCTCCTGAGCATCCCACAGTCACCTGCTGACCCTCAGAACAGCCACTGCTCCCAGCTCTGCTGCCCAGCACTTGAGGGGACTGAGACCCAAAGCCCAGCTCTGTCTTCCTTCCCCATCCACCCTACGAACAGTGCTTAGGACTGGGAGCAAAACCAAACCTTCTCCCCTCTCACGCGGCCAGATATCCTCACTGCTGGGCTTCCACCCATAAAGATTACAAGGTGTGTGCCACGGGGGTGATTTGTAAGAGGGAGAGAGGGTGTTTACCTGCAGTAAATTACAGGCTGCCTCTTTGTGTTCTCCTGAAATTTCAATTACTGAAACTGTTCTTTTATTTCTGGCTTTCCTGTTTGTTTTCCCTCGTTCGGACGACGAGCGCCACATCTCAGGTTTGTTCCTGTGTGTCTGAGGGTTTTATATTCCCCTCATTTTGTCTGGGTGCTTTATGCTCCACCTGGGTGTGTGTTTCTCTCTCTGCATTCTCATTTTCTGCTTGAAGTATTAAAGCCTCTTGCTCCTGATGAAGTTGCTGCTGCAGCGACAGGGTGGGTTGTTTGGGTTTGGGAACAGGAGCTTTAGGACAGGTTGCAGCTCTTCCCTTCCACGATGCATCACTTTGGGACCTGAACTGCCAACACCCTCCCTGGGAAAAGCGGTCAGTGGCTGAAAAAGGGGATTTTAAAGGGAAATTTTGATATGCAAGTTTAAGGCTGGGGTGTATTGCACAGGCAAGGAGGAATGGTGTGGAAGTCTTGGTTCCACCGTGGAGACTCACAGAGCAAAGGACTGAGGCAGACCCAAACCCCAAGAGGGAAAATCCTTTGCCTGATCAGTGGGACTGATGCAGAGCCTATTCTGCAAACAGAATAATCCTTTTATCAGTTTCCCAACCTGTAAAACCGCCTCTTTCTCCTGGCTGAAGAAGCTTAATAACCATCTCTGGACCCTGGGTCAGCCATAAAGTCGAGAGTCCAATGTGCTTGGCATGTCCAAGCCCAGCCTGGTTGGTTCCTAAGTGCTATTTGCTCTTCCTTACTCCTTTTTTTAGCATTTCACAAAGGGCAATTTCATCACACCCAGCTTTGCATGTTTTCTATGCATATACCAGAAAAAAAAACCAACAAGACAACACAAAGAAACAAAAACCCCACTGAAAAAAACCCACAAACCAACCTAATTTTGGCCAAGAAATCAATTTGTTCTGATTATTGTGGTGCTTAACGACCTCCACTCTGTCTGGTTTGGAGCACAACTCTGACCACAGCACATTTTTGGCCCCTTGCCTGGAGTTATTGTTGTTGGAGATAATGTTTATGATTGAGTTAGGCGAGTTGTGCATTTCCTTATCTCTCCACATGTCTATGAATGCCAGGATTTGGAGCCCATCCAGCAGAATCCCAGGATGATTTGTCAGAGACGGGCCAACAAGAGAACGTGAAAAGGGAAAATGGGGTGGCAACGGCAAGAGCACGAAATTTCTTCTGCAGATGCACCGTTTTTGATAATCTCCAGGCATTGCAAGCTGTGAATTGTGGAGGCTGGAGAGGAACTGAACAGGTGACACAAAAATATGACCTGAGTGCACTGGGCCATGGCGTGTTTAAAAACTATTGCTGTGTCCTCTCCGCAGGACCTGCAGGAGCACAAAGCACTAGAAATGAGCCCAGCCAGAGAAAGTAGTCATGAAACAAATTCTTCTGATGGCAATGGTGGTTACTGAAGTTGCCCTGGAGGCAGGAACACCCAGTGACTGTGCAAACTCCAGGATACCCATAAATGCTGTTCCCTGTTTCATCAGCCGAGGGGGAATGGCAGGAATTCTCTCACCACGTGCAAAGAGTGCTTTGAGAGATCCTGGTGTGAAAGGAATGGAAGAGGAGCAAAGCGTCTTCCTCGCTAACCTCCTTAGCCATGGTAATTCTACACGGTCATCATTCACAGGAGGAATGTTTTATTTGGGAAGGAATAATCACATCTTGCTGCCAAAACATGAAATCCAATTACGCTGTGAACTAAAGGCTGTTTTAAAGGGTTTAGAATTTCGCAGCTTTATCCTCATCAGCTGCGAAAGTGGGTTTTCTTCCCTTCTTTCCTTCACTTTTGAAAGGGTTTGGCCTCTTCTTTTCCTGTTTCCATCTTCCCTGAGTGCCAAATTTCCCTTCTCTATGCCAGTTAACAGACTTTGCTGGGCTTTTACCTCACACCTTCAGTATTTAGCCCCCCCCCCAAATCAAGGCTGCCATAACCCTGCTGTGGTTTCCTTGTTTTCCATTGGCTATGAAATGCAAAACCACGGGAGCATTGAAACTGGGGCTTTCTGCCTGTTCCCTCCTCTTCACCAGAGTTTGTGGGTAGACTTTGGGTCTAGTCCCTGTAAAACATCCATCCACGGGGAAACACTTTTTTTGAAGCAGCCATTTAAAGATGCTTTGTTTTCTTTCTCTTGCTTTCTTTCTCCTTCCCCTTTTCTTTCTCCTTCTCTCTTGAACAACAAATAACTGTAGGTGCAGAAGTAGGGAATTAGAAAATGTGTTTATGTGCTGCATCAAACTCCTCTTTCCAGGGCATTAAAGCAGAAGGACAAAACTAAAGGCTCAGCAAGACTGAGAATTTAAAGGCAGAAGAATTTGGTGTTTTTGTTGAGGAGAGGTGCTCCTAAAAATGAGATAAGAAGGGAGGGTGGGATTTGGTAAAAGTCTCCCCTAGAGAAGGATATTTCATATTTGAAGTGAAAAAAAAAACTCTTTCTCATATCATCAGTGGATAAGGCAAGAAACGGTTGTTTTAAAGAACAACAAAGATGGTTCAGAATAAGAAACTGTCTCCTGGGGCATTGGTGTGTTTAGGGAGATTGGCCAGGAGGTGATGGCAGAGCTGCCATCCCTGAAGGACTGAAGACATGAGTTTGTCAGGAGCTAATTAGGTGGAAAGGACCCTGCCTTATTATCTTTCAACCTCTTTACAGCCCTAATTTTCAACGAGTGAGGAAATGTCTTGCTGGTTTGAGTCTCTCTGTATCAAACCTGGCCTAGGTGGGTTGTAAATCCTCCTGGGCGAGTCCTACCCACCCTCCCCTTGCACAAAACCTCTGTCCTGGAACTGTAAGGGCTTTTTTAACTGTTTTCTACAGTCAGGGCTGGGCTGAGTCGGTGGTTTCTCTTTCTCTTCATGACTTTATGGGCAGTGATGCTCTCAGCAAGGCTGAGACTCAGCTGGGGATTGCAAATTAATGTGCCAGTGGCATCCAGTGACAGTCGCAGTGAGAGGCAGCAGCAGCAGCAGCAGGTGACCCTGAGAAACAGCCCTTTCATAGGGACATCTGAGAGCTTTCACATCAATGCCTTGTGGAGTCCACCTTTCTTTTCCCATGGAATAAAACGGGGAGCTCCTGAAACCCAAACTGGGCTCAGAACCCAAAGATCCCAGGACTACTGAAGACTCTCCTCTGCCTTCAGCTCTAAAACCCCCTGGCTTCTCCCACTCCTGAAGTTGCAGTAGCCCAGTCTGAATCCCATGACAGCTGGAAAGCTCAAGATGGATGAGCCTACATGCCTTTCCTCCCTGAATCCTTGATTCATTAGTTAATGTCTGAAAAGCACTTGGGAGCTCAGGAGTATTAAGTGCTATTATTATTAGGGACCTTTCATATGAATGTTGATTGAAAAAGATAATTGTTACCTTTCTACCTTTCATTCTTCTCTTTTTTTTTTTTTTTTTTTCCCTTTTATTAAAGGGAAAGGCAGTTGGCTTCCTCAAGAAGTAGAAAGGAAGAGCTGGATGTGCTGCTGACACAGGAGATGTTGGTGTAGTCCTGATGGATAACACCAAGAAAGGAACGAAATGGAAAAACAGGATGGGGGCTCCCATCTGCCAGTGTTGGATTTGTGGAGCAGGGCTTCTCCTGTATGCACATTCCAGGCCATCTCAGCTCCTCTTACATAAAAGAGAAGGAATTCTCTGGTCACGTTTTGCTTCAGCTGCTCTCTCACAGGAATTGTGCCCCAGAGTCACTGGGTTATCCCCTCTGACACTCAAAGGGCATGGAGGTCTTGGATCTTCCCTCCCAGCCAGCCCTGCATGGGCATCTCTCATGCCCTGGGACACCTCACATGGCACTGGATGCCCTTGTACAGGCAACTCTATCCATCCCAGGATGCCTCCACAGCTTGGATGGGATTCAACTGGGGAAATGCAGGTTTTAGAAGCGAGGCATATCCCACCTGGCAGCCAGTTGCAATTGCAGGTGGATCAGGACCTGAAAGTCCTGCTCCAGATCTGCCAGCTCCCCCCTGGTGTGCTGGACACCTCTGGGCACAAGAAGGTGGTCAGAAGAATTACCTTTCCCTGGAGTAGGGGCCTGTTTTGGTCAGCGAAGCTGCAATGACTGTGTTGGCTGGACCCCCACTCTGAGGAGAGCTCAGACATTTGGCTCACGTGGGGACACCTGAACTCTGGACATGCTTGGCATCTGAATCTCCGCTGAATCCCACAGAGCAATCTCTTCCTGTATCAACTCAACTCACCAAAGGCTGACGTTGCAACTACTTAAAGACAAAGTCAGCATCAAATACAGCTCCTTTGGTCCTCGTGGAGACATCTAAAAACTCAGGGCAGGTACCCAAGACCTCTGCGGGCTCTACATCCATCGATGTGTTCTGAACCTGGCTGGGTGAGACCTTAGGGAACCAAATCCCATTGGCACTGGATTCAGGAACTACAGACCTCTTAAGGTCTTTTACATCCCCAACTAGTCTGTGGTTCTCAGATTGGGAAGACAAATCGGACCTTTGGGTGTCCATCTCTTCCCATGGACTGTGAAAGGAGACAAGTGAGGGGATAATTCTGACAGAGGGGTCTACACCAGAGACATGGGAAGTCAAGTGGGTTCAATATCATGAAACCAGCCTGAAAGTCCTTTACAGCTGTAGATCAAGACAAGGTCTGGAACTGGGAGAGGGAAAAGCAGGGCTTACTACTCATGATGGATGAATCACCCTGGAGAGGTCTTTCCTCATCAAGAGTTTGGATAGCCAGAATAAACTCCTATTTTTTGCATGGAGAGAAGGAAGGAAAAGATTCCATTCCACCATCTTAGGCCTCTAGGAAGTTTTACCACGAGGGGTTTGAAGGATCTGCTGTGCTTGTGACAGCTGAGATGTAATTTAGAGCTTTGGGCAGGAAATCCTGGCATGAACTGTGTGTGTCCAGTGCTCCCCTGACCTTCCTGTGTGCACGACTAGCTGAGCCCCTTGGACACACGGAAAGGTGAACTCTAGGACTTGAAACACGCTCAGACACGGAAGGTAAGCAGATACCCACTGGAGGTCTGCAGCTGGAGGCTGCCAGCCCACACAAAGTAAAGATGAAGGTTCCTACAGGACACCCCCCAGTTCTCGTTTAGCACACGGGGGAACAAGTCTGACTGCTCAGGTTTGGTTGCATCCGTGTCTTGTCTGACTCCACATCATGGTCTTCTCCACCCTACACGGGATTCCCATGAAAGGAAGCAAGAGAAAATGACCCAAACCAGAGCCATGGTGCTCTTTGCACGGATTCTTATTCCACGTGGACCAAGACCCTTAAGAGTCCGGTCTCCTGCAGGGTGCATGTGGCCTGCTCTGGGACTCATGGGCCTAAGACACAGGAGACCAAACAACCAGGAACAGAGCAAAATTTCTGTTTAAACCCCTGGAGTCACTTTTACCCTGTAACCCCACCAGCAACACTGCCCTCCCTGTCTCCAGCTTCATTTCCTCTCTAACGGTGTCACCAGGTCGGAACTTGTCTTTTGGTCTTCCCCATGGAAACAAGAAACAAAGGGAAAAAAACCTCTTTCATCTGCCCCGATCATCCCTGCCCCAGTTCCTTCCACTTGGGGTTCATGGGGCCCAGAGATGCTCATTTTGCACGATGAATATCATTTACACACCCCAAAGATATTCCTCTCACAAAATAAATTTGCTAAACTGCTACTGCCCTCTCTTCCCATTTTTATCGAGCTGGGGTTGCATTAACATTAATGAGATGTTAAAGGAGAAGGAGAAAAAAAAAAAAGGAAAGAAGAAAGAAAAAAAAAGTCTTTCTAAGCAAATAATAACTATTCAGTCACAATTCAGAGGGAAATTATGGCCCTTTTACATGTTTGAAACTTTCCACCGTATTTCACTCTTGCTTTTGCTAAATTATGTGCAAGTGATGGAAGTCCATGCATATATATATGAACGTGCATTGCAAAGTTGAAATGTTTTCTTGGCCTGAAAATTCTTTCCCCTTTCAGTGAGTCTGTATCTTGGTTCTTTCTCCTGTTCCCTTTCTGTCTGTGCAATGCCCCTGAGGGGAAATTGCTGCTCCTGCCAGTGATCAGCCTTGGATCTCCTTTGCCTGGGACAAAGGAGATATTTCAGGGCTCAGTGGGCTCTCTGCAGGGACATCAGCAGAGATTCTTGGTCTATAGAAGAATAATACCAAAAAAATCCAGGTCTCACTGCACTGGGAGCTTTATGGAAATTGGGAAATGGTAATACCAGCCAAGATCTACTTCAGGTTTTGACTGGACATTGGGAAACATTTCTTCATGGAAAAGGTTGTCAAGCACTGGAACAGGCTGCCTGGGGCAGTGGTGGAGTCACCATCCCTGGAAGGATTTAATTAAGGGGAACTCTTCCACCTTCCAGCTGAACTCTATCAATTTTCATTACCCTCACCATGGGCTTGCCATTCTGGTCTGGAGAAGCTCTGGTTTATTTTCAGTCTTTATTTTCAGGCTATATGGATGTTTTCCTGTTGTCCTCCCTCCCCTGTTCCTCCAGGTTCTCCATCACCTGCAAAATGCACAGGTCCTGTGAAGCAGCAAAAGCTCCAGGTTTAAAGAGGAAACTGCAAGTTGTTCAAGGTGTTGGGAGAGTGGGTAGTCAAAGCTCTCTGAGGTTCACCCTTCCTGCTTCAGAAACACAACACTGACAGCCCTGGATCTAAAGGAGCAAACTCTGCTGAGGCAGACTGATATGTCCAGGCTCATTCCTGTGAAACAGGAGGAGTTGTCAGGCCGTTTAAAAACATTCAGCGTTTTGTAGAGACAAAACCAAAGAGTCCGAGCTGAGATTTCCTCTTCTCCTAGGAAAAACAAAACAAACAAACAAACCAAAAAACTCCCCACAGAATCTCATGGAAAAGGCTTTCTCTCTCCGGACAGGAATTTGTTTCCCTCAACACAATGTCTCTCTTGACTCTGGTGTGTTTCCTTTGGTTGCCTTTTCCTGCCACAGTTTCCATGTGATTTTGGAGGCCTGGTGATGTGGCAGTAACTCAGGAACACACACTGGTTGCTGATATCCAAACAGAGCAGCCCATGCATTGTATTTATCCCTGGAAGCATTTCCCAGACTCCCTTTCAGCCCATACAACCCACTGCCCACCGGGAGGCAAATATAGGGCTCTGCTTGGGAAAGTCACACCCTGATCCCATTCCAGGGTGACAACTCCCTCATTTAGCCTTCTGCAAACTGCAGAGCCCACCTCTAAACGTGCATAACCACTAACCTGGTGTGCTACATGGAACACAGAATGTTTTGGGCCCATCTGACACCCTGTTTAAGGCCTGAGAAAGAAATCCTGGTTTCTTTGTGAAAGTTGAGTTCCTTTGAACTTAAAGCCTTAGCGTCTTCCTGGATCACGGCCACAGATTTGCCTCAGTACTCCTCAGAAAGTCTGGAATTTGCCCCCATCACTGCTGCAAATGAGATCTACTGGAAACATCATCCCATTCTACCTTGTTTTAGACAAACTACCTTTTCTTTCTGATTTATCCAAAGCTTCCATGTGAAATCCCTGGGCAGATCCACTCCGGACCAGAGGCCACGGGTTCATTCTCGGCTTCTTCATTTTTTAATAAACTTCCCGGTAAGCCTCACCCCTGTTACAGAGCTGGCTACGATATCCCTGCACCCCGGGGCTTTGCACGGCTTTGGGTTTCCAAATGAAAGCCGAGTGCTGGCTCGTCGTTCCACAACCCCCGTTCCAGCCTGACCTAAGCCCCCAAAGCCTGGAGATGCGAGGCGGTGTCAGGATTACTCCTGCATTTGGCAGGGGAAAAAAAAAAAACAAAAACAAAGCCCACACGTCTGAAAAGAACAATTAACACTTTGTTAATGTGCCAGGGAACAGCCTGATCTGCCTGTTGGCCAAAGGCAGCGAGGAACTGCTGTTTACCTTGATGTGGCCGCGCTTGTGTGGGGCAGTTCTGATAGCAGAGCTGATTCTCAGCCTTAAAGCACCGAGACAGATGAGAGGTTCCTCCTCTGGTTTCCCATCCTCTCCATTAGCAGGGGAATGCAGATAAAGCAGCCTGCGGTCTGAGTCGCACCTGGCAGATAACAACTCAAATTGCAGCGACAGAATTCGTGGCAGGAAAACAGATGAACGGGACTCGGTGGGACAGCACCAAATGCCGCTCCCAAAGGACGCTCGAGCTGTACTCAGATCTCTGCTGCCTTCACCAGTCGTTAACATGCAGACCCAGCTGGGATTGCAGGCTGCCATCCCTGCCCTGGGATGTTGCTGTCACCAAATGTGACACAAAACCTCATCGAAGGATAACGGGAGTTTTTGCAAGTCTCTCCAAACTATTTTCTGCCTGCACATCCCGCATCCTTTTCCGGCTGGGAGAGTTTAAAGAAGTCTGACACTTAGGGCAGGTCCCAGAGACGTCCCTACACCAGCATCCTGCTTCCCACTCCCCTCCACCAAAGCCTTACTTCATCTAGATCCTTTCATTCCCCATAGTGCTGCTGGATATTCAACTCAGATCAGTCCAGTTTCTTCCTCTTACCCCAGGACAGGTTGTTGCTCCCCTCCTACTTCAGGATTTTTCCCTCCAAGGGATGTCCCTGCTCACTGAAGGACTCCCCGAGAGAGGGGACAGTCCCCCCTGGATGACTCCACGGCGGGATTGCACTGCCCACGGCAGAAATTGCTGCCCTTCCTCATCCATCTTTCCCGTTTAGTCCCAAACCTCCCTGCAAAACCTCGGAGCTGGGGAGAGGCAGTGACTGATAAGGAGAAATTCCGCCAGCAAAGACGCAGTTCTACAGCATTCACTCAGGATGGAACAGAAGTCAGCAGGATAATAAAGATGGATAGGTGGATAGACAGACAGACAGATATGCAGATGGACAGATAGATAGATGATGGCCTGTATCCTGTATATTAAAATTGTAGGCAATCCATCATCCAGCCTCCCTTCCCCTTTTCACCCCTCCCCTTTTTTTAAATTACGCCTATTGCTCCGCTGAAATTTATTACAATGTAAGAAATAATGACTTTTTAAAGATATTTTTTTACTTTTGATGCAGAGGTGTGAGGGCTCCCTGAAAACAAATGGATGAAGATGTGAAAGCTTATTGGATTGTCACGTCGGATACATTATCCCCAGGGCTCTGAATGAAGAATTAGACCATGGAGATCTTATTTGACATTAGATGTTTCAATTTCTCCAAGAACATTAGGCGTGTTGGATTCAGCACTGAATTCAATAATAAACAACAAGCATTGACCCTCCCCCCTTCCCCTTTTACCCCTTAGCATTTTAAGTCACAGACATGCTATTAAGATTTATTTTACATTTTTATTATTGCTCTCCCAAGAAAAGGGAGAGGATATTTGCATAATTCATTTTTATCCAAACCTTTCCGTATTACTTACAGCTGCCCATTCTCCCCCTCCCCTAATATATGTGTTTATGTGGCAGTAAAACAATGACATTGGCACAACACACAGAAAATGATTGACTTCAGCCCTGCAGGTACTGCTGTATGTTTATTAACCCCTGGGAATTATGTTGATTGAAATCCCTTTGGATGATGCTCATCAAGAGGCCGAGGCTCCGTGCTTTCCCACACGGAAGGCAGGAGTCTGGGATCAACCCCTCTTGGGACGATCAGTGAGCGGCCACTCGGCCAGGAGGTGCTTGGGGCGTTTTTATTGCTGTGCCCAGCTGGAACCACAACTCAGGCACACTCCCTGGGCCGATGAACGTGGAGATGAGCACTGGAACGCCTGGAATAAGGCAGGATGAGGCGCAGTGCCCGGGCAGATCTCCGTATCCTCGGCACCAGAACACTCCCAGCTCCCCAGTGCCCTCCTGAGCCCCACGGGCCCGTTCCCAACTCCTCTCCAGACACGGGTCCACCTTCTCCACCTCACCCCAACTCCCAAGAGCTGCTCAGCCCCTGTCACATCAGACCACTTTGTCCTCTGGGAGCTTTCCTTGCCCTTCCTCAGGACAGACGCCCGCTCCTCCAACCCCACCCCCCACAGGGGTATCTACCCCAAACTGCCCCTTTTGTCTGGGTTTTCACCACTGCAGCCAGTGCTGGTGCTGGAGTTGGTGGTGAAGGTGGTTGTCATGGTAACTCCCTTTTCTCTTTCTGCTAATTCTGCAGGATTTGTTTTTTTTTTTTCCCGTGGAATCGATTTGTGAACGTGCTTCCTTTCCTTGCTCACCCATTTAAACCGACAGCTATTGGGAATATTTGGGGAATGTAAAACTTGCCAGGTTAAGGGCTTCTCTGAGTGGCTGGTATTGAAATTATATCTCCTTCTGATGGCTACACCCTCCAGGGGCTTCCAAAGGCAGCACGAGAAATCTCAAGGAAGAAGAATTTCCCAACCATAAAGTTCCTCCCTCAACACAGTCGGAGCAGTGTTGGGTCCAACCTCCAGAAACTTCCATCCTTCTTCTCCTTCATGGTCCAGTCCTCCTTTGAGACCTAAATTCATGTCATTTTTGACATACTGGGGCAGCATCTCCCACAATTTAATTACGGATAACCCAAACTCAGCATTTAGTTTCCCTCGTTTACTCGTCTGGGAAGAGGTTTGGCCTCCTCTGTGTACTCAGAACAAGAGCTATGCCCATTCTCTTTATTATCTGCTGTTTCAGGGACCTTCTTTTACTCTCCAAAGACACTTTCTCTGAAGGTTTCCAGAGCCCTTGTCTGGTTGTTTCAGTACAGACTGACTGCTCTGCTGGCTCCGTGGTGTCGTTACAACCAGCACAGTATTTTATCCCTCCTTCCCACACCGGTCACCTGTGGCACAACACTGGAGCTCTGGAGCTGGGGTGGAGTTGGGCTTGCCTCTTTTTGAGCTAAAAATAAGGTGTGCAGCTTAAGAACATCATTCAAGTCTCCAGTGCAGATAAACAGGCACCCCCCACCCTGGGCAGTTCACCCCTTGCTGTTGGTGACTTCTCTCCGAGGATGGGACAACCACACAATGGTTTGGGTTGGAAGGGACCTTAAAAACCATCCAGTTCCAACCCCCAAAAATGTCTCTCCTCCTGGTTCCCCACCACAGACAACATCTAAAAAAAACCCCCTCCAACCAATCCAAAGCTGCTTAGCTTTTAATAAAATCAAAAGAAAGAAAAAAAAAGATTTTAGACCTTTCCCTCTTAAAAGACCCACAGGTGAGGGATTCCCAAAGCAGCAGGAAAATGGTGCTACCGAACTGTTCCAGCAGGACAGTGGCAGATGGATCTGGGTTTATTTCTTCTCCAGGGGAAGTTTAATCCTAAAATCTCTTACCAGCTTGTTTCTCTTTATTAGAAACACGGGTGGACACTTTTAGGCCACCAGCAGAGCCTCCTAAGGTGGACATAGATATTTTTTATGGTGTTTGAGGTCAAGAGAACAATGAGGTACAAGGACTATCTGCGCTCCAGCATGCTG
This sequence comes from Pseudotriccus pelzelni, assembly GCA_035584735.1. Lineage (NCBI taxonomy): Eukaryota > Metazoa > Chordata > Aves > Passeriformes > Tyrannidae > Pseudotriccus > Pseudotriccus pelzelni. The sequence continues at coordinate 1,859,485 of JAWMRA010000041.1, forward strand.
GATTTAGTGACACTTCCATCAGGAAAGGTTCCCCACAGTGTTCTTCACATCTCTCCTGAAGTCAAAGTGAAAATTCACCCACCCATCTGGGGATTTATCTCACCCACCCTCTCTTATCTGAGTGTAAACAGCCCCCTCTGAACCAGCAACAGCTCCTTATAACCAGGGCAGAGAGATGGATCCTTCCAGAGCGAGATTTCTCTGCCCTGGTTTTGACAGCTCTGTCTTAAGATGAGATGCCCTGAACACTATCAAAGTAATATCAATATCAATATCAATAATTTCCCTTCAATAGAGCTAAAAGGGCTTAGCAGGGCTGTCAAAATCCTGTTATGGGACAAAGGGAAGACTGTACATATGAGCCAAAAATTTATTCTTAGGCCAGTAAGTGTTTAAACAGTCTAACAGTTCAAGTTATCCAGTTAGTACAATAAAATTTCATGAACAAAGCAGGTAAAACTGCTGGGCAGAGACATTCCTGCCTTCCCAGTATCCACCCCCTGCCTCTGGTGTGCTGCTTGCCCTCTCCATCCCAGGGCTCACTGCTCCAGTGTTCCCACAGGAGCGTGGAAAAGGAGTGGGGGGATTAAAGTTCGTCCCCATCCTGAGCTCTGCCCTGGCAGGAGTGTGATGGCCACTTTTAGGTGTCCCCAGGGGTATCTTCATCCCCCTGTCCCCACCCAGAGCAGGGGTTTGCTGGGCAACTCCAGAGACATCCTGATTCTCCCCAGTGTCAGACCAGCTCAAAGCCTGTGGTCTTTCACTATCAGTGGCTAAAATCACATTATTTGGGCTGCAAACTTCAGCACAGAGATGTCTCCAGGGTATGCATCTGATGTTATTCCCAGAGACATCAAGCCCAAGGCACTGACCTCTTCTTCTTCAGCACTGCTGTTCCCTTCTCTCCATGATCTCCAGCCTAAAAGGTGCCCCAGCCATTTCTTCTCCATTTTTGTCCCGCTGAGCCAGGGAATAATTCAGGTTGCAAATGACCTGTGGCTGCCTTTGCTCCAACACACCATCAGGGTCAACACAGAAAGTTCTCATGGCAGAGCAAGATGAAGTTGCTCTGGAAGAGAAACATTTTCCCTGAAAAATCTCTGGTTGATCCAAAAATGCCGAAATAAGAAATATCTGTCCTGTTGCTGAAGTGGTTTCCCAACCCTTTACACTCAGCACCTCTCACTGGGCAAAGATTCAGAGCATTTATCTCCTGACAACAGCAGAGGGGTCAGAATGCAGCCTTGGCTTCACTGATCTGTCATGAGAGCCGGTGGGAAACCTCCTGTTCCCTCAGCACGGGGAATTGCATTCCATGGACAAGGCATTTTCGAAAGCATTATGCCAGAGTTTGATCCTGCCTTGTTCCAGACCGTGTGGAGATGTGCCTTCAGCATTGAAGGGAAGAGGAGAAGGCACTTAATCAATAGCCCTGTGAGTGATAAGCACATAAAACAGATGAGCTTGGCCAGCCTGGAGAATCAGCAGTAGGACCCTGGGGGTAATGTATTATTCAGGAAGAAGGATGACCATGGTGGGGATGGTTTTGATGAGGGTCAAGGCTGCTTAAGGAGCAGTTGGTTATTCCATGGAGCCTCTTAGGTGGAGCACTCACACCAAGTTATTAGGGAAATGGCAGTGAATATTTTTGGCTGTGTCCCATAGAGGTCAGAAATGGGATATTTTGACTTCTAAACTCTCCTGTCCAGAACAGAGGTCAGAAACAGGCTATTTGGACTTCCAAAATCCCCTGTCCAGAGCATACACACATGCAAAGGCCTTAAAAATAATACAAGAATAATTTTTTTTTTCCTTTTTTTTCCTTTTTTTTTGGTCCAGTAATGAATACTTTTAGACCGGAGCAGTATTGTTGTCGTAGAACTTGAATCAAACAGGCTGAAATCCATAACTAAGACCTATTCTCAAAGAGCTTCTTCACCCCCCACCAATCCCAACAGACCCTTGTCAGGTCTAAACCTGCCTGGTTTTAGCCTTGTTACTGCAGCTCTGCAAGGCTGAAAGGAGAGAAATGTTCAGGATACACTTCCAGCTGTGCTGCTTGGAGTGCTTACAGCTCCCAAATGCACCTGCAGGTCTTTATCACCTTCCTGGTGCTTCCTGCTCCCATCCATCACCCGAAGTGCTCCTGCGACTGCTTCCAGACTCGCTGCGTTTGACAGGAGCTGGAGTAGCAGAAATGTGCTTTTTGGAGCTGTTTAAAGCAAGAGCACGGACAGCTGGATGCAGCAAATGCCTTTACCACAGCTAGGAGGTGATGCCAACCTGCAGCTGAGACCGTGGTAGAGGCAGGACTCCCTTCAGACCCCTCAGAGGGACGTTCATCTCGTACAGAGAGAATTAAATAGTTCTAAGTTATTTAACCAATTCCCTTCTGTAGTGAATCCGTGCTTTCTTTGGTGTTCAAAAAAGTTCGAGTACATAAACACTCCAGTAATCAGAGAATCATAAAATGGAGTCATGGAATCATGGAATCGTTTGGGTTGGAAGGGACCTTAAAGACTATCTACTTCCAGCCCCCTGCCATGGGAAAGGACACCTCCCACAAGACCAGGTTGCTCAAATCCAACCTGGTCTTGAACACTTCCAGGGATGGAGCACAACAAGAAACAGGGATTCTGGTTTTCCTGCAGCATTTATTGACTGAGATGACTCTGCTCTTATGAGACAGCAAATCCCTTCTAGCACACGTGTCACATTCCAGAATTTAATCTGGACTAGGCTGAGCAAATCAGCCCATTCCAGACTTTAAACCCCAGAACGGACAAAGGCTGTGGGATAAAGCTCCCAAAGGGCCCTCTCAGCTGTAGGATGTCGGGTGCTGGATGTCACTCAAGGCCCAGAAAAGCCAAGCAGAGCCACTGAAATTGCCCTTCTCATGGTTGCTCCCGCCCCGCACCGGAGTTTGTGGTGACAGAATTAATGTGGTTCTAAAGATAATTTGAAAGCACCCAGAGAGGCGGATTATCCCGTGAGAATGCAAATCGTGCCTTATCTGGGCTGTTCCATGGCTGGTTTGATTCATCATCATTTCTTCATCAGGTTGTGTGGGTTTTTTTCTTTTCCAGGTGAGATCTCAATAAAATAAAAATAAAAAAAAAAAAAAAGAAAAAGGTGTGTGTGTGGGGAGGGGGGGTGTGGGAGTGGCAGAGCAGAACTTCAGTTGCCAGAGAAGATTTATGGCTTCTTTTATCCAAATGTAAAACACCCTTCAGCAGGGAAGGAATATTAAACATTTAAAATCACCATCTATCACTCAGCCCTTATCTGCTGGGGACCCACGAATTCCTCACACGTAGAGCACAGGTAGCTCTTTCTTGTCTTCTCCCACGTTACCCTCAGCTTCGGGGGCCCAGGATCCTCCAACCTGCTCCCCATACAGGACAAGTCCACTGGTCTAAAGCACAATTTACCCCTCCAGCTTCACTGGAGCTGCACAAAACCTTCCCAGCAGCAGCCCCACGATGCTGTCCTACACATTTCCCCTGCTATGAACCCCCCCCTCCCCAGAAAGGGAGGGTAACTCAGGTTCTCGTTAAGAAAATGCCTTGGGGTGGATTAGAGCGAAACCACACTGATCCTAAAAGCAGAATTAATCTCAGGAATTTCCTCATGCAGGCACAGCTTTAAACCAGACATTAGGCTGTGATCCTAAAAAATAGAAGTCAGACCCTTTTTGCCTGTTTAACCAACCAGAACTGATATTCTTGCATCTGAGTTTAAGACCTCAGCCCCCTTACTTTTAAAGGGTAACAGGAATCCATTGGTCTTAGGAGCCACTTATCTTGGTGTAAATCCAAGTAAAAGTAGTGGATCTTTCATTAATCCTCAACATTTCTATACTCTTATCCCTACCCATCCTCTCCACCCGAATTCTACTCCCACTCCTGTCCAAAAACTACCAAAACTCCACAACCACCATCATATACAACCGTCAAAACCTCCTTCACAACCAGCTCCATCCCTATAATCCTCTTTATGTATCTGAATATAAGAAAAGGTTAGTCTTTACTGTGAATGAAAATTCATGACAAATTTCAAAATTCCCCTCAGCTTCAGAAGAAACCAGCACTCCCCAATACTTTTTCCTGTTGCACTGTTTGTGATGTGATCAATTCCCCTGTTGGCATTTTGATACAGAGCTTCAGAACCCGACACCACAACAGTTTTCTTCTACCTCCCGACCTCCCTCATGGCCAGACTTATCCCAGCCATCACCAGCCAATGCCATCACACACCAGCCTTGCTTTTCTTCCACTGGCCATGAGTCACTTTTAGAGCCAGGACACAACTCCATGGATTGCAGCTCTGGTTGAGAACATCCCCTCTTCTGCCTAGTCTTGGATATTCTGTGGTGACCTCCCAGTCCAGCATGTCTGTGAACTCGAAGCAAGGCTGCAAAAATCCTCGCTCCAGATGTCCTGCATCCCAGCAGTCCAGACCAGGAACTGCCCAGGCAGAAAACTCACCCTGTGGCCACTGTGCCATTTCCCCCCCCGAGTAATTCTGACACATTTTTACATAAATTTTCTAAGGGACAAAGACAGCACATCAGACAGACTCCAGTGCTCTCAGCACCAGGCACAGCAGTGACCCAGCAGCAGGGACACTCTGGGAAGAGCCTCCCGGGCACCACATCTCAGGAAGTCAGGAAAACGGGAATGCTCATCAGGCTGAACAGGAGATTTCCCCTCCAGCTGGTAACACATTGGGTTCATGCCCTGCCTGCACCGGAATTTTGGGTCCTTAACAGCATGAAATCTGCCCCAAGTGGTGCTGAATTTTACTTATCTTACATTTTTGGTCAAATTAGGGATAAAAGATAAAGAACAAGCCTCTCACAAATTTCTGATGAGTTGTCACTTAAGGAGTTAGACTCAATGACCCTCGTGTATCCCTTCTAACTCAGGATATTTTACGATTTTATGATTAATATCACTGCAAAGCAGTAAATAAATAAGCCTCTGATACTGGGACAGAAGGCACTGTGCGGCTTCCAGTTTTCATTTGGAAGTGATGTATAATCATAGGATGGTTTCGGTTGGAAGGGACCTTAAAGACCATCTCATTCCACCTCCTGCCACGGGCAGGGACACCTTCCACTAGATCAAGTCCCTCAGAACCACATCCAGCCTGGCCTTGAACACTTCCATGGTGTAACAGAGACCAGTGGAGTAACCAAACACGCTGAGGGTAGTGCTCAGGTAGGTAGAGGATCCAAATCAAGGTTTTCTGCTTTTAAGAGACAAAAACATGTTCCGTGCAAAGAAAAAAACCCCATAATTAAATAAAAAGACACCACAGCACTAAGGAATCATCTTGTGTATTTCTGTGGCCACATGCCTGTGTCACTTTATCAGCTGTCTTGTATCAGCCATCAATTAAAAACACAGGTGATATCATACAGGTGCAGTGTGTGAATAATTAATGTATAGGCGGTTAATCAGGACCTATCACCGGTGGCTGACGCTGCAGATCACGTGTGCCACACACAGATAAATGGCAATTCAGCACCAACACCTGCAGATCACAGGGCTGGTTCCTGCACTGGCGGACCCTTCCAGCGGCAGCCTCGAGAGCGGGAGCAGAAGGGAAAGCTTTGCCATCCTCTCTGTCCTGCTCTGTGTGCATATCCATATCCAGCAGCACTTAGGAACCACTCCAACAAGTGATCATCTTAACAGGGTCAGCACCTTTCCTCCCCAGCACCCTGGAACAAACTTAGCACCAGCTCCTGACTAATTGAATTGGAGCATGATCAACGGCCTAATTGAAGCCTATCTCACATCCATTGCAAGATCACGTTATTTCCCAATTTGCTGTTCTGAGCTTCTGTTCAGCTTTAGGAAAAAGGCAAAGAATTAAACAAAAAAAAAAAAAAAAAAAAAGAAAAAGAAGAAGAAGAAGAAGAAGGAAGGGGAAAAAAAACAGAAGGGGAAAAGAGGCTTTACTTAACAGTTGCTATTTTGGTATCAAAAGGAGTCTGCATTGTTGATTAGAGTGAGAGATCATTATCCCTCTTAGGAGCCCGATGAAGGTCGTTGTGTTAACCTTCAAATCGCTCTGTAACTGGAGGATGCTTTTTCTCCTGCTGAGCCACACTGGGAGTGAAAACAACACACCAGCAACTCAAAAGAAACAAGTCCAGCTCGGCCTGGAAAAGCAGAGTGACAGGGTGGGATTAACTTTGGAGCTTGTGTATTGTTGATGTGAGGGAGGAGGACTTTGGGAGATGGAAATAAAGAGATTTAAATGTTTCTGCTGTTGTGATGCTGTGGTGGTGGGACAGCAGCAGGCAGGACCCTGAGTAACCCTGCAGAGAGCTGCAAGCCTGTGTGTTGGACAGAAACATCTCTTCCATGGTGGGGGAGACATTTGTATATTCACTCAAATAGGAAGTTATTTTACGCCCAACAAACCTCCCATGACAAGATAATTCAGGTCAACGTATAGGCAGATTCTTGTCTGCTGCACAGTGAAAGATGCTGCTGTTCTTTCTTCATTTTTTCCCTGTGTTTCCCTCTCTTTTTCCTTGTTCCTGCACAGCAGGTCCCAGGTTTCCGTGTAGAAAGCAGCCCAGGGTTAGCAGCGTTCCAGGCTCTCAGCTGGTTGAGAGCTGGCCAAAGCTGCCTCTGGAGATCCACAGTACACGAATATCTCCCCACTGGTGTGTTCCTCTGACCCACAAACCACGATCCTGACCATCACTGGGTCCCTGGAAAAGATATCACAAATCAGAGGGCTCTCTTGGTTGTGGAAAATGTGATGCCTCTTCTTGGCACCTTCTGGGCAGCAGAGGTGAGACCCACCATGGGAGAGACATTCTGCCTTCCACACTGCTCAGCCTGGTCTAGAAAGGCTGCCAAAGCAGCCAGGCTTGGCAAGAAGGGTCAAAATCTGGGGAAAAAAAGAAAAAAAAAGAAAAAAGGAAAAAAGAAGCGGGAGAAGAAACCCGTGTCCCAGAGCTCTACAAATGGCCTCTCCATCTGCAGCTTTTCTTCACCCCAGACCTGCCCTGGCTTCTTTAGCTTCTTGACCCCACCTGCAGTGCTGCTTCCAGCTCTGGGGCTTCGAAAATGAGAAGGATGTGGAGCTCTTGGAACAAGTCCAGAGGAGGCCCCGGAGCTGCTCCCAGGGCTGGATCCCTCTGCTCTGGAGCCAGGCTGGGAGAGCTGGGAATGTTC
>JAWMRA010000041.1:1867265-1897753 GCA_035584735.1 Pseudotriccus pelzelni
GCTCCAGGGAGACCTGAGAGCCCCTTCCAGGGCCTAAAGGGGCTCCAGGAGAGCTGGAGAGGGACTGGGGACAAGGGTTTGGAGGGACAGGACAAGGGGGAATGGCTTTCCACTGCCAGAGGGCAGGGTTAGATGGGATACTGGGAAGGAATTCTTGGCTGTGAGGGTGGGCAGGCCCTGGCACAGGTTGCCCAGAGAAGCTGTGGCAGCCCCTGGATCCCTGGAAGTGTCCAAGGCCAGGTTGGACAGGGCTTGGAGCAACCTGGGCTAGTGGAAAGTGTCCCTGGCCATGGCAGGGGGTTGGAACAGGATGATCTTCAAGATCTCTTCCAACCCAAACCATTCCATGATTCTATGATTTATATCACACGGACAGAGATTCAGATCTTACACCCTTCTTGTGTCTCACACACAGGCCTGGCTTCTCTCTCCCTTCTAACCTCCTGTCACTCATTTCCCACGGAGGTTTCCCGATGCTTCATGGGTGTGATCCATCCTGTCCCCATGACAGTGACGTCTCTCTCCATTTGCAATCAGGGCTGACCTATTTCTGTGCGAGGATGAAGCCGCCTTGCAAGACACTGGACCTACTTGTTGCCGCCCCTTTCCCTTCCCCGTGGTGCCAGTGCCCTTGCATTGCTAATCCCCCCCACCCAGATAACTCCAATTCTGAACCACCCACGTGTCGATTTAGCGCTCACCTTTTGTTGAATCTTAAATCCTTTTTAATCCCCGTCCTTGCTTCTCCACGTTCGGCAAACAGAGCTCGCGTCTCCTCCCGTCTCTCCCGCTGCCCCCCCGTGCCCGGTGAGGAGCGGGCTCTGAGGTGACATCCCCCAGGGAAAGCACGCTGGGGTCAGCAAATCACTGGCACAGGGGATGTGTGCAGGGCAGTCACCTCAGCCCGGGGACACGGTGGGAAATACCCGTGCAAACGAGGCCAAGAGGCTGTTCCTGCCTCTGCCCTCACCTCCTGTGACCGCCCTTGCTCAGAGCTGAAACATGTCAGGGTGAGAGAGGCTCTTCAGGGCAAACACTGCACTTGCTGCCCTCTGCCTTCTCTGCAACGAGCAGAGAAAAGTCAAATATGTCCTGCCAGGTTCTAATAAATGAAGGTTTATTCCCATTTTTACCAGTCCCCCTTCCCTCTGTAGATAATTTCTCTGCCCGTGGCACTCCCACCCAGCAGGCTGTGACACCAAAGGCAAATTCGTCCTGGTTTTGTCTTGGTTTTTGTTTTAATACAGAACATCTCCCCCAGGCAGAGGTGGAGACAAGGAGGAATGCAGGGAATTACACCTGCTCTCCTCTGGCACGGGCAGGAAAACGTTCCCCCACAAGGTGGGATGAGAAAGGCACTGGTTTATTTGCCCACAACCTGTTGCTTTCCTGTCATCCCTCAATAATTCACACTTTGCCACCAGAACCAAAGGATAACCTCCCCTTTCTGATGTTGTTAGTGGCTGCTTGTGAGCAGGGAAGGGGGTACAACTTGTTGTACACCTTCAGCGGCGTCTGGGATTACAGAAAGAGAATGAAATTAAATGAAATTAAAGAGAAGATGGGGTTGTGGGGAAGGGGAGAGCTCAGCATGAGGGAGGACACCTGGACCCACCTCACTTCACTGATGTTCTTTTTCTCTACACACTCTGGGTTTCTACTCTGTGTTGGGGCTTGATGCTCCCTGAATGACCAAAAATCCCCCCACAAAACAAATAGAACAAATAAAGTAAAACAAATAAATAAATAAAATAAATTACATGAAATAAAATACTTAATATAGACTAGAATACATGAAGTAAAGTAAAATAAAATAAATCTTTTTCTAGACATTTGAACACAGCTCCACAGGAAGAATCAGCTCTTCCATCAGATGCTCCATGTGGAGAGGGAGTTATTTTATTTATTAAGACTGAGTCCAGATCTTCGTTGCTTCTGAGGCACAAATCAGAACTGGGGTGATGGGGTTTGCACACCTGAAAGAAATCATTGTAAATTCACCTCTTAAAGCACCTTATTCTACTCACCTGTGGCTGATAACCTTGATCTCAGCACCCCTGAGTGTGGACATTTCCTACACGCTTCCAACTCCTGCCCCTAAAGTGCTGGAGTTCCCCAGAGTCAGCACAGCTCTGCATCCTCATTTTCCCATTGAAATCTCCTCATTTTCCCACTGAACTCCAGGAATTTGTGGGCCTCGATGCCATTCCAGCCAACATCAAAATGACATAAACCTTGAGCCAAGAGCTAAACAGCAGAGGAGGAGGAGGATTTATCCTCCTTGTGGGGAACAAGTCTCCTCAAGACTACAGGGAGGGAATAGAACTTCACCCTTTCCCTGGAAAGGAGAATTATAGCCCTAAAACTCGGATTTTTGGGCTGGGCTGCCGCCCTCCTGCTGTCACTGCCCAACATCCATCCCTCACCCCAGGGGCTTCGAGCAGCCAGGCTCCTCACAGCGGCTCAGGAACATGGGCTTTTCCAATTAACCTGTCAGGAAGAGCAATGTTTTATTTTCCAGCACTTGAGTAATTTAAAAACCACCAGATCTCCGGGTTCTGCCTGGCATGTTAAACCCTGAGTCAGGGTCGAGGAGGGATGTCTGGTTCCACCACGGCCTGCAGAGCAGATGCTGCAGCAGAGGGAGGTTGGAGATGTTGCCCCCACCCCTGTGGGAGAGGAGGGAAAAAAATGACATTAAAAAAAAAAAAAAAAGACACAAAAAGATGCTAAAGCCTCTTTCAGGAACTTTGTTGGGTTATTATAAATCCACACCGGTTCTGTCCCTGGCAGAGCCCCAGGAGGGACTGCCATGCCCTAATTCTTGTGGTCAAGAGGATGCCAAATACCAAATGGTGCTGTGGTGGTGTAAAGCTCCAGCCGCAGAGCCACAAGGTCACGGGCTCAGCAGGAGTTTTACTTTAAAAAAAATATATATATATTTATATATCTGGTATCAAGGTAGCACTAAAAGAATAAGCCACAGGCTTGTTCCCAAAAGGTACTTATATTGAGAATTTAGGGGAGGAAATAGGGGAACTTGGCAAAAGTTCACAAGGGCACCACACAAGCTGGACCCCTTGGGTAACTCAGAGAAACCCATCTCTTGACTAAAGCTGCTGAACCAAAGGGATGTTCTCCTGTCTGATGCTGATACCTTTTGACCACATCCCAGCACACCTGAGGGCCTGGGCTGGGAGTTCTGGATGCATCCAAGGTGCTCCTCACCCCCACCACTGCCAGTCTATTGCCCCGGTCATGTGGATGGGGACCAGCCCCTCAATCCAAAACGTCAGGATTTTTCCTCTGGCATCTTTCCCTCCACAAGCCAGGCCCTTGTTTCAGCCATCACATCATGTCCCAGCGAAGCATTTCTGGGCAGAAAACACACACCTGAACTCTGAACTTTAAAGCACATGTGGATGCCTGGGGACTTGAGGAGGGGTAAATGGGTTTCTTCCCAGGCTCCTCTCGTGCTCCTGGGGAGATGATGTGGGTTTTTTGCCTGTCTTCAATCACAGAACGAGAGCTAAGTGTTATTGATCTGGGGACCTAGAGGGAATATTTCTGAGCAGCTCACCCTGGCATTAGTCCATCACTTAGCTGGTATTTATTATTCAAGGCTGGCAAGGGATTGCTGGCAGAGTGCCCTGGCCAGGCAGCAAACTGGTGACGGAGGAGCTGAGCAAGTCAAGGGCAAATGGAGAGGGGAAAGAAGAAAAGGAAGGGGAAGAAATTGCAAACCAGATTTTCCCTTCTCAAATTAGCTTAGGTGGGTCCCAAAGCCTCTCTCTGCAAAGGCTGCTCCTGTGTGCATTAAATACCCAAAGCTGGATGTGCACAGGGAGCTTGGCAGATGGTCAGCATGAGATGATTTTTTTTTGGCTAAGAGTTCAGGTAAAAATGCAGAAAAATAGCACAAGAACAGGTCAAGGTTTCACCCACCAAAAAATCATGAAGGGTGCCTGCAATGAGGCAAAGTGGCAGCTGTGTGGACTCTTTCAGGCTGTTGCTCAAAGCTGGAAGGTCTAAGAGGAAGAGCCACGACAACGGCTGTGAGAATAAAGTCGTTTGGGTTATTCCCATCACTCCAGGTAGGTTTCCCTGGAGCTTTGGGGATAGAAGTTGTAAACTCTCAAGGCTAGATTTAGATGAAACAAATAATATCTGTGATGTCAGCTCTAAGTTTGCCATCCCCATGCCAGTTTTACGGGGCACTTGCACAGCTCCTGCCTCTAAAGGGTCGATGTGAACCAGCAGCACATCGTGCAACATGGATTGGACTGAGGGAGGTTATCCCAAGGGGTTGCAAGAAGGATCAGAGGACCTCCTGGGAGGAAGGAGCTAAGTCTCTGCTTGGCCCAGCCCCAAACATTGCAGCAGGGCTGTGGCAAAGCAGGAACAGCCCAAACTCTCTGCGAGGCTGCAGCAAAATCCATAAAAATCAGCCTGTGGAGAGAAAACGGGCTGGGCAGAGCCTTTGAGTTAAGAACATGGCACCAATTTTGACCTAGGCAGGAAAACTGTTTGTCTTCCCAGGCAATAATTTTGCCAGTTTAAGAGCTCTTGTAACCTTTGCACTGAGATAACATTGGTATAAAGGGGGGGGGGGGGGGGAAGTCCCTCAGGCTTGGTGGGATTGAAGAGCCCTGTCTGCCAAGGTGCAATGAATTCTCCTGTTATTGATCTCTGGGGTCACTGTGGAGAGACTAAACTAATGGACCAGCACGTTTCCTTGGCTTTCCTTTAACTAAAAATTACACGGAGTTCAAGTGGGACATTGATAATAACAATAATAATGATGATAATAATAACAGCCCCCCATTCCAGCCCTCCCACACAAACAGCTGCAAGGCAAGTCCAGCTCTCACTGATTTTACAAGGACCCCCAGGCTCTGAGTTTTCCCATCCTGAGTCCTTGTGTTCCCTCCTTCTGCACGTTCCAGCCCTTCCCCAAAACGTTCATGGCAAGATCTGGGCAGAAACTTCCTCGTTTGGCCTCCACTTTAGAAACAGTATTTGCTTTCTTCAGCTCAGTGGTCTGATGCCTCAAGTCTGCAAATGGGCTCATTACAAATGTTGATCTGAAAATGCAGTTCGAGAAGCTCTCGAGTCGCTGCTAAACCAGAACAAAAACCAAGCAAGCAGATGACAAAACAACGTCAACAAAATTTCCTGAGCTGGTACAGTCTGTTAGGTGGAGGTCACACCAGCAGAAGATGTGGCTGCTCTTCATTTCGTGGCGCAGCAAAGCTCCCCGTGGTGTTTTTCATCAGTTATTTGTACACAGGTGGGGTGGAGAACGAGGCTGGAAAAGCCCGGGAGAAGTGATGGATGCCTGCTGCCACTGCAGAGACCCCTTTTCCCAGGAATTACCCAGCGTTTCCACGTTTCACCCCCTCAGAGCTGCCTTTCACCGAGCGAGGAGCGTGGAAATGAAGCGATCAGCGTGTCTCCGTAATTAAGGTGGCAGCTCGTGTGTGCTCAGTAGGTTTGGGCTGAAAGGAGGTATATTTTAATTATTAGCATCCAATTAAATATTGAATCAAGTTCCATTATTGAAGGGGGATTTCGTGGCTCTCAGGGACCCTCCAAAGAGTTAATTAAAGAGCCTGCACACTTGTAGACATGATGTGTCAGTGCCTCCACTCCCTCCAACGCTGCCGCAGATCCCAAGGCAAGGAATGCAGGTATTTTCCACTCTGGGAGCCCGAAACGGGATTTTTTCTGCGCTCTTTGAGTTACAAAGTGTCAGTCCACCTAAAACAGCAGGAATCTTGGCATAAACTGCCAAACAGAAAGCTGCCCCATGCTGTGGCCGAGCAACTGATTCCTTGAAATCAAGCACACGCCAGCCCGAAGCCAGAGCAGCCTCCACAGCATGGAGACATCCTCACGTTGGGAAGAGCAGCTCCTGCTGCTGAGCCTAATCCCAAAGCCTTATTGTAAGGCTCTCACCACGTCAGTCCTGAGCTTTTCAGAAGCACTGACAGTGGGTCTGGTTTACTTAGGAACTGACCACAGCCTTGGGTGTCCACGCAGTTTAATTGCTGGAATATTCCTGATTTTTGATTGATGCCGAATAGCCCAGTCCTAGGCTTGGAATAGGTGGGTTTTCCCGGGTTAGTACAGTTTGGGGATCATGTTTTAGGGATAAGAGTGTTCAATCCTGGCAGTGCAAGCCATTCCATACCAGCAGCAAGGAGAGAACAGTGCTTGGACCTTGCAGCTTCTCAAATAGATGTGGCTGGGATTGTAAAGCAGGTTTTGGAGGTGCAGAATTACCCAGTAGAGGTTTTTGGCCACTGAGGACCTGCCACACCTGTCAACATTTAAGCCTGGCCTAAACGTGCGACATCAGGGGGCGGAAAAGCAGCTCCATGTGCCGCCTGGAAAGCGGCCAATCCTCTCCTTCGCTGGGGAGGGGGATGACGTGGTCCCAGCTGGCCGTCAGTCCACGAGTGGCAGCCGTCAGGCTGATGGGCAAATGAACTCCAAATGGAGTCCTTGTCATTAAGGGAAGATCCATGGATGAGACAGAGATGGGGAAATAGTCCACGGGGGGGCAATTCCTGAGGCAGCCCCATCAGGCAAATAGGATTACTGGTAATGATGAGATAATTCACTAAGGAGTCCTGTCAGATTGAAGTGACCCTCCCAGACAACCAGGGAAAGTGAGGGAAGAGGGGAGAGAGAAATCCCTGCTGGGTCTTGGCCTTCGTTCACTGCCCAGCACTGGGAAACTGGGTGGACTGGGGGAGGTGATTCCAGTTTTCTGCAGTGAACTTCTTCCTTTGCTCTTGAGAGAAGCCCTAACTTTTGCAAACATTACAGGCTCAAACTGAATTTACCCCCAACGGATAATTTGTCTGTGTTTTTAAACCTTCTGTTATTGCCACGGCCCATCTGTGACACATTCATCCTCAGAGAAAAATCCACCCCCGGGGAACCAACACAAAACACAGCCAAGTTCCACGGGCAGCATGGGTGGGAAAAGGCTCTAAATCCAAATACGTGACCAGCCAGACTCTCCAAAATCCAGGAATTCAAGAAAAATCTGCCCTTTCCCAATCCCCAACACAAAGAAATTGTGCACAGGTAAGTTGGTCTGAAATTAAAGTCACAGCAGTCTCTTCACTATTGTGTAAAGGACTTACATTTAAAGTCCTTTAAAGCTCTCCCAACACTGAATAAATCTCTTCCTCTGTTCTCCATAAATGTATTGGCAAATAAAAAGGGTTCTTTGACCTTGGTTCTCTGAAAAGGAATTTAATCATTGTTTTAGTGAAAACAAAGCTAAAACCACTCTGAACAGAGGAGTTATTGCTTTAGTTCCCAGCACTCAGGGCTGTTCTCATTAGAAGGATACACAGGCAGCAATGACAGAGCAAGTCATGTCTCGGTTCACGCCAGCAGAAACCAGAACACTTTTTTGGTGACAGCCTTTTCGAGTGTTTGGGGAAAGAGAGAGGATAATAATTAGATTCCTAACACTTTAATGGTGGCTGTTGCAGCGTGGTTTGTCTTCAAGAGGAAAATCAAGTGCCATTCAAGCCTGTTGCACTTTCAGTCATTCTGTTCTCAGCTCTGCCCCTCGTTAGGGGGACCCACCACAGATCAAATGGGGATGGACAGAGACAGCTGATGTGAACCAAACGACCCTCACTTGGTAAAGAGCTGTCAGAATTTGTCATAATTTGAGCAATCTGGGATAGTGGAAGGTGTCCCTGCCCATGGCAGGGGGATTGATGAGCTTTAAGGTCCCTTCCAACCCAAACCATCCTTTGATTCTGTGATAATTAAGAAAAAAACCCCACTGTTTTCTCCATCTTTTATAGATAAAGGGCTATTTCTTGGCCCTTCATCATGGCCTTCTATGGGTCTAAAGCAAAAATTATGGTTCTTGTCCCATCAGACAGTAAAAAGAGGCGAAATCACGATCCTCAAGCCAAACTCCCCAGCCCATCTCTTCCTCTGTATCCTATTCATAAGGAGAAATCTCATGTTTGGTTTATTTTCCCTTCTTCATCAGCCAACTTGTTTGAGGAGCAGAGAGACTCTCTTTCAGAAGGAGCAAACAAATTGCTCCCATTTAAAATTCTTCTTCATCCGTGACCAACCCCATTTAAAATGCTCTCAGTCTGAGCAGTGGCTTCCCCAGCGGAAAAGGTGCAAAGCAAAGGTTTGGTGCCTTTTTTTTTTTGGTTGTTTGTCTGTCTGCTTCTGTTGTATTTTTTTCACTGGTGTTTTGATGTGTTTTTAATAACACACAGCCATAACTGAACCTTCTGGGGGAAGGCAGCTCACCAGCTGCCACTGTTTAGTGATCTGTTTATCTTCATTTACCTTTCCAGAAAAAAAAAAACAAACAAAAAAACTCCTAAAAAACAAGGAGCACCGTTTGTGTCCTTCCTGTGACCAGAGTCAAGCAGCAGGGATGTGCTTCTTGATGGGCAGAAAGACCTTGAAGGACGTGAGGGGAACAGCTCTTGAACACCTGGTGACCACGTTATTTCCATTACGGAACCGCAAGCGGAGTAGAAACGCTGTGGAGGCACCACAAGCCACAGAGAAGGGGAAGAATTCAACTCATTTTCATCACAGAATGTGATGGGTCTGACCTTCTCCCTGGTCCTACACAGGGCTGACAGCTCTGGCCTGCAGTGGATGTGCCAGTGCAGAGCGGAGAAGGGACTCAGTGCACAGGATTTTTAAGTCACCGTGGATAAAAAAAAAAAAAAAAAAAAGGAAAAGTAACTTTATTTAGGCTTCAGGGGTTATAATGTGATACTGGCTCATAAACCACTTCAGATGAGGGGCTAAACTTGGAGGATGGTGACTCGGATGTGCCCTGTTCTTACATTTACCTCTGCTGGTCAGGACTGGAGACGTGATACGGGGGTAAGAGTTGATCAGCTTGAGCCATTGGCCATTTTTGTGTGTTCTAGAGAGTTTCTGTTACTTGATCACAGCCCCTCTGCATGCCAGTGGCTCTTCCCATTCCCTAAAGGAGGGATAGAACTCACCTCACCCATCGAGGCACCTGAATTAGGTGTCTACTTCCAAGTGTGACTCAAATATCTTTGCAATCCGAGAGGCCCAGAAATATCCCACTTCCCTTCAGCCTTTGTTTCCGAAGGGCTCGGATCACCAGTGGATCCAGTGTCACATCTGCTGGTCCTGTGGGGTTGAACTGGGCACCCCAGGGAGTCTCAGATGGCATTCAGTGATTATCCTTAAGGAAATTCGGTGCCAGGGGAGTCTGTGAGGGCTCCCCTGGTTGCAGCAGGGCCATTCCTCGTGGCATTCCCTGAGCTGTTCTTCTGGTGAGGATCAAACTAAGATTGTTTCACCCTGCTCCTCATGTGTACCCCTGTCTCCAGACATAAATCCAAAATTAGGAGTTCTCAGAGGCTTTGCAATATTTGGAAGCAGGACCCAGACAGAGAATACCCCTCTCAAAACTGATCAGACCTTTGCATGGGGAGATTTTTGTATGAGTTGTCCAAGGGAAATTTAATTGTTGTGGCGAAACAAAAACCTGTGTGTTTACAACAAGGCTGAGGAAACCACTCTGTATATTTATGTAGATGACACGTACATGTCTTCTTGGATGCCCTCCTCTGGCTCTCAGCAATTTCTTCTCTAATTCTGACCAGTTCCTGCCACTGGAAAAGGACAGGGTGAGTTCAGACAGCTTTTAAAGTGACTGGTGGTAAAAGACACAGATCTTAGCTTTGCTCTGAGAGAAAGTTTGCAGTGTGAGTTTTCCCCTCCCAAGCCACCTGAGAATCCACATGGGAATGAGTGAATCCCGGTCACTGGGGAAGGTCTGGCAGGAGTTTTCGGATGTTTTTGAGATGCTGGCACTGCTCCAAGTGAGGATGCCAGTCCACGGGGAAATGAGGGTTCCTGAATTCAGGAATAGGAGGGGAATCACAGGAGGGTTTGGGTTGGAAGGGACATGAAGGACCATCTCATTCCAACCCCCTGCCATGGGCAGGGACACCTTCCACTGTCCCAGGTTGCTCCAAGCTCTATCCAACCCAGCCTTGAACACCTCCAGGGATGGGACAGCCACAGCTTCTCTGGGCAACCTGTGTCAGGGCCTCTCCACCCTCACAGGGGAGAATTTCTTCCCAATATCTCCACTAAACTTCAGTTTGAAGCTGTTCCTCCTTGTCCTGCCGCTACGTGCCCCTGTAAAAAAATCCTTCTCTGGCAGATTTTGCCCTGTCCCCTGGATTCTGCTGCCTGTCTGGGTGTTCTCCCACCCTCCTTACGAAGATGGACAATTCAGAAAGGTGTCAAAGCAGGAATGTGGGATTTCATGCCAAGTGCCTCCCTGGGCTGGCTTTCTCCTGCCACTCCGCCCCCCAGACTGAGTGCCCTGAGAGCCTCAGTACAAGCCTTGAAGCTGAAAAACCTGAGGACTGAAGTGCCTGGTTCCCAGCAAACCTTTCTGCTGGCCTCAACCGGGAGTTCCTGCTGGAACTGCAGCAAAAGGTCTCTGCTGGGGGGAGAAACGCCTTGGAAGTCGAGGGGGAAATTTGTCAATAATTGGAAACCACAGCAATTTAGCAGCAATCCTGATGATTGATTCTGCCAGGCAGGAGGGGAAAGGAGTTGGCTTGGGGACCTGGGACAAATCAGCCTGTCCCTGGGACCTGGGGTGTTCCCACCCTTTAACAGCGGCTGCAGCAGAGCTGGGAGCCATTAATTGACTTTTAGCCCTCACTCTAATCCTGGGGTCTTTTAGATGTCAATTAACCACCAGTAATAGGTGGCTAATTGTGTAAGATGGCCTTTCAAATGAGATGTGAGACAGAGACCCAACCACTCTGTGGTCATTAAGGGTCCTTCTGCCTCTTGCACAGGAGTGGGGAATGCAGAGGGCACTTTTCCAGTGTCTCCCATTACATTACACCCCATGTCTGCATTGGGTCATTTTTTACTGTACATTTTACAATTTTTTTAACCTTTATTATAGCTTTCATCTTGTGCTTTTATCCATCCGGGGGGGGACAGAGTTGTTTTACTGCAATTGTATTTAAAGGTCAAGGCAGAAGCATCTCACAGGTGCCCGTTATGGGGTCTGTCTTTCAATACAGGACAGGGCGAGAAGCCCATCTGACAGCTCCTTCCCTGGGCTGCAAAGTCGGTGAAATCAGATTTAGCAGAGAGCAGCTTCTCCTGCTTGGATATCCCCAGACCTAAATGAGTGAACCAGTTAACACAGGTTAAAGCACAGAGGGAGAGAGAAGATAAATCCTGCACTGCTGATCCAGTCAGTCAGGGGGTTGCCCATGGGGACAGTGGCTGGAGAAGGGTGTCAGAGTCCGAGCTGTTTGCCCACATTCCAAACCACAGGCTCTTGGCAGAGCTGCTGGAAAGCTGTGGAGTCCTGCTGGGAAACCCAGAGCTTGATACAGGGGCATCCTGAACACAGGAGAGAGCAAGGAGGGAGTATCTGGTTTGGGTTTGGCCCTGGTCATCCAACAGGGATCTTTGCTTGTTTCGGGACGGTCAGAGAAGGTACCATGGTCCCAGAATCCATTGGTTTTGGCACAAATAAATTAACAGGTCCCTGCAGGTGAGCAGGGTGTCCTCAAGAATGGAGGTGAGCTCCTGTTCTCCGCCTCTCCCAAACCACCCAGCTCCCCATCAACTCCCCTCACACCCTGCTGTGAGGGACTGGGGCATTCAGCATCACCATTTACCTCTGCAATGACACTTGTGTAAGACTTGGCAGAAATATCTGCCGCCAAAAATGTTGATTTTTTAAAACCTATGTATTCCCCAAAAGCCTCTGGAAGTCAACCAGTCCAGCTGGATTTTGTCACTGAAGCTTTTATGCCCAAGTAGAGCATGGACTTTTCTTTTCTGCTGCAGTTGTAAGTGGAGATGGATGAACTTTCCTCCCCAGAAGCAGATAAATCTCGAAGGTAGGGAGTAAGATTTTTCTAAGCCCTGCAGAAAGCAGGATGTGTCTTCATTTCCCAGCTGGATTTCTGTGGTTGTGAGACCAGAAGGGAGCAACGTTGCAGCTCTCGTTTACCTCTGGAATGCCACTCCTGCAAGAGTCGGAAGAAATTTTTGCCATCAAAAATGCCAATTTTTAAAATTTCTTATGTCCCCCAAAAGCAAGTCAACCAATCCAGCTGGATTTTTTGTCACTGGAGTTTCTATGCCCAAGTAGAGCAGAGACTTTTCTGCTACTGTTGTAAGGGGAGGTGGGTGAGCTCTCCTCCCCAGAAGCAGATAAATTCAAAGGTAGGGACTAAGATTTTGCTAAGCCCTGCAGAGAGCAAGTTGTGCCATCCTTGCAAATCTGGATTTCTGTGGCTGTGAGCTGCAACTCCCGGTCTCATCCAGCTGCATCAAGGCCAAAAATGTCCTCAAACACCCCCCCTCCCCAAGATGTTGCATCTACCACAGCAGACAGATTGCAAGCACATCATTGCAACCCTTAATGTGTTTTCCCAGTGCAAGGAGATCACCACAAAAAGGCTTCAGCCATGAGCAAGGCTTAAGATTCCACAGCATGCCACTCAGCTTGCCTGACAATTCAATCCATCCAGAGTCTGGCATCTTCTGCTTCAGTGACTCCTCATGTTTTGATGGCAGGTTGGGGACAGGGCAGGACAAGTGACGCCAACATTCAGGTGTGAGACTGATAAGAAAATCGCTGCAGGAGAAGTGACACCTGTATTTAAGGAGCATTTTCCCAGCGTGGGGGGAGGGTTGTCCTGCAGAAAGTGGAAATGAAAAGTGTAAACTGCTTGCTGAGTGGATATTATTGTCTCAGTAATTCCCTTTCTCCGCAATTGCACCTGTAGGGTCTTGAACAGGCGGGAATTTCTGCTGAATCCTGCTTTGAGCTGCTGCAGAGGGATTGTTTCAGCAGGTTCAAAGGCAGAGGGGAAGCAGCAGGAGCCCACAGACCTGTATTTTCACCTGGTCTTTGCTGTGAAGCCCTAAACCTGATTGCACAGGGCCTCAGGTCCCTTCCTGCAGAACAGGAGTGAGAGATGAGAAGGGAATTTGCAGGGATATGCAGGATATGCCAGTGTGGGAACAGGTTCCCTTTCCCGATTTTCAGTCCGTGCTGCTTCAGACATCACAGCACCATTCCTTCCCTTTCTGTGGAGGAGATTGGATTCAGGGTCACCTTACAGACAGAGCCATGTGGAAAAATAGTATCTTGGAAGCAGAAGGAAGACGCAACAATCCTGCACGGCTGCAGGAGGAGAGGAAAATCTGAGATAGGATGTTGCTCTGATGCTCTGAGGGATCCAAATCCCAGTCCTTCCTGGGCCAAGACAGCCCCAGGTCACATCCCAGCTGAGTTCCTTGGTATCTAAAGTAGAAAACGTTTTCTTTTCTCTTTCTAAGCTCTCTGGGGAGCATTTCAATGGCTTTGTTCTCATCCCAGCACAGAACGAAACTTTATTTTATGCTGGAATTATTTCCTTGCACAGACAAATCCTTGATTTCTGTCTGCCTGATGTTCATGTTCTTTCCTAGTACCCGAATTTGTAGGAACAGGTTTAATCCTTCACGGAGCAGGAGGCCTAAAGGAGGAGAACAAGCTGTGTCAGAGCGCTGGGAAGCTGAGGAGAAAACTGGAAAGCCTTTTAAAAGTGAGATCCCAGGCTGGGGAGGTACAATACAAGGTGAGGGTCTTTCTGAGACCCCCTGGGCTGCACACAGTCCCAGTTTAACCAGAGGATTGAAGCCAGCAGAGGGGTAATGCTGGTCTCCAGTGTCCCACCTGAGTCAGCTCTGCAGAGAGCACAGGGACGACAAAGCAGCCACTTCACCTGCTCCTTCTCTCTCCTCCCTGGGGCCGGCAGGGCTGGATACAGGACACTTGAGCTGGCACTCCATGAAAGACCTCTGGCCGGCTGTTTGCCCATCCCAGCCCTCACCCGAACGGCTTTCAAAGTGTCCTGGCCATTAAGGGCCCCCTTTGAGGTGAAGTCCCTTTCAAGCGTTCAAAACAACATTCCCGGCGTGATGCAGACGGAGAGGGAGACGGTGAGGGCAGCAGAGGTCAGGGAGGGCACGATATCCTGCACCTCTGAGACCTCTAAAGCATCTCTGCCCAAAGACAGGGCCCAGCCAGGGCCACAGATGAAACCGGAGAGGGAGGTTTCACAGAGTCTGATCCTGCTTTAAACCCTTCAGAAGTTTCTCCCCGAACACGGATTAAAACCAACAAAAATAACAATGCAGGGAGAAAGCGTGAACCGCACAAAACACCCTCTGAAGAAGGAGACAGCGGCATTAGCCAGGTAGGGCTGCCTGAGCTGGTCTTAGTGCTTTGGGGGGCTTGGAATATCTTCCTCACACACCACACACGTACATAAACACACATCCCTATAAGCAGTGATAGTGTTTTGTAATTAAAGGTGCCCCACAGCAAGTCTGTGCTCAACAGAATAATACTATAATCTTTACAAATGCCTTTGCTCCCTTGAAAAGATGCAGCTAAGTCAAAGACTAGAGGCATAGGGAAAAAATAATAGCACCAAAGGCACTCAGGATGCAATAAAACAGAGGATTAGATCTACATTACTTTCATTACATTATATTGTATTTTTATTATTAGGTCCACAGTTATCATTTAATCTTATAGCTGCTGTGTCTGATAGAGTGGAACAAAAACAAATGGAATTCATCCCCCCACACACACACACCAAGGAATTGGAGATTAAGGAAAGATTAACATCACGTGTAAATGAATGAAAAATGTAAATGGGAAGAGAAAAAGGCAGGGAAAGGAGGTGTGCCGGGGCTGGGGAATGTGGGGAAGCCACGGAGATGGGAGGCCAACTCTCCCTTATCTCTTATCTCTGCCCTCTTTCCTGTGGCAGGAGGGAGGACCAGGGGCCTGGAGGGAGAAGCAGGGACCTCAGGTATCCCTGTGCATCCAGGAGCGATGCTCTGAGCTGAAGGTACGAATTTCACTTGCTCTGAGGGTCCCCTTGGGACGGAAACAGGACTCAAAGCACCACAAAGCTGGCGGGGACGCTGTGGAGAAACCAGGGTTCACCTCACTTCTCCCTTGTCTGGCTTACAGAGGGATCAATTCAGAGCTTGAGGGGTTTAAATCTCCTCTTTCCTACCTTGTCCCTCCTCAGGAGGAGGCAGAGGGGGCACAGCCAGCAAGGTGTTTCCAAGAGCGATGACCAGGCAGCACTCGGGCTGCTCCATCCTCCTCTGAGAGCACACCCGGCGCGTGAGGCTCAGCACAGACTAACCATGTTCCCTCTTTTGCGGGATTAATTCCTGGAGGAGAGGAATGGCTGACAGAATCCAGGTATTTTCTTGGCCGCAATCCTATTTACCGAGAGCATTCACGAAGGATTTACAAACCTAAAGGGGGATTTAAAGGGAATTTAAGCACCTGAGTCTGAAACGGCAAACCTGAAAATCCCCACTCATCCAGCCCCCGATCCCAAAGGTTCCTGAGCTACACAGGTACCATTTTTCCCCCCTCAAAGCTCTGCCCATAGGCAGGTGCAGGAGATCCTCAGTCGTGGCAAAGCTGAGCAGCTCCGAACCAGAAATCCCCCTGCTCTTTTATTTTACTTACCATGAGCATCCCTTTATCCATCAGCAGTTCTGAGACAGCCTCAGGCACTCCGAGACGGAGCTGTTGCCGGTTTATTTTAAAAATAAAGCAACTCCCTTCTTCCCTCCATCCCTGGAATAGCTTGGGAGAGCGTTTTGGGCTCTAGAGGCCCAAATCATGGGCCTGAATCAAACCTGAATCAAACTCTTCTCTGCTGCTGCACACAGAGAGTATAAATGAAGTTGAAGTGGAGGTTTTTTTCCCATTTTATCATAGTAATGAGGGAAAAATGCCCCATCCTGAGTCCCATCAAGCTGATGATTGTGAAGGTTTAAGGTGCCGTTTTGGGACGTGACGGAGGTGGACATGGATGTTCTCAGGTCAAAGGAGAGCATAAGCCGTGTCTTTGAGTATCCTGGGAAAAGGGAAGTCCTGAAGAGGAGAGAGGAGTCCTGCAGCCCATCTCAGTGCTCCCTGGGAAGCAGGGAGAAGGTGGTGGGAAGAGGGGGATGAAGATATCCCTGTGGACAGCCATGAGGGAGGAGGAAGGAACCTCACTGTGGACATCACAGCCCTGCCAGGGAAGAGCTCAAAGTGGTGACAATTCATCATAACCCCCTCTGATTGTGTTCAAAGCAAAGCTTTAACCCTGGTGTGCTCACTGTCACTGTGAGCAGCCCAGATAAAATGGGACACACCAGGCAGAGCATGTTATTAACAATACTCTTCTTTAGAAATCAGATAATCTGGATGATTGGAGTGCTCAAGTATTAATTAGGCTAACAATAAACACTACTTTTTGCTCCGGATACGTAGTTTGTTCCCTTCAGCCCATAACACATTTATTATCATAATTCTTCTGCTGCTGAAGATATGATTTCTGTTCAGGTATTTCATGCCTGGCAGGAGGATCTGATCTGCACTCACCCAGGGCATCTGAGCTCCAGGAGAGACCTCTGTCCTCAGCATTTCCTCTGGATAAGTGCCTGTGGATGGCATCACGAGGTGCCTACCTTCTTCTCCACCCAAGGTTATGGCTGGGGTTCATCTGAGTCAATATATACAACTGGAAAGGAGACATCTCCATCTCAGCCCGTCACCCTCAGGTGCTTTCACAGTCCTGGAAGAAAAGAAAGGAGTTTTCAGGGTGCTGTTTGTCTGTCTCGGAGGTGGATGTGACAAAAAGATGCGTCTTTTTCTCCTTGTGCTGTAAGAAAACCAAGGGGTTACTTACCCAGGCACGGAATTACAGTGCAAACATCTGAATTCAAGTGTTGCTTTTGCCTCCTTTATTCTGCTCCCGCATCCCATCAACAAGGACCTGCAGGAGTGAGCACCTCTGGCTCTCTTTTTGCACAAAATCCTGAATTCAGAGCAGGTAGAAGCACCAGGAACTTCTTGTGGAAGATGATTGTGGCTGCCTCATCCCTGGAAGAGCTCAAGGCGTGGTTGGACAGGGCTTGGAGCAACCTGGGATAGCGGGAGGTTTGGAAGCAGGGAGGTTTGGAACTGGATGAGCTTTAAGGTCCCTCCCAATCCCAATTATTCTGTGATTCTGTGCTTCTGTGATAAACATAATAAGGAAACAAGGCCAATCAGGAAAATCCCTCCCCCCAGATTTCCAAATCTCTGCCTTTCAGCAGTGCCCAGGGCTGCATCCAGGATCAGGAGCCCCTCGGTCTCCCACTGAAAACGCTGAGATGTGTTCATGAACACAGCAAATATTTTCATCTCAGTTAGAAAACAACTATCAGGGAACTGAAAGGGAAGGACAACATTCAGCCAGGCAAGGTGACACAGTTTCTTGAATCATTCAGCAAGCTGAGAGCTAAAAAAACTTTATAGCAGTCGGACACCGCATGGGGTAAAGAAGGACGTGTGAAGTTTTAGCTCACTTAAAGTCATCTGGAAGTGCAGTGAGGATCTGGTCAAAACCCCACTGAAATCAGCCAGAGCCTTTCGACAGGGTTCTTTCCCCCGAAGAATAAGTGCTGCAAAGACAAGCCTGCAAGTTTCAACTACAGAGAGCTGCAAATCACAGGGCCATCAAAGTTTGGAAACCCTCTGAACGTCCCTCCCTCCAGCAATTACTGCTCCGCCAGCTTTTGTACTGCGGGCAAGTGTTACTTACCTGAAGTTCTGTTGGCAAACACGTTTCTCCGTGTGACTTTCCAGGCGCGGGCAGGAATATAAAAGCAGCAGCCCAGATGTGCTCTGGTGGGCGTCGCTTCCTGGGGCATGGAAATCCCTGCAGCGCTTCCCCCGGAGGGTTGGAAGGAGCTCTGAGCCGCTACAGGTGTGGTGGATTGGGGCGGTGGGACCAGGGAGAAGGGAGCAGGGGATGGGGAGAGTGGGAGTGAAGAGACCGAAGACCGAGGAGGAAGAACCTCCCGGAAGAGATCTCAGGGTGGTGACAACTCCTTGTCGTTGCGCTCACGTCCGTCCGCGGATGCAGAGGGATGTTGGCAGGGTGATCACACCAGAGGAAACGTCTAAATGCTGGTAAACATCCTTATATAGCAGGTTTAATGTTATTATAACTATTATATATACAACTATTGAGTCTCCCGTGTGTCAGCCTGGGTTATGAGTGCGGCTCAATGAACTCCCACACTGTGGTTAGACTGGCTACTAATAATTTATTGGTTTCCTTTGCACGTGCTCTGCTCCATCTCCCACGCAACAAAAGTCCGAGTGGAACACAAGGACCATTCCAGGCCATTCCTGAAGGAGCAGGGAGGGCAAATGACCCAAAAAAACCACAGCTGAATTCCACAGTGCAGGAGGAAAAGGGAGCCCTGGTCTCTGGGCACCTGCAGCAAAGAGCAAGAGCATGGAACACCGGGGGGATGTGAATATTTATTAGAGAAGGAATGACCTGATAGCTGAGAGTGACGTGGAATAGCTGAAATTTTCAGGCATTATTTTTTTTTTATTAGTATTTAAGAAAGGAGAGAAAAAGCAATAGAGGGGAAAAAAAAATGTTGAAAATGTAAAGGTGAAAGGTAACTTCTCCCAGGAGATATCAGTGGCAGTAACTGTCACTTTTTTAAAGAAGTGAGGGAGTAAGAACAGCAAAATAGAAACAGGCTTGACAAAGTGGGAAACAAATGTGAAATAATGCTGCTTCCTTGGTAGACAGACCCAGCAGCAATGAAATAAATATTGGCTCTTGCTGAAAGAGTCTATCAAATACATCTCAGCAAGCTCCAGTGCCATAGGAAAAAAAATAACAAGAGACCAAGGGAAAATAAACCCCCAAAATTATATATTAATTTGGAAAGAAGGCTGCAAATTTAACACAAATATAAAGGAAACCCACAGCTATGGAGCAGTGAAACCAAGGAGTTTGATACAGAGAGTGAATAGAAATTAGTTGACAACAACAGAAGAAAGATCTGGAAATGACTCAAAACAAGAGGGTGACAAAGGGAAGAGCAAGTGCATTGTTTGATTGGGATGGAAGATATATATCCTATGATGCAGAGAGGGCAGAAGGTGGACTGTATGTTCAGAAAGAGGAAGAAATGTCTATCTTTTCATTAAAAAAAAAGAAAAAAGAAAACAGAAAGGTTGTGATCACATAGATAATAGAATTAATTATGAAATTTGTGTAGAAGAAAGAGCCCAGAGAGAGGACCAGATGAAGGGGGTGTGGAGGTAACACAGGTGGATCTAACCCATCAGAACCTCAAGGAATCAACGGGAATCCTTGAGGAAGTGGCTCTGAGCAGGTAACTCATCTCATTCAGCATTTCAGGGGTGGCAGGTGAGGTCCCAGAGGACAGGAGAGCAGTGAGAGAAGAGAGAAAACCGAAAGACCAGTCAGCCTAATTTTAGTGCCAGGGAAGATCTTGGAGGAAATAATAATAATAATAATAAGTTATTATAATAGTTATAATACTATAAATGTCAGGCTCAATGGGAAAACAGTTGATTGTGTATCAAAAGGTGATCCCAAAAGAAGTCGGATCCTGTCAAGTCCAGCCTGGAATTCGTCTCTTTAATATTTCCTGATTCCACAAAGAAGTTGACACCTCAGAAAACATTCCGAGGTTTAGATTGGTAAATAGGAAAGTGTTTTCTCTGAAAGGGTGGTCAGGCATGGGAATGGGCTGTCCAGGGAAGTGGTGGAGTCACCTTCCTGGGAATTGTTTAAAAGATGTGGCCCTTGGGAATGTGGTTTAGTGGTGGACACAGTGCTGGGTTTACAGTTAGAATTGAAGATCCTAAAGATCTTTATCGACCTTAACAATTCTACGGTTCCACCTACAAAAATACACCTTTTACCCCCCCAAAATGTTTTCCCATCTCACAGATCTGCATCAGCACCCACACACTGTGCCAGTTCGACCTTCCACAGCACAAGAAGTAAATCCACCTCTCTCTGAGAGGGAGGAACAAGTCCCAGGGGTCACCTGCACATTCTGTCTGAGCTCCTGTAACTGCTGTCACTCATGATCTTGTCAGGTGTGGGCTTCTATTTTTACAGCAATAGAAGTGGCCACAGACATCCGTTTTCCCTGCTCTCATGTCCCAAAGAAATCTCGAGGGGGGGAAAGGGGAGTGAGGAGAAGAGAGAAGTTTGGGATTCTAACGAAAAAAGACACGTGGCCCCGTGTTTTAGGTCATCTTGCCTTGTCTCTAAGGCCCCTTGGTGGGATCAGAGAAGGCACAGAACGTCTGGGGTTGCAGCAGAGGTGGAACCTCCTCCTTTCCTTTGCCCCTCTTCCACCTGGAACTCATTTCAGGAGATCAACACAAGGCATCCTTTGACAAATTAGCTTCTGGGAGCCACCTTCTTTACTGATTTAGTGCATTCCTGTTCCATCTTTGACCCCGGGAATTGTTGCACCATGAAGAATTGCCCACTGCAGCATCACACCCCAGAGAGCAGCTCTGCCCTCTGTGACCACTTCTAAGCAGGAATTTTGGGACTGGTGTGGTCGCTCAGGAGGTCTCTCCTGGTTCTTTGTCCTCTCTTCCCTTGTCATGAGTCCAGACAGGAGGAGGTAGATGGATACTTACAGTCATGGGAACTGAGTAGCTTTGATTCTGAGGCTAAAGGAAAAAAAAACCTAGTCCAGGGTTTTTGTTTCCCTGACCATGCTGGCTGGATATTTCTCTTTTAAATATGTCAAGGACTTCTTTCTTTTTTTTTCTTTTTTTTCTTTTTTTTTTAACAGGGGAAAAAGCAACTGAATTACCTTCTTGGCTTAATCCTGGCCCACTCCTGGTTTACAGGAAGAAAACAGACAATTTTTGAGGTGAAGACCTGCCCATTTCCTGTACAGCCACATCAGCACAGCCTTTGAGGAAAAGAGTCACTGGATCACAGAATAATGGAATGCTTTGGATTCTAAGTGACCTTCAAGACCATCAAATTCCAACCCCCTGCCATGGACAGGGACACCTTCCACTAGCCCAGGTTGCTCCAAGCCCCGTTCAACCTGGCCTTGGACACTTCCAGGGATGGGCCAGCCACAGCTCCTCTGGGCAACCTGTGTCAGGGCCTCACCACCCTCTGTGCAAAGAATTTCTTCCTAATATCTAATTCAGATGCAGAAGGGTAAGAGATGACTTCAGAGTCATTTCTCTTCCTTGAGATGCCCCCATCAAAGCTGACCAGCCCTGCTCCATCGCCAGGAGGACAATCCTGTCACCCTAAAGCAGGCACACTGGCCCAAAAGAACCAGGATTTAGGGAAGTCTCCACTGTCTCTGAAAGGATCCAAGGGCAACCAGCTCAGCTCTCACTGCCTACACTTAATCACCCAAATCCCACCTGGAGCGAGTGTGTGGCTCTGTTTCCCCTCACAGTTTAAAAGGTCCATGTAATTTCCAAGAATAGCAGCAATAGTTGTTGCCTTTTGCTGATAACCCAGCCATGTATTATTTTTTCCCAGCACCAATAAGGGTTGTTCTGGTTTCCCTTGTACAGGACTCTTTAATCTTTGGTTTGACCTCAAAAGACCTGCCAGTGTTAGCCCATGAAATCAGCTTAACAATTTTTCCCCGTCCTTTCGCTCCTGGTTTATGGAAATAATTTCCCCATTGGTTCCACTTTCCTCCTTCATCCCCTCAATTCCGCTGTCGTCGTCGTCGCTGTCGTTGTTGTTGTTGGTTATTTCTGCTCCTCGCCCCCCTCCCCAGCAATTCCAGTTCCCTGCAGAGAAATTACAGCTTGCAGTAATAATTAGTTTGTGGTGTTATCTGCTTCTGTCCCTCTAATAGCTCTCCAATAAAGCTGTCACCCAGCGCTGACCGGCTCGTGTAATCAGAGTAACATGAAAATACCCTGCCCCGGCTCTGCCGGCGGTTTTTCTTGCTCTGCTTCCTAAATCGTGTTTGTTAATCGGAAAACACAATTAATTTTCCTTTTTCTTCATCTGCAGCTTCGTGGTTTGTTTTTCCCCCCCCCTTCCGAGATGAGTTTAAGATTGTGTCCCTACTTATTTGGTTGTTTCCTGCTAAAGAAACCACCCTCAATCCTTGGCAGGATTTTGAGTGGCTTTGTTTGCTTGTTTTTTACCAGTTATCCTGATTTCGTTCTGACTGTGACCGAAACCTGTTCTGAAAACTTTTTGCACTGCTTTTGAACTCGTCCCAAAGCATCGTGACAGACCGTGGATCCCTGGAATCTGTTCTCACTCCATCACTCACCTGTCTTGGCACACAGCTCCCAGAGTCTTGGTTCCATCTCTGACTTCTTCAAACTCCTGCTCTGACCACTTTAAAGCCTCGGTCAGGATTTTCAAGCAGGTGTGGCTTTCACAAGGAAGCAATTTGAGGAAGTTCTGGGTCTTTTCAGTACAAAATGTGTTCCTTTGAGACCAAAATGTGCTTCCTGTGGATGCCAGGGATTTCAAGGTTTTCTGAGATCAATCCTCCCTTGGAGAAGTTACCTGAAAGCCACCCCAAACTGGGGCATGTGCCTGTGGTGTCCTGCTGGAAGGAAATTGGTTGAGCTGGGATTAAAATCTGGGCCTAACCAGGATTAAAAGGCTCATCTGGGCTCCAGACGAGGCAGGGGGAGTCATCCATGAAGGAAGGCATTTGCGTTTGCCATCGATTAAGCCGCTTTTTATTTCACGGGTAATGGCAATTAACTTGCGGAGTGATTAACCAAGGAGGTTTCCCTTGCCAAGGAATCCAGGGCACCAACTGCTCCTCAGGTCCATCCCCTGGAAGAGCTTCCAGAAATAGTGTCATCACCAATCCTGTAGGGAAGAGTGGTGCACTAACCAGGGTTCACCCTGGGTGATCCCAGGTGTCTAAATTAAGGATATGGTGTCATTTCTCTCATAATCAGGGAAGTGGGATGTGCATTTCCGCAGGAGGATTCATCCCGCCGAATTTTAGGCCCAGGAGACCTGGATGTGAAGCCCACAGGGCTGTTTGTGTCTGCCCAGATGAGCTTTGGATCAAGTATTGAAAAACACAGGAGCCAAACACCAAGTGCAATCACATCCTTAAGCCGAGGAAGTCTCCCAGAAGAGCCATGGAGATGGTCCATGGAGATTCCAGCAAAAAAAAAAAAAAGGGGCCAAACATCCTCTGCTGCAAGACCATCACAGATGGGACCACTGAGAGGAGCTGAGCGGTAGTTCCTGATCACACCCAGAGTGGTGGAAGAACATTTCAGAGCTCCCCACTCCAGCAGGGATTGATGCCTGGAAAACCCCCGAGTCTGGGAGCACTTTTGGAGCAGGACTACGGGAATTTCTTCCTTCGAAATTGCACAGCTCAGCTGTCAGATGGGAGCCATATTTCAGGAAACCACTTACGGAAAATCTGCTGAGTGAAACGTCAGGAGGGTTTGCTTCAAATTCAAAGTAGTTGCAATGAACTGAGAGACAAATTATTATTCCACACCACAATTATCCACTTGGTTGCTGTTACAGCCCCCACCAGCTTTAAAAGTCAACACCACTCTGTCCTGGTGCTAAATAAACTAAGGAGCAGAGAAAGTGGACTGAAAATGAAAAGCAGGAACAATTTCCAGAGGGACAGGGCACTTATTGAGGCAATGTGTTGTGTGTGCACGGGGCAGGGCAGCAGTGCTCCAGAATGATCACAGGATGAGTTTCTGGAAGATATGGGATGAAATCAATGGGATGAAAACATGAAGGAAGTTTCAGCATGAGGCTGTGCTCCTCCTAAAACACGTGGGGTAAAATTGGAGAGCCTGGGAAAGGCCCCAGAAGGGCTCAGAAAAATAGATCCTGCTGGGAAAGGGGATAAGACTGAGAAGTGATTTGGGAATGGACTCCAAGAGGCAAAAAAAGTTCCTTCACAAACAAATGCTGAGAGTGGATCTCCACGGAGGACACAACAATGAGCTTAAGTGGCAGAGAGAGAAGTGCAGGGAGAATATTTAATGCTCAAGAAGATGCCTTTGACAGGTGGAAAGATTCTGCAGGTTAATGAAAGCAGGTTCTAGGTACAAACCCCAGGGTAGGATGGACTCTGTCCTGGGGCAGAGGAATAGGACAAAATGAAAAAAAAAATCTGCTTTTCTTGGTTGTCTTTAGGCTTCTGCTGCCTGACCTAAGGATGCCAATAATGTTCATCAGAGGTTGTGCCTTCAAGATTGATCAACTTGTAGTGATCAGTGAACAAGGCACGAAGATTTCAACAGTCATGACGCAGTCCAAGAGTCCAAAGGGTTGGAGCCATTGAACTAATGGACAAGAAAGTACTGGATAATAAAATTCCTGTGTCTTGCTGAGAATTTTGGAAGGTATTTCCTCAGATCAACAACACAACTTCTGCAGAGTCCCTGTCCAGACAACGAGAGGGCAACAAATCCACTAATTCAGGAGGATGCTTGCCTGCATCTGAATGTTGTCACCCCGTGTTAGTTCTCCCAGTTTCTCTTGGAATTCATCCTAACTCACCTTCCCTGCTCGTTCTTTTCCAGCATTGCAGGCTCGGGGCAAAGATAACATCCCGGAAATCAGCTTCAGGTTGTGATTACAATATATATTGGTTTATAAATCCCATTGTTTAGCAGGGCAGCCTGCAGGCAACAGTCACAGGGAAAGGGGGAAAGGAATCAGATTAGAAATCAGGTGGAACAAAGGAGGCCTGGAATGAAAACACGGGGGGGAAAAAAGAGGTGGTCGAGACAGAAGTGGAAAAATACCACACGTGGTCCTTTAAACACTGAGGTCAAATTCAGCCTGGACTGTATTTCTGTGGTTGTGAAAATGTAATGTTTTGGTTTTTTTTTTAAAAATACCAAAACCTTAAATATAATAAAAAATATTTTAAAAAAATCAAAAAGTTCCAGGATTTAGATAGATAATTTCCCCAATAAAATTAAGGGACAGGGATTTTTTTTTTTCCACTGAGTTTAATCTGGAGTCCACAGTAGCTGAGGGTACCAGCCAAAGGAAATGGTCTTAGATAAAACCAGTCTGAGTTCTGGTGGATTTTTTTTGTTTGTTTATTTGTTTTTTCCTCTAGGTTTGTTTCTGGGTGGGGTTTTTTTGGAGGGCTGGGATGGGATTGGCCAAGCTGAATGGACACCTCTCTCCTCTCCTGGGATGGAAAGTCAGTAATTCAGTGGGATGAGCCAAGCTGAGATAGATCAGGAGGAAGATCAGCCTCAGTCCCCTGATGAGGGAGCACAGATTAATACTCACAAATACTCCCAATACCCATCAATTAAGGGTGACAGGAACACTCTTGCAGTCTGGGTTTGTCTGTGATGGCCAGATTTTGGCAATCAGCTTGATAAGTGCCTTGAAATGTGGAGGGAAAAGCGTTACTGAGCAGCTGAATCCACCAGGAGATGCTGCTCAAATCCACAAGAAATGTTGGAAAACAGCTAAATGAGGCCAACTTTTCCAGTTTGTGACTGTTTGATGAGGAAGTTTGGACTAGTTCTGTCCTTCTCTGTTGGGCAGACAAAGGCATCTTCAGGCTTATCAATTCCACCACCTCAATGCATTGTAGATTTCACAATTTCTTACAATTGTCATCTTATGTCATCTTTGTTATGATGATCCGAGGATTAAATGTTTCTCCACTCAGGGACCTGTGGAAGAAACTTTGGTCAGAATAGTCAAAATTTCCCGTTTTCAAACAGCTGGAGGCACCTCTGGAGATGGTCCACTCAGATCCCACTGCTCAAGCAGGATCAGGTCATTGAGGGTTGTGTTTCTGATTGGGATTTGGATGTCTCCATGGATGGAAAGTCCACAATCTCTCCAGATTACTGTTTGGTCACACTCTCAGCCAAAAGGTTTCGATTTCTTTATCTGTTTAAATGGAATTTCCTGTGCTCCAGTTTTTTTGGCCCTGTCACTGGGCACCACTGAGAAGACTTTGGCACCTTCTCCCCTGGCACCTCCCAGCAGGTATTTGTGCATATGGAGAAGATTCCCCTCACTCTTCTGTTCTCCAGGCTGCACAGACACAGCTCTTTCTCCTTTCATGAGAGGTGCTCCAAGCTCATCCTGCTCACAGAACTGGGCCCACCACTCCGGGTGTGCCCCATCAGCTCTGAGAAGATGGGGAGGGACCTAAATTTAAAAAAACAACCCCAAGCCAACAAACAGACAAACATAAAAACCCCCTCTTAATTTGCTTTTCGCTGCAGCAGCACGCGCTGTCCAGCTGCTCACCGAGATGCTCACGAGAGAAATTGCTATTCCAAGTCACTGGAAAGTGGGGGGTTTTTATTTTTCTTCATCTCTGTCCCGTGATTCAGAGCAAAGGCACGGTGGATCTGCCGCAGACAACACAACCTGTGCAGTAAAACAGACCAATCTTACAGAAGTGGAGCTTTTCTACTCCCTGCAACCCTTGTTTGAAACCCACTTGCCCTCAGAGGAAAGAGACTGTAAAACATCTGAGGCTGAGCTGCAGAACCTCTTTCTTTATTTCAGCTCAGAATGACCAGATTCTCAGCCCAAAGATTCCAGCTCCAATCTCTACGCAAAACTTTTCTTCCCTGCCTGAACAGCTACAAAAGTCAACCAATTTTTTTTTTTTTTTTTTATATCCAGGGATACTGTAAAAAAAAAGCTGGCTGATAGGGCATGGAGATTTCTGATTGCTTCAAGCATTTTGGGAGACGTTATTGCTGCAGCTGCAGCTATCTTGCCTTAAAGACTGCATTTAAATCTACTCCATAAACGACCTTTTTAAGGGAGAGGCTAAAGGAGATGGCAGGGAACTGATTTTAAATTCGCTCTTTAATGTTTATAACCCAAACACAACAACGGCGGGGGGCACAGAAAAACGTCTCTGGATGTTTTTTTTCACCTGCCAGGCTCAGGAAAAGCCTCATGCTCATGCTGAAAACGTTTGTCCAATTTGCATTCAAGGCTTTTCCCAGACTTCCTGTGAATTTTGGGCATGTACAGCCTCACAGGGGTGACCCAGCCAGCAGGCACGGACCCCTCTGCCCTTTGGCAGATGGCACTGAAACCTCCCAGCCCCGTGGCAGAACCAGCATCGTGGAGTCAACAGCAGGTCTCTCCTCAGGGACTGCAGAATGTGCTTCTCCTCTTCCCCAAAAACTCACAGATCTAAAACCAAAGCAGAGCAACTCCCACTTCTAAACCTGCTCCCTCACATGTCTGTATAAGGTTGGATTTTATCCGGATATTTTGGCTTGGAAACCTTCGAGTGACCCACGTGCAAGGTGCTTCCCAACCCTGAGAGAACGTGCAGCCCCTGATCCTCTGCAGCACAAAGGAAGGGAGGAATCAGAGCTGGTACCTCAGCTCATGCACCTGGAAGACGTGGACAAACTTCAGGGCTCACAAACCCTCCGTCAAGAGTTTTTCCAAGCAATTAAAGCCACCAGGAAGAGACCAGATTTCCAGTGGTAAGAGCACGGTCCTCTCCACTGCTGGGAGATCCCTCCTGCTCTCTTCACCAGCTCAGTGAGGTTGACAAAATGAAAGACCAGGCATGGGAAAAAGAAACTCCCTTGTCTTGGGTAACGGCATGTCCTCAGGAGCAGAAGAGGAGGTAGGATGGGTAGCTGACAGCTAATGGCTGATGAACATCTCAGGAAAAGATGAGGCCCTGGCAGGGGTTGCCCAAAAAAAGCTGTGGCTGCTCCATCCCTGGAAATTTTCAAGGTCAGGTTTGGATGGAGCCCTGAACAAATTGATCCAGTGGATGGTCTCCCTGCCCATGAAAGGGGGTGGGAATTAGATGATCCTTAATGTCCCTTCCAACCCAAACCAGTTTATGATTTTTTAAGAATCTATGAAATGATTTTTTGTTTCCTCAGCCCTGTTCTCGTCACAGATCTGTTCTCATCCGTGACCTCAGAGCATCATAGTGGCACCCGGAAGCACTGGTTTCTCTTCCAGAGAGTGCTGGAAGAGATCAAATCTTTGGATTATAGACTGGAAGGAGTGGGTGGCAGCTCTGGGCACCCTTGCTTGTGCCACTGCTGCTGTGGGGTCAGCAACCTGAGTCTCTTTCTCCAGAAACCCTGACCTGGCACCTCCTGCCAGCCCTAAATGATTTACAAACCAGTCCTGCCCGAGACACCCACAAACCTGAGCGAGTCAGATGCATTATTTATAGAGATTTCCTTGAATTCCAGATGCTCATCACAGTTCATTTGCATCTCCTTCAGCTCAGCTCGAGATAGCCAAAGGCTGTGCAAGGGCTCGAATTTCAGCCACCTGCCAGGAAATCACGACCAACCTGGCTCTGCTGACACCTGCAAAGGTCACTCACGGTTTGCTCTCCCTGCACGTTCCCGTGCTTCTCACAGACCTCATCTGACCTCACTTGTACAAACACGTGCTTGGAAAATGCTGATGTCTTTGGATAGACCCTCTGCCTCGTTTACCCCGGCAGTGAGTTCAAATAATCACAGAACCGCAGAGTGGCTTGGATTGGAAGGGACCTTAAAGTCCATGTAGTTCCAAGCCCCTGCCACGGGCAGAGTTGCTCTGTGTCCCAGTTTCCCCCTCACTTCAGTGAATCTGATGTCCTTTATTTTCTCCAAACCAACGCCTGCAGGGCTCAGGTTTGGTCTGAAGTACCCAGCCCTGGGTCAGCTATGGAATAATGAGCCAAGAAGGACTTTCAGTGTTGTCTGAAAGAGGGTAAACTCGAGTCATTTCCCCTCATAATCTCATATATTTTCCCTGGATTTTCCCTACTTTGCTTCAGTGCATTTCCCAACACAGCCCACAAGGTGCAGACCTCCCCAGGGCTGGCTGGAACATACAGCCCTTTGGACAGCATATTCCCCTCCTGGCACTTCCCAGACTCCCAGATCTTACAGGTTTTTGGTTTGGTTTGGTTTGGTTTTTTTCTGGGGACTTGATCTCTTGCAGGTTTACAAAGCCAGAGCAGGGCAATGGATTCCATGAATCTCTCCGCTCGAATTTCGTGTTTTTCCGACAGCTCTGAGATGCCACCTGACGTACACACCTTTTCCCAACACCCATTTGTGTGCCTCCCCCCCCTCCAAAAAAGAAACAAACACTGAATCACTGCTAATTGAAAGCAAATTGAGTTTGAAAAAGACAGGAGACATCTGCATATGACGTTGTTTTATTATTACAATTAGGCAAATGAGGTTTTCAAGCAAACTTGAAATAAATTTGGGAGAATTTATGCCAGCGTTAAGTCAAACATAATAAAAAGCCATTAGCAGGGATTTTGTTTTTCTTATTTCTTGCAGCAAAGCAAATCCATTTAGTGCTTTATTGGGACAGGAATGGTGTTGTCTTCAGGCATTCAAAGCTCCTTTACAGAGCTGGGGTTGGCTGGGGAAGATGCCGAGTGTTTTGCTGTGCTCGTGGCTCTTTGGGAAAGAAAGCCCAGATGCAGGAAGCCTAAATTTCCTGCCTAAATTCCCTGTTTGTTTGAGGCTTGGGGAAGGTGAGCTCAGCCACTCAGACAGCTTAAGAAAAGTGCTGTGACGGGAAATATGGAGACTGTAAGGAACACCAGGACTAAGGATTTGTTAGGAATTGAGGCGGGCTGAATGAGGGCTTCAAATGTTCACAGGAATCTGGAATTGTTCCGTGGAATTGCCCCTGAAGGGCTGGAAATCTGGAAATACTGCGAAGATGTTAAAGTGACAGCATCTCCCAGCCAAAACTTGTGCCTGCACACACACAGAAGCACGCGGAGAAAAACCCCACATTAAAGCCAGAGACAGGCTGCAGATGCTTGACAGATCTCTGTGTAAAGGACTGTAAAACCATCTTAAATTTTACTATAAATGATCTCCCTGCAGTAGCATTTATAGTTCCCCTTTATTTGGGGCCATCCTGCGCTGCAGCCTGGGCCACACGCAGCTCCAGGATTGCACCAGAAGACCCTGGAGAGCTGCTGAGATTCCCAGGACAGATCAGCTCTGTTCTCCGTGTACAAACCACCAGGACCACTCCAAAAGCAGGAACCAGACACTCTGCCCTGTGTCTGCTGCACGTCAGCAAAGATGCCTTTGCTTTGTCAGAGCCTGGATCTTTATTGGTGCTGATATTCGGAGTGACCTTGTGCAGGGAGAGACTTGGTGAAGGAGGGGAAATGTTGGGAGTGTGTGAATCCCGCTCAGTGTGACAGCTCTGCACAGCTCTGCCTGGCCAGTGTGACAAAACAATCATGGAATGGTTTGGGTTGGAGGGGACCTTAAAAATTATTCAGTCCCCACTCCCTGCCATGGGAAGGGACACCTTCCACTGGTCCAGGTTGCTCCAAATCCTGTCCAACCTGGCCTTGGACACTTTCAGGGATGGGGCACCCACAGCTTCTCAGGGCCTCTCCTCCCTCTCAGCCAAAAATTCCTTCCCAATATCCCACCTCTCCCTGGCCTCTGGCAGTGGGAAGCCGTTCCCTGTGTCCTGTCCCTCCAGGCCTTGTCCCCAGTCCCTCTCCAGCTCTCCTGGAGCCCCTTTAGGCCCTGCAAG
>JAWMRA010000041.1:1916622-1970640 GCA_035584735.1 Pseudotriccus pelzelni
ATTCTATTCTATTCTATTCTATTCTATTCTATTCTATTCTATTCTATTCTATTCTATTCTATTCTATTCTATTCTAACCCTAACCCTAATCCTTATCCTGCAGACTCACCAAACACAGGGCAGTTGTTTGAATACACAATTTAGACAGAAGCAATACAAGTTTTTATTTCCCACCTGACTTCAGGCACTGAAAAAAACCCCCACAACATCCAGTGGCTATTCACTCCTGTATGGAAGGAATTATTTACAAGTTGAGTTCTTTGCTGCCTTTCAGCAGTGGGTGTGAGCACCTCATACCTTGCTGTGCCTCCAAACTCCCAATATCCCCAGACCCGGATGACATGGAACAGGGCTGTGCATTCCCCTGTCTGGAGTGGCACGTGGATGGGCTGGAGGAGGAAGAGAAAGCCAGGGGAAAAGGAGTGGTAGAAAGAGCTTGTAGGATGAATTAAACAAAGCTGTTCAGCAGGGATGGGATGGCCCAGGAAGGTGAGAAGGTGGTGGGTTTGGCCGCTGTTGTCTGATTTTCCCTTGGACTCCCGTGCTGCCAGGTAAGAGCTGAGCAGTCTTGGTCGGATGCCACCTCAA
Organism: Pseudotriccus pelzelni; assembly: GCA_035584735.1. NCBI lineage: Eukaryota > Metazoa > Chordata > Aves > Passeriformes > Tyrannidae > Pseudotriccus > Pseudotriccus pelzelni. Next base: position 1,917,211 of record JAWMRA010000041.1, read on the forward strand.
AAAGAGGACAAGGAAGTGGAAAATCTTAATTTCATGAAGCCTCAACTTCATTTGCTCTTTGCTCCATCCTCACTGCAGCAAAGTGCTGGGGGAGTTTGGCCGGATGAAGGAGAAGAGAAACCACAGCAAATGTCGGGCAGGTCTGGGCTCGGGGATGGGGTGACATCACACTGCTCCCTTCAAAGGAGGGAGCAAAAGGAAAGGCAGAAAGGTGGGAAACCCCACAGAAAACTTCAGGACTGGCTTCAACCTCTACAAAAAAAGGCAAGCCTTGTGGCTTATTAAACAGGGACATGGTGTGGGGTGGAAAAACCTTTATAAAAAGCAGTCGCTCCTTTCCCACACCTGTGAACAGGGGCAATGGCATTGACCTTCCTTTGGAAAAGCACACAGGGATTTAAGGATGGAAAGTGCTGCTTCAGCACTGTTATTTTTATTCAGAGGCAGTGCTTCAGAGGCAGAAGGGCTTTTAGTAGTGCTTTTTTAAAAAATTATTTTTTTTTTTTTTTTATGGCTGCTCATCCAAGCAGGGAATTGGGCTCTGATCCCTTCTGGGCCGTGTAAAGCAGCACATGTCACACCTGGGCCTCTGTGTCACACCTGGCACTGCTTTGACTGTGGAGAAAACCCACCTGAAAGGGCGGGAACGAATTAGGAAAGGTCCAGCAGAGCTTCTTAAGCTTTTTGAGATGGTGCAATGTCACTGTGCTCTCTTTGAAGGGAGGAGGGGATCCTTAGAAGTATTCAGAGAAATTTTAGTTGCTGTGCTCTCAGCAAGGTCTTCCCTGAGTCCTGGGCAATTTTCACTTGGAGTTCTCTTAGTTCTGCCCTTCCTGCCAGGGGTCAGAGACCAAAAACACGGGTCTGAGACATCACAGCAGAGGCTGCTCCCTTCGAGTTTCCAGCCCCATTTTGTGCTGATTCAAAGATATGATTTTTTTTTTTTTTTAATAATTAGCTGCAACTTTTATGTGAACTGAGCCTCAGGCACTCCAGAATTTTTCCTATTTCTACTATGGGAGTCGTGGGATTTATTTCTCCCGTGGTCTGTTACAAATTCAGATCAAGATAGCTGCATTTTTCCTGAAATGACCCGACCTGAGTTCATCAGGAATTTGCCTCCTCCCCAGAGCCAGGAAAACACCACAGGGAGAGACCACTCAGGTTAAATGTGCAAGGTGAATCCTGCAGAAACTGGGAAAACAATCCACTCCTTTACCCTACAGCTGCTTTCCCCTCCCTGCTTTAGGTGGCAAGCAGGGCCTGGATTGCTCCGTAAAATATTTAACTGGTGGAAATCATTTGCTTCCCTCAATCTGTTTATAGACAGAGGAGAATATTTTTTCATATTAGAGAAATCAGCCCATTTTCCCCTGCAGCAGCTCCAGCCTGCTTTAGATTAGAGGGAGATTGATAACTCTCCAGCACAGCACTCCCAGCCCGTCTCTGAAACACTAAATACCCACTCGCTCCAGAGCCAGCCCCTCTGGCTGCTCCCTGCACAACAAGGGAAGATTTCCAAAAATCTTAAATAAAAAAATGGGGATGGCAAAGCCAGAGCAGGGTTTGCCTCCTCTCACTTGCAGGAGAGAGCGGAAAAGGTGGGTCACTGGGGCTGACTGGGGGGGATGCATAACAATTCATCAGGTCTGGGGGAGGATGAACTTTGGGAGTATGTTTTAGTCCATTCAAATTGTCCTGAAGTCTCAGGTCCTGCCTGATCACACCATCCTTCTGGCTACAGTCAGGAATGCTCCTGCAGTTTCACCCCCTGCAGGAGGATCCATGCCGAGCCCTGGGGCCAGAGGATGGACAGGATTTGGGCTGCCAGGCAATTTATCCTCCTCTTCCATCAGGATGTTGGTTCATCAACCAACTCAAAAGCGCTAAAGACGTTGCCGGGAGGATAAATCCGAGTGGAAGTGGGGACAGGGCGAAGTGGCCCCTGGCAATCTTCTGTTGGTCTGAGCAGCAACTAAAGCACTCTGCAAAACATGCAGATTGGGGGAATTCCTGGAAAAAGGGAGTGGATGCAGTCCCAGGCTGGCAGCCTCTAGATGGGAATGGGCACCGCTGGGGCTGTCCAGGGGTTTGTAGAGGAGAGGTGAGTGGCTGAAGAGGCAGCTGGAAGGATCTTTGGGTCCAGAGCCGGTAATTCCAACTCATCCTGTGGCAAATGTGTCCAGAGCATCTCCACGGCAGGGATCCTGCCCTACACCCCCCAACCCTGCAGTGTCACCGAGGGGTGGGAAGGAGGGGGAAGAGAGAGAAAATGGAGAGAGGAGCTACTGCTACCAGAGCTGGCATTTTAATATTGAAAGGTTGTGAAATCTAATAAGAGCTACGAGGGAGGTTGATGTATTTTTTTTTTCCCCTCGTGCTAGGATGAAATTGGGATTCAATAAGTAAATGTGACAAAATATGCAATTTCCCATAGATTTCATGCAGCAGGGAGCTTCCTGTGTAATAACCTCAAACCAGGACTATTTTTTGCCTTGCCCCAACAAAGATCTCTTGCCTCCATCTTATCTGAATAACAGTTCACCCCCACCAAGTACAGCCTGCCACTTTAGCTGTACCTTATCACTGCCTGGTGCTACATGGTGAACAAAAGTAGATTTCCCCCCCTTTTTTTCCCCCCATAAATGATACCTTCCTGCTTCTTTTCCTGTGAGAAATAAGCCTGAGCTGTGAATGCGAGAGGGAAGAGCCATTCTTAGCTGGCTTGGGTCTCTTCTCTGGCGCTGAGGCGTAAAGAGCCTTTGAAATGTGTTTCATTAAGACCTTCTTGGTCTTTTTGCTTTCAAGGCCACGCTGACCATTGCAGAGATGGTGGGAAAACTGCAGCAAACCTGCTCCCACCCCCTGGGAAGAAACCTTTTCCTGTGTGGAATTTCCGAAGTGAGATCACATGTTGGAAGTGGGCTCATGACCTTGATCCACACGGTCTAACTTTGGAGCTGGATCTAACCCTGAGGTTTGAACGGGAAGGTTGGAGCAGGTGACCTTCAGAGCTCCCTTGCCATCTCAATTATTTCATGGCTTTGTGCATAGTTATGCTTTAAACCCCCCGGTGTGAAGGGGAAGTTGGGGGGGGATGTAAATAAAGGGCACAGGGACATAATCACAACCCTGCATTTTCACCTATTGTTGCCTGTCAGCAGTAATGGGCTGTCCCTGTAACCCTCCCCTTGCCCAATTTTGCAGAGTGTTCACATGCCCTTAACTCCCCCTTTATTGCAAAAAAAATAATGAAATGCTCTTGCTTAACCTGCTACCTGAGCTTTATTCCTACACGTGCCCCTGCCAGGACCTTGGAACATGTTAGCTCAGATTGCTGCCCAGGTCTAATCATCTGAAGCAGCAAAGTTAAAAGGGATTATTAATCAATAAACAATCTCCCTTTAATCAAACACGTTTTACTTTGCAGCTGAGGGGAGGCAGGAGAGCACAGGCAGGAGGTTCCGGCAGTCCATGGCAACTTCTCGAGCTGCCCAACACTTTGATTGCTCGGTGTGGGGAGAGTGAGAGCACCTTTCCTCCTTCCAACCCCCAGGAGCTCTGATTGCCAGCTCAGGAAGCACATCCAGCACCAGAGGACACCCAGGGTAGCTAAAAACCACTTCCCCCCCTATTCCCAGCTCCAGGTACGGCGTAGCAGGGAATTAAATCCCCGTCACTGCGAGGTTTGAAAACCGCAGTAATAAAATGTGCATAATGACACCCCTCCCTCTTTCCTCCCCATCAAAAGGCTCTGTCTTTGTTATTGCAGGCAGTTTGATTTTGTCTTATCACTTCCAGGCTGGGGATGTGATGATTTTATTGGTGTGCAGTGTTGCTCTGCCTGCCCCGGGGAGGCCGAGCTTTAGACAACAACAATGCCAGAGCAGCTTTTTCTCAGCTCTCCTCCAGCCACACTCAATTAAAAAGGAAAACCCACAAACCAGTTAGCTAATAATGCCGCTCGAAAGGCAGCCCTGCACAATTAAAGCTGCTGGTAACACTGTCCAACGTGAGAAGGGTCAGACTTGGATCCAGAGTCTCTTTCCTGCTAACGCTTGGCTTGGATTTCAGCTGGAAATTTAACGGCCCATCTGATTCAATGGAACTTATTGTCACTGCCAGTTAACTGGAGTTGATATCAAGGTAACAGCTTATGAGCAGTTTCTGTGTGGTCCTGATCACTGGTATTGATTTCAATAAGGTGTGGGCTGGATCCTTGACACTCTAATTCTGAAATCAATGGAGCTGGGACGATTCACTCCACCCCAGCGCCAGGGAAATCAGGTACATGCCTTTAACAATAAACCAGCCATTTAAATTATTTGTGCAGTTCTTCAGGGAGCTCTGGCAGGCAAAGCAGAGATCCTGCAGATGTAGATAATATGCCAGGCAAGTGGAAATCCGGATGTCTCGAGCAAAGGGATGGAAGGAAGGGAATTTAGTGATTCTCACTCAAAGCACTGCCCGGTGTGTTTATTGAAGGGCGACAAGAGAGACAGTCAAGCCATCCCATCCTGGGATGTGAGCACTGAGACAGCAGAGCATTCCCAGTCATTTGGCATGGAGATGTAGGGTCAAAGTGGCCTTGAGCTGTGAGTCCTCCATGATTATTCACAGCATGTTGGACCTAACACTGATAATGACACCCCATCCCCAGCCCAAACATCCCCTGGAATGCAGCAGATAAAGCCAAGCAGGGCAGAAGATGTTTAGGAGAGGGAGAGTAGGTAAGGAGGGAGCTGGAGATGCACCTGCCATTCCTGGTGGAGCACTGTGGAGCAGTGGATGCTGCAACTGGGATGGAAATACATGATTCCTAATTGAAATGGAACCCTGGGTGAATGGAACCAAGGAGGAGTTCTCTCCACAAAATCTGGAAATGTTCTTTTCCCTTTCCTCTGATTCGGGACAAAGTGTGATGCCTCCAAATGTGAGTCTGAGCGCCTGCTCCGTGGGTAAGAGGGAAGTAAACCTAGCTGTGGGCTGATGAACCCCCACCCAGAACTCCCTTAGTGAGGGCTGCAGCACAACAAAGGCAAAAACCTCCCGCACTGAAGCCTCAGAGATGTTCCTTTTCTGACACCACAGCACACAGGGATGGTTGCACACTGAGGCAATACCTTGCAGCAACCAAAACCACCCTCCTAGACCCTCTGAAGAGGTGTTAGCTCAGAGGTGACTCTTAATGCTCTTCCCCCACATTTTTAGGTCAACGAAGTCTGATGCACTGGTTGCTGCAAAGAGCACTAAAGAAACTCAAATTCTGGTGACCTCCAACCTCATTCCTCCTTGCATTTAAGCACTGGGCATTTCCTGCAAGCAGGAAAGCCACACACAGATCCTGCAGGCAGTGCTGCTCCTTGACCCTCCTTAATTTCTTCTGGACTTGCAGAGCCCAGATGTGAACATGTGGACCATCCCAGCTCACAGTTCCTCAAAGGGGGTGATGTAAATGTTATCAGCTATTGGTACCCTGCCTCATCTCCTGTTCCACTCTGCCACTCTTTCTCAGTGTCAAGGTCTTCATCAGATTAATTCAGGAGCTGAATTTAAGAATGAAGGACACCAGACTTTTCACAGGCTTGGCCGGTATTCCGGTCATCTCAAGGCCTCCTCAGAGTTCGATCCATCTCTCCCAGCTCTGGACATGGTTTCCTCACATGGAAATATCACTGTGCCAGAGCTGCAGCCTAATAAATCAAGCTGGATTTCCCTGATGTTTGCTTTTTTCCCCACCCTGTCTCAAGGGAACTCGGAATAATTCAGACAACGTGGCCCAGGCTGGTGCTGAGGTCAGTATTGATTTATGCAGGTGGAAGATAATCATTGTTTCTTCAGGAAAGGGCAATATTCCAGGAGCATGTGGGAATGACAGGCAGTCATGCTCCGTATTTATTTGCTCTCAGTAGCTTCCAGATCAGCTCAGCTCCACTTGGGAAGCAAAACAAAAGGTTGCTTTTCTCCTGCTCTCCGTGCCCGGAATTGCACCTGGCGTGTGAATAATCCATCCGTCCATCATCCAGCACCCACCAAGGGAAGAGATCCTGCAGCAGGAACCTCAGCTGCAGCTTGAGGGATAATGTAGAGGTTTTGCTTTTCTCCTGCCTTCCCAGCTGCCCACAGAGTGCTTGGGAATGCGAGTGAGGAAGAGGCTTGGAGGGGGAAGGGAGAATAAACTCGCAGTCCCCTTCGTGCCCAAATCACTGGGCTGTCTCTCCCCTGAACCTGCCCTGCAGAAATGACCTTCCTCCCCGTGATCTACAGCTGGACACAAGCACAGCACTGCAATCTCTCTCTCAGAGACTGAATGTGACTCCTTCATAAACCCCCAGTTCATCTCTCTGTGCCTGTTCTCGCTCTGATAAATGTCCTCCTTTGCTGAGGAACCTGAAACGCTCAACCCACTCTATTACCAAGCCCCTTGAAGGTTTACACATTGTTTACAAACAGACTTTCCCCCGTCACCGCCAAAGTGGTGTCTCTTTCCCAAAGCATCAGACAAGGTGATGCCCAGGTGGAGTGACACAGTTAAGCTCTGCCTGTTCCCCATGGATATGGGAAGCGACACATTTCCAGCAGGTAATTACATGTTGTCATTTCACTGAGCACCAGGCACTGCTCTGAGAGAAACTCTGAAGTCCCTTGAAACATAGCTCAGAGAAAAGAGCTGAGGTGAGAGCTGGGAAGGCAGATTATTCCCCTCAACCTGGGGGGTAGCAGTCAGTGATGTTATTTGGGCAATCCGGAGAGTTTTATTCAAGGTCCTCCCAAAGATGCAATTTAGAAAAGGAGAGCAAGGAGTAAAAACCCCTTGAATATAAAATTACAGAATCACAGGATCATTAGGTTGGGAATGACCTCTGAGGTCACCAAATCCAACCTTTGGTCACCACCTTGTCAACCAGACCAAGGCACTGAGATGTCCAGTCATTTCTTGAACACAAAACCATCTGACAGAATAAACCTGATCCAACAGTCAGACCCTAAACCCCATATTTCACGGGGCATGATGCAAACACAGGTTTGGATTTGGCTCTGAGTCCCCAAGGGTCCAGGCTATGCCTGGGCTGAACCTTGGCTCCAGATGTCTATCCTCACCTCCAAAGCTGAGGTGTGTTCTGATCTCCACAGAGCCCTCTGGACTTCCCAGTGAGAGAAAACAGAGTGTGGTGGTGGAAGGAGGAAACGGGAGATGAGGAGCAGGGAAGATGAAGAATTTGGGATGAGACTTGCCATTCCCTGCTCCTTCCCTGAAACCCAGGCACCTGTTCAGGGTGACAGCATCCATATCCACCGCAATTTCACGTTTGGGAACATTCCCACAAAAGGATGTTTGTTCACACTCTCCTTCAAGGAATGATCATTTTCCCAGCAAGCATCCACATGTGTATAAAAACAAGGGCATCGATGTGAAAAAAAAAAAACCACCCCAAATTATAATTCCCTGCTTCTCCCTTGCTTTCCATCTTTCATCTTCCCTCTCTGAACTTTCAGCCACCCACTTGGTAGAAAAAGCACTTGCCATCACTACCAGCCCTGGGGAGGGGAACAGCAAGGAAGAATCTGGAAACGACCCACTGGTTTGAAGCTGTTTATCCCAAGTAGCCAGAAAACAGTTCTGAATAACAATAAGCATTCCCTGAGATCAGAATCCGTTCAGGGACAGATGAAAAGAGCTACATTCATCCCTCTGCAGTGAATAATTCAGCCCTCCTGAACTTGGAAAACAGGCTACTTGGTGTTCTTTGCAGAGGAGGAAGAGGGTGGAGATCAGAGGGACTGAGGGGTTTGTAGGTGCCACTGGGGTGGTTCAGGCAGCCAAGTTAAAGACAACCGGGAGACAGTTTGGAGGGGTATGAAATGCAGGAATTCAGTGTTCCCAGTTGGCCTGTTCCAGGATGAACAGGTGTGATAAAGCAGAAAGCCCCAGCTCCAGCAACCTGAACTGACTTCCACATGGAGAATGGGAGGGAGAAGGCCTTAGAGCTGGAGTTCCTGCAATCAATCCAATAAAGATCGTGCCAGAGAAGACAAGGGGAATTTTCTGCCTTTTAAGCTGAGGGGAAAGCACAGCTCTGCAGAAGTAAGGCAGGCTTTTGAAGACATAAAACAGTGTGTGTTCCATAGCTCTGTTGCTCGCATCTTTAAGCCCAGGATTTCAGCAGTCAGTCCCTGCTTTCATTAAGCAGGGGAGCCTTATTTCCAGCAGTGACAGCTCCACGTTCCCTCGTTTGCTTTTGGATGTGGAATTCCCTTCCCTGCCCAAGCTCGGTGCCTGTTTCACAATGCCAGGCTCCCATCACCTCGATCCTCCCGAGCTTTGGCAGATGGAAGGAGGATACAGCAGCACTGCAGCAAGACTGCAGATGGTTTCAAACAACTGATTTCAGCACCAAATTGCTTGTAATTCCCCTTTTAAATGGAGCTGGCTTCCCTGGGGGAAGTGCCTGGCTCTCCTAGGTGCTGCAGTGAGGCGGCAGAGGGAGAGACACACTCTGAAATCCCAGTGCTAATAAAGGACATCGGGAGCAACTTGCCCTTTCTGCTGGAGTAAAGCCACAATGGGGCAGGAAAATGCCACGAGGTTTCTTCCTCTGCAGATTTCCCTGAAATGCCCCCAAACTCTCGGCTGTTTCCAGAGGCAGAAGGATCCTGATACGTGTTTTTGCACAGAAAACAGCACTGCCATAGATTTCCTCACTGAAAGCCAGGTAGGGATAGGAGAAATAATAACACTAATAGAAAAATAAAAGTAGCAATTGCAGCAGGGATAATGGTGCAATAACTCAGCCTCAAACTACAGTCTCTGTCCAGGGAACCAGTCCAGATTGCAGGGGGAAAGGATGGGGCCTTTTTTTAAGCTAGGTTTGGTTTTGGTCAGACTCACTGGGGCTGCTGGAATGTTTATCCTGACACAAGACAGGGGTCAGAGCAACAGTGGGAGCATCTGGGAAGAAGGTGAGAGCTGTCTCCTTAAGCACCTACTGTTAACAGTGCTTTGTTTAAAAAGATAAAGATATATAAATGAGATATTAGGAAGAAATTCTTGTCTGTGAGGCTGATGAGGATCTGCCACAGGTTTCCCAGAGAAGCTGTGGCTGCTCCATCCCTGGAAGTGTTCAAGGCCAGGATGGGCAGGGCTTGGAGCAACCTGGGATAGTGGACGCTGTCCCTGCCCATGGCAGGGAAGGTTGGAATGAGATGAGCTTTGAGGTCCCTTCCAACCCAAACCATCCTGTGATTCTGTGTTTCTGTGAACAATACAATGAGGAAACAAGGAACAATAAGGAAGATCCCCCCCAATTTCCCTCAAAAGAGACAGCACAAAGAACTATTTAAGGGATTCATGAATTAGAATTTGGAGAATTTTTGTGATTCTCTGATTCTGGCATAAGTTTCACACACAGTTCAGCAGGGGGTGGTGAAATTCTCCATTTGCTTGTGATTGTGAGGAGCTTCCAGGTGCCTGTAGGTCCATGGTGGATTCAAGTGATTATTCTTCAGCTCTTCTCTTTTGCTATTAAAATAAGAAGAAGCAATAAAATAATAATAATAATAATAATAATAATAATAATAATAATAATAATAATAATAAACAACCACCTGAAAATGTTGGTGAGGGAAATTAAGTAGCTGTAACAACAACTTGAAGAACAGAAGCACAGCAAAGGTTAACAGAGGTTTTTAAAGCAGCAAGGTCCCACCCACTGCCCAATTTTAAAGGTTCATGCTGCTTCTTGCCGATGAGATTTTTGGGTTTCAAGGCTAAATTCTAAAAGAAAAATGCTTTCCAAATTGACCTGAGGCAATATTTCACACCTTTGGGATGAAAGGCATGGGCAGTGTGGAGCCCGGCATCCACAAACAGCTGGCAGGGCTGAGGGTGTTTCAACACAAACTCCAAGGCTTGAATCTTCCTTTCCTTGAAATGGCACAGGATTCTCAGCGAAGCTGTGGGATCTCCATCCCTGGAGATGATCAGGAGCTGCCTGGAGATGATTTGGGGTAGCTGGCTCTGGGTGGCCTTGTGTGACCAGGGAGGTTGGACCAGGTGACCCCTTCCAACATCAAGCAGTCCATGATTTGGTCAAGCTGGGTGGGAAATTCTTTTATATCCTGCAAGGATTCCAAATAACTGCGTGAGGAGGAATTCAAGCTCTTTCAATTTTGCTCCTGAAAAGCTTTCTCTCTCTTCTCTCTGTCTGTGTTCTCCTGGCGTTTGCAAAGCCAAACGTTGCGTCCCCGCCGCGCCAGGTACAGAACAAGGAATTTTTCCCATCTTAGGCATGTCCTATGGGATTGGTCTCCTGGTACAGCTCTTTGTTTTTGAGGGAATTATCAAAGGTTTCTGCTGGTTCATGCCCTGAATCTCCACCATCACAGGTGAGTGGGTTTATCAGGCTGTTGTCTCTCCTGGAGCACGGGGAACGTGTTGCCTCTGTGAGCACAGACTCCCCACTGGCACAACTGTGGATCCTTCCCTGCAAAAGAGAGCTGAGATGAACTGGTTTTTAAAGCAAAATAACTTGCCTGAAGCATCCCTGGGCAGCTCCTTGTGCTCTGGGAAGGCTGGAGCAGGAAAGGAGGAGCAGGTGGGAATGGCATTGCAAGGCTCAGCAGGGCTTCTCTGGGCAATAAACTGAGCAAAATATAACAGGGGGGAAAAAAAAAGCTAACAGAAAATGACACCACTGCCTGAGGAGGTTGGGGCAGGCATCCTGAGGATTCCTCCTTCACTGCTCCCTCTGCTCCTTCCCACCCCTCCACACCCACAGCTGGGTCTCTGCTCCTGCTGTCAGTGCTGATATCACACCACAGACACGATTTTATAGGTAAAATAAACTCCTCTGGACACCAGATGCCCACCAGTGGTGGAGGGTTCTGGGAACAGACCCCTCTTGACTTTTCCCGAGGGCTGAGAAGGTCTGAATTCCTGCTGCATGAAGCTGTGAAACTCGGGAACCCAGAGCAGATACCAAAGATACCCAAGTTGTTGAGGCCACGAGGCAGAGCAACAAATCACATGGCATTACCGGGATGATTTTGTTATCTTGATGACGTACATTCTCTCCCCCTCCCTGACTCGTGGCAGCAGCAGCCCACTGCATTTTTGGGAGTGAGATCAGCAGGGACAGCAGCAGTTCTGATCTCAAAGCAGATGGAGAAGGGAATCTTGTATTTAGAGCACGGTGCAGGTTGGCTTTTGCAGGCACAACGCGCCCTTTCCTCCCTCTGCTGCCGTTCAGCTCATGCAACAAAATCAGCTCATGCCAAGAAAAAAAAACCACTGGGCCTGATTCAGTTGGCTCCTTTCCCTACCAAGAGGCCTCCCTGGCGGATCTGAGATGGATGTGGGCGATGCCTGCCAGGGGAGGTGCTCCCCAAAACAGCCCCTGTCCTGCAAAAACCTCTCCCTGCAGCACTTTGGAGAGCCATAACTCGCTCCAAGGTCCCCCGAGAGCCACGGGCATCTTCCCGTCTTTCCCGGTGAGTTTTAGATCAGCACTGGAAATAAAGAATCACCCAGGAAGAAGTTTCTTGGGGAAGGCAGCTCACCCTGGTGGGAGGTTTGGCACAGCAGATGCTCCAGACGGGACTGACAGGCGAGTTGAAGAAGGAAAGGGCAAACACAGGAATTGCATTTACTGGAGCTGAAGGAAATTCGGGCAATAAAAGGAAATATCCTTGACATGTGAAGCACTCTTGGACTTTTTTTTCTGCAGTCTGTGCCTTGTGTTTGCAAACGTTCTGGAGAGGAAAGAGGCTCTTTGCAGCAGGGCAGGGGGGTTTCGACAGCAGCAAGGGTTTGAATGAGGGGAGGGAAAGAAGAGGACCCCCAGCACTTTCCTTCCCACGTTTGCAGCAGGAAGAATTGAAAATATGAACACATTTCCTGGGAAAAATCGCTCCTTCTCCCAAAATTGCACTATTGCACCACAAGCTGTTGGTTCTCCGGAAACAAACTGATGAAACTTCCACACAGTCAGAAGTTCCCATAAAAGTACCTCTTACCCCATAAAAATAGGGTCAGGTTGTTTGACAGGACCCCCCTTTTCCCTCCTGGCTTCTGGTGACAAGCACAGCTGACATAATTTAAACATTTCAGTATTACATTTCTCTTTCCATTTTTCACCACCTCTGGGCTGAAATTCTCCAGGCCTGGCCAGTTCAAAGGAAAGAGTCTGAGGAAATGAGAACAAAAAAATTAAATAAATATCCCAGGCTACTAATTTTTTTTTAAGAATGTTATGATGGCAAAATTAAATAAAAGCCTCCTCCAAATAAATGGCTGTGATTTAAACAAACAGGCTGGGACACTGAGAGGGGGACTTTTGACATGAGTTTGGCTGGAGAATTTTATATTTTTCTGGGGAAAATGGGACTGACCTGGAAAATGCTTCTAATGTAAAGGTCATCCCACAGGGACACAAGAGTTGTGTCCATTTCCAAACATGGATGAGGGGTAATAGTAAAGATATACTAAAGAATAATAAAGGTACTTTGTCTCAGTGGAGCGTGGCCAAATAATTACTCTGAAATTAGAAAGTCAAAGAGGTAAAATCTCCCACACCACTTTTTCTCTGACTTATTATGGGAACCCACCTCATCTTGGAGGTCTGTTTATAGATAAAGCTATGGATCCAGTTTATGGAAGCAGGATCAGCAGGTCATGTCACAGACGGGTGGAGAAAGATGTCCATGAACTCCGCCCTTCCTTTCCTGAGCATCCAGGAGCTTATTTCCCACCTGGTGCTCACAGCTCGTCAGTTCAGCCCTGGAAGTTCAACCCCTGCCTCCAGCCCAGCCTCTCTTCACTCAGGTTCTGTCCCTGGCCAGCTACACCCTCCTGACCTCACCGTTAATTATGGAATTACATCCTATAAAAAGGCCATGATGCCTTGGAAGAGCAAACTGCGCTTGACTGCAAAACGACACTGACAGTCAAGCTGTTCAGACCCTGTGCAGACGTGCTGATAAATGAGTTTAGAAATTGTGTGACTCTCCCCTGAAACCCACCTGAAGCTCCCACCTTTCCTGGCAACCATCCCCGCCCATTTTCCAGCTCAATAAACGGGCACAGAGGGAAATGTGGAACGAAAACCGTCTCTGCCGGAGGAGTCTGGGCACAGGATGGCAGAATGTGCTGGCTTTAGTTGGGAGAGAGGCAATTTTCTGTCCCAGGTAATTTGAGGCCCTGATTTGGGTCAGAACAGCCTGCTGAAAGTGTGGGGTCCCCTCCTCACACCAAAATAGGTTTGTCTCCCAAATGAGAGGCATTTAGACCCTGAGAGGCAAAACTGGCCCCAAAATGCCACGACTGAGCTCGCCAGTGAACCAGCAGAAGATGAAAAAAACCAAGAAAGCAAAAAAATTCCGGATGTTTTAACCTTCTTTTGTGGGAAGGAGATAAATGGGGCGAGGGGCAGGTATTTGGGCAGGGATGGGGTTCTGCCATGCCCATAATTTAGTTCCCCAAATTAAAAAAAAAAAAAAAGAGGGAGCGCGGAAGTGCCCCGGGGGAGCGTGTGGTTTGTGTCTGTGTTAAGGCTGGTCCGGACAAAGCCCAGAGGGTCCAGAAAAACCCTCGGAGCTGCCACAGAGGCCAGAATGAATCTGTCAGCTGCACATACCACACACTTCGCCCCCCTGCACGTGCACGTGGCTCCCCCAGCGCCTGATGGATGGGGTGATTCGAAGTTTTTGACAGCAGCTTTTTGCTGTGAAGTGGGGAGAAATGGGGCTTTTCAGCAATGAGCAGAGTTTATTGGAGTGCAGAGAATGCAGAAGGCAGCAGAGCCAGGGATTTGTGAGGGGAACAGAAAATGGAATGGGTTTAAAATTTAGAATTTCAACTCTTTTACTGTTTGTCGGAGACGGGAGGGAAGGTGAGAGGAGGGGAGGGGAGGGGAGGGGAGGGGAGGAGGAAGCTGAAGAAGGTGAGGAGTTGAAGAAAGGACACAAAGGACAGCTGAAATAAAAAAAAAAAAGGAGAAGATAATACAGTGCCTTCATATAAGTATTCCAGGGGTGACACAAGGGATGTATTAATGTCATTGAAATATTGACACTGGGCTGAAAATCTAAAAACCAACATGGGATGTTTCATGGTCTGTTAAATCACATGATGAAAGCCATTTTGAACACACACACAAAAAAAGATTTTATGTGAAGGAGAGTTTGTTCTCCAAGAAAACAGACCAACTAGCAAATGGAATTAATACAACAGAATGGAAAAGAGCTAATAATAATAACAATAATAACAACAAAAATAATAAATCCTGCCACTGGATTTTCACAGCCTAATTATTCACAGTGCTAGTCCCTAATGGCTTGAGACATCCCCATCACAGATACCACCAACAGTCAGGACAAATGTGACTGGAGATGAGTGGCCTGAATTGCAAATAATGATTCATAAGAAATGCCTTTCACAGTTCTTTCATACCCCCAATCTGTGACCCTCCAAGAGCTTAATGAATCCCTGTGACCCCCTGGTGGCAGAAGGTTTTGCTCACCTTAAAATGCTGCATTTGTGAAATAATTAGGCAAAATATATCCAATGCTCCCTCAATTTCTGCCTGTGAAACCCTTTGCCTCAATCTCCAGATGGAAATGCCACTCTTCTCTGACCATGGACCTGAAACTTCTCGAAGGACCCGACAAAGCTTCAGGTTCTCCCAGGTTTTCAGAGCAACGGTTCAAGCATTTTCACATTGTCTGTGTGAGTCTGTGAAGTTGTTTAGTATATGAGTGCTTGGACTGGTAGAGGTTATTATGGTTCACTCCTAGAAGAAGAGAATGAGAAGTTTGTCACCACCTTGCAGGATCAAGTTTCAGATCCCTGCCTTACACCCTACTCAAGCCCAGAAACTTATTCTTTACTTTGTTTTTTGGAAGTTTCACAACTACAGCCTTTACTGTTTCACATTTTTCAGATGCATTCTTTCCTTGTTGTGGAAAGTCTTAGAAAAAGCTGAGATATCAAAATGGTGATTGATTTGATAACCCGAGTATTTGCCTTGGAAAGGTAAAAAAAAAGAGCTCTGACCTAAAGTAATAAGCTAATAGAGTTTGTGTTCTGACTTTAGAGAAAGGAGGAAAAGAGATGAGAAATTCATAAATATATTCATGCCTTCAAGCCACTCCAAATGATTGAACTCCCCCAGGCTTGTAAAAAAAAAACAAAAACCAAACCAGAATGCAAAGGAATTCTTGGATTTCCTGGTAAGCAAATCATTCATTAATAAAGAACACTTCATTGTGGATAGAAACACCTTCTGTTTGATTCTTTACAACACAGAAGCATCCTCAGCTGCCTGCCATGGAACTTTGGAAAGGTCAAGATTAGCATTAATTATATTTTGGAATGCTGACAAAGGGCGTTTTTGCTGCTAGACAAAAAAAAAAAAATAAATCAAAAAGATAAAAAAAAAAAAAAAAAGAAAAAAAAAGACTTCATTTTACAAATTCCCAGCACATTATTCAAAGCAAGAGAAAAAACAATTTCCAAGTGATTTAGAAGCAGAAAACCTGATTGTCTGTTGATTGGCAACCAGTTATTATTGCTCTTCATTATTTGGACGCCGTAGCCTGAGGATGCACCGATGTGACAAACGCTGGGCACGTTCTGGAATGGAAAGTTCCTTCCTAAACAGCCAAAGCAGAGCTGGGAGGAGAGGGAAGGAGTGGAGGGGTGGAGTGATCTGCTCAAGGTTACTCCACAGGCAGCGCAGTCCCAAGGTCTCCAATCCAAACCAGACGGGCACGTTCTGGGATTGCAGGTGGAAGGGTTGGGCTCTCGCCCCTGAGCACACCCCCCTTTGGCACCATATCTTATTATTTGGGCATTTATTTGTCCCTGACACAGAGATCACACGGTGCCAGAAGAGCCCCTTGAGCTTTGTCACCACCACCCACACGGCAGGCGGGTGTTGTTGAAGGCAGCACCATTTCGAGACCTAAACACTTCACCTTCCCCAGAGCTCGAGTTCCAGCTTTCTCCAGATCATTTAGCTCAGGGCTTGGCTTGCTCAGGGCAGGTTCCTGGCCCAGACTGTCCCAGTGGGTCTGCAGGGCCCACTGTGAGTGGGAAGGTTGAACTTGGAAGTTCATTCACCGGGTGAACGCAAGATTTGGGTGGGATAAGTGCTTGCCTGTGATGTCAGGGAAAGCATGAGAGCTCTCAAGGGAGAGGAGAAAGGCACAGAGACGGGGAACAGAACACCAGGAAATACAGATGGAGCACAGGAAAAGCTTGGGAGTTGGCTGATGGTGGTGCCAGGAGTGCCACTGTCCACAGAGCCCTTCCCAGCCCACCAACTCCCAAAGGGTTCCTCGGAGGTGAGCGGCAAACCTTCAGTCGCAGCACCTGAGCATCAGCCAACTGTGCCATCAGCGTATCCCTAGCTTTCCTGGTGGCTGCCTTTTGGGATATGGTTGTTGTATCCATAACAAAAAACCGTTCCTGGAGGATTCAAGCATACTTGTGGCTGCTGCACCACTAATAACAGTGACAGCTCAGTAGGTTTGCATCAACAGCCAAGGGAAGGTCATACACTCGCCAGAGCTCCCCTTATTCCTGTGTCCAGTTTCCCAGGAAAATCCTCAGGAAGAGAAAATGAGGCAGTCATGGCTTCTCCCATGTCTGGGTTTCTGGTCAAAGGGGAGAAACAGGATCCTGGGGAGACTTGGAAAAGTCACTTGGCTGTAAAATCCACGCCCCATCAGCACCTTGGCATTTTGGAAGGCCACTTTCTCCAGGTACTCTGTCCATGCAGCTGAGTTACAGAATAAAGCTGAGAGGGTTGGGATTGTTCAGCCTGGAAAAGAAAGGCTTCAGGGTGACCTTTGCCATCTTCCAGGACCTGAGGGGCCGACAAGAAAGATGGAGAGAGACTATTTACAAGGGGGAATGGGTTCACAATGAAAGACAGCAGGTTTAGATTGGATATTAGGAGAAAATTCTTCCCAGGGAGGGTGGGAAGGCCCTGGCACAGGTTGCCCAGAGAAGCTGTGGCTGCCCCATCCCTGGATGTGTTCAAAGCCAAGTTGGACAGGGCTTAGAACAACTTGGGATAGTGGAAGGTGTCCCTGCCCATGGAAAGGGGGCTGGAACTGGATGATCTTTAAGGTCTTTCCCAATCCAAACCATTCTATGATTCTGTGATAAAATAAAGCCCATGAGCAGACAGGGAGATGTCCTGTTGGATTCACAGCACAGACATCCTTCTTCCTGAGCACCAGGACTCTGGAGTGGAGGACACCACTGTAGACCCCTGTGTTACCAGTCTGTAACGCTGAATTAAATAAAAGCAAGGCTTGAGACAAAATTATCACTCTCCTCTTCCACTTTTAGGCCCAGTGAGCCGTGTGTGTCTCCTGCATCTGCTACAAAACCTGGCCACTCTGCACAGCCCGTGCAGAGAGAGGGAGGGCTTTCACCTGGGGACTGATGGAGCCATGGGGCACGTTCCCCTTCTCACACGAAGTGCAATTCCCCCTTATTTCAATGCTAACTTAACCAGGGAGCACAATAACCAGAGGTTTTAGTGCTGGATAAATTGCTTCGTCCTGCAAGAACTGCTGGGGGGAAAAAAAAAGGGAAAAAAAGAAAAAGAAAGCCTGGAGGGGGAAAACCACAGCACAGCTTGTTCAGTGCTACTTCAAGAAAAGCTGGAACTCTGGGTAATGGCTTTCAGAGGAGGAGTGCAGGCATGGAGGGGCTGGGGGGGGACACCCTGAACAACTTACCTGCTCTATTGAGCAGAAGGAGAATAGGAGAGAGCAGCAACCACGACACCAAGGAGGTGATAATGTACAGAACTGCCCTGCGAGAGGGAAGGGCTGGGGCCCGTGCAGTGTCAAGGTAAATAGGGAAGCTGCTCCGGGTGTGCATGTGTTGCCTGTGGGGCTCTTTTACAAAGGAAATCAGGCAGCTCTGTGGCTGAAATCACGGCGGGAGCGTGTCCAGCTCCGATGCTCTGACAGGTCGTTTGGGAGGTTGCTCAGTTTTGCTCCCTATTTCCATTTTTTCAGAGAGGAGGGTGATTGCCTGGGCTGTCACAGTCAGGTCTGAGCAGGCAGCCAGACCATCCCTGCTCCCGAAACGGGCACTGGTTGTTGCTCCGTGGATATGTAAATCAACATCCTGCTGTGCCTGACCCAGGCAGGACGAAGGTTTCGCTGTTGCCTGCAGGAAAAGCACTGAGCTGTTTCCTTTGGAACCGCAGGAGGTGATGCTCTCGCTCCGGAAAGTTTGGGGTTCACTTCCCGGCAAATGGAAAGATGGCCATGCTTGAAAAATGGAAAACAGCCCTGTGACTCCAGCGGTGGGAGGCACCAGCCCTCGGGCACAGGCATCCCCTCGGAACGTGACTGGAGTGCCTGATTTGGGAGCGCGGGTGTCCCGTTCCTCTCGATGTTCGATGAAAGGAGGGGGACCTGGAACATCTTCCCGCGCACTTTGCTCGCTCCAGTCTCACCTGAGGTGTCTCAGGGCAGGGTTTCTGCTAAAGTCAGGCTGAAAAGCCGGTTCTTAGGGCAGTTCCAAATATGTCTCATGACCTCCATCCTGGATCCCCGGGAAACAGGGCTGTCCATGACGGCATCGCTCTTTGGAAAGAATGTGATTTGCTGCAGAGCAGTAAATGGGAAACAGATGAGCTCTATAACCCAGTAGGCCATTTATGTTACATTTCTGCAAGTGCAGGCTTGAACATACAGTTGTATTTATGTTCTGGGTGTGCAGAAGAGGGGAAAAAAAAAAACCCTCCCTAAAACCTAAACGCCTGCTCTTTATCACTGGATTGGCCTGGACACTTTGAGTATAAACATTACACTGTGCAGACAAGAAGGCAAAATCTCTTAATGTCCTCTAGTGTCTAGACCAAAAGCAATAAAGACTCATGCTGTCCTGTGCGCCTCATTGTAATGACATTATTCAAGGGAGAACCTGTCAGATGGGTTGAAAAATGGAGGTTTCACCTTTTTAAAACTAATTTGATAACTTCATTACCCCACGAGACAGGGAAGCGATTGGAGCCAAGGCACACACTAATGTCTTGTCGAATGCTCTCTGAGTTTATTTTATTTTTTTTTTACAGCCACTGGGATCAGTCAGGAGTTCTGTATTATCTCATTATAATTGTCCCAGGAGAGGTACTTCGATAATTTTTATTACCAATGGGAATGAAAATGTATGTTTTATTTGGTAATTCCACAGTAATGGCTCCGACTCTGTAACAAACTCTCAACGAGCTGAACCATCATTATGAACTCGCTTTGAAAACATGGGATGCAGGAATCAAACAGCAAGTGCTCTTACTCACCCAGGGAACAGGAGCTGACAAAATCCCTTTCCATGCATTTTAAACAGCAGCAGGGGCAAAAAAGGTTGAGAGGAATAACCACAGCAGTGGCCTGTTATTCAGTAGTGAAGTCCAGCTCCAAGACCTCTTCCAGCCTGGCCTTCCCTAATTTCTCCTCCGTGGGGGATGGTGCCTTGGCTACAGAAGGCCTGATGTCAGCCAAATTTTAGCAGCTCCTGACAGTTCACTTTCACTTGTTCCCTGTGTGATTTGCAATTTGTCTCAGCCCCCAGGCTGTGTCATGGCCAGAAATGGTGCTGAGGTGACCTTGCAACCCCCTGGCTGTGCTCACCAACAACCTCAGATCAACCTTCAGGAGCCTTCACAAACTTCGTGCCCCATCCCTGGAAGTGTCCAAGGCCAGCTTGGACGGGGCTTGGAGCAACCTGGGATAGCAGAAGGTGTCCCTGCCCATGGCAGGGGGTTGGAATAAGGTGATTTTTAAGGCCCCTTCCAACCCAAACAATTCCATGATCTCCAGGGTTTTTTTTGGTGCTGGGATCAGGCTCCAGTCCCTCCAATCTCCTGAGTATTGCTGGGCCAGCACAACGAAGAGAAGCCAATGGTTCAGGAGCTCTCACAATACCAACCCCAGGGTTTTTCCTGTGACATTACTGGACTGACCAGAAGGAAAGAGCATCCACATGGCTTGGAGACAAGCTGGAGATATTCTTAGGAACTGCAAAAAAAACCACTCAGAGAGGAAAAGTCAAATCAAGAGCTTCCAAGCACAAAGAAAACAGCCATTTCTCAACTACTTTATCCTCCTGCTGGAGACTGGGAGAACATATTGGAGAAGTATCACCCCGTGTTGCCACGTGCTTGCGCCGCTCCCCAGGCATCTGCTGTTAGCCATTTTTGGAGGCAGGAAGCTTTGTCTGACCCTCTACAGCCCATCTTCTGCTCATATCGTTCGTGGAGCAGCACGGTTTTCCATCTGATAGCTCAATGTCTGTCTGCTCCTCCCGCAGGGGCAGGCTGTGCAAGCTCGGAGAGCTCGCTTAAAGCCCGGGAGCCGGGCGCTCCAAATCTCCCTGCCTGCAGTCCCTGCCTTTATTACCATTCTGTGGGTTTGCCACGGCAGAAATGATATAGTGTGGCTGCCCCCAAAGCAATTTGTATGCTCTGACTCGAAAAGAGCCCCAGGCAAGAGCTGCCCTGATTTAAAGAGAGTGAGAAAAAATTAAATAGCCGAGTCTGTCGAGAATCGTCGTCTTCTAGATCCAGAGATCACTTCCCCCAGATTTTCTTTATTCACACTCTGCTGGAGGTTACCACCTCTCAAGAAATAATCAATTCTCTCATTTCTTGACTTGTTGCAACCAAAAATACTTTTTTTTTTTTAGTAAAAAATCTGCCGGTTAGACCATATAGACTAACATAACCTCACTGGGGAGCTCTGTCAGCTGATAGAAGGTGAAATGTGTTTTATGAGGGGACAGTCTGTTTTACAGAGCAATAGACTAGACTAGATTGGACTAGATTAAACTAGACTAGAGTAGAAACAGGTAGGAAAACAGCCCATTCTCAAGCAGGGCCAAATAGATCAGGTTGCTCAGAGCTTGTTTTGCCACCATATCTAATAAGAATTTCCCATGTGTGCTGCCTGTGGTCCTTCCACTGTTCACCTCTGAGAAGACAGGCCCCACCTTCTTTACAGGATCTCACTGGATATTTGCAGATGGCCCAAAGATGCCCCCAAGCCTGTTTTTTTTTCCCTGCATGCTGGGCAGACCCAGCTCTCAGCCTGTCCTATGCCACGAGCTCCAGCATCTTGAACCTCTTGGTGACCCCTCACAGGAATCACTCCAGAACGGTCACTCCAGCCTTTGTTGTTCTGGGAAGCCCAGAACTGGGCATGGCTCTCCAGGAGCGGTCTCAGAAGTGCTGGTCAGGGAAAAGGATCCTTTCCCTCGACCTCCTGGCTGATACTGCATAATTTGCCACAAGAATGCACTGCTGACTCACGTGCAGCCTTCGGGCTGCCAAAACCCTCAGCTCCTTCTCTGTCAAGCTGCTCCCCAGCCAGCTGGCACCAGCCCACCTCATTGCACGGGGTTGTGGGAGTGCTAGACACAGGATTTTAATCGTGGCTTGAGTGGCAAGAGCAGTTGAGAGCCCTCACGTTTCTTCAAGTTCTCTTAATTAAGGGCTAATTTAACTTTCAAAGCTTTGTCACCTCTTGAGATCACCCCGAGGAGCGGCATGTCTTGAAGCCCGGTGGTGCCCCCAGACCCCACTTCAGCCCCGCAGAGCTCACATCAAGTGCTGAAGGAGCTGCTCAAGCGCTTCACAGGGAGGTTTTCCCCACCAAATTCCAGCGGGGATTGCTCAGGTGTGTGCTCAACAATGCTGTCCCCGAGACAGAACACGATTTTCCTTCAGCACATCAAACCCCTTCCGAGCCACGAGGAAGCACAGACATTTCTGCCGTGTTATCTCCCAGCAAGCAGCAATTTTTCACACAGTTGCTATCAGGCAGGCTGGTTTCTAGAACACAGATGCATTGCTTGCTCAGGCAGCCAGAAGTGTCAAGGCTGGAGTTAATTGCAAATTGATTGAATGGGGTTAACATTAAAAAAAAAATAACGATTCCAGAAGTTACAAATTCATTAGGTGGGTTGAGAAAACGTTTTGCGCTCGTTCAGCCCTTCCCATCCAAGCTCTTTGTCAGTGTTCGAGAACCAGTAACTGATGCTGTCTGTGTGTTGAGACATTCCACATTCCCACTGTTCACCAAGGGGAAAAGCTGAGCCACAGGGAAACATAAAACCGTAATGTACCCCCCAAAATGTTAAGATACAGTATCTTGCTCCACCTTGACCACACGTACTAACCCACCTGCAGAAAGGTGACTCAAGGCGTAACTCAAAGAGCTGCCTTGATTCAGCAATATATTTAATGTAAATATGTGAAGGATCCAGATCAGTGTTTGTGCATTTTGCTGGATAACAAACAAACTTGAAAATCTGGAGGACTGTTAACCTTAGTGTGGACGAGGGTTTGAGTTGTTTAGTAACTCGCTGCTTCTATCTCCTCCCTTTTGCCTGATGTGGCACATCTCTCAAGTAATCTCAGCTTTAAATTATATCCTGAGTTTATTAACCATGACATCAGAGAGAAAACTATCCGCTATCATCTTTTTCCTTCCTAAGGCTGAAGCTTTCTGCCAAGTCATCTCAAACTCTCTTCTTTTCTATTAAAAATAAACTCCACTGCATTAACTCCACTCCATTAACCTTTCCTCTTGGTTAAAGGTTTCTAAACCACTCCAGGGGCTGCTGCTTCCTCTTGTTTCATCCTGGGTTTAATGTGAAGTGAGAATGAGAAACCAGAGGACAGGGCAGGGATGGAGAAGCCTCTCAAAGTTTATCAAGAAATGCAAAATTTTACAACCACTCAGTTCTCAGAGCTAGGCCAGGATTCTTCCTCGGCAGGAGAAGGATTTGAAACTGTGCTAGAAGAGCACAGTAAGTGGAAATCAAGGTAGGCAGCCCTCAGCTAGACCATCACAGCACTGCAAACCCACAGGGCTCAACCCAAAATGCCCACTGTGGGTTGAGGTTCAGCTCCAGCAGGTGATGCTCATGCCAGCCTGTAACTCCCCTCAATCATAAGCTTTTTCCCAGTTTAAAGAGAAGAGTTGGATGTTGTTCCTTGTGGGAAGTGGAGCTTTAATGCTGTGTCTGTCTTTAGGATTGGGGTTAGTGCATGGTCTAGAATGAGCAGCTGGTTTTCCCTGTGTGGATTCAATCCCTTAGCAAATCATTAATTACAGAACATGATGTTTCCAGCCCAGATTTGGCCTGACCAGTGTACCTGGAAAATGACCAGATTCTAAGGAAGCCTTGTAATTTATAGGTTTGCAATGGATTTAACAGTGATAAATTAGCAAGTCAGATCCCTGTGTGCAGTTCTGGCACCACTTGATGATGATAATGGGAAAGACTGGGGAATCCTCCTTAGGTTTATGGACAGAACTGCAGAAGGAAAAGGATTCACAAGATCTGATGCTGTACTAATATCACTGTCCTGTGAACAAATCACCTCAAGGAAGATTTTACAAATAACTCTGTATTGATGACTGAGAGGGCTTGGCTCAAAGTGTGGTGTGGATGGAGCTGCTCTGAGAATCCAACCTCAAGTTTCACTGAGGGCTGAGAAAGCTAGACCCCAGTTCTCCAGTGAAAAAAAAGAAAGTGTTATCCTCTTCCTCCTCATCCCTTTTTGCCTGACTGAGTTAAATATTCAGTCTTAGAGGGGGACTCCTCTCCTGCTCTGTGTGTGAGGAGCAGCTACCACAGCCTCAGGCAGGACTTGTCTCAGGCACAGTTGGTCCAGTGGGTTCAAACACACCCGGCTGGCACAGGGGGACTTTGTCAGAACACCTCAACCTGCAACACCTGACACACCTCCCACGGTCTCACAGCAGGACAGCCACTTTCCAGGGGTGGACACAACAGAACCTCATTTCACCTCCCTTTGTGCAAAGCAGAGAGACCCTTAATTTCTTCTCTGATGTGCAAGACTTCTGATGGAGGTCTCCTGCCCCAGACAAATACTTCTCATTGCCTCACAGCTTTGGGCTCAAAGCCATTGCCATGCCGCGTCTTGCTGCATCACTAAAAGTCCTCGCTGCCAGACCCCCTGCACCCACCCAGGAGACAAATGTCCCCGCTCTGCCCTGCTCCTGGGGGCTCTTTGGATCTCATCTTGGTGGTTGAGCCAACCCCCAGCTCCCTCCAGCCTCAGCCCTGCTGGCAGGGCTCTGCCATGGGAGCTCATTTTGGAAACGTCGTTGAGGTTTAAGATCAAGACCCGGCAGTTTGCTGTCCAAAGCCACTGAGAGACTTCATTTGATTCAATGATGATTTATTATTTTCATTTCAGCAGCACAGGCTCCCTAAAGTGATGGGCTGTGTTTTGCCAACAGAAAGGAAGACGTCAATAGACACTTGGATCAAAAGCTGTCCTTTGACACAAAGGAAGTTCTGCTGCAAAGTTAATCTTATTCTCAGCTCTTTGGAAAATGAAAGTAACGTGTTTTGACTTGCAGTGTGATTGATATTTTTGTCCTCATTAGTTCCTAATCTCTTTGTTAAGTGCTGGGGTTCTTCTGTGATAACTCTTGCCGAAATCAATGGCCTGTGGTTTGGGTTATGGAGCTGTTCTCTCTTGCTTTAGAGCTTGTGGCTTGACAGCATCTCCCCCTGGTAATGATCCTCTAGAAATGAAGCAACAAGGTAGGAATTTTCAGGAATAAAAGTCATCAGCAGAGGCAGCTTTTTAGCTGGCCCATGGCCCATGAAGCCAAAATTTCTTCTCCCCATTCTGAACCAGAAGTCATGTCAGGGGAAAGGATGAACTCACTGAGAAGTTTCTATTCCCTCAAGTTCTTGGATGAAATATTTTGGCTCCATAGAATTCAGTGACCAAATCCCTCCCAAGCAGCCTGAAGGAACGGATTTCACCTCTTCTTTCTGTGCTGTTTGCCAGTGTTTCCTTTTCCATTAGAGGAACGAACAGCTTGGGAAACAAACAATCTTTCTGGTTTATCAGCACAAGACTGACCTAAATATGCATTTGAGTATAAAATAATGAATCACAGTGTAAGAACCCCTCAGGAACCAGGCTCTGGGATAAGTGGGCAGGACACTGCAGCCAGACAGAGCATGGAGAATCCTCATTTCCCTGGGAAAAGTGCCACCTCCGGATACTTCCTGTCACCACTGTGGAAAACCACGCCCTGACATTTAAGCTACTGCCACTGAGTAGCTAAAGCTGCGAAGTCCCCAGCAAGGCATCCACTTTTAAGGTCCAGCTGCTGTGAAGATGACTTGTACCTCCAGTGGAGTCCCTGGAAAGCTCATCTGCCCGTGTTTGCTTTCCAGCCCATCACTCCCCGGAATGGCCCCGCTCAGCTCCCAGGGAAGAGCCAACGGTCCTGCAAAATTTAGATGGCGAAACGTTCTGCAGTGGCCCAGGTAGCATTAAAGCAGCTCAGTTACCTGGAAGGGGGATTGGTGGTGCTAATGGGCCCTGGTCACGAGGCTGTGCCTGCTCCCCACACTGCCTGGAAGGTGCAGGGCGAATGGCAGGGGGACTGAGCTGCTCCACCACGCAGAAGATCAGAGGTTGAACGGTATATCCTGGGCTTTCCATGCACACCCGCACTCCAAGCCGACTCCTCTACCTTCCCTACCCCTGACCCTGACTTGGAATCAGAGAATCCCAGGGTGGCTTGGGTTGGGAGGACATTAAAGAGCACCCAGCTCCATGAACACCTTCCACCAGACCAGGTTTTTCAAAGCCTCATCCAGCCTGACCTTGGACATTTCCAGGGATGGAGCATCCACAGCCTCTCTGGGCAACAGCTTCCTCAGGCAAAGGTTTGCATCTTGAGACTGAAAGTGCCAGTAAAGGGTTTGAAAGTCCAAAGGTTTTTGCCTGTTGGAAAGCAAAGATTTCGAGTGTACTCTCCATCAACACTGCAGGGGCAACTTGCTCACAGCCACGAAGATCTATATTTCATGCCTGTGATGCTCTCTTCAAACAACTGACAAGCTCATTTTCTGGCTCCTACAAATAATTCTTCTTGTTTGGATTCAGCCGTTTTCTCTCCCTCCAGCTTACAACAACCTTTCTGGGATCATGTCAGATCCACAGCGCTCTGTAAATTATGAATTACGGTGATAACCCCACACGTGTCCGTCAATCCTTTCTTTGGAAACTGTGTTTTCTTAACTTTATTAGAGATTTTTTTTGCCACCTTTGCAGACACGTTCAAGGAGTTTGGGAAGCAGAAGGATGAAGGTCTCACCCAGGTGAAAGTAAGTCCCTCCAGACGTGTTTCCAGAAGGTTTTGGTGAGTTCAGACAACTTGCTTGAGTATCACGTTCCCCATAACAGACCAGGAAGGAGGTCCCAAAATACTTACTCCTTGCCCCACATTGACAATAGGATTGTAATCACCAGAAGGAAAGTTCAGAAGTCTTTCCATTATTGTTTTCAGAGTTGACAGGGGGAAACATTTTATTTTAAAAAATACCTCAAACAATTTAAGCATATTGTGTGTTTGTTTACTTTGGTTTTACTTCACGTTCCCTCTCGCATTTTATCTTTTGGTACACCTAAACTTTTTAAGTATCTCCATTCTGGAAAAGTTCTGGGTTAGAAGATTTATAATTTCACTTTCTGGGGGGTTTTGGAGTGGGGTTTTTTTAGCTATTTCCAGCAAGAGAATCAGTTTTGAGGGGAAAAAAACCAAAACCCTGTTACAATAAAGTTTTTTAAAAGGGTGTGGAAAGTCAAGACAGGATTACTTCTTGTGCTAAGCAGGAAGCAGAAGACTGAGGAAGCAAAAAAACAGCCCTTATTACAAAGCTAAAATAATGATGAATTTTGGAGGCTTTCTCTAACAGGCTCCAGAAGTCTTTGATTTGAAAGGTCATTTTTGTTTCACAGAAAACATTGGCAAAGAAAGGTGTTAATGAGATAGACAGACAGACACTCAGATTTTATTTGGGTTTATGTGCACATTATCATACTGGTTTTGCTGAGGCAAATAATTCTCTGCACTGAGGAGAACCAGACTTTACATTTTAAGGCAGGAAAAAAAACAGGGAATCACAATTAAGCAAACTCCTGTTGTGTTTCCTCACTGATTTATTTTGCAGTGAGCTGCCTTCTGACTCTGGTATTTAATCAGGCAAAACAATAGTTCAGCACCCCTTTTCCTGTGCCTGAAATCCCAGATTAGAGCAGAAAAATAGGTTGGAATCCCACTTTGGGCAGTGCTCTGTGATTCCCAGGAGACTCACCAGCCTCACACAGCCAAGCAAGACACAACCAAGGGACCCACCTCTTGCTGCCCACACACTTTTTTTATGGGTTTGGGGGCTCCAGGAGGCTGAATAAAGAAGATATTTTTATCCTCTGTCCTGCAGCATGTCTGAAAATCAGACCACATGGACAGCACACAGTCCTAATTTCCCTCACAGGACCACGATCCAGAGGAATCAAGGGAATGCTCAGTGCCTCAATGTGAGATTCCTGGCCTTGGAGGTGCTGCCTGTTTTCATCCTTCCTGGAAGGAGCATCCTCCAGGAGCCCAAGAGCAGGAATGAGGAGTCAGAACCAAGGGCCATCCTGGCTTCTGCCGTCTCTCTGGTGCTGATGAGCAACGTGTGCCTCAGGAACCACGTTGAGGGCACAAGCCCGTAAGACAACTCTTAAAAACAGGGCTCCACTGCTGCGTTTATGCCAAAAAAAAATGGAGTGTTTTGAGACTTGGAGGTGAGTGAGGCAAGGGGGGAAAGGAGGAAGCCTTAAATCTCTGATTCCTTGAGGAAGAAGAGCTCAGTTGTCTCTGCATCTTCCTTTCAAACACAGAGGTTGATTCGAACCAAGTACCCCTGGGACACAAAGCATCTTCCAAGTTTTAAGGAGAAGGAGCAATCAGGCAGGGGAAAGACTGATAAGAAGCGTTTGGTTCCTCCCAAATGAAGTCATGCCGTTCTTCTGGAAACCAAACTCCAGTTCTGGTGTCATGAGACTCCCTGTTTTCGATGAGAAAAGTGTGATTCATCCGCACAGAGCTGCTCACACTTCTGTGTTGTGCCACATGTCCACCCCTCCTCCCACCTCACTTTCATTTTGCAATCTCTTCTCTTCTCTTTAAGTACCCTGGTAGATCTCTGGATGAATATTACTGCAATACACTGCTGCTGCTTATCTATTCATCATCCCTTTTCTGAGACTTATCTGGGGATTTAAAGTCTCCTTGATTGTAATGATCTTCAGGAATTAAGTGGATAAAGGAGATCTTAAAGTCCCCGATGCCTTCTAGGCATTTTTGTATCTCAAACTGAAGAAAAAAGGAGTAAACATCAATTATGCCAAAGAAGGAAAAAAATGTATCATTAACTCTTCAAATGTCCACCTGGACTCTGTGGAGTAGAAGTTTATAATACTGGGAGCTGGGAGGAAAAACTGGACAATTGGGATAATCAAGGATTAAAAGGGAACAGTTTGACCCTTGGTAGAAGTGACTTGAAGGACTTTGGCCACACGTGTGTGGCAAAATGCACGGACTTGAATGTCAGTTGACCCTCTGTGTGCCAATAACCACGACTGCAGCTCTGCCCACGCCCCCTGAGAGCTGCAACATCCCCTGATTTCTGGATTTCAGACCACCACTCCCACCATCATCACCCAAACACCGGGATGGGACAGGAGGAGCACCATGTCCTACACTCACTGTCCTGACAGAAAAGTGATCTGCTTGGTCAAGTTTGACCTACTGGTTTATAGTGAATGTTATGGGGGTCCCAGGGAAGGCACAAGGATCAGGGAACATTCACATTCCTCTCCCAGTTCTTGTGTGCCCCAAATAAGATTTCATCCACCTTTTCAGAGCTCACTGCTCCATCCCTCAGTGGGATTTAGTAAAACAGAAGCTGTGAGTGATTCACAAAGAGACAGAATCACAGAATAGCTTGTGTTGGAAGGGACCTTAAAGGTCATCTGGTTCCAACCCCCTGCCATGGGCGGAGACACCTTCCACTAGACCACGTTTCTCCAAGCCCCATCCATCCTGGCCTTGAACTCTTCCAGGGATGAGGCAGCCACAGCTTCTCTGGGCAACCTGTGCCAGGGCCTCACAGTAAAGAATTTCTTCCTAAAATCTCCCCTAAATCTCCCCTCTCTTAGTTTAAAACCATTCCCACTTGCCCTATCACTGTCTACCTGTGCAAAAAGTTGTCCTGCCTCCTTTTCATAAGCCCCCTTTAGGCCCTGGAAGGGGCTCTCAGGTCTCCCTGGAGCTTTCTTTTCTCCAGGTGAACTCGTCCAGCTCTCCCAGCCTGTCTCCAGAGCTCTCAGAGCATCTTCGTGGCTTCCTCTGGGTTCACCCCAACAGCTCCACGTCTCTCTTGTGCTGAGGATTCCAGAGTTGGACACAGCACTGCAGCTGGGGTCTCAGGAGGGCAGAGTGGAGGGGGACAATCACCTCCCTCGACCTGCTGCCCGCTCCTCTTTAGCTGCAGCCCAGGGTGCAGTTGACCCTCTGGGCTGTGAGCACGCACTGCAGGCTCATGTCCAGCTTCTCCTCCACCATTCCTGTTCCCCTGAGCCCTCCAGCCCCTGGCTCAGAGCAGCAAAGGTTCCCCTTGCCCCATAGGTTTGACAGGATGTCAGCATCCAAGACGACCAAACAACATCCCCATTTTCGCTTCCCCGTCCCAGCACAGACGTTCTGCCTCTGTGCACCACAAGGGCACATCTGGGATGCACTTGTAGTAAAGGAAGCAGCAGACCCACAGCTACTGGAGCTGGGTTTGGAGATGGGTGTGGAAGGGACTATTTCTCTGATTTAAATCACTGGGGAAGCTCCCCTGAGAAAAAAAAAACCTGAGCTGAAATGGAAATACCAAACATCTGGTTTCTCGCTTCTTTCAGATATATCCTTGCTCCTTTCTTCCCCCCAGGGAGAAGCAACTAATAACAAAACCAAAACAACCAATAACCTCAGGTTTAACACAGGAAGATAGGGAGTTCATAATTCCTGCCAGATGCTTGGGTGACAGGGTCAGAGATGAGCAGACTCATCTAGAGAGGAAAGATTTGCTTTCTGAGCTGGCGGGGCCTGGAGTCCCATAAAAGACCATATGCTCAGGCAGCCACTGTACAAGACACACGACTGGTGTCTGGGGGTGTCTCTAATTCTTCTCCCTCTCACTTTTTTTCCCTAGTGCTTAATCCAGAAAAATAACACCACCAAAGATTATTTTTTTTCCCTATTAGCAACCTGTGAGTCAGACCCTTTGCATTAAGGTAATAATTAGCAAACTCGGTGCATTAGCAATGCATTTCTAGGGGTGCTGGGAGGGCTTTTTCTTGGGAAACTCTGAAAAAATACTGGGAATGCAAACACTTCAGTGCAAAGGAGAGGTCTTGTGACAGCCCCATATGCAAAGGGAAGGTTTTATGGCAGAGTGGTTGGTGGCTCTCCACAGGGCTGGTTATGGGTGGTGACTTCCAGGGATGGGAATTATCCTGCATTTGTTAGGGCTGAGGGAGAGCAATGGGTTTGGAACATACTGGGGTGCCTGAGCCAGTGAGAGTTGCCAGTCTGGCAGCAAGACATTTGAGAGGGTAAAGGCAGGTCCTCCTGTACTTTCCAGTCTTTACAAGATCATATCTGGGAGGACTTGAGCCACTCTTTCATAAACCCATCACAATTCAAACAAGCACTTCCACAACCTTCCTCTCCAGTCCCCCAGAACTGTGAGGAAGCCAACACTCCCCCTGAAATCCTGAGGGCATGGTCCATTAGTTTGAACTCCAGGTTATGAAGGATCAGGAAAACTTCCCCATCTCCCAGTCCTGAACCCTCCTAAGATGTAATGACCAGCAACAGGTCAGACTGTGAAGAAGCAGGAATCTGTGTTCACTTCCCCACATGGCCCCAATTTCTCAGTGTAACCTTGGTCAGGCTGGAAAAGAAAGAAAAAGGATGAAAGTCTCCTTGTACCTGCTTTATTTATTTAGACAGTTTTCTCCAGCTTTCTCTTCCCGCAGGGACAAACAACACCCATCACACCCTGCACCCAGAGCCAGACAAAGCTGAGTCCACACTGATGTAAACAGGAGTGAAAGATGCGGCAGTGCCAGCATGGACTCTGATACTCCAGCTCATCACACCTGATCCTTAACACTCCTTAATACAACCTTCCAGGTTTCCCTTCAGGGTGGATTTTTCTTCCTCCTCAGGGGACACCTCCCCACCCTGGGAAACGTTCCTATACAATCAGGTCGGGAAAGAGGAGGATTTTTAGCTATTGCTTACTTTACAGACCATTTCTCATCCTTCCTAGTGCTCCTGGTAATACTTACCGAGAGACAAAGCTATTCATCTTAGCACATTCCCGGCCAAGTGTGGTTTGAAGCAGTTCACTGGCACTGTCAGAAGAGATATTACTCGCTATAAAAAGCTGCCTTATTCCCTCAAGTCGCCGCACTCGACGCGTGACCCTTTCCGCGCTGAAAGATTGGCGCGATGATTGCTTACTCCGAGTCACCTGGAGCTCTTCTGGCTGCAAGACATTTTATTGGAAATCACATTGTACCAGTCAATCACCCTCCCACCACCATATGCTGCTCTAGCAGGAGTCTGCTCGTTGTGCTTGTTAAACTGCGGGTTGGGTGACCTTACGAGGGGACACCGTCGCCACGATCTGAGGAGGGGTGGTGGGAGCAGCTGGGGCGACTTGCCTTGAATGCTTTGCCTTGTGAACTTCACGCTTGTTCCTCCTTGCCCTGTTCCCAGGCAAATCCCCTCTGGCTCGCACTTGTTTGAGCAAAAGCTTTCCTGGTCGTTTCCGAGGGGGCAGCGCTTAGGAGGTTGGTGGGACAGCCAGTACTGGATGTGTTGGTCCTCAGGCTGGGTGGGCACTCCCTTTGGAGCCAGCAAGCAGCAACAAAAAAGGGAGGGAAGATCATCCCTCAAGCCACTTTGGAGCAGCAAAGAGAAAAGCAGAAGGTGGGATGTTCGCAACACCTCCCACCAGGCCAGGATAAGGCTCTTGTTGGAGCACTGGGAAGGTCCTGGAAAGAGGAGCTGCCACAGCAAGTTATGCGTGCCTGTTCTTCGAAGGAGACACTTTCCGCAATATTTCTGTCATGCAGGAGTTTTATAATAAACCCACTCAGTTTATCTCCAAGGCAGCTTGGATGTGACAGCAATTTTCCTTGCCTTGACGCAGATTGCAAAGGTGTTGCCTCAGATATCAGTCTCCACGCTTGAAACCAGGACAGCTTCCCCATGCACATCCAGCAGGGAAGGGGCACTGCAGGGCTGCCTGTAGTGAAGGCTTTTGGTTTGCTGTGGTCACTGCAGATCCAGTTTGTAAGATCCACCATCATCTTTGCGAGGTGAGTAGGAGCTGTAATTTTTTGTGTATGGCAACACCTCAGGTTGCAGTTTGGGTAAATCCACACACCTTTATAATTTACTCCATCTTAGGTTGGAGCAAGAGACTAAAGATACTCAGAGTCAGCGCTCTCAGGCACATGGTGGGACTGTTGGGGTGCCCTGTGCAGGGCCAGGAGTTGGACTCGATGATCCTTGTGGTCCCTTCCAGCTCAGGATTACTATGACTGTGACTAAATATCCGCTAACCAGGGTCCTAGATCTGTAAGAATCCTGCCTGAATGCTGCTGCAGCCTCTGCTGAGTAAGTCTTGTTGTTCTCCAGGCTTTTTTATCTGCTTGTTCCTCCCCTCTACCCCCTGAGATCCTTCCTCCCGTTTGAATTCCTGCAGATGGTTTTACCTATTGACACCAGCTCAGTCCTGCCCTCTTGCTTTCATCACCTCTTGCCCTGAGGCTGTTCCTGAGCCTTGAGAGAGAGCAGCTAGCCCTGGAAAAGTTGGAAACCAGCCTGGGGACAGCCACAGCCCGTGTCTCTTTGCGGGTTTTACATGCACAGTCACAGGGAGAACTGACAGCCTTGGCTCCATGCAAATCACGAATGCACATGCATGTACAAGGAGCCTGAGCAGGCAAGTAATTACCTGCAGGAGGGAAGAGGGATTTATTTCTGTGCCCAGAGAAGATGGATCTGAGCACCCATGGGCTTTGGAAGGATTTAATAACTCTTCCTTGGCATAGGAACACATGCCCTGTAAAGCCAGCAGTCATTTGAGCTGAGCAGTCACGCAGGCAGTGACTTGATTACTGACTCGCCAGGGCTGCTGCACAGACATTATCAGGCTGTGTCTGTGCTGCTAAATAAAGCAGGACAGGGATCATCTCCTGGTCCAGGGAGCACAGCTCCCTTCCATATAACTAAACTTCTTTTCCTCACGCCAGAACCAGACAGCCTTGCCCGTCCTGACTGATGGGGTGCCCTCAGCCTGGGTTATCCCTCAGGCTATGCTTGGATATGGAATGTGACAGTGCTTAGCTGATTTTGGTCAAAAATAGTGCCACCAAGCTCACAAGCAAAGCCTGTGGATGGCTGTAAACAGCACCTGGACCAGTGCTCTGGTCCTGTTTGGTTGGTTTAGGAATAGCTTTGGTGAACATCACCTCTGCCCTGCTCTCCTGCTCATCCCCATCTGGCTGCTCCAGCCTTGCTGCAGCAGCCTTGGGCTCTCCTTGGCTGCAGAGCTCCAGCTGTGCCCCCAGATGTGCTCCAGCTGTGCCCCCAGATGTGCCTGGATCTGCATCTCTCAATGGGGAGATGAGCACACTCACAGGGACGAGCCTCAAATCTCAGCAAACCTGATTTTTTCCTGATCTCCAGACAGGTCTGATGTCTAAAAAGTCTTCAGACAACTGGGAGCCATCAGCCATCAGGCCCTGCTATACTGCAATCAGAAGGTGTGACCCTTTCCTGCCTCGTAAGAGCAACAAGTTTCCCAAAAACCTTTTCCCGATCAGTTTGGTTCGTGCTAAGACAGCATCCTTACCATGTTCTTCCCTTCAAACTCCACTGAACCCCTTCCTTGGAATGTCCAGAGAGGTGCCACTTGCCACCAGTCCCTACAGGAAGATGAGTGTCCTGTCCTGCTGCCAGCAGGAAGAACTGGTCACATCTTGGGTCTGCTATCGACCTTCTGCCAGAGCTTGGGAAAACAAGTCCTTCCCCCCTGCTTTACCTGACTTCATTCCTAAGACAACCCTCTCCCCAATGCACTCAGAGTCTTTGGTTACTCTTCAAGTAGCACCCAGCACTCACTTTTGGTGCTTAGAGACTCCCCCAGCAGGTTTTGGGCCTGAGGGTCCTCTATGTTTCTGCTACCAGAACACATCAGCTTATCTTGACTGGCATTATTCGGGAATTGGTTAATTTTGGGGGCTTTTTGGTTGGTTGGTTTTTTTGGGGGTTTTTTCCATATGTTTTCAGTGAATTCTATTTCCTGGTTCTAAAACAAACATAGGAATTCCAATTCTTACTCTCCAGTACCCTTACTTTAGATTTGTTATTTACAGACTTCCAAAAGGGAAATAAGAAGATTATTTTCACGGTACCAAAAGCAACGGCATCATTTGTTGATAGGGGAGTGCAAACAGACCCAGGCAGCAATGCTTAGAGGTAGGTCTGGGTCTGAAGTCCCCCAAGGACAGTAGAGGCTGTCTCAGGTGTCTTCCCTCACATCTGCTACACAGAATTGAGCCAAAGCATGAGCCTGGCCAGTGCCTTCATTAACTGCTCATTAACTGGGTGATGTAAAGGCACAAACAGGTTCAACACGTGGGGGTTGTACTTGGCCCCTGAGTCTGTGTTATGTGGGAGAGTCTCTCTAAGTTGTAGCTCAGCTTCAGGGCTGGACCAGGGGAGGTCAGGGAAGGGAGAGAGTGGCACTATCTGACCCTGGCAGCTAAAAGAGCCTCTCACCACCCAGCAGGAATCCAACCCGCCGCTCTGACCTTCCTGCCCGAGAGACGCCGGGAGCTCTGCCCTGAGCAAGGCAGGAACTGGGGAGGCACAGTTATTATTTTATGGCTTGCAGAAGAAATGAAAATGTTATTAATGAGTGTAATTTATAAGCAGGGGAGCAGACAAAACCACGCTCAGAGCGGGCTGCCATGCTCCGGCTCGGGAGGGCAGGGGAGGAAGCGATGGGTAGATACCGGCTATTGTGTCTGGGCCTGCAAGGTTACTTGTCCTGATAGAGCTTCATTTCACATCTATCTGAGAAAACAAATTCCCTTTCAGGCCTTTTCATAATGAAGAATAAAGAGGCCTATTGTTACAGAAAGCTAATTGTGCTTTTAAGCCGTTCCCTGCGGCCGAGCCTGGTGTTGCTCTGGAGCAGCCGATGAGCTCGGGCTGCTGCAGGAGGGGCAGTGCAGCCCCCCCTCTACACCTGTGGCTACCAACAGGGAGATCTGTTTGCCCAGGACTGAAAAATCACCATCTGTGACGACTCTTAATGTTGTTTCAGGAAGTTGCCTTGACTTTTTTTTCCCCTGGTGCAGCTTCTGTTGTTGCCTCAGCACAGGGGTTCACACAGTCTGCAGGGACCATGCACTGCTGCAGAGAGGTGACTTCCATTCCAGCTGACACACCAGGGTTTTGTCCCTTATTTACCCGAATTCATGCACCATTTGGCCTGCTTTGAGAGATGTGTAATGGTTAAAAAACTTACTGTGCTTGATTGTCTCTCCTGAA
Organism: Pseudotriccus pelzelni; assembly: GCA_035584735.1. NCBI lineage: Eukaryota > Metazoa > Chordata > Aves > Passeriformes > Tyrannidae > Pseudotriccus > Pseudotriccus pelzelni. Next base: position 1,952,761 of record JAWMRA010000041.1, read on the forward strand.
ATTCCATTATATTCTATACAGTTGAGCTGAATTATAGTTAGAAATGTTCCAGCCACGTTAGAGTGGTTTTAAGACAATTTTGAGTCAGGAAATGTTACCCAGAGGGAATACAGGAAGAGCAATCATTAAGGATGCTTGTCATTAGACTTTTAACCTTCGTGCTTTCCCTGTCTCTCCCTACCAGGCAGCTCCTGCAAGGATCATTCTTTCTACAGCTTGTTCATTTATCTCAATCCTTCTGGTCTGACTGAAGTCAAACACCAATTAATGCTATTAAAGCAGAGCTGTTACATAGGTATCTCCCACAGAAGCATCTTCTCCCTGCTGTCTTTATCCCTTTTTTTGTCTCATAAAATCCCAGCAGTGTTCCCCAGACAAATTCCCTTTTCCCAAAGCACATCAGGCAGCCTGGCTGTGTTTTGCTTTTCCTGGTGACCCGGTGTGACAGGTCAGTCTGCTGCCAACTGAGCAACCAGGCCAGCTGCCAACTCCACCTTCAATAGCCTGGCCAGCATCCTAAACTGAGGGTCAGATTCCTCAACATCAAAACACCGGCTTAAAAGCGAGTAAATAAAGATTCAAAGTGATAACACGGGCTTCTTTTATTTGCATCCTGAATTTCCACCATTAGGCTACACTAGGATAAATATTTTTCTGGCTTCTAGAAGCTGGGCAAGGCAGACCATGAATCATGGATAAAGCATAAAAATCTCTGTCAGTTTGAGAAATTCTTTTCATTTTTTCTTTATTTTATTCTTGTGCAAGGATTATCCCTTAACCACTGGGAACTTCAGAACTAGAAGGTATGTCTTGAAATACTCACAAAAAAAGTCAGTGATGACTTCTTGCTTCAGGTCCCTCTCCTGCACCATTGGCATCAGCAAGTTTTCAGGTAGATGTGAACACTCCCCACATCATTCCCTGGCAGGAGAGTGCAAGTCTCATCTCCCTGAGGAGCAGAACCAGGATCTTGGATACTCCATGAATCCCTGTGAACAAGGACCAGCCTCATTTTTCCCATCACTAGGCATTTGCATGGATGAAGAGCAGGCCCTCCATTAAAGCAGCACCCAAATATGAGGCACAGAATGAGGACAGTTTGGTATCACTGCCCTGGAGATTTCTGCAAGGATTTCTACCATGCTGTGGTCTTTGCTGTATGATCCAAAAGATGCTTTGGCTTCCAAGATAAGTGTTCCAGGACTGGCTGAGTGGTGCCAATCAGAGGGTGCCAATCCACCTGATGTCAAAGCTGAGCTTTTTTCCATGTGTCTTGGAAAAGTTCATCTGACTCTTTTTGGTCCCTTCTGGTCTCTGAGTGGTGGTTAAGCCAATAAACATGACTCAGCTGGAGCCCCCTCTATTTAATCTCAAAACGGGAAACTCTTTAATGCTCAAAGGTGGTTTTTCTCCTGTGCTCTGGTCCCAGATACCATCAAGCCTCAGGAGTTATTCAGACATCTCTTCAATCTGAGGATATCTACTCCAGCCTACAGCCAGTCATATCTTTCACATGGGATCACATCTTAGAGGAGCTGCAAAATGTAGGAGTGGGGAAAATCAAGGACTGGGAAGAAGTTTCCTAGAGAAAGCCTTTAATCCTGTGGCTCTCTGCACTCAGGGGAAGGTGGTGAAGGAGCCTTTCAGAGTGGAGAACTAACTAGATCAGAGAAGCTGAGACCCTTGTGGAGATCAGTGTTGACATTGCTGGAAGAGGGAGAACACCAGTGATGAAAGGATTTTCTTCAGGAATTACCTCTCCAGTCTAAGCCTTGGTCAGATCCACTCTGTCTAAGGCTCATCAAATTGTCTTCCTTGGCTGAAGATGAGACATTATTCATGACCCACCACGCAGGCACAAGAGACAGTGACACAGGAATTAGGGTGAGCTGGAAACTTCCTTGGTGCTGGTAACGCAGTCACTGAGCATCACCCTCCAGCCGTAAATCCCAGCACATCTTCAGGCTAGGCTGTTCATCCCAACAGATATTTAACCCCAACATCTTTCCGTTCCTCTTCCAAATCCCATTTGCAGAGCAGTGAAAACCAAGTCTGCTTTGACACATGAAGAGCAAGTGTCATCAAGGCTTTTATTTACTCTGGGAGCTGCAGCAGGAAAAGAAACAGGAACTGGCAAAATTTTGTCAGCTGAGATTTGGATTGAGATTTAACCAGCTCTGCCAGAGGAAGGTGTCCATTATAGGAGGGGATGGATCTGTCTCCAGATCAGAGAGGAACTCATGCTACAAGTTATGTTTACCCCTGCCATTCTGCAGGTGGATGATTTTGGAGCCAAGGCCTGTGCTCTTCCCATCTCTTCTATCAATACAGACAAATCCTTTACAGCTTTTCCAAGCTCCCACCCACATCAACACAGAGCTTTGTGGGAGGTTCAAGGGTCATCACAAACACTGCTGAACCTCCTCGGGACTTCATTTCTTCATCAATACCTCTAATCTCAGAGAGGATCTTCATTCCTTATTCCAGGCAAGCAATGTTATATCATCAGAGAGGTGCCATGAGCACAGGCTGAAGTCATCACACTCACAGAGGTGCCATCAACAAGCACAGACACAAAAAATCAATGCCATGCACTTCGTGCCTTTAACTCCAGATCCACAGTGACCCCTTCACAACCCTCCCTGTTCCCTGGAAACGGAGACAGACACCTTCCAGTAAATTGGATACCCTTTCCCAAAGCCCCACTCCTGGGAAACAGAAAAGAAATCAAGTTTGTGAACACCAATACATCTGTAAGGTGAGAAGCAAGGAGGCAGAGGCTTATCTAAAATTAATGTCAGCCCCAAAGGATGATTGCCCTGTCCCTGTGGCTCCTTGTGGAGTCAAAGGGGACAGGACTATGAGCAGGACTCTATTGTCTTCCTGTGGCTGAGTGTAGGGGTTGTAATTAAAGCAGCTACTGGTGCCAACCTGACTGCAAAAGGTGTCAGAGCTGCCGGGTAAACTCCACCTCAAGAGGTGCCCCAGCTTGGTACACGAGTTTTGTAGCAGAACTGGAAGGTGGAAGATAAACAAGGTGTGTCTGGTGAGGGGAATTCAGTAACTCCTTCACTCTCGTTGTGGATGGACAGGTTTGATGGTCTGCTTCAAGCTGTCTGGTCTCAGAGGCACTTATCTGATGCCTCCATTTTGGACATCAAAATGCCTTTTGCTGAGTGAATTGGGGTGACTCTGGCTCTTTCAAGGGGCTATTCCCAGCGATGTTTTTAGTCCCTGTGCAATATATTTCCATTGTTTAATTCATATCCTCCCCAAATCCGCTGTTCACCTCTAGAGCAAACCACCATCTTTCCCCCATTTTTCTCTTCTTCTTTGTCCCTTCTCATGTCAGGAAAAAGAGACGATACTTCATCTTTTCTTTTCCAGGTTTCATTTTTGCACAGAGTGAAGGGCTCTTCAGATTTCTCTCTCCCTGTTTTGCAGTTGGCCTCTTCTGCCTGGGCTAACTGAAAAACCATTAAAACTATCAAGTGATTCACAACCAGCACTTGACAGAAATAAAGTCACCTCCTCACTGCCTTCCATTCTCTGGTGGCATCCCCAGTTTTCAAAAGCAGGCACAGTACTGCTTAATATATCTCCCTCTTTCTCCTTCATTTTCCAAGAGTTTTGATTCTAGTGGGTCTCTTAAATGTCCCACTCCTCACCTACAAAGTGTTTATTTCTTTTGCTTTGCTCTAAGTGTCACGAGCTGCTCAGAAAGCTGGCAGGTGGGAGTAACTTGGCACAGATCAGGCTTTTCTCTTGGTATGCAAACTCTCGGCTCTGGAAAGCGAAGGGGAGATAATATGGATGAACAAACTCATCCCAGAGCTCTGTGGGGAGGGCAGAGGTGCCCACAGCTGATGAAGATGAAAAGCATGAGCACCACACTGGGCGTGCAGACCAGCGTCACATCAACAGCCAACAAGTTCCTGAGGGAGATAAATCACAGCTCTACCCAAAGGAAATAAAGTAGAAATTCCCTCCATCTCACCTCAGTCTGAAAATGTGAATGAGCATGAGATGGTGATCAAATCTAGCACAGGAATATAGGAGAACAAGCCATCAGGACATCTGCTGCCCTTCCCTGCACGAGGTCCCCAGCCCACCCCTCATCCTGCTGCCTCCACGCCTCCCTGCTTCCCAAACTCACCTTTTGTAATGCAAAATAACAACAGGCCTTGTTCCTTGCCTTGCCTGCTTTTCATTTAAATTAAACCTCTGCTAATCTCATTAATGAGCTCACCCCGGTGCCACCGTGTTCTTTGGGTGCCCCCTAACATCATTAGGGCCTTATCCAGGGAAACAAAAGGGCATTACTCCATGCAGGGAATGAAGAATTAGTGCAAGGGTGGGGTGGGCTTCGCAATTGTCCCCGTAATCACTTGTTTGTGTGCAATTCGTGGCTTTAATCTCCATCTCATTGCCACTGCAGCAGTTTGCAAGTGTGGGTTTGGGCGTCTGCAGAGGTGCAGAGACGTGCAGGGGACAGCAGGACACAGGTCCAGGAGGGCACCAACAGAGGTGAAGTGTGTTCAGAGGACAGGAAAGTGGAGTGAAGAGGGCTCAGAGTGGGCACAAACCAAAATATTTTGGCCCATCGTCAGCTGGGGTGTCAATCAGTGACAGAGCAGAGCTGACAAGGAGGCCTTGGAAGGGACAGCAGAGCTTCAGGCCATCCTCCCGAGGGACACACCCGGGTGCAGCTGAGCAGGACCACATGGCAGGGACATCTGGGAGAATTTCTTCACAGAAAGGGTTGCCAAGAGTTGGAAGGGGCTGCCCAGGGAGGTGGTGGAGTCCCCATCCCTGGAGGTGTTCAAGAAATCACCAGTGCTCCAGTCTAGTTGACAGGGCGGCGATCGGTCACAGGTTGGACTTGATGATCCTGGAGGTCTCTTCCAAACTAAATGATGGGATTTACTTACCTCCCTTTTCCTTTAAAAAGAAAAAAGAATAGGGGGGATATTGAATATCAAGGAAAAAGAGAGGGGAAATAGAGTCAAAGAACAAAAAGCCCCTTTTTACACCACTTTAATAAATTCACCTGGGTAAATCGCTATCCTGATATGTCACTGAGCTTCCAATTTTAATACAGTTTGACAAGCACTTCTGTGAGCAGAAGTCATAAAGTTTGGTTTCTTACAGAGATTAGTCCCCTGGCTGGGTTATCTCATGTCTAATAGTGTCTGAATGTACTTTTCCAGTGCTCTCAGCCTGGAGAAGAGAAGTCTCCAGGGAGACCTTGGACCAGCCTTACAGTACCTGAGGGTACAAGGAGACTGAACACGGACTTTCACAAGGGTATGGAATGAAAGGACAAAGAGGAGTGGCCTTAAATTGAGGGAGGGCAGATTTATACTGGACATCAGGAAGAAATTCTTTACTGTAAGAGTGGTGAGACACTGGCACTGGTTGCCCAGAGAGGTTGTCAACTCCCCGTCCCTGAAGTGTCCAAGGCCAATTTAGATGGGGCTTGGAGCAACCTGGGCTGCTGGAAGGTGTCCCTGCCCATGGCAGGGGGTGACACTGGATGATCTCTGAGGTCCCTTCCAACCCAAACCATTCTATGATCCATTATTCTACCCAGCAGTACCACTGAACACATCAGTACCAGCTTTAATTCCTTTTCAGCTCCTAATTTTCCCAGGGCTGCACTGTGTGATTGCCCCTAATACCTACTGGGGAAAGATGCTACACAGTTTGATCCACCTGGTGGCTAAAAAGAAGAGCTTATCCAAAGTCACATAATCAAAGACTGGTATCCATATGCCCATCCAATCCCATCTAATCCAGTGATAGAACTTCCAGGCATGAATTCAGCTGTTTCTACCACTGACAACTCTGAAAAAAAAAAAAAAAATCCTCTTCATCTCCTTCTCTCTTTTCTCTTTGAGATTATTTGTTCCTACTTGTTCTTTCAGATAACTGGAGAAAGGAAGTTTCTTCACATCTCACCAGGTTTGGAACAATGCAGATGAAAATGTTTCCCTCTTTCAGTCTCTCCTCCTGAGAGACCTCCTGGAGGGCCCTTACAATCATTCATCTCCGAGCTCCTGGCTGTGTGTCCTTGGGGCAAAGAAGAGGTCATGTTTTTTGCTGTTGAGATCCGAGCCTGAAGAAGTGAGGCATCCAAGCACTGATCCACTGCAACCCAGCTTCTTGTTTCTAGCCTGATCTTCCCAGTACCCTGCATACTGGGTTTTTATTTTTATTTTAGGGCCTGCTCCCAGGACACGAGTGTATTTGTCGCTCAGTGGGGCTGCCAGCACCAAACACTTCAGTGTTAATGTCGCTTCGTCTCAGAAGTGAAACTGTGCAGGGGTGGCGTGTGGGTTTTATTGAGTTTCTGGGTTTGATCTGTCGGGGCTCTGTGATGAGGGGAGTGTGTGTGGCTTTGGCTCAGATCAGAACCACGGCAGCACTCTGTGTATTGATTAACTGAGGGGATTGCTCTGCCTTGGCTTTGTAGCCCATTGTAGAGGAGTTTCCACATTACAGTCTCGTGCAGGTTTGGAGTTTTGGGGTAGCAGTGATCAAAGCTAGCTTGTTTTAGCCAGAATTTTAAATGGAAGATCCCCAACACATCTCTCCTCGTAATCAAACATATTAACATTATAACGTTGGGAAGTTCTAATCCCTGGGACTAATTTCTCTAGAGTTCTTGATGGCATAAGAAACCTTCAGTGTTTTTCAGTGTAGTTATTTGTGTGGGTGCTTCTTGCAGTAGTTTGTTAGTCAATGCTCAGCTCTTCAGGTGGTTTCCTTTATATTCTAAAACCATATGGAGATGTAACCTTGTCATGAGTTCAGTATCAGCCTGACTACAGTAAAATGTTTGAGAGTTTTTTTTCTCAGAGTTCATCAGGCTGCCTTGTGAATCCAACTGAGAATAGATTTGAAAAAAAATAAAATATAAAAGCCCTAAAATCACCAACTTCTTCCTCAGTTTTTCTGTTCATGAAGGCAGCTTCACAAACAACCATTACAGAATTTAGCACAGAAGAACTGGAAGAAATCTTGGAGGGGAGAAGGCAAGAGGGAAGAGAGGAGGGACAGAGAGAAAGATGGGTCTGTCTCCAGTGTGGTGGGATGGACATATCAAATTAGAGTAAATGGTGAGCAGTTAAGCCATCAAAACAAAGCTGTAAGTGGGAGGTAGACCTGTTAAAGTCAATCTTTCTCCATGTGGAGAGGCATGGTATGTGCCTGGGAGCGTATGGAATGTGACAGACCATTTTAGGACGTGTTTAGAGGTCTAGGGGTCCGTAGGGTGTGTGCGCACCCAAGGGGGTGTGAGTGTGGCACAGCTCAGACACTCCGTACACAGACAGTCGGAAGAATATGCTTTTCTTCTTTACAGCTACAATTATGCTGCCCCTCTCCAGTTCCTCTCCAAGTGCCCCCCTCCCTCCTGAGACGATGCATTAAAGCATGGGGAAAAGTGATACTTAACATCGAAATTCATCATTAATTCCTCCGTCTTTTATTGTCGTAACACGAGCCATAATGAACTCTTCTTGCACTGGTGTCCATTTGGTGTGTCACTTTCCCTAGAAGTGCTTCATAACTTAGCATTAATTAATGGTGACTTGCTGCAAATTGTGTTACAGAGCTGATAGCACTTGTGGGTAACTGAGTGTCACCAACTGCAGCCATCAAACTTGCTGCAGTAGCCGGGCGTCGCGCAGGATTAATTGCTGTATCACACACCAAGACCTCCCTTTTGGGTCTTCCTGGGAAAGGAAGGAAAGTTCACGGCTTGGGAGATTTAACCTGGTTTAATTCTCAGCTCTGCAGTCGACCTCCAGCACGGCCTTGGGCAAATCAGTGAAGACGTTTGGACCGTTCCACAGAGCCGCCGGCTGTGGCTGCAGGAGGACTGGGGCGGGTTGTAACCCCAGGGGTTGGGTGGTTCAGGTGCCCATGAGCCACCCTTCTCCTCCCCGGAGCTGGCTGCACTTCCACGACGTCTGCAAAGTTCTTCCCAGTTGGAAAGGTGCTGTAGACATCCAGGTGTCTGCACCTCATGGAGCTCTGACTTCCGAAGGAGCTGCCTGACTTTGATGTGTGGCTGTTCACTCCCAAATCCAGCTGGGTGCAAGTCCTTCACTGCCAGCCCAGGCTGAACACCCGTGGGGCTGTGTTCATTCTGCTGCTCTCCTGACTTCCAAAACAAGGTGTCCTCATCCACATGGATAATCACAAACGGTGTCTGTCCTATGCCAACAATTTAGGTTTCGTAGCGCTGAGACCCACGACCCAGAATTATTAAATTTATTAGAGCAGATAAAAATTGTGTCCAGGAGAAAAGGACCACAAAAATGCTGCACACAGTCCTGCAAGAGTGAAATCCTGGAAACTCTTTGAGTGCACTACTATATGCAGGAAGGCAGGAGCACCAGCACAGGTGATCCAGCAGTCTGCATACACAGCAAAACCCTTCCCAGGTCAGGTCCTGGTGCATTCCTGAGCTGTGCTTTCCTTCACCACTGACAGACTTCTTTCCTTCAGACCCCTTTGTGACCAACAGGATTCAGATCACCCAAAAAAAAACAAACCCCAAAGAACAATAGGATTTTACTCCAGAAGGCAAACAGTCACATTTGGCTGGTTATTGAAGGAGAGAAAAGCTCATTTGTGACATCTACAGGGTTAAGATTTGGGTCAGAGATGGAGACACCCACATTTAAGTGTCTCTCTGTAGATATCTGTGCTGAGCTGCCTGTTTGAACTCTTGGGGTGGCCACTGGAGTCCTGGTTGGTGGTGTGTAGTCTGACTATACAATACCTTGCCTAAGACTAAAAGATGAAATTTCATCAGCAATACAAGAGATAGTAAGAGAAAAAAAAAAAGGTTAATTCTTTCTAAGTCAGAAAAATCCATTTATCAGATTGAGCTGTGCCTTTTTGGCTTAGCAGGACTGAGTCTCCAGTCCCAAATTTAGCACTTTAAATATAATAAAATGCTAAACAGGTCTGTTTTCCTCCGAGAAGGGACTCAACCATCCTCTTCACAGATATTAAAAATGCAGGGACAGGCTGGTGTTTAATGAGTTCACTTGCAAGGTACTAAAGTTGGCTACCACCTGTCAGTGTCTTCAGATGTGCTCCTCGGCCTTAATTAAGTGCTGCTCTCTGTTTAATTTCATTCCTTCTCTCCCCAGCCCCACCCACCTCCTTCCTCCCTCTCTGGTTTGCCCTGTTTCAGGAGACAGAAACCAGCCCCAGAGAGATGCCTTCCAAAGTCAATCAAAAATTAATTTCAGGTGGCAGCTGAGTCACAGCTTTTCATTTACCCATAGAAGTCTGGTGAATTCTCAATCTTCTAATCACAGAATCATGGAATCATTCAGGTTGGAGGAGACCTCTAAGATCACAGAGTCCAACCATGAACCCAGCACTGTCAAACCCACCACTAAACCACGTCCTCAGCTGTCAACTCAACCCCAGCATCACCATCATTAAGTTGTAGACAACCAAAACACTCCCAAATATACCAGGATACCCCACTGCCTCTCCTTGCCTGCAGGTCCCTTTCGAAGAGTTTATTGCCATCCCTTGCAGCATTCCGGTTGAGTGAGTGATCCCACCACCTTTCCGTGACGTTTGTCGTCTTTTTTCCAGGATGCTTCCAGCTCCTCCTGCTCGCTGCCCATCAGTGGGACAAAAGCAGCCGGCCAAGCATGCAAATCAGATTAGCAATCTGCACCTTTGTGAAAGGGATTAGCTGCTCTGCCTACCGTGGATGCTCGAAGAAATCAATCTGCATCTGTCAAAACCTGTAACCTTACTTGTGTCCCTGACTCCATACTTGGGTTGGTTAAGATAATAATAATTAATTAACAGCCTGCTTTAGATTGCATCTTCTCCCGTATGGGATTAATCTTGTATTTCCTCAGGGAGCTGAATTCACAGGCTGGCTGTGAATTTATTCGTTGCTGCTGTAATACATGATGGTGTTTGCATGCTTTCAGGGTCACAGCTACAGCAGGGAGAGCATCACAGTTAAAGCAGCGGAGCCGGTTTAGGATTGCGTCCAAATCCCATAAATGCCACATGTGACTTCAGATAAGTCACTTAATCACCCTTTTTCGCACCCTATATTTACCAGATCAGTCAAGGCAAGCGGATTTACAGGGATGATTCATCCCAAAAAGGGCCAAGGGACATGGCTTCTATTCCTGACTCCACTCGGAAACTTCAGAAAAGTCACTTTACTCACACCATCCCGACTTCCCAGCTGCAGAGGGAGGGCAGCATCTGCTCGCTGCTAAAACCTGGGGGGTAGCCCTCAGCCAACACACACCCTCTCACAGATGTTCCCAGCCTTTGGAGAGAGGTCAGCTTTTTGGATGGTGGCTTTGCAGTGGGATGTCACGCCTCTGGTTTCGAAGAAGGAGGTGTCACCTGCGGGGGGCAGCTCTAAATTGGCAGTTCCCCTGGGTAATTTAGGTTTGAGTCAAATCTTTTGTACCACGAGTAGGGATAAGCCTGGACTTCTACAGAGTGTCTCTGGGAAACTGTCTCCTGCACATGGTAAGGAGGAAGGGATGAATATACCATATAAACCAGCAACACTTGCAATGCACTGTGTGGTGATACTGCAAAGAGGACCCTCTCCAAGCCCCATTTCCAAAAAAGAACAAACCAAAAACCAAGACAATTATCTCATTAACTGAAGTATTTTGGCAAAACAATCAAAATTTTCTGTACCAATCTCTCCACCTTTTTGCTTCACTGTTCACCTTGGCAGAACAATCCCCCAAATAGTAAGAGAGCAGCCCTGCTTGGGAGGTGCAATCTCCTTTTTCCTGTGCCCTGTCGATGTGACAACCAGTTCAAGGCCAGCAAATTTCATCTTCCATGATGATGGAAGCATCCCATACCTGGTAAAGCTTTTCCCCATGTAACAAGGGGAAAAAGGGAAAGCAGGGGGAGAGGGAGAGAAATGCCTGTGTGGTGTCCAGTGTGTTTCTTCAGGTGTGAAAGGGAAAATCTCCACTCTCCTCCTCCCCTCCATCCCCATTTTTCCTTCTTTTTGTAGCCACCTAGTACAAAACCGCCTGTTTCAGTCTATTAGTGCCTTTTTGTCCCCCATTTCCTCTCAGAAGGATCCAGACAGTGCTGCACTTGAAGTCATGACAAGCTTGACTTGTCTGGCCTTGAACCTTTCTGCATGACAAGGACAAGACCATCTTCCTCCTACCACCAACTGATCCTGTTGGCCTGGGATCAGCAAGAATCTGCTCCTTGGCATACACATGTGGCTTCTAGAATGTGTGTTCACCTTCATCTGCAGACACAGAGTGAACCTGTGAGAAGGAGCAGCGAGACAAGGTTGGGATGGGATGGAAATGCTGGAGGAAAAAGGGGCAGAGCAGGATTTGTGATGACAAAATTGTAACTTGGGTCAGACATCAGGGAAGAGCAGAGGCCTGAGGGAAGTCCTGGGCATACTCACACACCCCAGCAGCTCCTGAGCCTACTTAGATCTTGTCAAGCAAGGAATGGCATCTCCCTTTGAGCAAATGTCTGTCTCTGGAGCCCCGGTGACGGCCCGTCCGTGTCCATCCATTAAACAGCTTGTTATTGTGACAGATGACACGGTGATAGCTCGGTATGAATTGCAATTACCGCCCAAGCATGAGGGATCTAAACCTATAAACAGGCAGCTTTATAACTATCCAACAGTCCTGCTCAGAGGGACGGGCCTCCTCCTGGGAGTAAGAGGCTCCTGAGATTCTCATAGGTCCTATTCCAAAAAGGGATGTGTGCCTGGACAACAGCAGGGCTGGGCTTTTGCAGGAAGGATGCTCAGGTGTTGAACAGAGAGGATATTTTTGTTTGTTCCTTTGCCAAGCACTGAGAGAAACAGGAGTACTCCTGCACTGGAGCCATCCTGCTCAATAAACCCCACGGGCAAACAGGGAAGGTCTCCCCCACATCCTTTCCCCACACTGAGGGAATCAGATGCTAAAATCCAATGGAAGCTGGAAGACATTTGGATGAAGAAAAAGTGTGTGAAATCTGTGATTTTGGTGGTTTTAGTCCTACAAGGCCTCCACTCTCAAGTATACTCAGGGGTCAGCCCTCAGCCCTCTTCCTATGGGCTTTCACTGCAAGCCACGGGAGGGAGGGAATTGCAACCTTGCAAAGCCAAGAGCCCAAGGATTTCCCAGAGAGACACCCCAGAAGGTTCCCATATGGCTGAACGAGCTGCTGGAACTGATTTCCTGGCAGCAGCCACGGCACACAGTTGGAACAAACCTGTCCCAAAGCATCTCACCTCCCTCCTGCGTGCCAAGCACAGCTGAGCCATGGTCCTGCCTCAGAGCAGCCCAGGAGGAGCAGATGCCAGCACTGGAGCTCATCAGTAGGCCTGGAGGTGGGCTGGGAACTGCTTGGGTTGGACACAGGTAAATTCTCCAGTGGATAAGGAGTCTTATATGCAGAAGACTCTCTGTAGCACAGGCAGAGTATGGACATTGCAAGGTCTTCTGGTGGGTTCCTTCCTCAAGCAAACCTGTGAAAAAGGAGATGCATCCAAGCTGCCAGATGCACTTGCAGACACAAATAGTACTTCTGGGCAGTACTTTTTGCTGTCTCAGGCCTCAAGGCCTGAGTTTCATCCCTTGGAGGAGTGGTGAGTCTACCCATTAAACAAGAATGGCAGGTCCTTGTCCCACCTTTCTTGTGTCCTGGTATCACACATATCACGCACAGGCTGGTGTTGAAGGGTGACAGAAGCACTGAACATGGAGAAAAAGGCTGGAATTGCAACCCCTCAGTTGCTTTATCCTGCTTACCCCTCACCTGTCTCTGTGTCTTCTCAAAGGGCCATCTGCAGTTCAGCCCCTAACCTTGGATGCCGCTGATGGGCATGATGGAGATGGGAAGTCACCTCTCTGGAGCCTCTGCACAGCCTCCAGAACCGACTCTGCTTCTCCCTCTTCCTCCTTCTTTGCCCGAAATACAATTCCTGGGATAATAATTGCCAGACAACATGTGCACAAGGAGGTTTTGTTCTTTGGCCCGATGCCACTGCTCTTTAAATTCACCTCCCTCAAGTACTCCTTTCAGAGGCTTTAACCGGCCAGACAATTTTAACCTCTTTCTCGTACTGTGCAAAGTCCACTGCTTTGATTTGCCTCGTGGGATGGGATTCATCTCACCTACTGTTTGATGTCTACCACGTTGATTGTCTGCAGCCGAGCTGGTCACCTTCTGCCCCCTTCACAGCCTGCAGAGAGAAATCAGCCCTGCCAGGACATGAGTCATCTGACCTGTTTGAGATGTCTCCTTCAGAACAAGATTAATCACGCTCTGCAAGCACCTGTTTTGCTCCAGCCAAAGCCTGAGTCTAGACAACCAGCTCGGATGAATCCAACCCCGGTGCCTTTTCAGGTGCTCATCTCCCCAGCGTCAGCGGCCGCAATGAACCCTCCAGCAGTTTTCTCAGTCCTGCTTTAGCTGAGCTGCGCTTCGGTCCACGCTGTGTGACGGCAGCTAATGATGAGCAGGACGACCTAATGAGAGGCAAGGGCTGCTCTTGTCTCCTGAAGAGAGTTTTCTGCCCTTCAGAGAAGGTGGGAGAAGGTACCAGACGAGGCAGCTGCGCTTGGGTACCGGACGTGGGTAGATTTGGGGGTATTTTTGTACTGCCCAGATGGTGAGGAACCTGCTCAAACAGTGCAGAAGAGACACCAGAGAGCAGAAGCAACTTAAGGGTATGTTCAAACTGCAAAATGTTGAGCATTCTGCTAGTGCTTTCTCTGCTTTCCCCGGCAGTGCTGTCTGGCAGGGCTCAAACTGGGAAGCAGGAGGAAATCCAGAGCCCCAGAGCTCCGTATGTTGTGGGGAACATCTCCTTAGACCGTGGGGTGTCCCAGCCACACAGCATCATGCTGGCCACAAACACCTTCACAGACAACCTTTGGAAGGAGCTCCAGGTGGGAAAGGAGCCCCAGTGTTGGAAGCAAACTGCCACGTGCTGTCTTGAGGTTCCCAGTCTGGATGGTGCAGAGAACAGGACACCCCAAGAGGCACCTCCTGGGATTTCCAGATATGCAGCTGAAGAACTGCAGCCAACACACCTGCTGATGAACTGGACTGAGCCCTGCCCATACCTGAAGCATCCAGGGCACAGGATGAAGAGCTTGGAACCACACAAATGCTTGGACATGCAGGTGTGCCCTCATTCCTTCGTGTGTGTGAACAGCTCAGGCAGTATTTGTGTCTAAGTGCAGTTTAACTCCAACAGTGCTGAGTCTGAGCTTGCAAAAAGGCTTTGACCTCTACTTAATTAATAGAGAAAATGTATTCTTGATGTATGGCTTGCTGTCAGCATCCCTGGTTTGATACAAATGGATTTAAAGGGAGAGTGAGCTATAGAAGGATCTGTGCTGGAAGCAGGATCGTGGGATTTGGCTTGGGGATCAAGTTGCAGCTTCATTATGCCGTTGATTAATGGGTATCACAGACTCATAGAATGGTTTGGGTTGGAAGGGACCTTAAAGTCAATTTAGTTCTAACCCCCTGCCATGGGCAGGAAGACCTTCCATGAGACTGGGTTTCTCACAGTCCTGTCCAACCTGGCCTTGAACACTTCCAGGGATGAGGAGCCCACAGCTTCTCTGGGCAACCTGTGACAGCACCCCACCACTCTCACAGTCAAAATATTCTTCCCAATATCCCATCTAACCCTGCCCTCTGCCAGTTTGAAGCCATTCCTCCTTGTCCTGTCACTCCATGCCCTTGTCCATCATCCCTCTCCAGCTCTCTTGGAGCCCCTTTAGGCTCTGGAAGTTGTCTAAGGTCTCCCCCAGATCCTTCTCTTCTCCAGTCTGAACAACTCCATTTCAGTCTTCCCCAACAACAGGGAGAGTCTGAGCCCAGCTGGGTCTGTGCTTGGTGGTTCTGATGGTCAAAAACTTGCAGCAAATCACGTCTGTCCAGCTAAAAAGATGAGATCCTCATCCTAGGAGTGGAGAACAGGAGTGACGTGAGGTTTATCTGGGAAGAGATCTCACCACATGTGAGGGAAAAATGATGGTGGCACAAGGACCTGCCACACCTTTTCCCCATCACCCTGAGCAACGTGGAAGCAAAACCTCTCACCGGTGGCACTGAACCCCTTCTTGCTTCTGCTCAGAGGTGCCCTTGTCGAGTGGGCATGAGCTGGGTTAAATACACGTAATTCATTGCAAGACCATGCAGGAAACGAGGTTGAAATGCACACACATGCCCAGAGAAGTGAACTGCCTCTCTCCTGGCACTCCAGGCTGCTGCTTCCTGGGGAAGGGAAGGAAATTTCCCCTCAAGAGCCTCAGAGAGGGGCTCGTTCTCCTCTTGCAAAAGCAAAGCAACCTTTAACATCAGATGAAATCCATGAGTGGGAGCGCAGGAGAGGGGCCAAGGCTGAGATGATGTTCTGTGATATAGCGAAGGCTTGGAGCAATCTCAGCCTTCTGGGAAAAGATAGGATGAGGAAGGAGGTCTCACACACACTATTCTTACAGGAGTCACCCACCCATTTGGACAAAATATTATTTACACAGCAGGCGATGAAGAAAAGGCCGAGTCCCTTTGTCCCAGAACTTGGCTGAAGTTTTGACACAGCCCTCAGTAAAAGCAAACCGGTGCTAGTGACTGAATCTTTCTCAGGAGGAAAAAAAATCCAGGCTAAATCAGCCAAACTGCAGCTATGCTGGTCCCCTATTTTATTTTGCATCTCTTGGTCCAGGTGGGAAGGGGGACCTGAATGCCAAAATGCAGGGAAAATACAGAAGAAAAGGAGTAAGAGGGTTCAGATTGGAAGAGAGCCAGTAAATATTGTGGCCACAGGCAAGGTCTGAACAAGAATACACTACTGAGCAGGAGAGACCACACTGTCCATCCAAGAGCTGCAATGATTTAATCCACCACTGAGGAAGCTGCAGAAGGGAGACAGGAGGGAAGGGTGTTTACTTATCACAAGCACATAATCAGACCACATTTCTGAGAGAGCTCCCCTTTCTTTACCCCAGAAAGGACGGAAGTCCATCTGCTTTCTGTTCTATTTTCCCCACTTTTATCAGAGGACTCCAAGCAAAGTTCCCTGGGGACTGTTACAGAGCAAAGCAAGAAGCATCTGAAGATGTTTTTTTCCACTGGGAATATCTTCTAATGCCAAAAATAGGCTTTGGCCACCACCCCATCCTCTTGGGGCTTCTTCATCCACACCTCCATTTGCACTTGAAGGTGCAGATTGCCTCTGTCGTGCTGACAAGCAGAATGCTGGCAAACACCAGCAGTTCCCCTCAGAGCCCATGAAACTGCTTTGTCTGAACCCAGGGAAGTTGGGCAGTGAGTCATTTCACCTCCATCAGCGCCCTTTGGATCCATCCCTACGTTTCAGTGCTTTTCATGCCAGCTGAGGTGTCGCCCCTTCCTTGGGGGTGTCTGGGAGGTTTCTTTGACCTCCATCCGGGTCAGGATGCAAATGCTGTTTACCAGCTCTGGGGTTCTGCAGAACTTGGGAATCAGTGGCTGTGGCCAGCAGTGTCCAGGTGCATGGAAATGTGCCTTCCAGCACTGTCCTCCCCCTCCACAGCCACTCCAGGCAGGAACTTTCCCTGCATTAATTAGTCACTGTTTGCTCGCTCCAGGTCTCACTGTTATCACTGGAATACTCATCGAAATCATCTAAATCTGATGGCCAAACAAATTAAAACTAATGAGGCCATTAGGGTCACATTAACATCCAAGAAATATGGGAGAGCTTCTGGAGGAGGTTTTTGTTGCCAGATTGGGCACGTGCAGCCGGCTAAGCCTGACTTCCAAACAGCCTTGGAGAGAACGGGAACAGATGAACGAGATGCAGGGATGATCCAGTACCAAATCTGGGATGTGGCAGGACGAGGTTCCCTGCTGCCTCGTGGGGCATTTGATAATGGCAAACGTGGTGGGAGCAGCAGGTTTGGATTGGAGTGGATGGAGAGAATTTGGCACGTCAGGGATTCCCGTCCCATCTCCCTCCACGAGTCTCTTGACCTCTGCTGGTGAATGGGTCTGGTGCTTCACCAGAGGCTTCAGGCAGAGGGTCATCTGACTAATTCCTGTGCAGGTGGTTACCCAGCCATGAAGCCAAGGAAGCAGAGGGAATGGGATCTGAAGCCAGATGCATCCTCTCACTTCCATGTTTTTGCCTACGGAGAGGATGCAGAGCATTCCTGCTGGCCCAGGAGCCCACTCGGAGGGAGGCTCTTGGAAAAGCCAAATTCCATGGGAAGATAAACAGCTACAGAAGAAATACAACTGATACAGAAGTGGGGATGGCTCCTCTAAGGGGCTAACAGGCCACAATAGAAAGCTCATCCATGCTGAGATCAACCTTGTCCTTCAGGCACTCACCCGTGGGAAGTGACAGTCCCCACAGCTCCTTGAAAACAGGGGAGAAGTGCCAATGCTACCCCTCTGAGATAAGAACCAGAGCATTCCTGCTCCTCTTCTGCCTTTGAAACACAGGTGATGGGTATCATGGTATCACTTAGGTTAGAAAAGAGTTTTAAAGTCATCAAGTCCGCCTGTTAACCCAGCATTGCCCAGGCCAACACTAAATCATGACCCCAGGTGTCACATCTCTATGTCTTTTAAATCCCTCAAGGGACAGCCAGTTTCAGTCCTTGACCACCCTTTCAGTGAAGAAATTTTCCCTAATGTCCCATTTAAGTCTTCCCTGGCACAGCTGAAGGACCTTTCCTCTCATCCTGTCCTTTGTTCCCTGGGAGCAGAACCTGACCCCACCCCAGCTCCCACGTCCTGTCAGGGAGTTGCAGAGCCAGAAGGTCCTCCCTGAGCCTCCTTTTCTCCAGGCTGAGCCCCCCCAGCTCCCTC
>JAWMRA010000041.1:1970740-1997757 GCA_035584735.1 Pseudotriccus pelzelni
CGGGCTCATGTCCAGCCGCTCTCACCAGCACCCCCAGGGCCTTTTCCAGCTCTCCAGCCCCTCTGGCCCAGCCTGGACCCGCAGGGGGTTGTTGTGACCCAAGGGCAGGACCCGGCATTGGCCTCGGGGAACCTCACACAGCTGGTCCCAGCCCGCACAGATCCCTCTGTAGTTCCTTCCTCCCCTCCGGCAGGTCAGCACTCCCACCCAGCTTGGTGTCCCTGTGACCGTGCAGGCTCTGCTGCTCCCTGGCCCTGGGCATTTGGCATTCAGCTCACATGGAGTGGGAACTGCTCACGGGTTCTGCAGCAGCTGGAGGAGAGAGGAAAGTGCTCTCTGGCCTCTGTGTGTTGATCTTTGCTGCAGCACCAACAGCCGCAGTTTTCCAGCTCATCCCCCGTGCCGCAAAGACAGCCCCTCCATGAACAGGACATTCCCTCAGGGAGCAGCTGTGGGGATTTCCATGCTGTTCTCACCCCATCCCAAAGAACCTTGTTTGTCCTCTTTGCCCCCCACGCCTCATGCTGATGTGATTCCTACAGGTGAGGTGGGCTGGGGAAGCGAGCTGAGCTCCTCCACCTTAATTCACGCCCGCATTTCAAAGAAAAAGAAAAGTTAAGACAAAAAAATGTTAGTTTGGCAAAATTTTACTCCAGTTCTTGCCATCAGCCAGATCTAAATGCCTGGCAATCTTCAGGAGCACGATCCTGGCTGGGGGAGTAAAGAGAGAGGCAGAGAAAACCAGCAGAATTTTACAACAAGCTGCTAAAAGTGAGGACTGCAGGGGTTTAGAGGTACATAGGTCTCTCAGCTCCTGATGCTTTTGCTCCCTCCATCTCAGTCTTCGTGGCTTTTTTTGCCTGATTCCAACTATTCCTCAGCCCCAGCCAAGGCAGCAGCTGATCAGTGCCATGACTTGGTAGAGGCAATGCCAAAACCTGAGTAATTGGAGCTTCCCTGGAGAAAATATACTGATATTTAGGTGGGAGGATGCTGAAGGCAACTGTAGGAAAAGTGATTTTTGCCTAAGCAGCACAGGGTGGCCTCTCAGAGGAAGTGACCTGAGGGGTGATGGTATTTTAAAGGATCTTAAACCAACCCTCTGAGTAAGAAGGGGCATCTGAGGACCCACACAAGTGTTTCAGAGCCTTGACAGGAACCTCTGGACATCTCCTCAGGTGGGTACTCTGTCCTTATCTGCTCCTCCTCCTTCAGGCACCACACCAAAAGGGCCAACTGCTTGGAAAAGGTGGGGCAAAGGCTTTTAGGAGAACTTAACAACCTTCAGCGAGGATCAGAGAGCAAGACAAATGTTTTGGTTAATACTGAGAAACTTGGTGACTGTGCTGCAGACAGGCCAGTGACCCCTGACAGCCACCTGGATCTGGGTGCTCAAGCAGTGCCTTGCTGCCCAGCAGCAATTTGGAAAACTCGGTGTGGATTGCTCACTGCAGAATTATTGGGTACTGCTGCGTTTCCTTCTTGTGGAATATCTGGCAGAAGGCCGTTGTTTTCTGAGATTTATTTTGTTTATCTTTTTATTCTGCGATGAGCTTCTTTCCTGCTGCAGGGGTAGCACAGAGGAGAGATGATTTGCCATTCAGGCTGATGGTACACCCACCACATAACTTCTGCGGTGTCATTTCTGTTTCCTTGGATGGATGAGGGTCAGTTTCGGGCCCTCTTTTTGCAGGAACAAAGGCTTCAAGGAGAAATTTGAAAATGTATTTCCCACAAGCGTTTATGCTAATGAAGAGAGCATTTACAGAAATCTCTAGGAAGGAGCACTGAATCATCCCTACCCGTCTTGTTTTCTGGAGATCATCCAAGGCTGAGCTAATGCTTGTGTTTCTTTGCAGGGCTAGAAGGTCTTAGAACCATCTCCAGAGGTTCTTCTGCATTCAGAACAGCAACTGGAGCTCTATGTATCGACCAATAAGTAGCAGTAGTATTTTTTGTTAATAAAGTCAGAGATAATCTCAGTGCCTGGATGGCTCAGATGATGGTCTCTAGGTCACTGAGCTCTTCACCTGTGTGCTACCAGCCCAAATGTGGTCTCAGGTGATGTAAAAAGAGGAAGATGTTGTCATCTCATGATACAAGAGTGACATTTTATGGGACACTAAACAGCTCTTGGGGTTCTCAGTGAAGCAGTGAGTAAGAGGCAACTGAGAACGAAATCTTATCTCACTGACAGAGGTCGTTTGTGGCTTTAAATCAACAGCAAGGCTTAAAGGTGAGCTGATACAAAGGGCAGGATTTGTAGGGGTGACGTTTCCAGAGACACAGCAGAGAATATGGGAACTACATACTTAGAATATGTGTCCTTCATAGAACCACAGAATGGTTTGGGTTGGAAGGGACCTTAAACACCACCAAGGAGAGCAGCTCTTGAGAGGAGCAAAGCCAGCTTCCCACAGCCATCAGCATGAAAACACCTTTCCAGGACTTCAGCTGGCAGAAAAGCAGCACAGAGTTTAGAGAACTTGTGAAAGACACCAAACCCTCCATCAGCAACTCAACCTGCCCTCAGCCCGGTGCACGGCAGAGCAGTGAGGAGGGGTTGATATCCTCCTGAATAGCTTGTCCCAGCTCCTTGGCAACTCTAAGCAAAAAGGAGGAAGACAAAAAGAAATGGGACGATGGGAGAGAGAGTTAACTTTGAGGCTGCCTGAGGAATAACCGAGCTGGGGTGTCATTGTGCGGCACAAGTGACCTACTTTCTCTTTATCTGGCTTATCTCTGTTTGCATTGGTTTATTGATGGCAGGAGATAGTGCTAAGTGAGTGGTGCTTCCAGAATACAAATGAAGGTCGAAGGCGGCCCTCCTGCCCGGGGAAAAAACTCTGGCAGGGATCAGGAGCAGCGCCTCCACTCAGCTCCTGGCAATTCGCAGGCAGAGCTAACGCAGGGAGGGGATGGGTTCCCAGGCAGAGACCACGGCAGTGCTGCCGCTCTGCCTCCTAAGGGGCAGGCAGAAATTAGGCAACGAGCCCTGCAGGCACACTCTGAGAGGGAGAAATGCTGGTTTAGTCCCACAGAAAGCCTGGTCCAGCCTGGGTAGAGTTTTACCTCGGTCATTCCTTGAGTTTCATCGGGCTGGGAGAGCACAGGGAGGACAAATAGTTGCTGGATAACGGCAGGTCCAAGTGTAATGTTGTATTCTCCTCTCTTAAGAGGCACAGTGAGCTGGAGAGCACCTGCATGTTTCTGGCTCCCGTTTTCTGGCCCCAGTCATGTTATCCTGGTGTTGCCACGGCTCTCCACGTGGGAAGGAGTCTGTGACTCTGCCGTGCTCTTTATCCCCCTACAAAAGCACCCAACTCTGATGTGAGGCCTGTCCTAACACACAATCTAGGGCCAGGAAAACAATTTCAGGCAGAATCCCTGGCAGAGCTTTGGCCAATGCCACCATCACCTCTGGCAGGGCTGAGGAGCTCACATTTACACTGCCTGAGCCCACCAGGCCACGTGATGAAGGACAGGAAAGGGCCCTGTATGTGGACATAAATATCTGTCTTCTGTGCCCTGTTGGGTTTCATTATGCACATGCCTACGGAAAGCTTCTTCAGGCACATCAAAAGTTTCTTTAGCCCCCGTGGAAAGTACACAGACTGCAACACTTCTGGTGCCACAACTCCCATACTGGTGCTCGGCATCCTTTCTCCTTCCCACAGGGATTGAATCTCTACTCCCAGCCAAATCAGGGCTGGCAATCACTGAGACCAGGGATGCAGCCCCATGCTCCCCACACTTCCCTCACCTCTATCAGGCCCCAAAGAAGCACCACGCTGGCTCCACAATTTGTTTCCAGGTTCCTGCTGCCCGCCTGCACGAGGGCTGGTGCCAGACTTGGAAAAAGCTCCTCGTCCTCCCCGCTCCTCCTCCCTTTCCCCTTGCAGGAGAGAGCTCCTGCCACACCTGTATTTGCTAATCAGCTCACAGCAGGCTCTGTAATTGCCCACGAGAACAACGTGGGTGCAGATGCGGTGGGGAGACAGGGGGGGCAGGCACAAAATGAGATTCTTGTTTTCCAAACAGACACCAAAATTTAATTACAGCCTCAATAAACGGTTATTAAAACCCTCTTCGGTTTGTTGTTTTTCTTTTCCCCCCATTGTCTCCCGGCCCTGAGCGTTATTGAATCATCAGCTCCTGTTGTCTTGTTTGGATGCTTTCAGAAAAGGAGACGATGCAGAAAAGCTGCAAACATGGTTTGGACCCAAATATTGCCTTCCCTCTCTCTCTCTCTCTCTCTCCTCCCTTTCCTTTTACCATAAATTTTCCCTCTCCTGATGAAGAGAGATGACAGGGAGTCATCAGCCGTGTTTTCTGACTCTTTTGATTCCCAGTCAGGCAGGAATTCACAATAGTTTGCACAGGAAAAGGGAGGAAGTTTGGGGAAGGGAAGGTTTGGGAAGGTTGAAGGTTTGGGAAGGTTAGGGAAGGTGGAAGGTTAGGGAAGGGAAAGGGAAAAGGAGGGATTTGCTGCTGCCTGGAGGGCAAGGTGTCCCTGTGAGGTGTGTTGGAGCCTAAAGAAGGGCACAGCCTGCTGTAGCTCTCCACAATGTGCTGTTCTCCTCATCCCCGGTCAAAGCTGGAACTTCCCAGGTGTCATCATCCTAAGGGACTGTCTTCTTGCCTGAAGACAAGGAGCACCTTCCTGCTCTGGGTTTGTGCAGTGTCTGGTCCCACGTTCTTTTAGGTGACCATAATAACCTCATCAGCCATGGCAGATATCCCGTGGGAAGGCCTGGATATCCCTTTTCTACAGCCCTGCTAACCCTGAGGTGGTTCAGGTACTCCTGGCTGTCTGCAGGAGCAACTTACAGCTTCCCTAGGGATTTGTCCTTGTTTTACCCTCAGGGTATGAGTAAGGATTGCCAGCCCCACTGCACTCCTTCAGGAAAAGGAGATAATTTTTTTTCCCCAAAGCTGGAGGCTGGTCTTGGTCCCTGGGAGGAGTCTTTGCTGACTCCACCATCCCACCCTCCCAAAGACATGGAGAGGTTGTTGTTCCACGGGGTCCCCACACCTTTCCCACCCCGATGTCTCTGCACAGTTCCCAGCCCTGATCTCTCCCTCTTCCTGCCTCCACAGCAGCTTCATATGTTCAGTGCCCAGCATTCCCAAGCACTGCAACGTGGAAAAAGGCAGGACTGCTGGAATTGCTGGATAACAAACCAGCCACATAGACATCCCCTGCCACCACATACCCAACTCAGGGTGCCAGGTGCTCTGATTGTTTTATTCACATGATAAATGGGAGACAAGACACGAAAATGGGAGCTTTCCTTCCTCCATCTTCCTGCAGCACTCTGCCCTCGGCAAGAGCACTCCTCCTTCCAACCTGTGCTCCAAAGCTGCCCTTAAAAAGGAGGAGTTAAATCCTGGCCATGTCTGGCTTTACTGGGAGGATGTTCAGGGCA
Source organism: Pseudotriccus pelzelni (assembly GCA_035584735.1). Classification (NCBI taxonomy): domain Eukaryota; kingdom Metazoa; phylum Chordata; class Aves; order Passeriformes; family Tyrannidae; genus Pseudotriccus; species Pseudotriccus pelzelni. The sequence continues at coordinate 1,976,170 of JAWMRA010000041.1, forward strand.
GAGGGCACTAAAGAAAGCTTTGCTGCTACACCAGTTTTCATTAGCACACCATGTTAGCCCTGGGCACGCATCAAAAATGTTAATCAGATGTTTCCCCCTTCCCTCCTCCCGGCTTTAATCCCTCTGTCAGGATCCCTGAAGGTTTGACATGTGCACCCCATGCTTGGTACTATCTCTGCCTCCATCAGGAGGAGCCTGTGCCTGAGCTCCCCTGCTGCCTGCGGGGTTTGCGGAGTTGATTCCATCTCCTCCCTGCATAATCCCTGCTTGTAATTACAAATACCAGGCGTGGGGGGCCATCTGTGGAGATAAAAACTGCCCTGTTTGCTGACCAGAGCAACCAGAGTTGGCTCCAGCTGTTTGCCAGCTCTGTTGCATAAATCCAAAGGGCCTAAAATTGTGTATTTGCATGGCTCCTTAACTCCCAGGCTTTCCACCCTGGACTGAAACAAAAAGGTGTTTATTTGCACAAGCCCTGCAGCCTGTTTGCCTGTCACACGGGTGGCGGATTTATCTCCATCCTGGGCATCCCTAGAGCCAAATTAAAACACATGGAGATGAATCCTGAGGGTGGGCGAGAAGACCTGAGTTCAGATACACCCTCCAGAGAGCAGTTTCCCATACAGGAATTCACACAGGCAGTGCTGGAGATGATTTAATCTGGCTGAGAACATCCTGGAAGAGTGGGAGGGAAAGGCCTTGGCACGGTGATAGGATGGCCCCCGAAAACATGGATGTGAAGTGTGACAGGACCACCCTAACGGGATGCTCCAACTGCCCAAAGCCTTGGGTTGAATTCACTGCCAGGAGGAGATGCCTTCTCCTCTCACTGGCCTTCTAAGGCTCAGCAGAGTGTTGACCCCAGAGGTTCTCTGAGTTACAGAACCATCAGTCAGTTGGTTCCCCATCTCAGTTTGCCCCACAGACCACGGTGGGCCCAGTTCTCTACCAGGGTGCACGAAGAACCCATTCCTGCATCACCCAGCTCCCAGCCATCCACCACATACTTCCAGCTTTTTCCCAGTGCTCCCCACACCCTCACACTGGGACCCCCAATTACCTGCTGGTATCTTCTTTCCCCACCCTGGTACCAGACACTCCTTAAGGTGGACACTGATGGACCACAGCACCTTCCCAGCCCTGTTTTCCCAGCTGTGCCTTCACTTAGCTCTGCTTTGGCACCCAGACAGAATGGAATCATGGAATCATTTAGCTTGGAAAAGCCCTCTAAGATCATCAGATCGGACCATTTAACCCAGCACTGCCAAGCCCACTATTAACCCACGTCCCCAAGAGCCACATTTACATGCCTTTTGAACACCCTCAGGGGTGGTGACTCCACCACTGCCCTGGGCAGCCTGTGCCAGTCCCTGACAAAACCTGAGGTGAAGAGCATTTGACAGGAAGGGAAACATTCACCTGAGTGCCTTCAGTGTGGGCAGCGCTTTCTCTGTCCTAGGAACCAAACTGGGACAGGGTGTGGCACCAAGCACCAGCCCACAGTGTCCCCTCGAGTTCATTGTTGAGCCTCCTGACACAGGAGAAGGGACCTGTTGGTGCTCTCACAGCCTGACTCAGACAGGTCCCTTTGCCCTCAGGGCTGCAGAGCAAACTCTGGCCCCTTTCATTCGCAAGCACAAATAGTCTTAGATCCCTTGGAGTCACCAGAGATGTCACCTGTGCAGAATTTACAGTGCCAGTGGTCTCATCCTAAAACAAACACCTCCACATGGCCCAGTGACTCCCACCCTCATCCTGCTGACGGAATTAATGAGATCCCTCTTGTCTAGGCAGGTGCCAGCTCACGAGTTGGAGACATTTGATGAGGTCAGTCCCACTTTGACTCTCAGTTCTGTCCTCGGTTGCCTGGAGAACCAGCAGGATCCATCATTCAGCTCCCCCTCTTGGCACGATGAGTGGGTGGCCCCTGAAAAAGCAGATGTGAAGTACAACAGGACCAGCCTGAGGAGACGTTCCAGTTCTCCACACGAGGTCTTCTGGTGGCGTTGCACATCACAGCTGGGCCCTGGCTCTTGCTCCTGAGGACAGGAGGAGGCATGGATGGGCAAACCAGACCCCAGACCAGACCCAAAGTGTCCCCTCGAGCAGCTCTGGAGGCAGTGAGTTCACAACTCCCACAAGTGGCTTTCAGAGAGGACCCTACACCAGAGTTTCCTCTCTTTGCAAAGATCTCCAGTTCCTGACCTTCCCCGCGTCCTTCCCCAGCCTCTGAAATCTTCTCTCCTGCCTATGCTGAAGGAAAATTCCTCTTGCTTTTGGAAGGGTCACTGTGTGAGCATCAGAGAGATGACAGCAGCACTCTGAGCAGTCACCAGAGATGTTTCCCAAGCATTCACCTCCCCTTTCCCCCTCCCTTTCTCCACAAGTTCCAGTTCCTTTCTCCTTTATCACACTCATTTCCGTCCAACTATTTATTGTGCAATAGCTCATTACCATTCCTCCTAGGACACCTTTAATAAAAGCCTATGCTTGCATATTAAATATTAAATTTATAAGATGTATAATCCTTCTAATTAAGTTGAATTTAATCTAGAGCTCTAAATTAGAAGGGGGGGGGAAAAAAGAATGAGGGAAAAAAATAAGAAGGGGAAGGGAATAAAATCAAAAAAAAATCAGAAAAGCCAAGCGTGGCACAGCATATCTGTGTGTGCCAACCGCCCTGCAGCGACATTGTCTGCCAGCAAAGACCAAGGGGCTGCCCACCGCTGAGATGAGAGAGGGCAGGGGATCCACAGAGCTCTTTGAAGATTCATTTCATGCCACTCACGGGCAGCACAGCCAGCGGGGCGAGGTGTCCACCCGTCACGGGCCCATCCTGCGTCCTGACAGACCTGCCTCCCCCTCCTGCTCCACCACAGGCTCCCTGCCTGAGCCTGGCTGTGCGAAAAAAAAAAGGTTCAGGTGCACAAAGAGACTTAGGAGCTGTGACTTGTTTGAGGCAGAGTTTAGCTGCCAGCAGAACGATTCAGAAACCTCCTGGCTTCGGGGAGTTTTTGCTCCACGTGGCTTTCCAGCCTTTGGATTTCATACGAAGTTTGGCTTCCTTATAAAAATCAGAGGAGTTAATCCCAAAGAATTCGCGTTCTGCCTTGGTGCTGGGCTGCAGTGCCTGCACACAGGGGTAATTCCAGTTCCCCCTGCAGCCCTGTCTCAGTGAAAGCATCTAAGTCTCGTGGTGCTCAGGGGTGGTGAAGGGCCACCTTGCCTGCCCTCCTGTCCACAGAGAATAAGAGAGGTCAGCTTTTCAAATATCCAGGCTGCAGAAGTGCTGTGGATCTGCTAAGAGCCTACAGCTGGGAAAGCAATGGGATCATGCCTGGATTCTTCAGGAACAGAAACTCACAGAATCACAGGATGGTTGGGTTGGAAAGGACTTTAAAGATTATCCAGTTGCACCCCCTGCCATGGGCAGGGACACCTTCCACTATCCCAGATTGCTCCAAGCCCCATCCAACCTGGCCTTGAACACTTCCAGGGACGTGGCATCCACAGATTCTCTGGCAACCTGTGCCAGGGCCTCATCATCCTCACAGTAAAGAATTTCTTCTGTAAACTCCGACTTTTGTTCCTTGATTTTGGTATGTTCTTAAAACATCTGGATTTCCTGTCTTGCCATCCAACTGCCTTTGGTAAACATACTCATGAGTTTAACACAGTTCCTGAACACCCTTCCCAGCTTTTTTCCATGCAGAAACATGGGATATTTTAAAAACAAAAATAAGGAATCATCATTCCTGGCCAGAAGCTGGAGAGTGGGGAATTGTGCTGTTCCAGCGGAGTATGTGATTGCCAAGGCATCGCTGCCCAGTAAAAGCAGCTTTGAAAAGGTGGTGGAGTGGCTGGGGACAAGAGAAGGGAAATATCTGGCAAACTGAGCACTGCAGTGGGTTTCCTGGATTGTGGATGTCCACCAGTACAGCTGGATAAATAATGTCCTGGCCTCTCTACATGTCATCTGGAAGAAAACTCCTCAGGGATGTTCCCGGCACAGCTGGAATAGAACTCCCCTGAGGTATCTCCAGGCAGCTTCCAAGGGCTGTCCCCACCACCACTGGAGGTCACCAGAACTCTTTCAGCACATCAAAAAGCAGAGGTGATGAGGCTTTTCCCAGAATCCTCTTTCAGCGTTTAAAGACAATCCCACAGGGGACACAGGTGGCCCATCCAAAGGCACATTTTACCAAGATGTGCCCTGAGTACATCTGGCAGCATCAGAGGAGTTAAAAAGCACAATAACTGGAGTGCTGAGAAAGGAGAACGTGAGTTATCTCTCCTAACAACTTAATGTTCCTTCCTATGCACTCAGGGAACAAAACCCATGGCCTGCAGAGCATGGAAAACTCTCCTCTTGTTGACTGTATTACACCCAAGTCGGGCTCTTGCCTTTTCTCTGTTGGTAGGAGGCCCTTACAGGGCCAAAAAGAAAATAACAGACTTACTGGCATTTTCTTCTAAGTCCATATTGTAAGCATTGCTTTTCACAGGGAATTGGATTTTCAAATTCACAGGCTCTAAAGGTCAAGGATAACAGGCTATCAGCATTTAATATGCATTCCAGGGAAAAAGAAAAAAACTATAAAAATTGGGAAGAAAGGCCGCATGAAAATTCATTTCCAAAAAAAAAAACCAACCCCCCAGATCAAAACATCTCTCTCCCCTCCCCGCGAATTGGCATCTGCTCTTTGTTGTCGTACCTGAAACGTATTAAAAGTCTCCTGCCAGCACCGTGGCTAAGTCAACATCTGCAGCATTGATTCCTGACACACAATCCTGAAGGTGAAACAGCAAGGAAAGGGGGGGTGGGAGCCGGGACTTTTTGTTCGGCATCAAAACAACAGCGACGGCAACAAAGCCCGTCGTAGCTTTGTGTGTGTTCACGTGCCTGTTAGAGCTGCTGAGGTGGGTTCAGGTGTTCAAAGAGGGGGGAAAAAAAAAAGGAGTTTTTCAGCACGGATTTCAAACCGCTGCAAGACTGGGAGGAGCAGAGGAAAAGAAGAATATGAAGCCCTAAAGCTGTCTGTGCTCTCATTTCAGTCTCACCGGCCGTCCTCGGGAAGGGCGACCGGCTACCTCGAGTCCTGCTGCACTCCAGGGAGGAATAAGGTGGAAAAGGAAAGAGGAAGGAAATTTGCTGGGAATCTCTTATTGTTACTGATTGCACAATGCCTTCTGCGTTAGTAGGTTCCAGAGTTAACACTCTGCTGTTAACTTTGGTGTTAACGGAGTTAACACCCAAAAAACAGGTTCCATGTCGTCTTGCAGGTCTCGAGCACTGAAATAACTCCCTCCTCATTTAAGGAACTCCTTTTCTCTTTAAATTCAACGTCACCTATTTCTAGCATTTAGCAAGGTAAGTGTCCAAGCTGAACAGTTACTTGGGGTCTTTTAGAAGGTTTCTGATAACCAGAAGGTTATTAGCCCGACTGGAGGGCAAAAACCTTCCCTGAAAACGCATTGGTCTCTCCACTGCCTCCTCCAGGAGCTCAGACAACTTGCTTAAACTAGAAATCTTGCTTTTCAACAGCTGAGAAGGGCCTCTCCCTCTGAAAACTGCCCAAATCCTGCACTCCCAAACCCTGCTTTCACCAGAAAGATCGTTCACTGCCTTTCCATCAAAACCCACCCTGTGACAGACCTCTCAGCACCACCTGCCACCTGGATCACCTCATTCCCCTGGATCAGGGACACACACAGATGATCCCAGCAGTGAAGCAGGGCCAGAACCCAAGCCCTCAACGCAGACATCGTGACTTCTGGGATGCCACCACTGCTTAGTCATCCTGAGTTAAGGCAGGAACAGAGGCACAGGGCAAAGAATCCCCAAATCCCCTTCATCCCCGTTCACAGCCTTATCTGTTGCGCCACATGTGCCATAAAACATCCAGCTTGAGGAAAACCCCTTGAAAAGGTGCTGAGTGACTTCAGTGCCACAAACGACCCTCGGCGCTGAGTGACTCGCCCTGGCTCCATCCTTGGTGCAGGGAAGGAGAGGGAGGAAAACTCGGTGGGAAAGATTTCCCAGTCACCCTTCCCAGTCAGCTGCAGGGTGGGATCAGCCTGCCCATGCTCACCTTTGGGCTGAGCAAGGAGGTGCTTGGGAATCAGCCACTCTGCTCCGGCACAGGAGCTGCTGGTACAGCTGGCTTTGGGTCCTAGAACAGGAACATCACATTCTCTTAGGATTTCCCATCCATTAAGGCCCCCAGCACCATGCCAGCAGGAGTTCTGATGGCTGCACGTGTCACGGGCTGGGGCTCTGAGGCAGGGCTGTGCAGGGCACGAGAACAAGCTCTCCTGCCACCCACAACATTTCCCTGCAGGAGTCTCCTTTGGGTCATCTTTGGGGACATCCAGCTCCCAGGGGGTGACAGCCGGCTGTAGCTTTCAAGGGAATTTTGAATCTGTGGAATCTTGCTGGTCCCATCCATTCGAGGCTTGGCAGAGAGCCCCCTCCAACCCCTCCTGCAGTGATGGTCTGCAGAGAAAACAACCCCAGATCCCTCTGGTGAGAGCCCAGAGGTTGTTTGCATAAGAAATAGTGGGATCTGAAGCAGTCTGAGTCCAGCTTGCTTTGTAGAATCGGGGAATAGTCATCAAGTCCACCTCCCGGCCCTGCACGGGGCAACCCAAAAAGTCACACCAGGATATGGCCCAATCACTGAACATTTCCAAATTGAGAGCATTGTCCAAATGCTTCTTGAGCTCTGTAAGTCTTGGGGCTGTGACCATTTACCTGGGGGCTCCATTCCGGTGCCTGACCACCCTCTGGGAGAAAGAAGAACCTTTTCCTAATACAGGATATGTCCTAATACATGACACACAACATTTCCTAACGCACAGTATGACCTGGGACACACCAATATCAGGAGTTGCACCAAGGAATCCACCATTCAGGTGCAACCAGTGTGCATAAACATCTCCTGGTGTCCATCTAGGGGAGCTGGCTGCCAGTCCCCATAGCCCAGGACATTATGGATGGCTTGGGCACAACAGGGACCTTGTGCTTCACTATCCCTCCTCTGCCCCTATGGATCCTCAGGAGGAGGTCAAGGCACTCCTCAGTGTGATTATCCATCAGATTGGCTTTGCCAGCCCATCATCTCCAGCTGCCTGGACCTCTTCCTCATGGAGGACATTCCTTTCTCCCTTCCAGTGCCTCCCACCAGCACACATGGCAGTGCCTTGGGGTCTGCACCGAGAAGGGGTTAACCTGCCCCTCTCCAGGACAGAGCCAGACACCCAAAATCAACCTCTCAGCAGCTGGCATGAATTAAACCTATTTCTGCATCAAACACAGGGAGAAGCTGGTTGCTGTTAAGGCAACATTTATGAGGGGTCTGGAGGGGTTAGCAGATTGGAAAGGCTTCTGCTCCCCCAAGATCGAGGACTTCTGGACAGCAAGTCTACAGCTCACAAGCAACACCTTGTGAGGGAAGGAAACTCAGACATTCCCAGACATGGGGATGTTTGACTTAGGAAAAGACAGTTTATTCAGGAAATTTTTCTCTCTCTCACTCCATCTACTTGCTTTGAATTTTGCCTGGTGAGGTAATTACTGCCCTTTTCAGTGCCTGAAGTCAAGAGGCAAAAAAACCCCGCCATCAGTGAAGGAATGGTCCTGAGCACCAATAAATGTCCAAACCAAACACCTCAGTGTGCAGGGCCAGGCCAGCCCAGGACACTGTTTCAGCCAATGCCTGCTGGAAATGTGCTCCCACCTTACAAAGTGGAGGAGATCCTCTCTTCAGTGATGGAGAAAGTGTTTTAATTCACCTTTTGAGAGTTTTTCTCTCTAGTGAAGTCTACACCCTTCTGTGATAAAAACTTCCCCAAAAATCAGGGTCTGGTTGTTCCAGACAAACACCATCTTTGCTGCCTTAATGCACCTTGTAAAGCCTTACCTGGAATGGCAAAGAGAGGAAATCCTTTACAGCTCCCTTTTTCTTATCTCCAAGATGTCTCTGTCCTGAAGGTGGGTCTGCCCAGGCTGCTCACAGGCACCTCCTCAGTTTAGATCCACATCCTTCTCCCTGCTTTGCTTGCATTCACTGCCCTCCCACATGGCTTTCATCAGGTATCACAGTGTGTCCTCTCCTCTTCCAGGACACCAGGTTTTTCCATTCATTGCCAGTGTCAGTGGTCAAACCTATGAAAGATAATTGGATATATCTGAAAATGGGAAATGACCGGATAGGCAGAAATTTGGAATCCTGAGTAGTGGCATTTTCACCACAGCAACGGAGCTAGTGGGTCATTTTGGGAGAACTCTGGTTTCTTGAGGACACCAAAGAACCCTGAGATGCCTCAAGGTTTGCTGGCACTACGAGAATGCTGCTGGGCATCTCAGTGTCTTCCCATGAGTGCCCCCTGGTTTGATTCACACTGGGTGAGTTGAGTTGGAGACAAACAAGCCGAGCACTTCAGATAAAAGCCCCGGGGGGATAAGGCTGTAGCCAGGCCCTGGTGTGGAGCAGCTCTGTCACAGCCTGGACCACATCACTGCCCCCATGTGTGCCTTAGGAAGGATGATGCCCCTTTCCTCATCCCCTTCTCTTGTCCCCATGGGGTTTTCAGGTGGGTGATGCCTCCTGCTGCCTTTGTGTGCCAGGTGCTGTGCTCCAGGAACGCCTGAGACTCTGGAGGGCTGCTGTTAATTTCTGCTCTTGCAATTATTGCCTCGCGCGTGTGGTTTAGGCGCAGGAAGAAGTTTAACCCTCCCACCTCCACCTGAAAAGCCACCACTTTTAGTGGAAAAGTTGCAGGTTTTCTGCTGCAGTGTCTGATGGGAATAGGGAAGGACCACGGGCGCTGCAGACTGAAGGCTGGAGGTAGGCAGGTGGTAATTGCTCTGTGCTGGCCGAGGATCAGGTGGCTCTTCCCTGCCCAAACACAGGCATCCAACACAGATTCCAGCCTTGTGCTTACCATCTGTTCTGGAAATGCTCCCCGGTGAGCAGCCTCTCCTGCTTTCTCCCCTCTCACCACGGAGGCACAGAGCAGACCAAACCAGAGATGAGTTCCCTGGTTATTTCCCGAAGAAGAACGAGGCCGCAGATGTTCCCTCATGGACCCCTGGCACTGTGTCTGGATCCTGCTTGAGTTCTGCTTCCCACCCCAGGTTCATCAGGGCTGGCCCCCACCTCATGTAGGATGAAGGACACTAAGAGGGCATCGTGTCTGCGTTGCACAGCCGGCCCTAAACCTGCAAACCTGGAACATCTCGGCTCCATCAGACCCCAACACAGCCCTTGCTTTGGAATGAAGAAGCACAGAACCTGCCCCTCCCTGCTCCACTGCAGGCTCCTCCATGACAGAAGGTGAGGGATAGAGCCGTTCCCCTGTGCAGCCATCAGCAGAGAGCACTGCCACCTTATGGGGCCAAAAAACGCCTGGCAGTCCTTCCCCAGACACCCCTCCCCTGGCAACCAGAAGTGCCTTTGTACTGGGATTTGACTTCCCTGGGGAAGCAGAGAAACAAGTGGCAAAAAGTGTTTTTCTTTTGCTTGGGCAAATGGGCTTTTTGCAGTTGCCTTTTTTTTTTTTCTTTCTTTCTTTTTTTATCTTTTTTTTTTTTTCCTGAGCAAAGCACAATCACTCCCTGCATACTAAGCACCCTGCAGCACTCTAATTATCCACCAGCACACACAGCCCCTGCTTCTGCTGATGGCTGGAAGGAACCACTGGCAAGGCAGGCAGAGATTAGAGGGAGACTGTGGGCAGTGGGAGTGGGATGCAGCCTCCAGCCCGGGAGGTCCAGCTGAAATCCTTCCACAACATTGAGTGGCTGGGAGTGGAGTCATGCTGGAAACAGGAGGGATGCCCTGGGTGTGCCACAGTCTTCGTGGAGGTCTTGATTGCTCCTCGAGGGGTTGTGAGTCCCTCCCACAGTGTGGTGGATAAATATTGGTGGAAATATTTGATAAATGATAAATATTGTGGTGGAAAAATATTTCCCTGTATTTCTCATGTGATGGTAGCAGGAGGCAGTGGAGCCTCTCCTGCCACGTTTTGGGTCACTCCCACATCCCACCAGTCATTCACCAGTAAATAGAGGCTCTTAAATGCTGAGGACTGGGACCTGAGATTCCGTGGCCTCACTTCAAATGCTGAGTTGAGTTCTGGGCCCCTCACTACAAGGAAGACATTGAGGGGCTGGATGCTGACCAGGGAAAAGAACAAAGCTGGGAAAGGGTCTGAAGCAGCAAGAGCGGCTGAGGGAGCTGGGGGGGCTCAGCCTGGAGAAAAGGAGGTTCACGGGGGACCTTCTGGCTCTGCAACTCCCTGACAGGAGAGAGGAGCCAGGTGAGGGTCAGGCTCTGCTCCCAGGGAACAAGGGACAGGATGAGAGGAATGCAATCATGGAATCATTAAGGTTGGAAAAGCCCTCTAAGATCATGAAGTACCACCATAAATTCAGAAAATTACTTCATTTTCCCCTGGTTTGAACCAGGGAAGTTTAGACTGAATAGCAGGAAAAATTTCTTCATGGAAAGGGTTATCAAGGATTGGAACAGTCTGCCCAGGGCAGTAGTGGGGGGTCACCATCCCTGGAGGTGTTTAAAAGATGTGTGGATGTGGCACTTGGGGACATGGATCTGTGGTAGCCTTGGCAGTGCTGGGTTAATGACTGGACTGGATGATCTTAAAGGTCTTTCCCAACCTGAATATCTCTACAATTCTATGGGGAGCCAGGAGGACTAAGCTGAGAAATAGACCACCATTTTTTGATGGTATCCCATGGGAGTTTTCTTATGGAAAAGGTGTGTCTGCTTTCAGGAATGACACCTCCAAAACACCCAGGGGCACAGGTATTGTGGAGCTGTGGGACAAACAGCCAGGAAGTTCTGTTAGGGAGTTGTCCTCTCACGCTGACAGGTGAAAAGCAAGGAAAACTGGGCCATTTTTGTCCCTCTTTCCTACTCCTCAGACAAGGCAAACTGGGTTTCTGCAGTGATTGTTTCTCATTTAATCTGTCCTGGTTCCTAAAGCTTTAATTAGGGCCCTACTGGGTCTCACATGCTGCTCACAGACAGTCACTTCAGAAGAGGGCTAATGCATTTCCATTCAGACCAAAAAAAAAAAAAATGCTGAAATGAGAGAACTCAGAGCTGAAATCCCATCAGGTTTCAGCCAAAAGACCAGAGAAGGGAATCCTTCTTCATAAGAAACTCTAGTTGTGGTGGGTGTCTGCCAGAGAAAGCCAAGTCCTGCCTGCAAAGGGGGCATGGCCAGAGTCAGTTCTGTGTGATGGATGTTTTCAGAGCAAAGAGAGCCCCTGGTTGAGGCAGACTCAGACCCAGGAGATGAGGGACTCCGTGAAACAGGGAATAATTCAAGGCTAGAAAGGACCTTTCAGACCACTCTGAGCTGCTACATCACCCGTAGCAGGAAATCACAGTCACTGCTTCTCACATAAACCATCTCCAGAACTTCCTCCTACATCCATTTTTGACTAGGGGACAACCCACGGTCCCTCTGGGGTGAAGAATGCAATTACTCCTTTCACAGGCTATTCTGATAGTCTCAAAATGAGCCTTTAAAATTATTTCCCTGTATTTCTCATGCATTTCCCTGCATTTTATTATGTTCACTTCCAGGAAGCAGCAACTTTGCTTTGCCATAAGAAAGGCACAAGCAGGCCACGTTGCAGTGTTGTATCCTGTTCATAAAGGCATTATTTTCCAAATTTTATGCCATCTGCAGCTTTGATTCTGATGATTAAGTCCTTGAAGAACCTTGAGATGTGTTACCATGCAGTGCCAAGCCTCAGTCCTGCCTGGGCTCTTCCAGGCTGATACGAATCTAAGCTGCTGTGAGACCCCTCCAGTCTCTCCCAGACCATCTCACCCTGTGTCCCATTAGGATACGATTCCCAGATCTTCCTTTGAGCCTTCCTTGATCTCATTGTAGAGCTTCCCGTGGAGAAAAGCCCCTTCCTTTCCCTTCTGGGCTGTTCTTCGGCAGACTGAAAGGCGGTGTCGTGCCCCCTCCTCGTGGATGAAACGCTCCTAATTCCCCCCTCCGCCTTTCCTCCTGGACAGGGAGCCCTGGGATCGCCCTGCTCTCGATTTTCTCTAATGGGCCCATCTAAATGTCATAACTGAGCTGAAGGCCTGGCATTGATCCATCAGGCAGAAGAATTGCTCTGAGATTAAGTAACCACACGCGAGGCCGCTGCAGTCAATCTTCCCTCCGCGGAGGGTGAACTGTCAGCTGAAATACCGGTGACCATTTCAAACCCCAAAGAGACACGTGTTTCCATCTTCATAACCAGCCTTTGCATGATGCATCCAAGCTCCTGTTTATTAGCCTGGCAAGAGCAATCTGCTGCAGTCCCAACAAATGTAAAACAGACTGTCTTTTCTTTCTTTCTTTTTTTTTTTCTTTTCTTTGTTTTCATTGTTTTCCTTGACTTTTTTTTTCCCCTTTTCATAAAAGCAATAAGCCCTGAATAATCTCAACATCACCATTGGCTTTATTGGTTAATCAAAAGCCTTTTTTCCCCTTCTGAACTCAAGCCAAGCTCTTAACTTCATATTTAATGGGCAGATATTTTCTCCAAATGCTCTTTTTTCATTCCCATAAGCTAACTATGCTATGGATAATGGCTCCTTTTTCCTGTTGAAGTGGGCTCTTTATCTACCTATAGGTTCCAGCTGACATAAATCCCTCCTTTTCAAGATGTGTAGACAGACAATATTCCTAAGCGGGAGACAGGCTGCATCTGTCCTTGGAACCTCTCCCTTGGCTGTTTTAGTTCTGCTTTTCCCCAACCCATATGAGAAACTTAGGATTGTTGCCTTTAAACAATTTCATATGTATATACATATTTATTTTATTATTTATTTTATATACCTGTGTATGCTGATTATTTATTTAATTATTTTCTATTATTTATTTGTGTGTTTTCTGCCTAAGTCCCGGTGAACGTCCATCACCAGGCCTGAAAAGACCTCACACTACCAAGTTCCATCCTTCTTGGGAAGGAGGGGACACCCCAAAAGACCCCTCTGCTACTCGAGGTTGGTACCAGCACCACAGTGGGTGGGTTCCCAGCACTTTAGAACAGAGCAGGATGAAACAGAAGTGTCAGGGAACAGCTCTTCCGGACAGACACTCCCAACAAACAGCTTCCAACCCAATCTGTGCTGGGCAGGGAGAAAGGGGAGGAAAGGGCAGGAGGAAGGGGTTGGATAAGGGACCTTCGTGCTCGTCCAAGTGCTGGGTTCTCTCTCAGCTCCTTCCACCAGCTCCTTTCACCCCCTTATCCCACTGTCCAACCAAAGCCACCCACACACCTGTCCAAACACACAAGACAAATCCCTGGGACCTCCTTGACAAGACAATGCCAGGATAAGATCCACCAGCCTGGAGAGCCATCTCACTGCTCTGCTGTCTGGGTAGAGCAAAACACCCACCAAACTTGATCCGGCTGAACCCCATCCTGGGAATTCTGGGCTCCAAACTGTCTGACTCAGGCTTTCACAGGCAAGCAAGCAACGAGAAGATCTGTGCTTTAGGTGGCTTCAGAAGCACCAGCCTTCTGCAAAAGAGCACTTCATAAATGCATGTTTTTCACTCAGAGATTATTTTTTTCATCTCCTGTGCTTGTGTTTTTTTTTCTGAGCTCATTACTGGCTTGGCTGTTAATCCCTTCCATGACTCTATCCCTCATCTTCAGGGGCAGTTTAACAGTCCCTCTGCCTGTGAAAGGGCCTTCAGATCTGGGATCACAAAGCATTAATTATGGATCTGCAGTATCAACTCGGTGCCACTTGCCACATTCACAAGCTGCCAGAAATCAATGGGCAGTTTGTGAGAGCTGCTGGCTGTGATTTAAGGCTCCTTCGCAAGTTGGGAAACCTCTGCAGGACTTTTGGGGGAGAGGTCTGGTGCGTGGGAGGTCACTGATGGCTTGTGGCACCATTATTTGGAGGGAAAACCAGGTCAGCTCACCTGTGGGGTTGCCTTTTCACTTGAGCAGCCGGGGATGAGCAAACACTTGGATCTGACCCCAGGCAGCAGCACACCAGCCCTGTGGAAGTCTGGTTTCACCAAACCACCTGAACTGGTCTCAAAATGCCTTGACCTTGCCCCTTCCTCACTCAGACCTCATCCTTGGTGTCAGTCTGGCCCTTGCACAACAGCTCATTGTGCCAGTTCAAGTCTCTGAATGGGAATAAAATAAACCCAACCGGGAAAAAACCCTGGCTTTCAGGCAAGTTAATGTCTTGAACTTGTCCAGCACGTGGCCAGGCAAACACCCACACAGATCAGAGGGAAGGAAACCTGTTGCTATTTTTTATTATTATTTAATGTTATTCTGTTCCAACGCTGCCTGGAGCCCTCACACAGCCCCTCCTGCCTTGTGCAAAACGCTGCCCAAACCCTTCCCAAACTCCACTTCCAGCTCTCCAAGGTAGTTCCTGGCCCTCATAGATAACACTGGGAAAGGTAAAAAACCTAATGGTGAATTCAGGACCAGAAACCAAGTCTCCTGTGCCCCCAGCATCTTCCTTCTCCTCCCAAGGTCGGTGGCAGCGGGTCCCATCACTGCGGCAGCCAAGAGGTGTGTGCAAGAGGACGGGGGAAGAAGGCGCTGGGTGGTGGTGGGAGATGCTCTCTGGGGATCCGCCTGACAGAGCTACTTGCAGAGCTCAAACCTTGAAGGGCTTGTGACAAACCGAGCACGCCGTGCAGTCAGCCCAAACCCAGAGGGCTTTGCTGCCCTCTCCTGCCGAACCAAGGACCCACCTTCCTCCTGGCCCAAACCGGGGTGCCGCTGGAGCAGGGGCTTGGTCGCAGGTGTTCGCGTCCCTTTACCCTAAAGCTCCCAAATGGATCATTTCTCGGGGGTCTGCTCCACACAAAGCCACCCGCTGCCTTAGTCAAGCGTCTAGGGACAAAAAGCAGGGGCCAAACGACAGGAACCCCTTGGGTGCATCCTGAAAAAGGGAGGGATTCCACTGCAAAAAGCTCCGTTCGATGGGGTCTTTGCCTACAGCGAGGAAGCACCGGCCCATCTCCTGTCCGGCTTGTCTTTCTCCTCACCCCAGCTTTGCAGTGAGGTCCCTGGGACGGGTCCGGGGGACTTCTGAGTGTCGCCAGTGGATGCGCCCTAGGGAAAGGCCGGGATGTTCCAGGAGGAGGCTGAATTCCCGGGTGGGGGAAGCCACCACCTTGTGCCTGGCTGCGCTCAGCGCAGCGCGTTGCTGCCACCGTGAGTCCGGAGCCATGGACCGTGTGCAGGGAGCAGAGGCACCAGGACACCTGGGAAAAGGTTCTAAACGACCCCCTGGAGCAGAGACTCCACTCCCCTCATCCATGGGATAAGGAGCTGCAAGAAGAACCTTGCTCTAAATCCAGAGGTCTGCCCATCAGCTTTGACTGTGTCCTCCCTAACCCAGCCTCCGGACCACCCTGACCTGTTTTAAATGTCCAAAAAAACAATGGAGGCTGTCCCACAGTTCAGAAGAAACCTCCAGGTAGACAATTCTGGTATTTCACTGTTTCTCCAAAGAGTCTTGCTGTGTTCTTGAGGAGGGAGAAATTCCCGTGAGGAAGAGCTGAGGACAGTGCCTGTGGTGGAGCACAAGGGTCCAGCTCCCATGCTGGAATCTAGAGCCTCTGAAACAACAAGACACCCTGAATTCCCCTGATTTAAATCACTGTTGTACAAGGCACAGTCTCTGACAGAGGGCTAGAAAAGAAATCAGAAAACCTAGAGTATTTTTTCTCCTTTTAACAGCATTACTTCAATATATGGGATTTTTTTTTTCTTTGCCTTTTTAACTCTGAGGAAGAGCAGGGTGGCAGGAAGCTTTTCCTTCCCTGGGGGCATGTTCCTCTGGGAGGTTAAAGGCAGAAGCTCCTGATGTCCGCACAGCCCTTAACAAAGAGCCTGTGGTGGGTTTGTAGCAAAATGCTTCTCCTCTCAACCATCCAACAAGCATTTCAGCTACATGCGGGTAAATGAAGAGTGCAAATTAAACCAGGGCTAAGAAAAGAACCCCTCCATCCCTAAATATTAGTCCCTTCACACTTCTCAGTGTTCAATATTGCAGCCCCATCAGTTTTCCAGTCACCTGTGTTATTTCCAGGGGTGTGAAGCACATACAAACAGGACAGGAGAGATCAAAATTGTTCCCGATACAGAAGGCAAATGGGGAGAAAATCATAACCTTTCACATCAGTCTCAGATACTGTAAGAAAGCAGCAAAAAGGATTTGATTCAGTTCTGCTTTTCCTTCAGAAACAGCCCTTAAATATAAGCTCTACCTGTGCTGATTTACCTGGGAACATCAATTAAGCCCCTGATTTGCTGTTTGCCCGTTAATCCAATTACTTCATTAGACAGAAGGGTTTATTGAGGGAGCCCTGAGAGGTTCAGTACAGATAAGTCTGGAAAAGCTCAGATACATTAATGACATGCCCCCAGCGTTCAGGACACAGCTGCTGGGGGAAAGCCTCCAGCCATGGAGCAGATCCTGGCACCAGCACAGAGCTGGGGCTGGTGGCTCTGCAGGGAACTGAACATTCCTTCCTGAGCTCTAAAAGGATTCTTCAGGTCTTCTCTCCACCCTCTCACTTGGATATTCCCTGTTTACCTGTGGAAATCTCCAAGTAAACCACCAGTCTGGTTCCTACCGGAGCATCATCTCGTGGTCACATTTCCTGAGGCTCTTAAAGGCAACGTCACCAGCTCTGATGGCTGATGGTTCTTGTGGCTTTCTGAAAGTCTCTGCTACTGGAGCCAGGTGAATGTTTTCAGAATTTCAGATTTTAATTTTTTTTTTCTCTTCGAGTTTTTGGCTTCAAGTTTGTGGTTACAGAATCACAGAATGGTTTGGATTGGAGAGAACCTTAAAGATCATCCAGTTCCAACCCCCTGCCACGGGCAGGGACACCTTCCACTAGATCAGGTTGCTCCAATCCCCATCTAGGTTGATCTTAAGCACTTCCAGGGATGGGGCAGCCACAGCTTCTACAGGAAACCTCTCCCAGTGCCTCACCACTCTCTGAGTAAAGAATTCCTTCCTAACATCTAATCTAAACCTGCACTCTTTCAGTTTAAAACCATTGCCCCTTGTCCTGTCACAATTTGCCCACATAAAATATCCCCCTCCCTCCCCCTTATAACCCCCCCTGAGGTACTGGAAGTTCACAGTGAGATCTCCCTGAAGCCTTTTCTTCATGCTGGACAACCCCAGCTCTTTCAGCCTGTCATGGTCAAAAGGCTGGGAATTTCAACATTTATGTATTGAAGATCAGTTATCAAGCACTGATAGTTTGGAGGAGAGGATGCTGAGCACTTTCCTCTCCTTCAGCCATAAATCCTGCAGAGTGACTGCTCCCACCACAGTCGAAGAGTGTCACTTGATTCCTTCCCTCCCACACATGGAGTCCACAGCCACGAAGGGTTCCCTGGCCAAGACGCTGCTCAGGAGATCCTGGATCAGCTCCCTCAGGCCCCATGACAAGGAAATTGCCTGCCTGGAAGCATTAGGGCTCCTTTGATCCCAGCAGCCCAGCATCCTTCTCCCACCTCGCAAAGCACCTGGCAAAACATCCCTGCTGGTACTACATGGATCTGGTGTCCCAGCTGTGTCCGACACGGGGTCCCAGAGCAGGAAAGAGGCTCTAAGTACGGGTGGGAAGACGGATTAGGGACATAGGGGGGGTGTCCCCTTCAGGGCATGAGCCTGGGCTGCCTTTGAAAGTCAACCTGAGCAGCTGTTTATCTCAGGCAGCCAATTTTCCCCTCTTGCTTGTGCTTTCCCAGAGTGTTTGGTCTGTCTCTGCAGAGAGCTTTTATTGCTGAGATGGTTCCTTCAGCCTTGTCTCAATTTGCTTTTAGACTAACAAGCAATGTAGCTGCAAATTAAAAAGACGGAAAACAACAATAACCGAAAGCTCTGCCTCTCTCCCCAGCCCTCACCCCCCCCTCTCCAAGAGGACGCTGAAAGATTGAGAAGTGAGTCATTGAAAGATCATTCCAGGTCACAGAGACCTTTTCCTAATGCACTGTGAATAGAGGAAAAGGAAGGGCTTGTGATTGCAGTGCTGGGCAGGGACCTGGGCTCAGATCCCCACTCGGCCACAGGCTCACAGCGTATTGTGCATCTATCAATTACCCAACTGCAGGGGATTAATTTTTACAAAATGAGTAAATGATTCTCCTCCTTCCTGTCTGGCTGCTCTATTTAGAAGGTCATGCCTTTGGGGCACAGACTGCCTTTTTGGGGAGAGCACACCACCAAAATACCCAGGCTGTGTCCATCAGCAGGCTGTAAATCACAGCCACAATGAATAGTGTGAACTACAGGAGCATAAAACACCCCTCCCTGGCCCCAAAACCACCATTCTTTATAATTCCAGCCAAGAGAAATTCCACTTTTCGTCATCAGCCATTTTGGTCTCCCGGGAACAGGAATTGCTGAACCATTTGTAGAAAGGGCTCTCTTCTGAGGGAGCACAATCCTGGTGTCTAAAGGAGGATCATCCTCTGAGCATGGACTTAGTTCTTCAAGTCTGGAACAGAAATTATCAAGGAAAGGTTCAGCTGGGATCCATTTTTTGTAGAAAAGGGAGATAATCTGAAGCTACAAATCCTGAGTTCAGGTCGGTTCTCCAGCCCTGCAGAACCAAGGAATGTGTTTTGGCCAAATGGAGGTGACCAAGAGAACACCACAATGGCAGCTGAGCATGAGATGGGTGTCAGCTGGACAGAGGAAGTGGAGCTGCCTAGATAAACATGAAGGGGATTGACAGGTTAATGGGCAAGAGTGTGGAGTTAAAATATGAGGTGGCTGGGAAAAGCTCCTTAAACAGTCTCTTGGATAGTTGGCTGTTTTCAAAGGGAAATGCTGGAAGCGGCTGTTCTTGGAGATATTTTCAGCTTTAGGGAGACCAAATGCTCTAGGACATGCTGAGGGGAACATTTTCATTAGCTGGGAGGGGCAGCTCTTTCCCATGTGTTATTTATCTGCTTTGTTCCTCTCCCGCTAGCACTTTCTCCCTTCTTGGCTTTGAATCCCAGCTGTGTAGAGAAATGTCCCCAGGGAGGTGGGTCCCACAGCCCTCCACATCCCTCAGAAGTGGAGTTTTCAGAGCCTTGGGCTGGGCCATGGACATTCCTGATGGATCTACAACCTCAGGAGTTCTTCACGTCACAGGACAGGACAGAGAAGCTGAAGAACGAGAATCATAGAATGGTTTGGGTTGGGAGGGACCTTAAAGACCATTCCAACTTTCCTGCCATAGGCAGGGACACCTTTCACTAGACCAGGTTGCTCTAAGCCCTGCCCAAGCCCTTGGACGCTTCCAGGGATGGGGCAGCCGCAGCTTCTCTGGGAAACCTGAGCCAGAGCCTCACCACCATCACAGTCAAGAATTCCTTCCCAATATCCCATCTAACCTGCCCTCTGTCAATTTAAAGCCACTTCTCCTTATCCTGTCACTCCAGGCTCTTATCCCAAGTCCCTCTCCAGCCCTCCTGGAGCCCCTTTAGCTTCTGGAAGGGGCTCTCAGGTCTCCCTGGATCCTGCTCTTCTCCAGGCTGAACACCTCCAGCTCTCCCAGCCTGGCTCCAGCGCAGAGTTGCTCCAGCCCTGTGATCAACTTAGTGCTCTCCTCTGGGCTTGTTCCAACAGGTCCAAGTCTTTCCTGTGTTGGGAGACACCGAGCTGGATGCAGAGATGCCTCTGAATGGGGTCCTGATGATGATGATGCAAGAGAGAAAGGGAAACCTGGGGAACAGAAAACATCTGCAAGTCTTTGCCTCTTCCTGTGCACACAAGCAGTGCTGTGCATTTCCTCTTGGGAAGGGGGCACAGGGCTTTGAACCCTGACTAACTCTTTGTTAGAGGAAGAAGGAGCATCTTCATTTTTCCGGTGGGTTAAGCGAGACACGGAGCGCTGAATTCATGTTCAGAGAGAGCTCCTCCCTCTCTCCAAATCTGAGCAGCAAATAGGAGCAGCAAACAGAGCTTTAAAGGCACTTGTCAATGTTATCTACACCATCCCCTCTGTTCAAAGCCAAGACCCTCAATGCCCCTGTTATTTCCAGCTATTCCCACTGTCACTTGTTTATTGCTTTTAGAAAACCCAGTATTAAAAGCCTCCGATTCTGCATTTTCCCCCCTATTCCTGGATTTTAATTAAGTTAGAAGAGCAGCAGGTACATTTCCTCTCACCTTTGCTTTTCTTTATTCTTCTTGAGGACAGGGAAAAAAACCCAAAAAAACAAACAAGAAAAAGCAACAAGGAGAGACGCAGAGTTTTTTTAATTGTCCAAAGATGCCACTGACAAATTGCTTCGTTTTCGCTGCCTCTCACTTTCACCGCTCTTGGTTTTGGTTTTTTTCCTACAGAAGAAAATGCCATGCCAGAGGAATATTTATGAGCCTGCACAATGGGGAAATGGCTTGTAAAAGTATCTACAGCAAAGCACAGCACAGACATGTCTATTTGCTAAGGAGCAGGACCAAGTTAGTGAATGTCGGGAGCCACTGATGTATACAGTAATAGAGTGAAATCAAGCTCCAGAATAAAATGTGCAGTCAGGCAGAGACCAGAATGAAATGCCATTGCGGGATACAAATGAAAAATTATCAAAGGATAAAATGAAACCCATCAAAACACAATGTCCTTCACTTTGTTGTTTTTATTCTAATTCAGAAACATTCGGGTTTCATCTCCAGCCAGGCCCTAAACAGAGGCAGGCTCGTGTGTTGTGTTTCAGGCATTCTCTCCTCGCTCTTTTGTTCTTCTATTTTTCATTTTAATTCAATTTTATTTTTTTTTTTTCTTTTTAAAGTGAATCCTAAAAAGGAAGAAAGTTCTGCCTTTGTTTCTAATCTGAGCAGTTTGCCCTTTGCCTGCAGGCTCAGCTCCCAAACCCCACCCACGATTCAGACCTTGCTCTCTGACCTCCCACACGCCGGTGGCTTCTCCTTGAGCATCCTTGCGTTAAGCCCAGAGCCTGGCCTGGGACGAGAGGGGCTGTGTAAGAGAGATAGCCGGGCTTTCTTTGCTGAGAGGAGAATCCAGCTGGTCCCTATTCTCTCCTTTCTCCTCCACCCTCCATCAGGACAATGTTTAAAAGTGTAATTGCCCGGTTTGAAACACTCCCAGGTGTTTCTCCTTTTGTCATGGATAACAGCTGCTGGATGACCAAGCTCTGCTCTGAGAAATCCCTGCACCCTCGAAGGGACTTGCAGAGAGGAAAGCAGTGGCTTTTTATACTATCATGAAGTGGCTTTTTAACCCATTCTGCAGCGATTGAATCCTTTATTGAAGCCCAGGATTTCCAGGACTGGAGACCAGTCTTGTAGCACTAACAGACACTGCTGCTGCCTCCCCGGGGCAAGGAGAGGAGAATTAGCTGTGTTGTTACTAACAAATTGGGAGCCCCTGGTGGCCTAGTGGTTAGATCGCAGGACCTTCACCGCCGATGCCTGGGTTCGATTCCAGCCAGGGATACTCCCCGGGCAGGTGTAGCTCGTTAGCCCTGTAAGGCAATCCACCTACGTTCTAAGGACCTCGCTGCCACCGTCCAAGCGTGCT
>JAWMRA010000041.1:1997890-2055679 GCA_035584735.1 Pseudotriccus pelzelni
GATATTAGGAAGAAATTCTTTACTGTGAGGGTGGGGAGGCCCTGGCACAGGTTGCCCAGAGAAGCTGTGGCTGCCCCGGATCCCTGGAAGTGTCCAAGGGCGGGTTGGATGGGGTTTGGAGCAACCTGGGCTAGTGGAAGGTGTCCCTGCCCATGGCAGGGCGTTGGAACCAGATGGTCTTTAAGGTCCCTCCCAACAAACCCATTCTATCATTTGGGGGAAAAAAACCCTCTCAGCTGTAGAATGTGGGAAGGTTTCCAAGCCTGAGTGCTCAGCAAAGCTCAGAAGCATCCTGGTGTTCAGCAGCTTGGCTGTTGGGTGGGATGTCGTCCACCAGACGCCGAGAAATATTAAAGTCTTTGACCAGCACATCTTGTTCCAGCTGTAGCTCGGGCCAGTCATGCTGCAGCTCACCACAGAAAATCTCAGTTGACATCAAGGGTTAGAATACATGGGGGTATTTTTTTCCCCATCAAGGTTTTGCCCTCGGGGCATTCAGAAACATCATCCCGCAAAGTTCCCGACAGCCACCTCTATTAAAACATACTTCATTTATTATTTTTTCATAGCAATTTCTTTGCTCTTCTAGCTGAGACATTCAGATATTCTGCTCTCTTTGACCACACAGATCATTTCGAGCACATATTATTGCGTTGCTATGGTTATATTAGGATTGCAGTTTGCCTTTGTGTTTGATTCAAACCCAAAATGAGTTCTTCCTACATAACCAGTTTTCTAATATATAGATATCACAATTGTGGGTTGTGGTTTTTTTTTCTTTTCTTTTTTTTTTTTTTTTAGCCAATATCAAACATCGTTTCAGCGCTTCTATGTAATTGGAGGGCTGATGGGCCCCAGTCAATGCAAAATTCAATTCATTCTCGGAAGGAAATTTTGTTACCAGTTAAAATTTACCTGCTTACCTTGAAGGTGAGTAAAATTAAAGAAGATGAATGCTGTTTGAAGCACAGAAAATACGATATTTCCAAGAGAACACGCTCTTGTAAGAGTACATAAGATGAAATGGGGAACACTTGTTGCAAAAAAGGATGGTCAGACTATTCAAACCCTTTTCATTTTGGGTTTCTTCCTTAATTAGCACAAGTCCCAGCATTGGATTTGGGAGGAAGACCAATTTTTGTCAGAGATTCAAAATGCTGTCCCTTCCTGCTAAGGTGATAATAGTCACAGAGAGTAGCTGTGAGACTCCTGAAAATACAATGGAAAAAGCAGCTCAAGGAAAATGTGACTTGGCAAACCCAAAAACCCCAAAAGAAGTCTAAGAGAAAGATGCTGAAGAAAATCTTAAACCCTTTAAAAGTCAGGCTTAAAATTAAGGGTGCAAGAGCAAATTTTAAGCACCTTTCTTGTACATCATCTCGGCAACAGGAGGGAGTGCAGAAGCCTCACCACTGACAGTTATTGCCCGTCACAAAACCTTCCTCAATGCCTGGACAGAATCCTCCCCTCAGGAGCAGGAGATGCAAGGACATCCTGTTCCATCTGAAGGGAGCTCCTTATCCCACCATCAGCCTGAGTCCCTCAGCAGGGCTATTCCATCCCAGGGTTTCTGGAGGCTTTTCAGGGTCTTGGGGACTCCTGTTCATGCTTGAGGGTGCTGAGGACCCTGGCACAGGTTGCCCAGAGAAGCTGTGGCTGCCCCTGGATCCCTGGAAGTGTCCAAGGCCAGGTTGGATGGGGCTTGGAGCAACCCAATCTAGTGGAAGGTGTCCCTGCCCGTGGCATGGGGGTTGGAACTGGGTGATCTTTCAGGTCCCTTCCAACCCAAACCATTCCACGATTCTGTGGTGACTGGTGTAGTGCAAAACCCCAGTACCTCTTCTCTTCTGCCACTGCAGCTCTGGGATGCTCAATCCCGGCATCTCCCGTCCCAGCCTCCCTCGAGGTTCCCTTTCGGGATCAATGGCCATACAAAACAGTGGGAATCAGCGCAGGAGGCACCGCTCAAGGCAGTGCTGCTTTATTCCTCCCCTTTCTCCTCCTCAGCCAGGAATACATGAGCACAGACTCACTCTCGGGCTTCTCCTGCCCTCAGCTGGCTGCTCACCGCAAGCGCCCAGTTTCCAAAATCGGCGGCGATCCCAGACGGCTCCGGTTTGGGTGAAGGAATCACCTCAGCACCGCTCGGGGGCCGTTCGGTGCCGTCCCTCTCTCCAAACCTGACTGACAGAGGCACAGCCAGCGCTGGGAGCGTGGCAGCGGAGAAAGGCTGAGCCCTCTGTGACCTGTGTTAGCTCTTAATTACGGCCGGCAGGGAAAGCACTGGAAATGCTGAAAGAACTTGCAAGACAGAGGTTTGATTTGCGAAACGTCGATGGTAAAACAGGGGAAGGAGTGATTTACCCTTGGTAAGGGTGCTGTGTAGTGTGGGATCCCAGACTTGTGCAGGAGCAACTCCCGGGCAAGAGGAAGGCGAAAGTTCCTTCCACAAAACAGGATGTTTGATGAGATGAGTTACTCTGGCATTGGAATCATGGAATCACAGAATATCTTGAGTTGGAGGGGACCCACAAGGATCACCTAGTCGAGCTCCTGGCCCTGCACAGGACAAACCCAGGAATCCCACCGTGTGCCTGAGATCATTGCCCAAACACTCCTTGAGCTCTGGCAGGTCTGGTGCCTGTTCGGTGTCCAGACACCCTCTGGATGACAATCCTTTTCCTGATATCCAGCCTAAACCTCCTCTGACACAGCTCCAGCCGTTCCCTCAGGTAATATTACTCAGACTCGAACACATTTACAGCTCTTATTTTTGTCACTTACGTTATTATTTAGTGTCACTCTGATGCCACAGGGCTGAGAGGACATGGTGTACCCTCCCAGCTGGTTGCAGGTCCACATATAAATTGGTTTAATGACATAAAAGTAACTTAAAAATGGGTTTCTCAGAGCAGGTCCCTGGGAAAATGGAGTTTTGCCACGCTGAGTTGTTTAGAAAGCTTGCTAAATTAGGTTTCTGCACTAAAGCTTTGCATGGGTTATTTAGTAAAAGGAACCTGATAAACCTGACATGGTCAGAAATCAATAGTTACTGCATCTTCAGACAAGCACCTCAGGGCTCATTTGCTTTTCTCCCAGCTCTTGGGGCTCCCATGTCCCCAAACGAGTGAAATGAAGATCTTATCGTGCTTCTCTTACGAGCATACCTGGGTAACCTGTGGAGACCTGACCTGGGTCTGCTCCTGAGTGTCTGCCACTTCTAATGACCCTCACACCTTCTCCAGATGTGCAAAGGACCATCCCTGGCTGATTCCCCATTTCTACAGAGGAGAACTGGTGGTTTTTCCTCCTACACAGACCTCATTTGAAGCAGCCACAGAAGGGTCCATGTATTTGGCTGAGCTGCTTGTTCACCCCTCTGACAGCACCAGGCACCTCTGCAAAGGAGCACAGACATGTTGCTGTGT
The DNA here is from genome assembly GCA_035584735.1 of Pseudotriccus pelzelni. Taxonomy (NCBI): domain Eukaryota; kingdom Metazoa; phylum Chordata; class Aves; order Passeriformes; family Tyrannidae; genus Pseudotriccus; species Pseudotriccus pelzelni. Next base: position 2,001,319 of record JAWMRA010000041.1, read on the forward strand.
AAGAAGCAGCTGAGATCCCTCCTTCCAGCTTCCCAGTCTGGGAGTGTCATCAAGGAAAGGGCTAAATTTATGGGCATTTAAGGAGCTGTGGGTTATAGCAGGAGGGGCTGCCATCAGTTTTCCTGCAAGTGTGTGCCTGGTCACCTCTGACAGCACGTCTGTTTTCAAGGGAGCAGTCTGCCCTTGGCCATGCAAGTGGGAAAGAGGTGAAACCAACGAACTCCAGCAGCATCATGAGGAATCCTCCCTCACTGCCCACCCAGGTGGGGTCAAATGCAAAGAGCACAAGCACTGACAGACAGAATTATAGGACTGAGGATGGCAGTGCCTGCCCTGTGTTGCACCTCCTGTTGGAGTGAATGGAAACACAGTTTAGCATTTCTCAGGGGATTCAGGAGAAAGAATAACTCCTGCAAGGAAGTCCTGCAGCTCAAAACTCGTTCCAAGGGCAGGGGATGAAATGGTTCCCATGACACCTGCTGGCAAACCCGAGCCAAGGTGGACACCTGATACCGCAGGACATAAAAAGGTAGCAGGAAAGGCAGATGCTGCACAGAAAGTTCAATATCTTTGGGAACACAAAGTGGTAGCTGTGACCCCAGCAAATTGCCTCATCACAGGCACCTGCTGAGATGTGATCTTGCTTTGCTTTGTGAAACTCTTGCAGTGTGGTTTTGGTTGGTTGGTTTTCTGTTTGGGTTTTGGGTGTTTACGTTTTGGCGGTGGTGGTTTGGTGGGTATGTTTTAGTCATTATTTATCTACTTTTATCTGACTAACACGAACTTGGAGATGTGTTTCTTTCCTAGACAGCAACTGTGTGAAGTTTGGGAAGGGGATATCCCTACACTCACCTCTTCAATCCCCAGTGCCTCTGCTGCAAACGTAAATTCGACCTGGGAAAAGCCCCTCCAGAGTTTATGTTTCCCCGGGAATCCCCTGAACTTGGGAAAGCCAGATGTTAGAAAGGGGTGTTTCGTTAAAACTGCCACGCGAGGGCAGCCTCTCCCACCTTCCCGTGTTAACAATCCTCCCAAATCCAGGATAAAAGGCTCTTTGGTTTGTTAGAGTCCCCTCGGTGATAACATTGCTCTGGTGGTACTGGCTGATTTCCAACAAGGGGTATGCAAACTCGATGATCTTTGAAGGTCCCTTCCAACCTAAATGATTCTGTGATTCCGTGAAATATTGCCCTGTTGTTAAAAAAGTCACCACAGGCCTTTCAGAAAGGATGCCTGCAGCTGTAGGAATATTGCTTAAGGCCGGTGTTACTATTCCCACACCTCAAACTGTGACCACTGAAAGCGTGGGGTCAATACAGGCGTGATGATTGTCACGACCGATGGGCAGTGGTTGTGTTAACACTGTGTTCCTGGGCAGGTCATCTCCAACAGGCACAGACCTGATTCTTCTGGCTCTTAGACCAAAAGCCACTACCTACAGCAGAGAAACAAAAGCTGCATTTTGCTCCCTGGCTTTATTCAGCTGCTGTTTGATGGAGTCACTGCTGGATGGGGACAGCACATCTCACTGAAGGGTTAAATCACACAAGTGTTTTGCCCGGCGTAGGGTCCTTTCCTGCTGGATCCTTGATCTGTGCACTCACATCCCTGTGGGAGTAGAAGACCTGCCTTCAAGAAGAGCCAGAGTAGTTTCTCTCAGTGGTTGTAGCAGTGCTATAATCCTGCTGTGTCCAAGCTGGCAGCCCTGAGTGAGGATGCCATCCTTGCAGTCCAAATCTCTGGAGAGAGAAGGAATACCAGTGACTAGCATTAAGTAAACTTGTTTTCATGAACAATCCTCAAAGACTGGTCCCAGATTTCTCCCCGGGGTGCCTTTAAAGAGGCTGATGAAATGTTATGCTTAAGCTCTGCGTATGTGATTTGCCTCTGGAAGAATTCTTCCTTCACATCTCCAGAGAGAACGGGGGGTTTTCCCATGAACTCAGCCTTCATCTAGCAAAGCACTCATCACCCTCCCGTGCTTGCCACAATCCAAGCACAGCAGAGCTGCCAAAAAACCAGAACCTAACCCGATGAACTGTCACAGTGTCATTTGACAGCATGTAGGAGCTGAATTTGTGCAGAGAATCCAGTTTTGAGCCTGACTCCCCAGTGCCTCAGCTCTGCAGACTATCCCAGCAAGTCAGTCAGGAAGATTATCAATTTACACCCACTTTGCTTGAACATGAGCAATTGCCTGAGTATCAGAGCAGTGGTGAATTTGGCACCAGCCTTAACATATTAAGCAAATTAAGAGCTGGGATAAAAATCATTATATCTGACAGAGCAATTTGTGCATCAGAAAATGGTGTGGTTTTAATTCGTTGGCAAGAAGGAGGGGGAGTCATTGCAAACCCAAAGATAACTGGGTGTGGTTTATTGTGGTGCCAACCCTTCCAAATGAGGAATAAATCATCAGGCAACTGCCACAGACAGATAAACATGCAAAAGAAGGATTGGCAGGGTGGTTTTTTTGGCAGATAGATTCATCCTGTCATCCTGGCACCACGCTGAGGGAAACTGAGACATGGGCTGAAAGCAGATTAGCTCAGGACACCCCAGCAATGGTTTGTTCAGGCTGAAAGAACTGCTGGGAAAGTCTCTCCTACCTGACATCCTCATGGCTCAACTAGAGGGGCCCCACAGCATGGAGAGATCTCCAGGCTGGGAGTAAAGGCTGAGGGATGGAGAGGTGATTATTAGCTTTTCCTTTGATTCGGACTGGGACCTCAAATGAGAGAGATGACACCTGATTTTCATCCTATCTGCCCTTTGTCTGTGTGGGAGGACATTTATCAGTCCGGGATCATGGAATTCTAGAGTCACTGAATGGTTTGGGCTGGAAGAGACCTTAAAGATCACCTTATTTCACCCCCTGCCATTGGCAGGGACACCTTCCACTATCTCAGGTTGCTTCAAGCCCCATCCAACCTGGCCTTGGACACTTCCCGGAATGGGCCAGCTTCTCTGGCCAACCTGTGCCAGGGCCTCACCATGCTCACAGTAGGGAATTTCCCTCTAACATCTAATCTAAATCATTCTCTTTTAGTTTAGAAATGCCCCCCCTTGTCCTTTCACCATCTGCCTGTACAAAGGCACTCTTCCTCTTTTTATAAGCCCCCTTTAAGTACTGCAGTGCCACGATGGGGTCTCCCCAAAGTCTTCTCCATGCTGAATAACCCCAGCTCTCGCAGCCTGTCGAGATAAATGTTGCACCTCATTTTTCAGCCTTTTGGAGGTAATTTTCTACTTAAGACCTCCCTGTGTTCACAGGGGCTGCATCACATTGAACAGGTTCTGCAAGGTGGGACAGATCTCTCCCATCTTGTGGGCTGCAAAATTTGGAGTCGGGGGGGGGGAAACAAAGCCAAGTCGTGGGTTACTGTATCACCATAATGGAGGACACAGAGGACAGTTCATACACCTGCCCAACAGAGCAGCTTCTACACATCTTATTTAACCTTCTGCCCTGTTCTTTATGCTGTCCCTTCAAGTCTGAGACCCCACTGAGGGCAGCTTTCAGCCTACAGTGTCATGACGGGAAGTCTCTCTGAGGGTCAGTGAGGAAGTGTCCTCTGACAGAGAGGGCACAGGAGGCTGCCACAGCAGCGCTCTTTGATTTAGGGGATAAAATAACCCAGAGCCTGCTCTCAGAGGTTAATGTTCTTCATGGAGGGATGGCAAGCAGCGCGAGGGCTTTGATGAAAGGTGTCTCAAGGCCTCTGTGGTGCCAGGTGCTTTGAAGGGGGACAGCTGAGTCGGACAAGGCACCAGCAAGTTCAAAAGAAGCTGCCCTGTGTGTTAGAGCTTCCTCTCAGCTCACAGGCATCTGAAAGGCCTGAGCTGCTCCTGCTTGGCCAGGGGTTTTCTCCTGCATTCAAGGCTTGTGAGGTGCATAAAAGGGGAGGCAGGGATGGCCAGGTACAGAGCAGCTGCTGGGATGTGATGCCCTGGAAGGCAGAGGCAGGATTGGCAGCCAGCTGTTTTCTTCAGTTCTGGGCAGCGATCTTGAACAGATTCAGTCAGCCTTTCTCAGGCAGGCTGAGAGAGTTGGGGCTGTTTAGCCTGGAGAAAGGAAAGCTTGGGAAAGGCCTTAAAGCCCCTTTCAGTGCCTAAAGGGGCTCCAAGAGAGCTGGAGAGGGACTTTGGACAAGGCATGGAGGGACAGGACAAGGCGGAATGGCTTCAAACTGACAGAGGACAGGGTTAGGTGGGATATTGGGAAGAAATTCTTGACAGTGAGGGTGGTGAGACCCTGGCACAGGTTGTTCAGAGAAGTTGTGGCTGCCCCTGGATCCTTGGGAGTGTCCAAGGCCAGGTTGGACGGGGCTCAGAGCAACCTAGAATAGTGGAAGCTGCCCCTACCCATGGCAATGGATTGGAATGAGATAGTCTTTAAGATCCCTTCCAACCCAAACCCTTCTGCAATTCTATGATTCTGCAGCCATTTCCTTTCCTGCATGTTTCACGTGACATAAATATCTAACTAAGAGCTTTGGGGTCACTATGGTCACTATTTATACAGATTTAGTAGCCTTGAAGGTGCTCTCACAAGCACAGTAAACCCCTTTCACAAGAGGATGGCACTGGCTGATGCTGTTCAAAAACACACCCTGCTTATATTAAACTTTATTAGTTTTTTGTTTTAAAAACTGCCTTTATATTTTGATATGAAATGTGCATCTAGGGCACATCCTGTGGTGCCTGCTGGCCAGAGTGAGATCCATCCAGCCTCTTGTTCTTTCAGAGCTCATTTCCCAGCAGCTGAGATCAGCTCAGTTCACGTTCCTGCCTGGCACAATTAATCACGGTGTCAGGCTCGCCAGGGCAAAGCACTGCTTCACTCCAAAGTGAAGAATTACAGAATATCCTGAGTTGGAAGGGACCCACAAGGATCATGAAGTCCAGCCTCTGGCCCTGCACAGGACCATCCCCAAAAAATCCCACCCTGTGCCTGAGAGGATTGTCCAAACACTCCTTGAGCTCTGTCAGCCTTGGCGCTGTCACCACTGCCCTGGGGAGCCTGTTCAGTGCACGACCACTCTGTGGGTGAAAAAAACCCTAAATAAAAGGGTGTGTTCAGATCAACCTCAGCTAAGGCAGAGCAAAAGTTTAGGATTTGATCAGCAAAGAGCCAGAGCAAACCTGTTTTGATGCAGAGGAGAGAATCTACTGCGTTTTAAACTTTTAGGCTGCCAACCCCTGAGCACCCAAGCACTGGAGCAAGAAGGAGCTTCTGCAATGGCCACAGAGTTTTATTTCCAGGCCCTGTGGCAACGCCCGTGGATGTGGTGCCTGGGGAGACGGTTTAGTGGTGAACATGGTGGTGCTGGGTTAATGCTTGGGCTCAGTGCTCTTGGAGGCCTTTTCCAGCCTTATTGATCCTATGGCATGTGTGGCATGGGCACCTCCCAGTCGCTCCCACCAGCTGGGATGGGATAGCTGGATGATGCTGCTGGGGTTGGCTTGGTGGGACAGGGTCAAAAAGGGCCAGTTTCTGTTCTCTGGAGGAGGCAGCAGACATTCCCACTCTGCCTTCTCGTGCCTGTGTATGCTGAGGGATGGAGACTCAAACAGCTCCATGGTTTGCACAGAATCACAGAAGAGTTTGGGTTGGAAGGGGCATTAAAGGCCATCCAGTTCCAGCCCCCATTTCATGAGCACCTTCCACTAGACCAGGTTGCTCAGGGCCCCATCCAACCTGGCCTTGAACACTTCCAGGGATGGGAATCCACAACTTCCCTGGGCAACAAGCAAGCCAAGGTTTCCTTTTTCCTTTGTCTCCTGGCACCAAAGGAGAGGAGTTGTTTGTTTTTCTTCTGCTATAGAAAAAATCCTTCTCATCCCCACACTGCCACCTTGGCCAGACACAGGTTGGAAGGAGAAGGCCTCTGGAGCTCCGTAGCTTTAGGAAGCATCTAAAGCACCTCTACATCATCTCAAAGACACACTGAAGCTACACAGACTCCAAGAGAGATCTCCTCCTTTTAGAAGCTGGCTCATAGTCCATGCCAAAGGAGGTGGCAAATGAAGAAAGAAAAACTCATAAATCACCAAAGTCCTGAAAAAGAAGAAGAGGGAAAAAAAAAAAAAAAGAAAAAGAAAAAGTAGCAACCCAACATGGCCTTTTAGGTTTGCAGATAAGCACAGAGTTTGGCAGGAAAGAGATTAGGGCTTTTTCCAGTGCACCTCACGCTCGATAATCCCCACAGCAACAGAGCCCTCGGCTGCAAACAGCCACATATTCCCCCTGCAGAAAATGGGAGAGACCAGGTGGACACAGGGATGGGACAGGGACAGCTCATGATTCATTCTGCTTCCTCTCAGAGAAAGTCCTGGCTGATCCCCTCAGCACACCAGGGCTGTCCTCTGGAGAAGCGTTGTTGCTGTCTTTGCTGATTCAAAGCTTTTGGAACCCCTGTGATGCCTCTTGGGAAACTCCAGCCTCGCTCTATCAGCTCTTGCCAGCAGCCAAGAGTCGTTATGGTTCATGACAGTAGAAAACTGCCAATTACAGACACAAGGAATTAAGCTGTCACCAACATTTGAAGAATTAAGTTGTCACCCAGCATTTAGAAATCAACGTTAGAACCACGAGAGGGATGGGGGAGGAAGGTGACAGTTGTTGGATATCTGCATCTGCAGCCTCTCACACCCTCCACAGTTCCTCCTCGGGTTAGTGGTGGTGCTGGGTTGATGGTTGGACTTGATGATCTTAAAGGTCTTTTCCAGCCTTAACAATTCCATGATTCTATGAAATGGAAAGGGCCAGGGATGGTGCATAAACACAGCAATAAATTCGAGCAGAGGGAACTGGAAGGAGATGAAGGGCAAAGTGTCCTCCTGCTCCCTGAAGCATCTCCCTACTGTCCACCAGGTCTGGGCCTGGGGATGCAGAAGGCTAAGGGAGAGTCCTGGAGGTAGCAAGAATCCTCTAAAATCAAGCATCTTTCTCCAGGACGTGTATTCACGGGTGGGGGATGGACAAGAAAACACCTCATGACTCCAGGGGGAACATCTCAGAAATAGTGTAAAATCCAAGGGGAGAAGTGCAGCTGGAACTGCGGAGGAGCTTCTGGAGAAGGAGTTTCTCCCTCTTTGCGCTTCCCCCTCTCCCTGTGACCACGGCAGGATGGACCCTCCCAAAGTCCCTTCTGTCCATCCCCCCATGCCTTGGCCGTGGTGAAATTCCCACCTCTACATTCCAGCGGCCTGAGGAAGCGAGACCTTCATCCCATCAGTCCTCACATCCCTGACTTCCACAGGTGGAAGATGAAGCAGCGACAGGGAATGGGACTGGGGACAGGACCTCCCACAGTGTGGGGGGTATTTTGCTATCAGGAGCTGATTAGATTTGGGCAGAGCTCCTTCCCAGAGCTCTGCTTGGCTCCACGGTGGGGAGGGGGCTCTGCCAGGGGCTGTGTGACCCCTGATGAAACAAGGAGGAAGTGGTGGCCTCGGTGACATGACAGGCTGTGGGATGTCGGGTCACACTCCTCCCCAGGAGCAATCCCAGCCCTCCACAAGGCACAGATGGCTCCTTTCCGTCCTCTGACCTCATTGTTTAATCTGACCTGATCCGGTGCCGTAATCTAAGGGCCATTTTAATCACCGCAAGGGAGCTGGGATTGTTTCCCTGGGCTCCACCCTGAATTCCTTCCCTCTGAGGGCACAGGCAGAGCCCAGATTCCATCATCCATCTGCGGGGACACCCTCAGCTAAGTCCTGTGTGGAGTCCCCCTGGGGGCTGCTCCCTGCTCGCGCTGGGGCGATGTTGCTGCTCGCAGCCATCACCCTTCTCTGCAAGGAGAGGAGATTTCCATTCCTTGGGGTGGACAGAAGTTTCCCCTGTAGTTGCTGCAGGTGCTCCCAGAGAGGTAACACACCCCAACCACCCGTCCTGAGGGTTTCTAAGACCCTTGGCAACTCTTGGTCAAAGCTTTTGTAGCGTTTGGGAGGCCCTTTGAAAAGATCTGCTGGTTGAGGAAACAGCCTCCGTCACAAGATCGTAACGTAGAATCACAGACTGGTTTGGGTTGGAAGGGACCTTAAAGATCACCCAGTTCCAACCTTATGCCACGGGCAGGGCCACCTTCCACTAGATCAGGTTGCTCCAAGCCCTGTCCAACCTGGTTTTCAACACTTCCAGGGATGGAAGCCCCAACTTCTGGGGGTTTTGCATCACGACTCTGCCACAGAGCCCCTGTGCTTGGCCTTGGTCAAGTCACTTAGCTTAAGCCACTTCACTTAAACTGCTGGAAGCTTTTCCCAGTTTCCTACTCTGCACTGTGTGCTGGTCCTGCTCTGCCTCCCTGCTCAGATGAAGGCAGCCACAGGTGACCCCCAGCCCACTGTGGGAAGGCAGCAACCCCCAGGGAAGCTGCAGTGGTCTCCAATTGCCTGTTTGCAGATTAACACCTCCCTCCCTGCCTCAGTTCTCCCCTTGTGAAGGTCTCATCTATGCCCCGTCCAGATCTAAATCCAAGAAATGGGCAAGCACAAAATGCATCTGAGCAGAGCTGCACACGCTGGTGAGGCCCAAATTGCTGCACCCAAACCAGGTCTCAGCCCACACTGTAGGACTGGTGATGGTGCTGCCAGGCAAGTACAGCCATCTACATATACACACACACTTCCATAGGGCCAGAAAGGATTTGTTCCATAATCTCCCCCCTGCCCGTGGCCTCAGAGGGTGGGAAGGGGCCTGGAAAGGTCAGGCGGTCCATTCCATCCCTGCCAGGCAGGATCAGCTCCCCTACGGCCCCGCTGACAGATGTTTGTGTAACCTGCCCTCAGAGACCTCCCGTAAAGGAAACCCCACATCCCCCCCAGCACCTCCTCCTCCTCTCTCTGGGGTAGCTCAGAGGATTTTCCCACGCTGTCTGAATTATTCTGCATTACCCTGAGCTCCAGAGAACCCCCCTGCTCCCAGGGAAGGCGGTGGCCGCAGCTCTTTTCCCAGAAACAACTTGCTGACACCTTTGCATGTGGGAAAAAACCCCATTCTAGGCTGCCTTTGCCTCACATCAACACACAGCCTCTAATTCACATCCCTGTCAGCATCTAGGAGAGGATATGGCTCTGCCAGGCTCAGGAGTGGTCCCAGCTCTTGTTCTCTGATGGCTCAGGGTCCTGTTTTCCTTCAATCTGTGAGAATCAAATAATTACTTCTTCCCCGTCCCTACCCCAGGCTAATCCGGGGTGGCGCTTACTCAGTTGCCTCGTTCTGCACGCTTTGCCCCACTGTGGTCTCCCCAAATTTTCTGTTTCAATAACTTTTGCCTCCACCTCCCTCTGCATGCCTTGCTGAAAGGGTGCTGACAGCTCTGCTTGATGCTCCTGCAAGGAACAGCCCTCCAGTGAAGGTGGACGTTGCACAGAGAAGGTCCCACTTCTCAAACACCTTGGAGTTTTCCATCCTCTCTCCATCCACCAAGGATAATTCACTCTGGTTTTCCCGTAGGATTAAAGATGTTGGCAATTAGCAGGTAAATATCTTTGCCCAGAGCGATAGAGAAATCTCTGTCTGGGCTTGGAGACGACCCTTTGATATCTCAGTGTTGATCCCCACCTGACGTTTCCCACCTCAGGACCAGCATTTCCTCTTCCCCCAGTTTAAATGTTGCCACTGCCTGTTGAGGGAACACTGCTGAGACCCTTCCCAAGACGCTTCTTTGCCTTCTGATGGTGAGATTGTCATATTTTGCCATTTTTCTCTGCGATGTAATTCTAGGAATTCCAAGACACACCATTATTGCAGCAGCTGGGACTTTACCTCAAAATAACACACATGTGATCAAATTGAACGACTTAACAACCCCAGTTTTTTTTATTTCCTGTGGTATTACATTGACTTTCTTGCTGAAACAATTTTCACTGCAATATTCTAGCAGTGAAAGTGCTCCCAGATGCCTGAGCTTAGGCTGCAGATTTGGCTGTGAAACCAGGTTTCACAAATGCTCCCAAGTGATTTTTATATAGAGCCTGGAAATCCTGAAGGGTTGGTTTTTTCTGTGTCAAGTTCACTTTATTTGATTTGTTAGGCTGAAAAGCAAAAACTAGATCTCTCAGTGGTCCTATTTAAACAGTGTTATTTAAATATGCTGTCAAATTGGCCTCAGTACTGCTTGAGAAATACTCCTCTGCCCCCTTGGAAAGCTGTGGTTTCAAGGGATTGAAGATAGGAGGATGATTTCTTGGTGCAATGCACCACAGGATTTAAATGCTATGTGCTCTTCTAGTTCTGAGGCACCTCTGAATTAAGAACTGATTAAAGTTTGGGGATTGTTTTGTAACATAATCACTGTTTTGCAGGGACTGGTGCTCTGCCAGGGCCGGTTACACCCTGGGCATTCAGACATCTCGGGCTCCTGGGCCTGGGTTCTTTTAAAGGGAGATGTGTTCCATTTGCAGAAGGGGGGTTTTTTGTGCCCCTTCTTCACCTCTCAGCCCTGTGGCACAATTTGTATCCCAGGTGTGCCAGGCAAGATGCAAGCTGTGCTTGCAGAGGGGTTGGTTGAATCATAGAATCATGGAACAGTCGGGGTTGCAAGGGACCCTTAAAAGCCAACTAGTCCAACCCCTCTGCGATGATCTTGCATTAGATCAGGTTGCTCAGAGCCCCATCCAATCTGATCTTAAGTGTCTCCAGGGATGGGACATCCATTGCCTCCTTGGGCAGCCTGTGCCAGTGTTTTACCATTCTCCTTGTAAAAAGCTTCCTCCTTATACCTTATCTAAATGGAACACCTTTTACTTTAAAACCATCACCCCTTGTCCTATCACTACAGGCCCTGCTAAAAAATCTGTTTCCGTCTTTCTTACAGGTCCCCTCTAGGCACTGCAAGGGCCTCTCAGGTCTCCCTGGAGCCTTTTCTTCTCCAGGCTGAACAACCCCAGCCCTCCCAGTCTGGCCCCACTCCAACAGCTCCACATCCTCCTTATGCTGTTGCCCCCAGAGCTGGATGCAGCATTGCAGGTGGGGTGTCACCAGAGCGGAGCAGAGGGACAGAATCCCCTCCCTTGACCTGTTGCCACACCTTGATGCAGCCCGGGACACGGTATTACGTGGGTGTGATGAGCAAACCAAGCTCTCGGAATTCCCAGGAGCAACTCCCTCCTTTCCCTGGCTTCCCCCACGTGGTGTCAGGTCAGCCTGCCCCGCCACACCACCCGGGTGGGTTCCCCACACGTGGGCTTGTCCACGTTAAACAGACCACAACCACGGGGCCTCTGCTCCTCCCTCTGAACAACTGAAAGCCTCTGCCACACCTCAGATCATCTCCCAACCCACAGCAAACGTTTTTCTCTGCTTGACCTCCTCCATTTCTCTGAATTGCATCTGCTCTCGCGTCGTGGTGTTCACGTCCTTCAAAGAACTCGGAGCCGTTATCCTCTCTTGGCCTTAGCCATAACTTGGCCAGGACTTGTACATTTCTTTCTCCTTTTATTTTCTAATCTGCCCTCTCAAGTCTCTGCCTCCAGGAGGCTGCTCTCACGGGCTGCTTGGGTTTCTCTGTTTGTCTTGGAGAGGGAGCAACTTTTTGAAAGCCTAATAACGTAGGTTTTGCAGAGCTAAGCTGTGAAGCAAGAGACTTTCACACTCAGCGAGCTCACAGGTGGCAAAGTGCCATGGGACAGCTGCTGAACTGAAGAGGGATTAGAGGAGCTAAGTGGGTGCCCTTGAGTCTTAAACTCTCAGTCTCCTGAGTCCCTTCTCCTGAAAGGTGACTGCTGTGGGCTGTGCACACCCTGACACAACTCAGCTGGCAGGATCACAGCCCAGATCTTGGCAAGGCAATCCCATGAGAACTCCATGGAAAGCACATCACGGGGCTGTAATGGGAGGGCAGTGCCTGCTCTGCAGCCCCCAGGCCGCAGGATCAGCTTGTGCCTGAGAAAGGTGTCTTTTCCCTGGGCTACAGGAGACTGGCGTATCAGCTGATGGTGTGGTAGAGTCTCACCCCTTGTCAGCCAGGTGTGAACCTGTCAGAGAGGGTTCAGAGGAGGCCACAAAGATGCTCTGAGGTTTGGGGCAACTCTTCTACAAAGACAAGTTGAGGGAGTTGGGGTTGTTCACCCTGGAGAAGAGAAGGGTCTGGTGAGACCTTATTACGTCCTACCAGTACCTAAAAGGAGTTCATTAAAAAGATGGAGAGTTTTTACAGAGCAGTGATAGCACATGGGGGAACACTTTCGAACTCTAAAAATCTACATTTAGATGTTAGGAAAAGATTCTTTACCTTGAGGGAGGGTGGGGAGGCCCTGGCACAGGTTGCCCAGAGAAGCTGTGGCTGCCTCATCCCTGGAACTGTCCAAGGCCAGGTTGGAGCAACCTGACGTAGTGGAAAGTGTCCCTCTCATGGCACAGGAGTGGAACTGGATGATCTTTAAGGTTCTTTCCAACCCAGACAATTCTATGGTTCTATGATGAGAACATGAAAACTGGCTGGAAATCCCGGCTCATCCCAGCCTGGCAAGTCTGGCTGGTTGGGCTGTTGGAGGGAAAGTTACAGGAGGAGAGGAGAGGAGGAGGGTATCAGTTGTGCAAGTCCATCCCTCCGTGTGTGAGAGATCACAGAATCACAGGATCATTTAGGTTTGAAAAGCCCTCTGCAATCCCAGGTCCAACCATTCACCCAGCACTGCCAAGTCACCACTGAGCTGTGTCCCTGACGGCCACATCTCAGGCCTTTTGGCAGGTTTGATCAATGACTGACGGGAATAACACGGGAAAAAGGCTCCCCTCATTTCAGGATAAGGCCGGATCAGACCCCAGAGGAGTTAATGAAATTAAACCACTGCCAGAAAGTGCTGAACCAGCACAGCCCTTGGGGCTTGGGTTATGCTTTTAGACTGCCTGTGACATTGTCAGTACTTTCTGTCCATGCAGACTGAAACCTTTCACTATCCACTGCAACCTCCTTCAGGTTTGGAACAGATGGGAAGATGAAATGAGAGCAAATGATATCTGGAGGTCTCTTCTCCTGCAGAGCAGTGACTTTTGGTGGCATCAGCAACAGGCAGAGGTGATGCAGTCTGGGCATGGCTATGCCATTCAGTCAGGCCGTGAGGAGCACAGCAAAAAATGGCAAAGAGCTGTGTCGGGGGGGATTAGGATAGATATTAGGAAAAGGTTCTTCACCCAAAGGGTGGTTGGGCACTGGAACAGGCTCCCCAGGGAAGTTGTCGTGGCCCCAAGGCTGCCAGAGCTCAGGGAGTGTTCGGACAAAGCTCTCAGGCGCAGAGTGGGATTGCTGGGGTTGTGCTGTGCAGGGCCAGGAGCTGGACTCAATGATCCTCGTGGGTCCTTTCCAACCCAGCATATTCTATGATTCTATGGAAAACATCATGCCTGTAGACACTGCTTGTCTCCTAATTCTTGGAAAAATAAAGGCAGGCAGCAGGGCACTGCAGTCCCGGGGGAAGAGCCAGGACAGGGTCATGGGATACCAGGAATCCCTCTCTTGGCTCATCATAGACGTGTGTTGAGACTTCGGCCAAGTCCACCGCTCTTCTCCATTTTTCCACACTTCCTTTTGTGATGTTACATTGGAATTTCGCAGGAGGGTTCCTCTGTGGGTGTGTGTGGGTGCCCCCATGTGTATGCAACATTCTGAGGTCTCTCAGTACAATGGCACTATAAATTATACCCTGTCAAGTTCTTGGAGTGGTGGTACTGGCAGTTTCCTCCCTCAGAGTCTTTGCAAAATAGCTACCTGTGAAATTAAATTAAACATTGCTTCTCTTGGGATTTAAACAATACACTCCCCCTAACTTGGGCTAAGGGTTTCTTTGTACTGTATCACTTAATAGATTACTACAGTGCAGAAAATTAATTACATTTTATTCAGCGAGACTTCTTTTTGTCCTTGCAGATTTCAGACTTTCAATTTGCAACCAAAACTCAGGGGGGACTGCAGGGAAATCCCACGAATGTGAGGAATGTAACCTTAGGATCTGGTTCCTGGTACCTGCTCTGCTCTGCTCCTTGGATCTGCTCTGCCTCCCCCAGCTGATAAGAGCTCTGCTGGGTCTGCCTGCCACGCTCATTCCATTACTCCTGACACTGCCTTTTGTCTCTGGTGGGCCCTGGCCAGGCACAAATCAAAGCTGTCACATCCTGCAGAGCCCTGGTGTGGCCCGGAGTGCAGGGATCTCTGAACTCTGCCTTGTACAACCATTTATTACAGGCAGGAGAGGGGTGGGGGCAGGAATTCAGATGCCTCTTTTGCCTCGTTCCCCAGCCCCAAACACCAGTCTTGAAGGGTGAGGTTTTGCAGCTCTGCTTTGGCCCAGAGCTCTTTTGGTGGTCCAGGGAGTGCAGCTGGGAGGGGAAGAGCAAAGGACCACCAATACCTTATCATAGCAGGGATCTGAAGGACAGGACAATCTTTGTGAATGCCCTTTTTGTCCTCCAGATCATCAAATCTCAGGTAGAGACCCCGAAGGAGCGTGTGCATGTGAACATACACACATGAAGACACAAGTACCCAAAATTTCTCCTTCAGGGACAAATAAAAAACTCCCTCTGTCTCACTTTGCCAGGCCCTTTCTTTAATCTCTACTCTTGCCGCTGTAACTTGAAATCCTTTTGGGAGCAGATTTCTCAGCGAGCTCGGTGCCCACCTCCAGTGCCACCACACTTTTCTCCATGAGCAGGGAAGATGCAGGAGTTGGCAGAAGGCAGCCCAGCTGGAAAGTTTTCCAGGGCTGGATTTGGCCAGCACAGGTACCACTCCGTTCCAGAGGTCACTAAGCCATTGCCAATGTTTTCCTGAGCTGGCTCAGGGAGGACCTCTCTGAAGTGCAGAGGGCAGCACTTTTATCTCCTGCAGCTGGCTATCTTTAGACAATTTTAATAAATCAGTGCGATTAAAAACATTCCTCCCTCCAGCCTCCTTAGAGGTGTTTAACCCAGTCAGGCCGTGTGAGGAGGAGGAGGAGGAGAGCTTTTGAAAAGTGATTGCATTAAAGAGGGAGATCTGGGGGAGCCTGCAGTTATATCCTCTTGAGCAAGTGTTAAAGGGACTGTGCCAGCTCCCAAACCACCCTCTGTGGGGTATCCTACTTGTGTCAGCCTTTGAAGAAAACAGAGGTGCCAGAAGCCGTGCACAGAAAGCAACCGGTGCACCTGTCTGCACTGCACACCATCTCCACGGCACAGTGGCAGAGATCTTCCTGTCGTTTATTCAGTGGTGTGAACCGTTCCCAAAGTTCTCCCCCGCAGAAGACACGGCACACGCATTTGTCCCTTGATTTTGGCGCTTTGGGCAGTTTGTCTTGAGATCTGCAGAGGGATGACGCCTTGGACTTCTAGCGAGCAAAGAGGAGGTAGAAACTGTCCTAGAGGTGGTCTCTGACCCCTCCAAGGAAGTCCCTGCTGGGTGGTTGTCCAGCTCCTGACCTTCTGCTCAGCTGACCTGTCAGGTAAAACAGCCCCACAGGACACGGACGACAGGGCTCTGAACAACCTGATCTCGTGGAAGATGTCCCTGCTCGTTGCAGGGGGGTTGGACCAGGTGACCTTTAAAGGTCCTTTGCAACCCAAACCAATCCACGATTCCATGCTCTTATGACCCACAGTGGCCTGCATAGCATTGCTGCAAAACAGCCTGCAAGGAAAAAAACCCCATTTATTGCCAGTGCAGGAACATGAGCTCCAGCCTTTGCATTTAGTAATCCCTGACAGAGGTCCTGAGCTTGACACTCCACATTGCTCCCCAGGGAATGGTGTCACTGGAGTGACAATTTGCCTCGAGGCTCTGCCATCAGGGTGTTTGCAGCCTGGTCCACACCGAGGACCTCCACAAACCATGACCCTGAGCTTGCCCGGCCATCTCTAGGCATTATCTAATCATCCTTTGAGATTGTTCCCTAAGGAAATGTGCTTCCCTTCCCAGCAAAGCCTTTTCCACTGACAGAGATGGAGCACTGGTGAACTGAGAGGTGCAGAGCTGGCTGCAGAGACCCGTCACCTTCCTGCCTGGGAAGGAAAAGCCGCTCGATGTTGGTCTTTTCCCACAGTTAGGGGACAACAGGGAAAAGTCCTGATATTTCTGAAACCACTGAATGCTGAAAATTCACCAGTGTTTTCTTCTCAGAATACACAGCATATGAAATAATTAAAACTGACCAGATTTGGAATCTAATGTTTCATTCTTTTCAACATTTTTTTCCTAGAAATTCCCAGCTCTTTACAAACAAAACCCAAGGACCTCATGCAACAGTCCCAGTGGCTGAGGATCAACAACAAACACTAACAAAATGCATAAGAATTTGCTGGAAACATCAGCCAAGGGGTTCCCCCTTTCTCTGTTTTCTTGTTGTACCATCTGAGGTTTCTGGCCCACGACTATCCAGTGACATGGAGCATGTTCTGCTCCCACTTGCCCCAGAAAGCAACACCAGGTGAATTTTATCTCGAGCTCAGGGCACATTTTGAGTTTAAAATCTGCTTCAGATCTTGCCTCTGCAGCAGCACTTTTATTTTTCAGGTGGCTGCAAAAAGGGGATGCAACCTTGAAAGGTCCTTGTTGCTGTCATGCAAATGGAGTCCTGAAGGGTCCAGCAAGGTCTGAAGAGCTGCAGCATCACAGTCACTAATGCAGAAGACAATAAGAAGATTTAAAATGGAGGAAGGATCTCATGCCGTGCCTTTATTTGTCTGTTTTCATTGCTCATTGCTCCAGGTTCATGCTCAGCTATTGATCGCATGCCTGTGGGAATGACAGATCCAGCTCTCGTTTTGGGTTCTTACCCCCAGGGATGGTAAGTGCCAAAATTAAGGTTGCAGCCACCTCTGTTGAATGCAGGAAAACTGTCAAAACCACATCTCTGTGTGTAATAAACTGCTACCAGATCCAACAAATATTAGAAGGCAGCAACATGCAAACTCTGGCTGGGAGCAGGACCTCAGCATCACTTTTCCTTGGAGATCCCTAATCCAGATCAGTCCTCAGCGTGGAGCCCAGTGTGATTTCTGAAGCATTTTGTTGTAGGAGATCACATCCTAATTAAGTGAAGGAATGAGAAAAACCAGCTGCCCTCCTGAGCGGAGACCCTCCTTACAAAGCTGGTGTTAGCAGGAGGAGCAGGAAGATGCCAACAGCTGCACCAAATCACTGTAATTAAAAAAGAGGAAAAAAAATAAAGAAAACTTTCCAGTAAGGAGATATCTGGGGGCGTCCTGTGGTGGGGAAAGGTTAATTCCAGTCTCATCTCCCAGCTGGCTCCAGGAGGACAGAGGTTAAAGATGAAGCTGTAACATACATATGTCAACACAGCCCAGATCTCTGCCCAAGTCATCTTCCCAGAGTTCCGCCCCCAAATAAACCTCCTCCCTCCCGTTTGGTGGAGAGAACCCACCTCCCAGCAAGCTTTAATGGAGTTTAAAAATAAGCGTTATTAAATATGAATGTTTAAGAGGTTGTGTGTCTGCTTGAGCCGTCTGGTCTCGTGCCTTGGAAGGCAAGTATTGAAAAGAGAGACCCCTTGGGGGGCTCCTTGCTAGAGGAACTTCTGAAAATAACTGGAAGCTGGAAAATATTTGAAAGGGGGTTATTACATGTGCTTGCCCTGCTTGGACCTCTCCCTTGGGGCCTTCTTGGCTTTCCTCTTCTGGGCAGGGTTAGGCTGTCATGCCAAAGCCTAACAGACTTGTCTAAGAAGGGGAAAAACTAAAGGAAAAGGGGGAAAATCTGGAGGGAAAAAATCATGTTTAAAGGCCAGGTGCTCCTGAAGGTGTCCAAGGAGCTGGTGGGCTGCCAAAGGCTGCTCTGGGAGTTGTCCTGGCTGGAAAAGAAAACAGAAACTGTCCCTGCTGCCACTGGGATCTCCCACCCTGCTTTGCTCCCTTGCCGAGGCTGAGGTCAACAAGGAGATCGTGTTATTTGATGGAGCCTTGGAGGAGGAAGGTGTAAATACAAAGGTGAAGGAAAAGAGCAACCAGGAACTAAAATAGAAGGTGTGGAAGAGTTGTGGCGCATGTGATGCACTTCAGAAAGGACACGGAGCAGAGGATTCTGCAAACCATCTTGTGAAGGCACTCACATGCCTTGCAGGAGCTTTTTTCCCCCAGTATGAACTTCCTCTTGGGTGTTTTTTGGCTGACTGTGGGTTAATACACCTGAGGAATTAAATACAGTCATGAGTCCACTTACACAGCTCAGTGATAACTATGACACAGAATCACAGAGGGAAGGACCTTAAAAATCACCTTGTTCCACCCCCGGCCATGGGCAGGGACACCTTCCACTAGCCCAGCTTGCTCTGAGCCCCATCCAACCTGGCCTTGGACAATTCCAGGGATGGGGCAGCCACAGCTTCTCTGGGCAGCCTCTTCTTGTGCTTCACCACCCTCACAGTGAATAATTTCCTCCTAATATCTAATCTAAACCTGACCTCTTTTAGTTTAAAACTCTTCCCTTGTCCTGTCACTATCTACAGATGTGAAAAATCACTCCCTCTCTTTTTTTACAGCCCCCTTTAAGTATTGGAAGGCTGGAAAAGGGGAATGGTTTAACTCCCGGACTTAGCTCACCCTCAGAAGCGTTTTCAAAGATGCATCACTCTCCCTTATTTTGATGGTAATTGCTTCTCTCGCCTCTGTCCTGAACTTCTTTGCTCCTCACAAGCCTCGTGCCTCATCAGGAACCCCAGGATCTGCCCTCACCTGTGTTATCAAGAATTCCAATTTAAGTTTTGGGTTTGGAAGCGGGATGGGAATGCAGGGTATACAAACATGGATAGTCTGAGGAGAAATGTGCAAGCCAGGGAACAGACTGAGCTAAATCCTTCTGTGGCTTCAGAGCAGCATAAATCTTACACCTGCCTGAAATGTGATTCCCTACATGGGGGGTCTGGGTGACCTTTATCTCTGAAGGTTTCCGTTGGCTTTCAATCTCTTGTACTCAGAGCCTTGGACAGCACAGTGAGTGGATTTTTTTTCTTCCTTCTAAGATTTTGTAAAATAAACCCCCAATGTTTTCAGTGATATTTTCCTTGGAATATACTTGGATGCTTTTTCAAGTGACCAATTTTTTCTTGCTTGGTTGATGGAAGTGTTTTGTTACACTGGATTTTCAGTGCGGGTTTGTTTGCTTGCTTGTTTGTTTGTTCGCTTTGCAAAAGCCCCAGAAGTGGGGAGGGTGACAAAAAAAAAAACAAAAGAAAACAAGACAAAACAAAAAATGTATTTGTCACCATCTGAATTCTCTAACTGAAAGGGTTAGGGAGATAATTTCAGAGGTGGGGGGGGGATGATAAAAAAAAAAAAAAGATAAAAAATTAAAAGGCTATGGCTGTGGTGAAGGATTTGTCTGCAAAGATGGGAAGTGACTTTTGAGCTGTAGGGATAGGGCAAGAGGTAATGATTTAAAACTAGAAGAGGTCAGATTCTGACTAGATATAAGGAGAGTGGTGGATAACCCACATCCCTGGAAGTGTTCAAGGCCAGGTTGGACAGGGCTTGAAGCAACCTGGGCTAGTCAAAGTTGTCCCTGCCCAAGACAGGGGGTTGGAATGAGATGATTTTTGAAACGCCCTCCCAACCCAAACCATTCTAGGATTCCATGATGCTATGGATAAAACTCTAGGAATCTTCTGGGAGGATTTCCTTCTCATTCCTTTAAGCCTGTGTAGCTGATCAGACTGGACTGAGGACTTCCACGTGGGGTTTCTGTGGTTGGACCCAATCTTTCATCCCCAAAATGTAGGATAGCACAAAATCCGAAGAAGAGCAGCCCACCCTAAAATCCTCACAGGGATACGTGATCCCAGACAAAGAAACTATAGGGAAAGGCTGTGGGAACGAGGGTGGTGATAAGGAGTGGGAAACACCCCTTTCTGTGCCGCTTAGTTGTGCCACTCTGAAGGCCTGATTTCACCACAGTGCCATTTTCAGGGCTGGCTGTCCCAAAAGCAGGGGCCAGGAGGCAGTGACCCCTCTGGGTCAGTTGTGATCTCCACACACAGCAACTGCACCAGGATAAATGGTGAAAAGATAGGAAGGTCCCCTTCACGAACCAACAGTACGGGCGAAGGGCAGTGATAAAAGAAGAAAAAAAGCCCTGTGCACCCTCATCAGGAGTGGGCAGACCTGAGAGTACTCACAGGTGCTGAAAAGTAGTTGTTTCATCAGATGTATGTCCCCTTTACTCCATGTTCCCTCCTCTCTCTTCACTCCTTTGTTTGTCCAGTCATTATTTTAGTGTCTAACAGCCTGATCTTGGCAGGTTTCTCTGTGCAGAGATTACCACCAACATCTTGCTGTCCCACCAGCGTCTCCTGGAGGACAAACCCAGCTTCCAACACCTGTTCTCTTCAGGGCTTCTCAGCCATGAGGTGGTGAAGAGCCACATCCACCTGCATTTCTCTTTTCCTGTGCAACTCCCTGTTGGTCCAGCCCCTACCCTGTGATATCACAACCATTCTCAGTTTTCTCTTCAATTCTGCCTCATTTCTGTTGCTTTTCTTCAAAAGGAGGAAATAGAAGGCGTGGCTTTGCCTTTTTTTCCATTATTTTTTGTTAAGAACTTTTTTGCAGCGAAGCAAGAAGTGAGAACTTGCACCAGACGAGCAGAGTAATGCAGAAAAAAACAGCAAAAGAAACAACTCAATCCCTTCTGAGAAAACAAGTCTGAGGCAACCTCTGGGAATCAAAAAAAGTGCACATACACAAGAGCAGCAAAAACCAAACATGCTGCATATTAAACCAGGCCAACTGCTTTTTCAGAGTAGAACTCAAAAAACATAAACAAGTTACTACAAAAACAGAGGAAATTGGCTGGCATTTCCCAGTCTTCCTTTCACAGCTTTTGAAGATGTTTGATAAGAGATCCTCTCAGTCTTTTGAAGTCAGGGACAGTCCAATCCCAATGCCAACCAAAAGGCAGAGTCATAGTTTTTGAAGGAAATCGTGGATTCCATCCCTGCTGCATGAAGAGCAGACTCCATCCTATGGAGCACAGCTCCTCTTCCAGTGGGACAAAGCAGATCAGAAGGTGCCTGGGAGCTCCCAGGTGGAGTTTCTGTTCAAGGGGACTGGTTAAAGAACAAATGCCCAGAGAAAATGGACTCAGGCCCTGAGCAAGTGGCCCCTTCTGAAGACAGACTTTCTATCATGAGCACGACGCCTCCAATACTTGAAGCCTCTTTCAGCCTCAGGTCCCGGTGGAAAAACCCCATTTCAAGCAGAAGTCTGGCTCCGCCACTCAGCTATTTCCATTGATTTTCCTTGGCAGCTGCATAGATATTCCATGGACTTGGGGCCACTGAAAGGGCTTAGCTCAGCAGCTCCCAAGTTGTAGGAAACCTTGAGGTCATTCAGAGTGGTCTACACACACACACGGACATGCACAGGCAAGCTGAACCCTTGTGTGGGAATGTACAGATATTTAAACCTGTCTTGGCATCTGCTCCTGGGGCAAACAAGCAGCTGTCTGGGCAAGCAGACACAGCCTGAACGTCTCAGCTGCTTCTTCCACTGCCCTCAGCGCAGTGCTGACCCGGTGTCATCGTCAGGATGCCGCGTTTTCTCCCTCCTGGAGGTTGGTACCCCCGCAAAACAGCTTAGCTGTCGGATCAAATGACTTCTGGGTTGGATGGATACCTTCCTAAACACCTCTGTGTGGCTCATATAGGCGTAAGAGAGCTCAGCAGAGCTACAACCACTCGCTGCAAGGAGCACACGGTTCTGCTCAGGGTTTCTGTGCTCTTGCCTGGACTGAGCTGAGTGACCTCCCCTCTGTTCCATGGGGGTTCATTTTTTAAGCCCACTTCCTTGGCTGTGCAGGTAAAGCCTGGTTTTCCAAATCCAGGCAAAGCTGTCAGCGTCTCCTCTTGAAAAGCACCTATGCTAGGCTGACCAACCACCAGTTCCTGTGGAAGTCAGGGGAGAAAGTTCATAGAAATTTCCCAGTCTCATCCCAGGGACATCAGGCTCTTAGTTCCCCTTGGCTACAGTAAGAATATGCCTCAAAAAGTGCCGAATAAAACATGCCAGTGGACCTCCACTTTATATTCCCAGTAGGTGATGTGTTATCCTTTCTTGCTGGTGCCGGGTTAACAGTTGGACTCAGTGATCTTAGGGGTCTTTTCCAACCTTAATGATTCATTAACTCCTGGTGTTCTGAGTGTTTCTCTTGCTGCTCATTGGTAAACAGGAAAATCACCTTCCAAAAAAGTGGTGACCTTGCATGACAATCTTTGCTGCCTCTCTACTCAAGACACCCATTTAAGACGTCCAAAACTTGAGCCAAGAGCAAACTGCCTTGTACCTGACAGATCTGTTTCTCCCAATACTGTCCCTGAAACAGATTTTAGGGATTTTACCTGACCAGTGAGGCAATCCTTTAGTCTGCCTGCCCAGAGTAAAATGGGCAACTCCAGAATTGAATTCATCTCGTACTACAGCGGTGGAAAAACCTGCATGGGTGAGCTGATCCCCGCAAGTGTCTGTTCCTCACCTTCAAATATTAAGGCAGCAAAGATGACCAGATCACGTGGAGGAGTCTGAATTTAGTGAAAGCAAAACTCTTTTCATTGTCCTGCCAAAACTAAAAACCCTTTTTTTCCTCCTAAGAACTTGAAATGGTCTTGTAGGGCAGCCCTCAGAGATACCTGTCAGGAAGAACAAGGCAGAATATTTTGTCAGGGTGCTCTGTTTGTTTGTTTATTTTTTTTGTTTGTTTGTTTAAAAAGCAACTTTATGCCAGTTGGTGTTACAAATGTGTTTTTTTCAACAGACTGGATGGGGAAGTCAAGCCACAGGTTCACTGCCATAGATCTTTCTCTTCTCAGCTGATGTTTTGTCAGGAGCTGGTTAAAAGCACTTTTAAGGCTCAGAGAGAACTGTAGAGAGGACAAAAAGCCATTAACGGGGACACATCTTCCCCAGGAATGCTTTTTTCTTGGAGGAAGTCGTTTCCAAAAAAAAAAAAAAAAAAAGATGAGGAAGGGTGGAGTCACCATCACAAGCCCTGATGTTATAAATGAGTAAAACCTTTCTCATTAACCCATCATTTGATCCGCAGTAACGAACTACCCAGGTCTGTGATCTTAACACATAGGGGGCTCAGGCCACTCATATGTTTCTCCTGGTGAGAAAGCTCACCTGGAACGTGCCAGGATGACCCCACAGGATGTTCAGCACGAGGCATAAAGGCACCTCCAGTTTTACCTACAACCTGCACTGCCTGCCTGAATTCCATTGCTCATCCGGACAGAGGAATGGCCTGGCTTGAAGGCATCACCATCAGCTGCTGAGAGCTCGGCTTTCCAGGCACAACCTGTGCCAACATAGGTGCACACAGGAACCCACCCCTGCTGATCCTCATCAGGAACCTCTCAGCACTGGGGGAGCAGCGAGGAGAACAAGGCTGGCACATCTTCTGTCACTGCTGGCCTGGTAAAAGGCTGTTGAGCTCTGACTTGCAGGAACTGAAGATCCTCCGGGTCACTCAGGAATACAGGAGGTGAAAGGGAGGCTCTGGGAAAAAGAAGATTTAGGTTTCAGGCTGAGCAAGCCTGAGGAAGGAAGCTCTGGGAGCCATTTGAGCTGGGCTTTGCTATTTGTTGTGCATTTCTTGTCTAGCTAATACTACTCATAAGGCTGGAATGTGTAGCAGCCAGAGAGAGAGAATGTTTTCCTTGTATATGAAAGCATAATAAAAGCAAAGCTTGCTCCCAGAAAGCTTTAGAGACTCAGGAAAAAATGTTGTTCATATTTGAGGAGCCAGAAGAAGGATTGAAAAGAAAACAATGACACCCAGGAGCAAACAGTAGACGGAAGTAGGAGATGAACCCAGGTATCCAGGCAAGCCGTCGCTTTGTCCCCTTGCCCACTCTGGCTGACAGAATCAAAAGCTGGAGGATGGGAAGGACTGGCACGTGACAAAAATAGGCAGATGTGATTTTTGGGCAGGACACCTGTTTGCAGCAGCACCAGGTCCCCTTATCTCACTGATGCTTCTGTTCTATGAGCATAATTAGTCACCGTTCCCTTCTACCGCCGACATCAAAAGCGGCAGAAAACCACTGCCCTCTTTTCCTGTGTTTCCCATCTCCATCCATTTTCCCCTGACATTTGCCACCAGAACAGAGTGTGCAGGGCAGTCACAGAGCCCTCTGTGATGGACAGCACTTCGTTCTGTTCCGCGTTTGCTCTGCCAGAGATACAGCCCTGAACTGGGCAAGGAGCGACAAAGAGCCCATAAAGGAGATCATTTATCCTTTTACCAGACACATCCATGAAAGCAACTTATCTTCCCCTTCATCCACCCAGAGCCAGGATGTGGGGCTTATCTGCCTGTAAACCAGGCAGAGTGGAGCTTGTTGCCCTTTAAGGTCAACCTGTTGGGAAAAAAAAAAAAAAAAAGAAAAAAGGACAACTAGAATTTTCAAGCTTTGGCTTTTTCCCTTGCAGCCTGGGGGTGTTGGACGTGCTTGTCATAGTGGCAGTCCCTGGGAAATGGGACCTGTGCCTGCCTTTTATGCTCCTCTTGGAGATTCTATCCCAAATGTTTGAGGTCTGTTTGCTCAGAGCAAGCCCAGAGGAGGCCAGAAAGATGCCCAGAGGGCTGGAGCATCTCTGCTATGGAAGAAAAGCTGAGAGAATTGGGGTTGTTCAGCCTGGGGAAGCAAAAGCTCCAGGGAGACCTTGTTGTTGCCTTTCAATACAGGAAGGGAGTTATAAGATGAAACAAGACTTTTTACCAGGACAGTAGTGGCAGGACAAAGGGCAACAGTTTCAAACTGAAAAAGGGTAGATTTAGGTTGAATAAAAGGAGGACATTCTTTACTCTGAGGGTGGTGGGGCCCTGACACTGGTTGCCCAGAGACGCTGTGGCTGCCCCATTGCTGGAAGTGTCCAAGGCCAGGTTGGATGGGGCTTGGAGCAACCTGGGATAGTGGCAGAGGGGTTGGACTGGATGACCCTTCAAGGTCCCTTCAAAGCAAATCATTCCATGATTCCATGGTTCCATGTCCAGGGAGCTGGACAACACAGCCAGTGGGCAGTGAGTTATGACACAACCTCTGCTAACAGAAAATTCGGTAGAGGTTGAGGGGAATCACATTCCTCCCAACCCTGACTCTGTTGGCTGTGAGTGGAGCCTCAGTGCCCAGCTCAGAAGGGGCCTCCAGCACAAAAGATGCCCAGTTCAAGCGGGGTGAATCCACTCTTCAAGCTATGTCAGATGAATCCCACCCTGGTGAGTCAGAGAGAAGGAATTGCATTAATACAGGCATGTGTGATGAAGTATTTCCTTTCATTTCTCTTTCAGTCTGACTCCTGGTGATTTTACTGGATGCTTCTTAGTTCCTGCGTTATGAATAACAGTGAGTAACCATTTCCTACTCACCTCCTCCGTTCTTTACACACTGTTCCTAGTCCTAAAACGTGATTTTAGGAAAGAAACTAGAATGACTCCTCACAAAAGACATGGGTAGACTGCAGATTTAAGCAGCTCCATGCTGTTACTTTCTGGTTTGTTCATTATTGCCTTCCAGTAATTCCTAACATTCAGCTCCCCTGAGCTCTGATGCCGAGATCTCTTCTCTGAGTGGAAATAGCTACTCTAGAGACCATCACTGTGGATAAATGTTTAGGGCTGCATTTCCCACATGTGCATTACTTTGCATTCACCAACATTCGCTTTCACCTGTCTCTTTGTTGCCTGTTGTTGAGATGATCCTACAACTCCTGATGGGAATATTAGTTTCAATTACCATGAATAATTCTGTGTCATCAGCAAATTTCAACACTTTCATTGTCGGTCTTTTCCAACTCATTTACAAGCGTGTTGAAGAATGCAGCTCCCAGTGGAAAACCCTGCAGGACCCTCCTGGCAATGTTTTCCACTATCAAAACCCATCAATTCTTTGTTTCCTACCTTTTAATCAATTAATAATCTACGAGAGCAATCAATCCCACGACAGCTTATTTTTTTGACTCCTCTGTTGAAAGACCTTGCTGAGAACTCTCTCATTTTTATTTCTTTAAAATAAGTGTTGCCTGTGGAAGCTGTTCCTTCTTGCACATCCCACCAGTGAGTTTAATGCAGGTCAGCATTTCCTTCTCAGGTCCTTCACGGTGCCCTCCTCTAAAATCCACAGCACAATTGCTATTTTATATCCCCTGCAGCTAAGTCTGATTGAAGTGACAAGCTGCACATCACCATTAATAATACAGTATTTTTGTATCTCCATTCCCCCTGGAACCCTTGAATGATGCTTTCCTTTCTTTTCATTGATTTTTTATAATTTATTTTGCTAACCCTTCTGTTAGGAATCATTCCTTTGCTTGACTTACTCCCCCTTCTTCCCCAAGATAAATGTTGATGTAGGAACCATCTTAAACTACTCCACATTTCACATGATTGGAAGAATTCATCAAAGCTTTCTGCTGCACATGGTGGCCACCTCTTCCTTGCCCATCTCCTTTACCCCGGTTATAAATCCCATAGAGTTCCTGACAGATTCTTGTATCAATACATTGGAGTAAGGCTTTATTAATATTTGATTCCTTTAGTAAAATATTTCTTTAAATCTTTTTGGCACACTTTATTGATGCTTCATGTTAAGTTATAGATATTAAGTTCTTTCTACTTCTCACTTCTCATTTAGATCTTTCTAAATATTGCCTTTTTGCTTCAATCACTTTTAGTTTTTTACTGGCCATTTATTTATCCAGGTTTAGTCTTTTTCAAAATCTTTTTAACATATGTTACATATTTATTCTCTGAGTGTCCAGTTTGTTGCCTTCAAAGTATTTACTGTGCCATCTATAGGAATTTTGCATCTTCTGCCATTTCTTACAGTTTCTTTTTGAAAGCTTCCTCCTTTTGATTAAGTTAAACCCCTTTTGGACATAAAATTTCATTAGTGGACTCTTTTTCTCCCCTGCAAGCATCTGAGTTTATGTACATTATGTTCACTGTCACAGTATAGCACACGTTGCCTTTGGAAGATGCTGGAATTCCCAGGCTTCAGGAACAAGGAAACAAAATCCTGTGATTCCTCCTGTACCCTGTCATTCTTTGCATAGTTTCTTTTTTAACCGCTTTTATACCTGTAACAGAGCGCAGAAGCAGCACTGCTCTCTGGCAAACATTGATAAGAGCACACCAGGGCGTTTTCCAAGGACCATCACTCAATCACAGCCTGGGAAGAAGCTCTGAAAGTCTCTGAAAGAAATCAGAGTTAACTTCAGAGTGAGATTTGGTTGTACAAGATCTCATCTAGTCCAGCTTTGAACATTTCTGAAGGAGATTCAGGAGCTGCTGCAACAGCCAGTCATGCCCATGGTGAAGAACTGCACCTTAAATCCCGCCAGATTTTCCTTTTCTGTAGTTTTTCACTTGTCTGTTGCCACCTCACTGGTCACCTGAGGAATGTCCTGTCTTAGCAAAGTCCATCTCGGCTATAAAGACACCGTGTGAGACCATGTCAGCAGTCTTCCATGAGCAGAGGTGGAGGACACCAGCTGCTCTTGCCTGTCTATAGAGCCCCTCAGCTCAGCCCAGAAGTCCAAGAAGTTGCCCAAACACAGCCTGTTCTCAGTAAATCATGCTCACAGTCCCCTTTTTGTCCTTCCTACGCCTGGAAACGGCTTGCACGGTGACTTACTCTGTCATTTTCCAAAGGACTGAAGAAATGTTGACCACATTTACATTCCTCAGACCCTTTGCCTGCCCCTTTGAAGCTGAGTGTGATGTTTGCCTTTTTTGCATCTGGAATTGCAAAAACATTCCAAAACCCTCACAAAGGCATTGGCAGCTCCCTCATTCCCCTTGAATCTGTTCTCCTTTGCCTCATGGACTTGTAACCATCATAATCCCTAACTTAACCCTCCTCTACTCTAGGTAGTATCTCTTTAACTCTCAACAACACAGGTAGGTCTGGGAAGTTTGGAGAAGAACTTGCCAGTAAATACTGAGGCAAAGAAAGCACAATGCACCTCAGTTATTTCCATATCAAGAGTCCAACTGGGTTTTGTGGCAGCAGAGAAAGCAGCTGCCTCTGCGACCTTTTCCTGGAGCAGTTTCAGTCAGAGGCTCTCACTTTTAAGGGTAGTTTTTCTGTGCAATGTCCTCATCATTAGGACAGAGTTATGGGATACCTGATGATGATATCAGCTGCTTGTTTTGGAGCTCAGGCTGTTTTTCTTGACATGTTGTGCAAGGCCCCACGCTCAGTGAATTCTAACCCTTCCCACGGATGTCAGATGTCAGCAGAGCTGTGTTTATAGAGAGCCCTAAAATGGGTCAGCCAGCTCTGATACTGCTGAGTAGGGGGCAAGAGGAAGAGAATCCTCTTCATCATCCCTGCAGGACAAGGAGTCTCATCACTCTGGTACCTCTAACCCACAGCTCAGGATTAAAACCCAGTGTACAGCAACCACATGTTGAAAAATAACATGCAGAAAGCTGAGCTGGAAGAGGGGAGGAAGGAGTGTTGCTGAAGTCCATCCTGTTTGTTGGTTCTGTAGGATCAGGTTCTTACTTTGCTGTAACTCAGTCCTTGCTCCTGATTTGTCTTGTACCCCAAAGCAGAATCTAGCTCTGAGTTTGCACAGGGTGGGTTGGGGGGGGAAGGTAAGGACTGACCTCTGCTTGCTCAGAGGAACATTTTTAACCTGTTCCTCTTTCCACACTGCCAAGCTTTTTCCTTTCCCCCAGCCCCAGTATTTCTGCCTCAAATCCATCCTTTTTCTGTTGGGGCTCTGGTCACAGTGAAACCAGCCTTTCATTCCTCTGCCTCCCCACATGGCAGCCTCCCTCCCCTCCCTCTGCTCCCTATAATTTACTTCTCCCCCCTTCATTGACACAGATGGGATTTTACCTCTAAACAATGTTCCACCATGTACCAGTTCCCCCTGATAAGTGAACTCAGTCCCAGAGTGACTCAGCTCCGTGGCATGCAGGTAATTTCTGCAGCTCCCTCCCATGGCATTCCTCCCCAGTGCCTGCATCCCAGACATTCCCACATTCTGGATGTCTGGGTGTGTGCCTTGGGTGACTGGAGAGTCTATTTTCACCCTACAAAGATGTTATGTGCAGATTTCACAGAAGTCTTCAGAGCTGCTCTGGGTTAAAAATCTCACAGTGCCTTCACCCAAAGAGGTCAGAAAAGTATTTCGCAGTTGCAGCCAAACACCTGCCAGCAGGTCTGTGTTGGTGCTGCTCTGAATGCAAGATGTGTTTGTGCTGTGATCCATCTCCATCCCTCGAAGACAGGCCTTCCAGAGCCCCTCTTTGGCCATTCCAAGGCACCGATACCACACATGGATCACTGAAGTCAGTGTGACAGTCAAGGATGGGCTGGATGCTCAGAAAAAGCTTTGAACTTAAATGCTGGCTTGTCCTAGCAGAGAGCTGGGTCCTAGGTATTCATAGAATCGTGGAAAATACCTCCAAGGTCATTAAGACCAACCTTTGACCAAATATCACCATGCCCACTGAACCTCTGAATCAAAGAATCATGAAATGATTTGGGTTGGAAGGGACCTTAAAGACCATCTCGTTCCAGCTCCCCGCCACAGGCAGGGACACCTTTCACTAGCCCAGGTTGCTCCGACCCCTGTCCAACCAGGCCTGGAACACTTCCAGGGATGGGGCAGCCACAGCTTCTCTGGGCAAACTGTGCCAGGGCCTCACCACCCTCACAGTAAAGAATCTCTTCATTAGTTCCAATCTAAATGTCTCCTCTTTCAGTTTAAAGCCATTCCCTTTTGTCTGCCACTCCAGGCCCTTGTAAACCATAATGCAAAGTGCCACATCTACCCGTTTTTTTGAACACTTCCAGGGATGGAGACTCCACCACATCCCCGGGCAGCCTGTTCCAGTGCTTAATCACTCTTTCAGTGAAGTAATTTTGTCTTCATCTCTGCCTCATCACTATCTACACATCCATTTATGCCTCTGAATTTTGAAGATTGCTCTGTGCCTGTTTCTGAGCTGCCTCAGCCCTCCAGTGAGCGGTTGAGATGAGCTGGAATAACACCACTCAGGCCCCTGCCAACACAGATAGGCATCACTGCAGGAAGAACTGCAGCTTTTTATTCCCCAAACATATGTTCCTCTCGTTCCTATAACTGGAATCAGCTCGTGGAAGGGGCGCCAGGCAAAGTGTCCCAATTAAAGTCGTAACTCACCGCCTGGATCCGACGGGTTTGCGTCAGGATTACGAAGGCAAACCCGAGACAGTTACAAATCTGTGGAGCAACAGATTCGTGCTGGTGAAAGGAGAGAGGGAGGAGGATCACATTCCTCCCAGCTCCTCAGGCTGACACTGCAAAAGCAAGAAGAACACCCCGTGCTCTGCTCGGATACACAGAGCCCTCAGCCCAGCGAGTCTTATCAGCTGGATAAGGACCTGGTGCCTCCTTGAGAACTTCACCGATCCCTCCAAGGAGTGACCCCCATCCTGGGCCTGCTGCTGCTTTGCCGTGCAATGATGCAGCCCCTGGGAAGCCATTCCTTCGCCTCCTGACCTCTCCTTGCAGTAGGACTGGCCATAAAGGTCAGAATTTCTCAGCTGGGCACTTCCCTCTCACCAAAAAAACCAACCTTTGAATGGGTTAAATTAGGCTTTTTTTCTTCCAAAAAGAGTATTTCAAGCTTCACTCACCAGTGATAGGAGATCTAATTTCCTTTTCCTTTTTTTCCCCTTCTACCCCAATGTGTAAAAATGCATTTTTTAAATCTTTCTTTCTTTCTTTCTTTCTTGCTTTCTTGCTTTCTTGCTTTCTTTCTTTCTTGCTTTCTTTCTTGCTTGCTTGCTTTCTTTCTTGCTTGTTTTCTTTCTTGCTTGCTTTCTTTCTTGCTTTCTTTCTTGCTTTCTTTCTCTCTTGCTTTCTTGCTTTCCTTCCTTCCTTCCTTCTTCCTTCCTTCCTTCCTTCCCTCTCAGAGAAACACTCTTAAATTTAAAAAAAATTATATAAATATATGTATAAATAAGTTGGAGGTGTCAAAAACATTTTTTTATTCATTTCCAAATCAAAATTTTTCAAGTGCTAAATTGCAAAACTGGCTGTGATTTTAGTTGGCCTTTCTGAAGAGTTTGCAAGGATAAGCAAAAAAAAAGGCCACATGATTTGAAGTGTTTAATTTTAAGGCAAACCCAAACTGATGACTCAACCTGATAGGATTTTTTTTTTTTGCCTGCTTTTCTATTTCTGTGAAGAAAAACAAACTGGAAAAAGAAAATCCTTTTGGTTCAACCAGTATCAGTATTTTGATTTTGACTGACTATATTTTCTGAGAACAGCTTGGGAGCCAAAAATTCTCCCAGGTGAAGAGGTACCACTCATTTTGACACTGTGATTTTCTGCCACCCAAGGCAGACTAACCGATAACCACCGTACACTTGATCTTGTGGGGATCACTCACATTTAGATGGGTGTTTCTGGCAAATGTTTAGGAAAATGGAAGATCTCCATTCAGTGCATCAACAACAGAATCTGGACCTCCTCCTAAGTTCCTGGAACTTCCCCCTGTGCTCATCCGCTGTGGATGGACACACCTGCATGTAGGGAACCTCCAAGGTCTTCCAGGGAAGGACCTTGAGAGTGAAGATGAGCCTTTGATCCAACTGAAGAGCCTGACTGAACTCCCAAGCAGCAGATATCTTGCTTTCTTTCCAATTTATTTGACTCCCTTTATTGATTTTCTTTCTAACCAGAAAATCTCACGAGCTGATTCCCTTCGAGCACTTCAGATGCACCAAAAATTGTGCAAGTGCTTGAGAGCTGTTGGCCGTGTTTGTTCTGTGTTCCAGGGGGAATCACAGACCTGTTCTCACATTCCAACTCAGCCAGGTCCAGCTGCAAAGAGGAAGTGATTTTCAGGAAGAAAACCAGGTGCACCAAAAGGATTTTGTGTCTGGCCTGGTTTCCTCCACACACACTTTTAAAAAAACTAGGCCAGAATCCTGGGATCTAATTCATGAATCTGTTTAAATTTTACCTTGCAAGTCGGCCTGGAGAGCAGGAATGTCATGGCAGTGTCACGAATCCACGTCCCCAATGCCTGAATTGCCACAACAATTCCCTGCCAAGTCTTCCCTTAGTGCCTTTTGAAAACAGAATAGTCTGAATACACACTTAGTGTTCGAGCTACTTTTAAAATATTTCTCCCCTGTGGAGGAAAAAGCTTAGTCTGCAGCTCTGCTGGGGAAGATATGATCAGCTGTTTGGGAAAAGATTATTAGATGATCTCTTGGGTCTACTAGATGATCCTTAAGGTCCCTTCCAGCCAAAATCATTCTATGATTTTATGTAAAGGTGGTGTCTGCCACCACTTTCACTCTCTGCTTGGTCTGATGCAGGCTCTGGAGGAGAGGCACGAAGTCAGAGTGCTATTTGCCTGGAAGAAGCATAACAGCAGTGACTATTTGCTTTACTTTGTGCAAACACAGGGAAGTTTTTTGCTCTGAACC
Source organism: Pseudotriccus pelzelni (assembly GCA_035584735.1). Taxonomy (NCBI): domain Eukaryota; kingdom Metazoa; phylum Chordata; class Aves; order Passeriformes; family Tyrannidae; genus Pseudotriccus; species Pseudotriccus pelzelni. The sequence goes on from JAWMRA010000041.1 coordinate 2,033,758, forward strand.
TGATTCCTGGTCCCTTTCAGCATCCACCTTGCACATAATGCAGACCCAACCCTGCCTCATGCATTAGCAAGGAGATAATAAGGTGGGACTGTTTTATGAGCAGTCACAAAGAACTATCAAGGCTCTAGGGCTCAGCTTTCCCCATCTGATGGCTCCCAGCCCATTCCAGCAAACACTCAGGTCACTGCAGTGCTTGGCAACAATGCTTGGCACAGGAATGCAATGCTGATCACACCCTCTCAGCTTCCTGCAGCCACTGGCACAAAGTTAACTCCCTGTGCCAGGGCAGCACAGCAGCTCCCTTGGCCAGGCTTGAGGTTTTGCCCTCAGATCCTCCATTTCTCTCACTTTGAATCATGGACTGATTTAGGCTGGAAAGGAAAGGAAAGATTATCTTGTTCAAAGTCCCCTGCCCCGGGCAGGGACACCTTCCACCAGACCACGTTGCTCCAAGCCCCATCCAACCTGGCCTGGGACATTTCCAGGGAGGGGCATCTTCCACCTCTCCGGGCAACCTGTGTCAGGCCCTCACCACCCTCACTGCAAAAAACTTCACCCAAGGGGAGTGAAGGAGAAGAGTTTTTGTGTTGCCACTGGTGTGGGAGTGTTGCTGTTCCATCCTGTGGGAAGAGGCAAGAGTGGACTTCAGGTTAGTGAGTTCACTATTCCCTCCCTTGCTTATTGTTCTGTTTTTCTCATCACCCAGGCTTTGTCCCCTTCCTCAGAATCTCTCCATCCAACAGATCTGTAAGGTCCTGCATCTCTTTAAAGCCAGTTTGAGACCCGGCATCTCCCATTTCCCAGTCTGCTTCCTTGAAGCCTTTCCTGTCACCTGCTGAATGAGAGCAGGTAACAGTCACACGTGACATTTTTGTCGTGCTTCTCCAACTCCAGGACAGCAAACCGGGGAGCATTCTGCCCGCCTGGAGGGTGAATGTCACCGTTCCAAACTTATGGGCAAGGGAAGGGCGGGGTGGGCACCTGCCTCACCCAGATCCCACCGCAGCAGGAGAGCTCAGCCCATCCAGCTCCTCAGCTCCGTGTCAAACCCCAGGATTCCTTGCAAGGCCTCCCACCATCATCACTAGGCATGAACTCTTTGTGGCTCCTTCTAAACGTTTTTCTCAACCATGAATGCACGTTTTGGATCGTGGGGGTGTTATATGTCTGTGGAATATGTTATGCTTTGATTCCCCTGAATTTTGAACTCACTTGAATTTGTTTCCCATGCTGCTGTGATTATTATTTCATCAGCCTACCCCAAAACTCCTCTTCTGAGCCCACTTTTAAGCCACATTGACAGTGTAAAGTTCATTCTGGCTTTGTGTCTTTGCCTCTGAGTCTCTCAGGAGGTTCCCCTTGCAAAAAGGGGGTGTATAAGTGGGTGAAAATTATTTCCTCCTCGTGAAGCAAATTTCTTTGTTTTCTGTAATAAAAATCTGTGAAACTATAGACCAAGTTTCAGTGATCAATATGTCCCTTTCATTTTTAAATACTCATGTACTAGAAAAGGGCATCTTATCAATTTATCCAGAAAGAAACCTTTTAGCAACTACTTTTTAGTTTGAAACCTCCTTCAAGCAGCTCCACTAAAACAAAGGTTTCCCTTAACAATGCATTTCCGTATGTTCTTTAACTCTCAGGAGCATGTGAGCATATAATGAAAACCCTGGCTTAAACAAAAAGTTTATTTTAAATGGAAATATCTATAGAAATTGTCAAGGAGGATGTTCCTCCAAACGTCACCGCTCTTGCCAAAAATACATCTCCACCGGCATTGTGTGGTGGCCTCAAACCCACGGGAAGCCCCTCTGAGGATAAACAATGCACTCCACTGTTCCTTCAGGCTGCAGGACAGATGGCAACACAGGAGCTGTTAGCTAGGGATGAAGGAAAAAAAACCAAAGGACCCGACAACTCAAAACAATTGACATGTTGGAACTTACTGTAAGATAAAATACCTTGGTTTCAGTGCTTTACCAGGATTGTCATGAACATCCTCACCGTTTCAGGTTCCACGGCTACCTGCTGGAATATTTTGTCAGTGGGTAACTGTATGCACAGGAAGACTTCTGGAGGGTGAATGCCTCCCGAGATGTCTCCAGTGGGTTGGGTGATCTCTGCAGTCCCACAGCTAGTGCAGCCTCGACTCTACACTGGGCAATTCCTCCCAGTCAGGGCTATGGAATTTAACACCCAGTCTCTCCAGTGTATGATTCCCCAGGTCTGTTGGATGAGTTTTTGGTGGGTTTGAAATTTTTGGCGTGGTAGTTCTGCTTGCAAACTGTTCGGAACTGAAAATTTGGATGCTTTGTTTGGTCATGAAAGCGACATGGAAGAACACGACCCTCAAGTACCTGAAGAAAACCTACAAGAAAGATGGAGAGGGACCTTTACGAGAGCATGTAGTGACAGGACAAGGGGAAACAGATTCAAACAGAAAGAGAGAAAGTTTGGATTAGATATTAGGAGAAAAAAAAATCTTTACTTTGAGGGTGGTGAATTGCCCAGAGAAGCTTTGGATTCCCCCAACCCTGGAAGTGTTCAAGGCCAGGTTGGACAGGGCTGGAAGCAACCTGGTCTAGTGGAAGGTGCCCCTGCCCATGGCAGGGGGTTGGACCTGGATGATCTTTAAGGTCTCTTCCAACTCAATTCCCCGTGATTCTATGATTCTATTAAAATAAATGTCCAGTGCAGGTGCATGGCTGTGTAGATACATGTGGCAATACACAGAATTTTTGCCCCCGTGACTGGAATTTTCTTTCAGTGAATAATCGGAGACCCACAGGCATCACACCCCCATTGCACCAAACACACACTGAAGGAGTTTTAAAGCACATTGCAGTTCTGGCTTAATCAGTAGTGCCAAACTTCCTGGCCCAACAGCCTTTTGGTTTAGGATCCACAATGACAGAAGTCACTGTAACTGTGAGGCATTAGCTTTCCCCAGCAGAAGGGTTTGAAAAATGACCTTATCTTGCCTAGTTCATCTCTATCACTCAAGCTGACTTTCAGTGCCACAAATACTCTGGGAATATCAAGAGTCCCTTGTCTCTTGTCCATTAATTTCAGTGACGTTTCTAATTTAAGCCTAGAGAAAGAGTCCTAAATGACAGTGAGTTACCCAACCACAAGTAGATGATTTAAGAGCAGATGTAACGATCGAGCTCTCAGAAGTTTCCTCTCTTCTGCCTGGCTGGTGAGTTCAAGATATCCTACAGGATGCCAGTGGAACAAGCGCTTCCTGTGGCTGAAATCAAAATATGCCTCACAACCATGTCCATGAAACAAATTATGTTTGGAGTAATGTCTTTAATCTGCCAGAAGGCAGGTTTAGATTAGATATTAGAAGGAAATTCTTCCCTGTGAGGGTGGTGAGGCCCTGGCAAAGGTTGCCCAGAGAAGCTGCCCCATCCCTGGAAGTGTCCAAGGCCGGGTTGGATGGGGATTGGAACAACCTGGTCTAGTGGAAGGTGTCCCTGCCTGTGGCAGAGGGTCAGAACTAAATGATCTTTTAGGTCCTTTCCAAAACAAACCATTCTATGATTCTACGAAACAGCTTTCCAAATACCATTCCATCTAGTGGGGCATAAATCTTGGCAAAATAGTGTTCCCAGTGCAGCAGGCAAGGGTTGGGAGTTTGTGAGGTCTGACGGACTCCAGATGGTGCTCAGTGTTGGCTCATGTTGCCTGGTGGTGTAGGAGAAATACTTTTTGCCATCTATTCTCTCCCAGATTCACTGGTTTGCAACCCTAATGACCTCCCCAGTGAAAACTGGTCAAAATCTTTCACTGATGACTCCAGAGTTTTCAGTGGTGTCGTTGAAACAGAAGAGTTTGTCCAATACACTCTCACAACTGGCTCGGGCACAGCCCCAAGAATCAGCGTTCTTCCCTTTCTTGCCTTCTTCCCATTCCCTTCATTCAGGAAAAGAGGTGCCAGAACCTCAAGGACACTCTGGAGACACTTAAGATCCTTTTGGATCATCCATGACTCCCTCCTGAATCAAAGTTCTTTCAGCTGACATACTTGCTCCCTTACTTTCAGCCCTTACTTTCATAGTGAAAATCATCTCACTCTGTCTTATTACCTGTTTGAAGCTCTAGAAAGTCCATATAATTCATTCCTTTTTTTTTTCTCTTCCCTCTTCACTCTTCTGACCTTTCCTTACAGTTTTCAGGTTTCCTGCTTCCCTGTCATCATTTTTATACCACTTGAAATTATAGCACCCACAGGCAACACTATCTGGACCTTTGTCTTTGCTTTGTCCCAGATGATTCCCACTTCAACTGGTTTTCACCAAAAAAAAACCTAGTTTTTTTGTTGGGAAAGAGTATGACAGAGGGTTTGTGTACAGGCTGGGGACATCTGCCCCAAAATTTCTAGGAAGAAGAGGCTGTGGTAGGAATGACCTTGTGATGTCAACCAGAGTCTGGAGTTTGCACGTTCCCACATCACCTCTGAGGATGTGCAAAGGGTGTCACCCAGGACCAAAGCCATACACACCCAAAACATCTGCAGAAGGAGGTATAAAGATGCTGCTGCCTGCCTGGAAACACTTCCCACCTTATTTTCCCACCTTACCCAAAATAACTGGGTGAACCTGGGGTCGGTTCAGTGGCACAGCACCCACATCTTCGGGAAAGCAGCCAGAAGGAGTGGGATTGCCTAAGAGTGGAGTTTTTGAGGAATACCCAGGTCACAAAAAGCAATTCCTTGGTGTCTTGTGGTTATCATGGCCAGTTTTCTGCTATCCAAAAACACAAGGCTCTTCCCTAATTCCTCTGTCACACCAGCGAGCCCCGTGCAGACTGCAGATGATACACAAGGCGCTGGGCCCCTCTGCTGAGGAAACAGAATCCCAGCTTTCACAGCAAAGTTAAGCCACCCGGTGCTACCAATGCCAAAGCTGTGGGTTCTACCCCTGGATGGGCCGTTCACTGAAGAGCTGGAGTTGCAGATCCTTGTGGGTCCCTTCCAACTCCAAATATTCTGTGATTCTGTGGGTCTGACCTTGGGAGATGGGTATCTAAACTCCCGTGATAGCCAGTGCAGACTAAGGGCTCGACTCAGCTGAGCTCTGGTATCAGCTGAGATGCTCTAGGATACCATAGAATATCCTGAGCTGGGATGATCCACTGGGATCATCAAAGTCCAACTCCTGATTTTGCACAGCCCCAAGAATCCCACCGTGTGCTTGAGAGTGTTGTATTTGAGATCTAGAAAGATTGCAGGTGTATCAGACACCTCACAGAGACAACTCAGAAGGCCCAATAAACGCAGGATTAGGCAGTTGAGTCCCACCTACTGTGGGTGGCACGGGCAGGAGTCCAAAGTAATGCTCATCTTGAGGAACAAGTGGCATGGAGGAGGCAGGATACCTGCTCTGGCCGAGTTTCTTTACCCAGGGAGCAGAGACAGGTCAGGAATACCAGACATTATATGAGATTAGTTTGCATAGGCAGAGACAGTTCCCAAAACAAATCTGGTCTGGAGCTCAGGGCTTTGGGAAGGGGAAGTTGGTCCAAAGCAGTAGCTAATGGCATGGCCAGCTCTGTGTTGAGCCCTTTCCTGCCCCTGTCCCCGTCCCTCCTACCCCACCTGCTCCCTCCACGGGGAAGCTCCTAAACCTCAGGGAGTGGGAACCCACCAGTGGTGTTTTGCTGCTGTTTGTCAGGCACCAGCAGCCCCCTGCCAGCGGCGATGGAAACTAAATATAAACCGGCTCGGGCTCCCAGATTTCATTATCGGGCTCAGAAGAGGAAACACCTGGCGTGATGGGGAGGAGGGGCTGAGCGTAGCCAGCTCCGGAGCTTGCAGGGAATACCCGCCCCAGAGGCACCGGTGTTCCCATCACAGCCCGGTGACAAATAACAAACAGAGAGCGTTTTCCATTCCGGCAGCACGTCCCTCCGGAGTCACTGTCCTCAGACCTCGGGCTGGAATCGCTGGCCCATCCGCCAGCCCCAGGCTGCCTGCGGGCTCCTCACGCCGAGCTCCGCAGATCCGCCTCCCGTCCAGGGACTTGGAGAGGATGAGCAGAGAACGCTCAGCCCACCTGCCAGCCCTTCATCTTCTGCCGGGATTTCTCTCAGGGGGACAGCGAGGGCTTGCAAAGGATGGTCCCCCCATTCCATGGCCCCACCGCCACCTAACTCGTGGCGTTTGCCTTCCCTCCCTCCCCAGCCACCTCCTCCATCCCCATCCTCATCTCATCAAAGGGCTCTGTGTCGTTCCTCCCGCTCCTCATTGAGGTCGGCACCACAAATTATCCTTTCATTCCCGCTGTCGTCCCCTCGGCACAGCACTGAAGTCCCTGTATCCAACCCCCCCTGCTCTCTCCAAGTTCAAAGCTGAAAGAAAAATAAATGATATTCTGGTTTTCCCCGTGAAGAACAGTCCACCTGCTCCGACTTTCATCCCCCACCCCGTTTTCTGCCTTCCCTTGGTGTGTTGCCTGTTCTAAGAGGAAAACATCCCCAAGGAAAGGGATCAGAGGCGGTGGGGAGGATAACACAGGAGCCAGCATCCATCCAGGCAGCTGCTCCTGCTCCACCAGCCAGCAATAAAGATTTTGTTTTCCTCTCTCCCTTCACATGCTAATCACCCAGCAGTGATTAGAGCTGCAGCCTGACTCCAAGGGAAAGAAACCGAGCCGAGGGGCCGGGAGGAATTTTTTTCAACGCCGAGCAGAAAAGGGGGGAGAAATTGGGGAAGGAAAAAACAAAACAAAGCAGCGAAACAGAGTAAGGGGAGTTGAAGAAGCCACATTCCTTATGGTTGGTCACGTCCATCCCTTTCAGCATTCAATCCCAAAGTGACTGGGCAAAGGGCCTATTAAAGATCCCTGTTTTCCTATTAGTATTCCTCCTTCCCAGCCGGAGGAGGTGTAGAGGGGGGGGAGAGGGAGATGGGAGCAGGTCTGGGGAGGGCGCTGGGAAATTCCTGGCATTTTTCTGCCTTTGTGTCTGGGGGCTGAGCTGAAAGGGAGGGATGCCGGGCTGCATTAAGCCTCCTGCCCCTCTCCAGCAGAGAAGGGACTGCGCTCCCAGAACTGAGAGCCTTTTTATCCCCTTCCTTAGGCGGCTTCCAAGAAAACAAAAATACAAATTCGGTGGGGTTTTGAGGGAGACACAGCTCTCAAGGGAACTCTGAGTTGTCCCTGCCACCTCACTTGGTAATCCTGACTCCTTTTGATCCCAATAGAAAAGCAGATCTTCTCCTTACATCCCTGAGGGCTCAATCCCTTCACTTTTTTTGGTCTGGTTTCACTTCATAATTGCTGTTTGATGGGGCTCCCCTGGCTTCTCTTTTGACATGATGCTACACTGCTTCCTTTCACTGTCAGATCCCAGCTGGTCACATTCCTCAGGGAATAACAGCCTTTACTGTGGGGCTTAGCAAAGCCTGGTCTGAGCCACCACCAAATCCCCCAAATAACTAAGGGTGGATAAAGAGGGAGAGTGGGAATGGAGGCATATTCCTGGAGATTACTCTGAGAATTGCAGCAACAGGTGACCTCCCAGGAGCTCCAGCACGAGGATGTTGATCTGGGGCATCACCTGGATGTTCATCAGCCACCCACAGACTCGTCATCCGTGAAGTCTTGTAATCCTTTTTCAGTTTTATTCATGCTCCTGGTCTCCACAGCATCCTGAGGCAGCAAGAGGCACACCTGAGCCCTGCCTGGCTTTGTCTTGGCCGAGGGATGACGCCCAGCTGCCGGAGTCAGAGGAAGGAGTGAATGTTCCTGCCTCCTCCCACTCCGTATCACTCCGGATGCTGTGACCCAGGGGCAGTTCTGCTGCTCAGCTTTCCCTGCTGCAGACAATGGAGTCCCAGTCTATTCCCTGGGTAGTGCTTACCCAGAAGTCATTCAGGGCCTAGGATTGTTCCTGGTGCTTTTACCTTTTCCAGCGCTATTGTGTCCTGTCGAGGTGGGGGGATCAGCATTGTACTCTCCATGCAGGACCTCAGTGCCCCAGAGATTTACTCAATGCCACTGTGGTTTGTTTTTTTGTTTGTTTGGTTTTTTTAACATTATTCTTTTCTTACAAACTCTAAACTCCTATTTGACCTTTCTGACTCTGGTGCAGTGATGACTTTTCACTCAGCTCTTTGCACGTACCCAAAGATGCCCCCTAATTTGGGGCCTGGTTTTTTCCCCCATGCCTTTTTTTCCCATGTGCCATCTTTTACACTTTTCAGCATCAAAAATGGGCAGTCCCTTTTCCTTCTCAATTCCTGCAGACTAGAAAATCCTTCAGCAGTTTTTTGCCACTGAGCTTCCAGTTGCATAAATCTCTGCTGGTTTCATTACTCACCCCCCTCCTCCTTTGCCAGATCACCCCTGAACAGTCTGAGCGGAACAAGACCAGAAGAGGCCAACCAGCATCACAGCTCTACTGGGAAAACCAGCCATGCATGCCCAGTCTTTGTTCCCCAGCTTTGAACCTTTAATTAATCTACTGCAGCTTGTGAATAATGATGATAGCACAGTCTCTCCAGGAATTGGACCTGACCCAAATGAGTGCCAACTCATCCATATTTTTGATATGAAAAAGAGCCCAGAAAATCTGCAGTGGAAGGATGGCCTCACTCCTGATGTTCAGACTACTTCTCTGATGGTCATAAGGGAGCAATCCCAAAAGAGGCCTTCCTTTAATACACGTGATTCCACGAGAAGATGAATGTGCCTAACAGCATGAGACCTGAGCACTGAGATAGTCATAGAACCACTGAATGGTGTGGGTTGGAGGGGATTTTTAAAGAAATATCCAGTTCCACAGCCCTGAAATGATCAGGGACATCTTCGACTAGACCAAGTTGCTCAAAGCCCCATCCAGCCTGACCTTGATTGTTTCCAGGGGTGGGACATCCACCCCCTCTCTGACAAATGTATTCTGGTGTTTTACCACCCTCATTGTAAAAAACATCTTTCTTAGATTTAATTTAAATTGACCCTCCTTTAGCTTAAAAGCATCACCCCTTGGCCTATCACAACAGGCCTGCTAAAAAGTTGGTTCCCATCTTTCTTACCGGCCCTCTCTGAAGTATTGAAGGGCCACAATAAGGTCTCCCTGGAGCTTGTCTTCTCCAGGCTGAGTCCCCTGAGCTCTGCCTGGATTGATTTACACTGGGAAAGTCCTCTCACCTTATCCCACCCAGCCTACCTGAAGGACACATCTCCAGTCCTTCTCTCCTCCTCCATCTGCCTGGCACCAGGAGGGGAAAATGTGCGGGATTTTATGTCATGGAGAGCTATGAACTGTGTCCAGATCTGTCCCGTGGAAAGAATTATGAGGGCTTGACACATCCACACACCGTCTGATAGCTAAAAATAGGGAGTGTCCATCTGAAATGGCCGGGCCCCACCTCGGCGCTGCCCTGGAACACCCCGTGGGATGTGCGTTTGCAGCCACACAATGGAAGATGAGGAATGCTAAATATAGGGAGAGTAAACATAGGGAGAGCTGCTCTCCAGCGCTCTGGGAGGTGGGGCAGAATATGTGCCGTGCCAGGAGCTCGGCTTTTAGCTGCTAAATAAGAGGTGACAACAGCCAAGGAACCCAGGCAGGAAGGACTTCATTTATTCCTGGATACGTGCTGTCCTGCGCTTCTGTGTCCTGCCAAGAGTGACCTCAAGGAAACAGGGAGCTCTTCAGCACCTCCTGCTCCTCTCCTTCCCTAATCCTCTCTCCCTTTCTGACTGCTCTGCAAGGGCCGGTTGTCCCTTCTGTTGACCATCCTCAGAAGATGATCAACCACTGGGTGGTGAGATCCACAGAGAATGTCTCTCACTCATTGACAAATACATGTCTCATCTCAAAACTAGAGCTCACTGGAGAGGAAAAATTCCCTGCCAGAGGAGGTTTCAGGTTTCCATTTTCTTTCTCATTATTTCCTGTGATTGTTCCCTGGGCTATTTAATGAGGAGTGGGTGGTCCAACCCTGCCTGGTGCTGTAGAAGCCCGAGAAGCAGATGATGCAAAATCAGTGATGTCACACCTAAGTAAGTAAAGAGAGATCACAGCTTGCCCTCGTCACCACTGCAGCTTGGCTCTCTGGTTCTCACTTACCTGAGGTTCAGTGCTCAAAACACACAACTCCTTTGGGAACCCACTCACTCAATTTTGAGGGCGAGTTCAGGCCCACCATATTTTGGTTTGTTATCTGTAGAAAACGGTCATAATATTTCCTGCTTTCCAAGTTTGCCTTCCTACAGGCTGCTCTCAAATGCCATCACAAGCAGACATGTTAAAGAGACAAAGAAAGCAGGATTTGAAGAGGACAAAGAGACTCTTTTTGGAGAAAATGGCTTTTTTGTTGTGATGCAGCACGTGAACAATAATGTTATAACATCAACCTGCTCTTTAATCCAGCATCTTGAAAACAGCATTAAGGGTCAGTGTCCGGGTTTGTCATCTACCCTGTGACTTCAGTTGTCTTGAAGGAGGTGAGGCTCTTCCTCCAGGGGAGGTTCTCATGGGACAGCAGTTGTTTCCACATTCCTTGTTTCAGAGAGGTTTTTCCCCATTATATGGCAGGCAGTTTGCACTGATCCATATGAAGATTGATGCATTAACTGATGATGTTCCCCAAGTCCAGGCAGAAATTAATATCCTTCTCAAGAGCTTTGAGACTTGACATTTTCCTTGTTGGCTTAGGATCCTAAATGTTTCCAAATATGAAGGAAGTTAGTATGGCACTACCTTCTGGGGCATGAGATGATAACTGGGCCTCATCTGTCATTACCCACACCAAAAAAAACCCATCCATGCTCATCACTCTGTTCATTCCACCCAGGGCACTGTAGACTTCTCTGATTGGTGGTGGGAGTCATTTGCAGGGAAACATCTCCATCTCCACTGACTGGAGAGGCCCTGAATGGAGCAATTACTAGCTGGGTGTTGCCTAAGCCTAAGCCTTCCCTTTTGACTGAGACCAAGAGACTGCAGTGTAGGTTCCACTTCCATCCTGCTCTTGGCAGCTTTGGGATCCAGCTCAAACCCTGAAGTGGGTCAATCAGACAAAGCATGGAAAGTACACCCTCCTTATCCTGATTTGCCAAAGCCATAAGCTTGCTCCATCATCAAAAGGATCTCTGACATGGTCACTGCTGGTGGTGGGTTTAGCTCTAGATCTTCGCAAGCCTGATGGGAGGGAATTGCAGGTTTTTCTCTGGGTGGATTTGCCATTTGCTACCAGGAAGGTCAGTCCCGTTCAACCTGCCGGAGAGAGGTCAAGGTCCTGCGTGTCCTTTCGCATCTTTTGCAGATGTTCACCTCGGTGGATTGGAGCTCACTCACACACAGGATATAGGGACATAATGACAACTTCCTGAGGTCCCAGAGATTTCAGCACAGCTCTACCCACACCGGGGGCATTCCCACCAAGTTCACTGCAGAGAGAGTGCTCAGGCTGGAGCAGGTCCAGCCCAGCCCCCTCTTCTTCCCGGAATTTCCTTTTATTGTTAATCTCAACAGTGTGAAACATCTGGAGTGTTCTTCTGGACACTCAACTTTCTAACCCGCAACCCTTTTTTCGTGATGTTTGTTCCCTTCTCTGGAAGGAGAGTTTTTTGCTGCCCCCTCGGTTCACTGTTATTTTTAATTGATTCAGGGGGAATTTCTCTGCTTTGCTGTGCCTTACCTTGCACTTGGCACAGAGCTGAAGCCTGAAAAACCCTCCACGTCTCTCTGCAGTGTCTTCAGACCTTCTGCCCTTCTATGTCCACACACCATTGCACAGCTTGCTTGGTATATCTCTCAAATGCAGAATCATCAACAAGGCAGCCACATCTTTCACCTCCTTGAGCACTGGGTGTCTCTCTGGACCCTTCAATAAAGTCAGTGTCCATTTGAGATGTCCCAGAGCAGCTTCCAGCTGCTGCTCCACAAGGACATGTGCCTCCTCTAGTTACTGGGACACATCTGTCCCTGCGGGTGAATGTCCAAAAAACTGAGGGTTTGAATCCCATCCCACCCTTAAGTTGTGCCTCAGAAGTGGCCACACTTCAACACGGGGCAGAGGGCCGTTGTGGAATGTGCTGTGTTCCCTTCCATGTTCCTAAATCCATCCTATAATGCTCGTGTAACTGCAAGGACTCCGCTGCAAGGACTCCCAGAGAGAGGAGACCAGGCCACAAGGCACAGATTATTGGGTAATTATTACCCTATGTGTTAATTTTCTTCTCTACCCCTCCACTCCGGCTTTTGACTCTCCTCCTTTTGTTACCTCAGTAGAGCTGCAGCCCCTCAAGCTGCAGAGCAGAGGGTAAAGTAGGGGTGTGCCTCTGACTGCTGCAAGAGCAGGGGTGCACTTGCAGCGCTCCCTCCCTCTAATTGCTCAACCTCAGAGCCAAAACTGACATTTTCAGGACAAAGCAGCTCCCCTGACATCACTGCCTGCGTCTGTGAGCTGAATCCCTGCCCTTGCAGGCAGCAGAGAGCTGAGGCTCTTGCTGTAGGAAGCAGAGCTGTATCTGATGGAAAATATCAAGGTGAAGAGCTGTGAAGGTTGCTAATTCTCCTCCATGAAATGCCAGCTCCCCAGGTACCCAATTAACATCCTTAACCCAGCTTGGAGGATGTGGCTTTATCCTGTGCTGGAACAGGCATGCTCTCCAATGCCTGTTTGCACAGCATTGAGCAAAAGTCAGGTTTGACTCCACTTGAGCTTTCTTAGATCAATCCAAACCACCAGAATGCATTGTAATATTCCTTAGCTCTGGGACAAATGGGACAAATCCCATTTCATTGCCAATGTGCCAGGCTAAAAGAAGAATTTCTTTTTACTGGTAGGAGGCTGCAGACAGATTGCCTCCAGGCTGGCTTGATCTCAAGTGGGTGAAGTGTTTGCACAAGGTCTCCTGACAACAATTTCCCAGGGTCTGGGCAGTAGATTTGGAAGTGGCTTAAGCTGAATCAACAGTGACTCCACGTTTGGGGTGATCTGGGTTAATAACTCCTGCCCAGCTTATCCTAAACCTGAGCGCCAGAGAAGTTAAAGCCATCACAGATGTCAGCACCCACCTGCAGCAGGGAAACCTACCACAAACCTTTCCTAAGCTACACCCAGCTCGGCACTTTGCTGGGAGTCCTGGCACCAGCAGCCGGGAGACGATCACAGGGTCTCACATCCTCAAGCTGTTTTCTTTCCCAGCTGCTTAGAAGGCTCTGAGAGGTCTTTTCTTTGGCAAACACCACGCAAAACTGTCATGCCAGCGGTGCTGCTGATGCGGGCACCTGCACAGAACTGCAGGACTAGTGAGGAGCTGGCTGAATGGAGATGTCCCCTGCTATTCTCACCTCTTTTTCTGCTCTCCTCATGACAAATCTTGCAGATGCACTTGTCAAAGCACGTGGCTGCTCTGCTCTGTGTTGTTTCTGTCACCGGCAAAAGGACAGGCACCAAGGGGGTGCAGAAGTAAGTTGGGCTGCATTATAATGAAGGAGTGAAGTGAAGGAGAAAAGGACCAGAAAGTGCCTGATAATTGTTAGTCTTCCCCTCCTGAGTGGGCCTTGGCATCCCCTGGGAGCAGTGCTGAGTACCTGGGTGTTCAATAAGACGCTGGACATGATAGAGTTGCCTCCGGGAGATGATTAAGGGGTGTCTTGGTGCAAGTGATCTTTGAAGGACTCTCCATGTCACACAGGGTCTGGTTGCAGCAGGCAGAGTCCTGACCTCACCGGTACCAAGGTACAATCAGTCCCTATTTTCTCCATTCTCATAAGCAAGCTAAATTGAGCAAACCTCTGGCTGTTTACTGTGGTGGGTTCTTTTGCAACCAGAGATCTAGAGAGGCCTCAGCTGTGTCCTCCTGAAGAGTTCAGTACTTTGGCCATATGTTGTGATGCAATTCTCCTGTCTCCTTTGCACTTCTCCAGCAGGAAAATTCAGGACTTATACATCTCCATCCTTATCGATCTTTTGATGAGGTAGCATCCACCTAAGCCAGACTTAATTTCTTCTCCTGTCCCAGCCAGGAGTCACCAACTCCAGTTGAGATCCATGCCAAGGAGTGAGGCAGCATGCCTTGCCCATGCAGTTTCGCTTAGCTGTCCATTAGCCAGGCCAAACCAAACTGAAACACGCTGGGATTTGTCCTTAGCTTCCTGGGGCTGCAGGGGTTTCGGGGAGGTCCTTGTGCAACCGATGTCCTCCTGTAATTCCCATTACTGCTGATGAGAGTGACGCACTTCCACTAACTGGATGAATGTCCCTTAAATTAGGCTTCACTAAAACATGGGAGTAGGGTAATAATAGAGAGGCAGTGTTTCAGTTAGCTTCCAGTTTGTTTTCAGTCTTGTCTTTGAATAGGAGAGCTCCTTATAAAGCGTTTAAAACCCCCACACTATTAAGCAAGAAAAAGGGCAAATGAGTTTATATGTACAAAGCTTCGGTTCTTGGAAATAATAACATATATTCTTTCCACCGCATGTTCTTTCTGTAAATCTCAAAACCTTTCATAGATCCAGTCCATGAATTAATCTTGTCTTATTAATCTTGTTGAGATGCAGGATGCAACTTAGAGCTTGCACTGGGAAACTGAGGCACTGCAAGAGAAAAACACACGTTAAAAACTAAACCAGCATCATTATTAGGGCTGAGACTTATGAGTGGGGTTCCTGTCATCTGGCTGCAAAAAGTAACTCATCTGTCCTGACTTGGGTTCCCACTGAAATTCATTCCCTTTACCAAGAGCATATTTCTCATTTTAATCTACCACAAGCAAAGAAAGGCCAGCATAAGGATTGGAGGCACTGGGGTGACAGAGGATTTACACCAGCCCTGCCACGCTGATATCCCAGAGAGGAGTTTTGGGGGTGGAAGGACATCAACTGTGGTGATTCATGTCTTAGCAACCCACAGTTTGCACCAGACATAAGGGAAAAGGCTCATGAGACAACTGGGAGAACCAACCCCACAGTGGATGTTGGAGTGGGGAAGAGGATATGAGTGCTTTGACAATACTGAAAGAAGTGGAGGGGTCAACCATTACTCTGGGACACGAGGGACATTTGACCCCCTCTTTACCCTTTGTTTTTCTGCCATGTCTAAAAAAACACGAGGAAAAGCAGGAGGGCACCACCTGGAACACTCAAAGTCCAGGACAGGGCCAGAGAGACAAACAAACAGGGATTCTCCCAAAGCAACCCGTCTCAACCCAACCCTCTGCTCCTCATTCCTGGCTCTCTCCAATGCTCAGCAACCCTCACTGTCCCCCAGGCAGCCTCACAAAGCCCCAGCCACATCCTAAATGCTTCATGGAGGGGATCCACGGAGACAAAACACTTACAACAAGCTCTGCCCCTTCCCCTTCCCCAGTCCAGGCTTCGAACAATTCACCTCATCTCCAATAATTCGATGAGCTTTGTTATGACAGGGCAATGCAGTTAATGGGGAGTGAAATTGGAGAAGAATGTGTGGAAGTTGCAGCTTTTATCTCTAAAACAAATAGTAGATTCCTCGGGGCTGCTGCAGCCCCAAACAATGATCCGGCCTGCCGGAACTGCGCAGGTTGCCCTGGTAACTTGCAGGATGGTTTGGGGCAAATCCTTGTCAAAGTGGGAAAAGGAGGTGGCAAAGCCAATGGGAAAAGATGAGGAGTTGGTGTTTGGAAAGCTACGTGTGCCCGAGTGGCCAGCACAGAAGATATTTAGGTTGGAGAGATGTGCTGCACCCCAGGATCATCTTGTGAAATTCCCACTGAATCCAGATCAGGACTTCAAGGAGTTTCCCTGCTCCACCTAGAAGGAAATAATGTTGGTACGTTGTCCAGCAAAATGGAGCAATCCATCCCAAATTTACTGTAGAGGTCTCCTACTGGTCCTTCCCAGCCCACAGACCTTTACAGGTGTTCTTGGGGAGGATGAACAGAGTGGATTTTGGAGCAGGAGTGATCCACTCACTCGGGCCTTGAAAAAAAGAGATGCTTGTATTGCTCTTTACAGCTTCCCAAGGTGGGAAAGCAGGGAGGGAGGTGCTGAGCTCTTCTTCCTGTGACCCAGTGACATGTGGGAATGGTTCAAAGCTGTGTCAGGAAAAGTTCAGAGTGGACATGAGGAAGCATTTCGTTACCAAGAGGGTGGTCCAACACAGGAACAGGCTTCCTAGAGAGGTGGTTGATGCCCCAAGCCTGTTTTAACAGGCATTTGGAAAACGCCCTTAACAGCAAACCTTAACTTGGTCAGCCCTGAGCTGCTCTGGCAGTTGGATGAGATAATTGTAGGCCCCTTCAAAATGAAACATCCTGTTCCATTCTGCTTAGCAGGAGACACACAGAGTGACAGGTTTCCACCAGTGCCTATTTCCAGCAGTGGAAAAATGCATCTAGCTGCTGGCCTGTGCCTCCTAAAGGGCTGTTTGCTTTTTTTTTTTGCTGCACCTCTTCCTCTTCCCTTTTTAATACAAAACCATCAGGCGAGCCCTGTGCGAAGGACAACACACGACTGATGTGATATGAAACTTCCAGATGTTTCTGTGAGCCCCCCTTAGCCCAAGGAGGGGGGAGAGGTTCGCCCCTCCACACTCCCCCTTCTGAGGCACCTGCTGCTCAACAGCCATCAATGCCCTTGTGCCTCCCGACGAAAGCATTTCTAGCAGCTCCTGCACTTTTCCAGTGATGGCAATGAGCTCGGATGGAGATCCCTACAACTGTCCTGGAGACACGGACACACAAATGCGGGTGTCCTGGTTTTGGAACCCAAATCCACCCACAGGTGGGTTTGTTTGTCCGTCTGCACGTGACTGAGGTGGCGACCAACCTCTTGGAGCAGGTGCGTTGCAGGAGGGTCGGCAACTCGCTGAAAATGAGGTTCCTTCCTTCTTCTTCTTCTCTTAAAAAATTAAACTCAAGAGAATCACAAGTTACACTTGTCTGAAAGGCCAAGTCCAAAGCAAAGTGCAAGAACAGAGACCCTTCCAAAAAAGGATCGCAGCTGAGATCAGGAGATTATTTCAGAGCTGAACCCAGATTTTAGAAGTCGTTGTCTAATACCTGTAGGATTTTTGCCTCTTCACTCCTAGGAGTTCATGAAAAGACAGCTGGCATTGTGAGTGGTATCCTGGACTGTTCTTAGCTTTCTCAAGACAATTCCTGCCCCTGAGGCAAAGCTGCATTTGAGCTCCTCCTGGGTCAGCTGCAGGCTAAGGAACGGACTCCCACACGACACTTCTGACTCCCCGTCTCCTGAAATGCAAATACAAACACCAGACCACAGGTATTTCTGTCTCTTAATAAAAGGAGGGTGGCTTGGGATGGGGTTATTTTTTTTTTCTTTGCTTTCCCTCCTGAAATAACCACCAGAGACCCTCACCCCGGGGGCCCACGTGCTGTTGTTCACACCGTGGCTCACGTCGGAGGTATCAGCTCTCTGTGTGTGTGCGCGTGGTTTGCCCTTCATCTTCCCCCCTTAACCCCCAGTCTGAATTCCAAACGTTACAGCTTCGTGCCCGCACCAGGAAACAGGTGACGACATCCACTAAAACCGGATTACTGGCAAGTTGAGGGATCCTAAGCTGGATCTCAGCCCGAGGATTTTCCTGCTGCGCCGCTTTCCTCTGCTGTTTTCTGCGAAAAGAGGCAAATACTGCAAGGCTGCCTGGAGACGTCAGTCAAATGTTATGACGAATCTGAACACGGCTGAGGAGGAATTACAAGATAAAATTTTCACTGGGAATTTATCCACCAAGAGCAGCTCCTGCCCCATGTTTTCTCCTCCTTTGCCTAGTTTTACTTTTGAGTTGCAGGAGAAATGGGGGTTTCATACCCCTTTGGGGAGACAGAAGAGCATCTTGGGATTTCTCCAACAAGGAAATCTTGTGTCAGGTGAAATCTTCCTCCTCCTGAGGCCATTTCAGCCCAGCTGACTCACATACCTTGAAACCACTGACTCCCTGTCCTGTTCTCTCACAGTCTTAGACAAATATTTAGCTGGTACACACAGAACCAGGTACATGTCAATGTGTGTGCAATGTCAGGATTAAAAATGACACCTGACTGACTTCAGCCCACGAGATTTTAAATAATAATTATGTTAATAATAAATTTTAAAGTAAATTCCTATTTTTTGCCCCCATTCCTCAGGCAGGTGTGCAGGTCATTCTGTGAAGGGTTTTTCTACATCTCTAAAACGTGACTTTCGTGTTTGGAGTTGAAAGCAAAAGCCTTCACATAACTTCCTGACCTTGTGATGCTGGTATTTAGGAAAACCTCCAGAGCTGGGACACTCGTGACAGAGCTCCCAGTGAGCAGTGCTGCACTGGGCATCAAAGGCTGTTTACATCTTCCATGAAACACCTTTTTGACACCCCTGGAAGTGCCCAGTTTCCCAAATTAGGGTTTTTTTCTGACCTTTTCCCAGGCTGATGGTAAAACATTGGAGCGGGATATGCTTTAAGAGACACCCAGCTTCTGAAGCAGCCATGCTAAATATCCCTTTCTCTTTTCCTTCAGCTGCTCGTGATTCACAGCCCTGACCTGACACCCTCTCAGCAATTATCCCCTTTGAGGCAGAGGCGAGAGGCAGATCCCGAGCTGACGCCTGTACCTTGCAAAGCAGCAGGAATAACACAAGACCTTTGTGCTGCCCCCTTGAAAAAGGGAAGCTCAGCACCGTGTTTGCGGATGAATCAGTTTTTTCCGAGAAGCGGAGACTCTTGGAATGCCGTTGTCTTACCCACCGTGGCAGCCAACACTTGCGGCAAGGGAGGAGCAGCAGCGTGTCCAAACCGAGTGGGCTGAGGACTGACAAAACGCCCTGCCCGAGTGCCAGGGTTGTGATAATTAAGAGAAAACCCCGCACCCCAAATTAGCAGTTTAAAAGGATTTAGGCATCGGGTGCTCAGGGCCCCTCCTGCCTGCACGAGGCCAGAGGACCAGCACAGCCCAGATCTGCTGATGGCACCAGCCAGCTGGAGTTCCACTCCTGACTCTCATCACAAACATTGCACAATAAAACCGATGGCCACCAAAACTCGGCTGAGTTTTAAGTGGATTTCAGGCCATTTTGTCCTTCCTTGGGTTTTCCCCTGCCAAGGGAGCTCTGCTGCTGTCTGCTCTTCCCACAGCCCTCATCCAGCCCATCTCCCAGGCACTGCTGTCCCAGAGCAACGTGCCCCAGGATATTTTTGCAGTGTTTTGTGGGCGCTGGTGCCATAGAGAGTTGGGGGAGCTCAGCATCCCCTCCCTCCTCTCCATCCCAGGCACACTGCTACACTGGAACACCTCAGATTTTCCCTTGGGCTGCTTTGACTTGGCAGCTAAAATCAAAATATGCTGATTGGGAGAGTGTGTGTGTGTGTGTGTGTGTGTGTAAATGTGATCTCTTATTAAAAATACTCTGCAGGGGGAAAAGAAACTGCCTCTCTGACACTGGCAAGATGAATAATGTGCATCAACACATTCATTCACTTATTGCAGCTTGAGTTTCCCAGCTTTTATGGGTTGTGTAATGCAGAGTTGTAGTAAGAGGAGATGAGGCTGGGCTGAGGCACAGGGAAAGTCTCCCTGCACTGACCCAGCAGCCAAAATTTAGGACAAGAAGCCTTTTCTGGGGACAAAAGCAAAGCAGGTAGGGAGGGTGAGCCAGCCAACCTAAACACCTCCTCATCTTCTCAAGGTGACCTTGCAACAAGAAGAAAGACCACTTTTAAATGAAGGCATCAGGAAAACCATACTTGAAAAGTCCTTTTTGGAGGAAAGGTTATTTTTACCACCTCTAGGTCCAGGCTGGGAAGGTTCCTGGTTTAGCTGGATCTGTCAGAGCCGGCAGAGGGATTCGGTGCAGAGCTCTGAGCTTATTTTTAGTCTCCTCCCAGCTGCAGTCTGAACATCAGAGAAAAAACTTTCAGCACCCTTCCCTCTTGCCACAAAAAATGCCAAGATCTGATAATAGTTTTGTCTCCTTCGTACTCTGGGCATGTTGTTCCTTCGAGACATTCCAAACTGGTACAAATCTTTCCTAGATATCATCTTGGGAAAAGGTACATTCACTGTGGGGAAGAGGAGGGATCAGGGGGATTTTGTACTATCGGAGCACTTGTGTGTGTGTTTGGATGGGTGAAAATGGAGAAAGTGACCCCAAATTAACCCCCCCTTTCAGATAAAAACTCCAAAGAAACCCCCAGCCAATGGTGAGAATCCCAAAATTATCTCGATCTAGATGAAAATCCTCAAGAAACCCACCCCTGGATGTGAATGCGAAATCAAGGCCCAAACCCCCATCCAGATGAAAATCCCAAATCCACTCCCAGATGCCCACCCCTATAAACCCCACAAATTTTCCCAAGACAGGCGAGAATCCCAACCTGATCCCCAAGTCCTCATCTAGAATAAAATCCCAAATCTTTATTCATGTGGGTGGGAATCCAAAATCAACCTGCAAAGCCCCATCCAGACAAAAACTTACAATCCCTCAGAAGTCTTCCCCTCCAATAAAACCCCCAAATCCACAATGAATTCCAATGAATCCCCCCTAAGATCACCACTATGCAGGTGAGAATACCAAATCATCCTCGCTCCTGCCATTCCAACGAAAACCCCAAATCCTCCCCAACTGCCCAGTTCCAATGAAAACCCCAAACCCCCCATATAGATGGGAATGACAAATCCCCTTTTAAACACCCTGCCAAACCCCCTAAATCCTTCCAAAGCCCTCATCCTGATGAATATTCCAAAATCCCCTCCATGCAGGCAGGAATCCCTCCACCCCAGAAGCCCCCATCCTATTAAAAATCCCAAATCCACCTCCTAAACACAACGTACCCCCCCAAATCCCCCCAGGAAGGTGAGAGCCCCAAGTTGGCTCCAGACCCCCCTCACAACAAAACCCTAAATTCTCCCCAACCACCTGATGAAATCCCCAACCCCCCTCCATGTAAATGCAAAATCCCACCCAAACCTCTCACCCTGACTAAACACCCAAATCTAGCCATGCAGATGAGAACTCCAAATCCCCATCCCAACGAAATCCTCACTTCCCCCACATCCAGCCAGAGCTCCCAAATGTCCCCTCTCTGACTCCTGTCCCAAAAAAACCTCTACTTTTCCCCCATGAAGCCAGGAGTCCCAAATGTCAGCCTAAAGTCCCCTGTCCGATGGAAACCCCAAACCCATGGAAACCCCCCAGATCCTTCCATGCAGGTGAGAACCCTAATCCCCCCCCAAACCTCCATTCCAAAAAAACCCTAAATCCTCTCCAGCCTCCCAACTCCAATGAAACCCCAAAATTCCCCTATGCAGTTGAGAACCTTAAATGTTCCCAAGCCCCCACCCCGATGACAAACCCTAACCCAGTCCAAACCCAGCAAAGCCCCTAAATGCCCCTATCCAATGAGAACACTGAGCCTCCTCCCAAATTCCTCACAACCTCACAATTTCTATGAAACCCCCAAACTCTCCCCAAATCTCCCACCCTGCCTAAAAACCCAAATCCCCTCATGAAGGTGGAACCCCAAATATAACCCCAAACCCCAATCCTGATGAAACCCCCAAGACTGCCCATGCAGTTGAGAACCCCAAATCTCCCCCACACCCCCATCCTAAAGAAACCCCAAATCCACACACACACCCCAATCCCAATGAAATCCCCAAATCCTTCCCAACCTCCCAGCTCCACCAAACCCCCAAGTCCCTCCATGCAGCTAAGGACCCCAAATCCCAACCCCAAAGAAACCCCCAAACCTTTCCCAACCTCCCAAATACAACTATACCCCCCTAAATCCACCCATGCAGTTGAGAACCCCAAATCCCCCCATCCCAATAAAACCCCCAAATCTTCCCCAACCTTTCAACTCCAACAAAATCCCTAAAATACCTCACACTGTTGAGAACCCCAAATTCCTCCCAAATCCCCATCCCAATGAAACCCCCAAATCCTCCCCATGCAGTTGAGAACCCCAAATCCCCCCTCACTC
>JAWMRA010000041.1:2055779-2091020 GCA_035584735.1 Pseudotriccus pelzelni
CCCTCATGCACCTGAGTGCCCCAAATCCCCCCAAACCCCTATCCCAACGAAATCCTCAAATCCCTCCGTGCAGTTAAGAACCCGAAATACCACACCCCCACCCCACCCCAAAACCCCAACCAAAACCCCAAATGCCCCCACGCAGTGGAGAACCCCAAGTCCCCCGCACGCCCCCATCCTAACGCAACCCCACATGCCCTCCGGCAGGTGGATCCCCCTCTCCTCATCTCCCCCCCACTCCATCCCCATCCCCATCCCCATCCCAGCGCTCTCTCCCCCCGCACCGGGGGCGGAGGCGGGGGCGGGTCGGGGCCGCTCCGCACCTCCCCCGGCGGGTGGAAAGGGGGGGCCGGAGCCGGGGGAAAGGGAAGGGAGAGGAGGGAGGGCAGTGGCCGGGGAAGGGAGGGAGGGAGGGAGGGCATCTCCCGCCCGCCCCGCCGGGATTGAGCGCCGGGAGAGCGGCGGGACGGCCGGGAAGCACCATGCGGGCTCCGGGGCTGCTGCCGCTGCTCCCGCTGCTGCTGCCGCTGCTGCTCGGTGAGTGCCGACTCCTTCCCCGCGGCTTTTTTGCCCCCCGCCGTGCCTTTTTCCCCCACCTTCCAGCATCCCTCGCTTTCTCACCTCCCCCTATTTTATTTTATTTTTTTTTTCTCCCTTTGCTATCCGTGAGTTTTGGGGGGAAAAACGATCTGGAGGGGATGCTGAGAGCCCACCCGCCTCCTGAGTCCGGCTTATCGGCCCGCTTAGCCAAAACCCGAGCGCGTCCAGCCCTCCATCCGCGGCAGCGCGACTTGGGGCGCAGGAGCCGCAGTGCTGGTTGGCCCTGCAGCGGGACGAGCCAAACCCGCTGCTTCCCGCCCGCATCCCGACTCCAAAGCCGCTGCCAGGCCGTTTGGGAAACATCCCTCTTGGGAGAGAGACCCCATGGAGCAAGGGGGGGACCTTGGGCTCGGCTCGGTGCGGCTGTTCTCGCAGTGGTCCAGCGCTCCGGGTGCTGCACGTACCGAACATGAGCCATCACCCCTGACCGTGGGGATGGCGTGGGAAAAGGGTGCGGGGGGTCGGGGAGGGGGGAAGAAAGCAATTCCCTGTTGGAAGTTGATGGAGGAGTCGGAAAAAGGTTAAGCTGGAGACCCCTCGCTGTGGGGCAGCGGTGGAGCCGGGCGGGATGTGTCGCGTGGGGAAGGTTTGGGAATGGAAACAGTGCCTGGGGTCCTGCGATGGTGTTGGGGTTCAGGGCGTGGTGGGTGATGGAGCGGGAGGTCTGGCTCTTTGACGGGGTGTTTTGTTGGAGAAGCGGCCGAAAAAAACCCACATGGAAAAGTAGCAGGGAAAGGAAATGCACTGATTCTTTGGGAAGTGAATAAAGGTAGGGAGGAGTGGGGCGTTTCTCCCCTGTAATCAGGGAAGACAAGGGAGGTGGGAATAAGATAAAATGAAATAGTATAAAATAAAATATGAAATAAAATAGGAGAAGGTGAAATCTTGCTCCGGCTCCTGTCTCCCAAAAGAGCCTCTGCTGAGCTGAATGTGCTTTTATTCAAGGTAACAAAAGCTGGAGGAGGCTCCGGAGGTAAAAGCACAAGTGGAGGCAGGGCCCTGGGGATTTAACTGTGGGGTGAATTCCCAGAGGTCTGGCTGAAATCTCTGGGGTTTTTTTCCTGTTCTTCTCATGGGACTCACAGTGCTGGGGTTTGGTGGGTGAGCAGGTGTGAGCCCCCATCTCTCCCTGATGCCAACATGGGCTTTACAAGAGATTTCTCTTGCCCTCAAAGCTCAGGAAGCCTGAGTGTCATTAACACTGGCATAAAGTAGGAGCAGTTAATGCCATTTTTCTTGTGCTGGCCAGAAATTAGCTGAGTTTAGCTGACTTTGCCTTCTCAGAAGGTTTTGTTTTGTTTTTTTCAGAACGGGGCAATAAATACCCTGGGATCGGGACAAAACAGGCTTTTAGTGGGAGGATGTGGGAGGGGGGACCTGTGTTTCTATAACACTCTCGAGCGATCCTATTACACCTTTCTCAGAAATTAATTAACTAAATCCTTGAAAACAGCGTTTTCTGTCATTCGTTGCTGCTCTTAAGTTTTGAAATTAGCTCCTTAGAGACGCTTTTATGTTGCTCCCTGGGTACTGGCACCAGGATTTTCTTCCTTAGGGGCCAAAATAGGCATCCCTGTTTGCTGGGTGTTTGGGCTCCGAGTCCCAGAAGTGCTCAACTCCAAGGCTGGGATCTCTGCGATCATCTCAGCTACTCAAAGCTTAAAATTCATCTTTTTTTTTTTTTTTCCCCCTCCTTAAATGGGAAGAAGTTGAGTCTGTAAGTGAAACTGCAAGATTTTGAGTATCTTCAGAAATTGGGATGGAACCTGCATGATTTTCTCTCCTTCAGCTGGATGTGAAATGGGTGGGTGAGCGGGCAGCTGGGATTTTGGAGCGTGTTTTTGGAAGGTGTCAACCTCTGTGCGTGGGGCAGAGCAGAATCCGAGGGCGCTGAAGTTTTTTAAAGGCAGCTCTTTTGGAAACAGCTGTTACTCTAGAAATACTGACTTCCAGGCTTTTGTCATCCCAAACCCCCAATTCTGCAGAGATTCTCCCTTATTCCCCTGCTTAAATCAGGATAAAATCAGCCTCAGACAAGAGTGTACAAGGGATGCAGCAAACATGGCATTGGGTGAACAACATCTGTAATTCAACCAGCCAGTGAGTGGCTCAAGTTACCTGTTACAGCGCCTTCATGTGATGTTTAATTTTATTTACTCCTTCCCCATATTGCCTCTTGTATTCCCACAGAGGGGGGTCTAATAACAAAATTGCATCAGGAAGAGAAAGCCAATTCCTTTTATTCACAGAAGATTCAAAAGAGCCACAGCACAAACCTGTCCTGGGGGCAAAAAAGACCAGGAAGGGCTTTTACTGGAGATCAACCCTTTGCCCAGATCAAAACACACTGCAGATTGATGGGGTTTAAATCCTTGTTGCCAAAACACTGCTTTTCATTCCCAAAGCTGGGCTGGCTCCCTGGTACTGGTATTTCCCTGGTACTGGGAGTTCGTGTTTGTTGAAGACAAGCTGTCAAAGATATGCATTTTTAAAAAAAAACACACTTTATCCGTTGAATACTAATCTTAACACGGGCAGGAGGAGGCAGTTTGAGGCCATGTCTCCAGAAGGAGAAAAAAATGGTTAACCTGAGGGTTTTAGAATCAGCAGTGAAGCAGAGCCTCTTCTTAATATATTTGCTGTTGGAGGAACTTTGATAAGATTTTTGCAACCTTTGTTTTAGCAGTGCCACGTCTTCGATTCCCCCGGGGCAAAGCAGATACAGTAACGGTACCCCAGGGCCTGTTTGGGAGGCTTAATTAAAGAATTGCTTGTAAATCGTTAGAAGATCTTTGGATGAAAGGAAATGGACTCATGCAGTATACTGATTTAAATCCAGAGAGTTGCTCTAAAGGCTCTGAAGGAGGTTGGTGATCAGTCATGTTGGCAGTGACGGGAGACCGGCTGGAAATATCTGCTCTCAGCATTTCCAGGGAGGCTGGGCTTCCACTTTGGTTATTATTTACTTTATAAATCATGTGTTTTCTCTCCCCACCTGGGGGAGAGAAAGTTCTGGGGTGTTTCGGGGCTCAGGCCACAAGTTCTGGGGTGTTTTGGGGCTCAGGCCATGGGGAGTGATGGAGGTTATTTATAACCAGCGAGGATCCCCCTGCTCTGCTGTGCCCCTGTGAGAGCAGAGAGGAGCTGTTGGGGTTTAGGTACCCCGAATTTCGCCCTCTTCTCCATGATGGTCTGGGTGGCCCCTTTGCCCTGTCTCCAAGGACCCACTCCAGCACCCAGAGGCCCCTCTGGGGGCTCTGCAGGGCTGGGGAGGATGGGGTGAGTGGGGTTTCATCCTTATTACAGGGTGATGCTCTGTGGAGGTGAGATCCTGCTGTAACACCTACCTGTGCTAGGGGGACTCAAGCGCAGGTACCTTCAGCTTTATCTCCAGGTGATCCAGGCAGTAGCAGGACCAAGCACGAAGCAAATCCACCTGTGGATGCACAGAAATTGCTCCCTCCCCACTGCTGAGCTCACGGGAAGTGACACAGACAGAAACAGGCAGGTTGGGAGCCTGAGGATCCACCTCACCCTCAGTTCTGCTCCCAGCCTGACAGCGCTCTTGAATGACGAACAATCACCCTCAGCTCTGGGGGTTGAACACCACAGAGGGTTTGAACTCTGCAGGAATCCGGGTGGCCTGGTTTGGCCCATTCCCCGTGTGCAGGAGTGTGAAATCTCCCCAAACCTCCGAGGAGATTTCACACGCTCCTGCCAACTTCCTTGTCCGAAGCCTGTTTACGTGCTCAGCTTCTTCCATAACTGGCCCATCTCCACCTAAGGATGTTGTTTCTGAATTCTTGCAATGCCTGCCCTTTCCTTCACACAGAGCTCCTGAGCAAACCTTGCCTTTTTTTTTCCGCTCTGAGCCGTGCACAGTCATCTGGCATTTGTTATTCTCCAGCTACCTGTGCTACGTCCACTGCAACCCCCAGGGCTTTGCTGGATGCTCCACATGTCAGAGAGCAGTTCCTTTGGCGTTGGAATTCCCAAACACATCCACCAAGTCTTTCTCTTGCAGTCTGTGAGACAGGCAGGCTCAAGCCTGTTTCTGCCTGGGAGTCCTGCAGGTCCCACTGCGTGGTGGGATTTAGGGAAGTGCCACCCATCTCCCCTCAAACCCTCTCCATCTGCCAGCAGAAAAGAAAAGAAAAGAAAATCCCTATTTTCCTCCCAGAAATATCTGGTGTGATGGTGAACCACAACCCAGAGCGGAGGTGCTTTCTCCTGTTATTCTGGAGGTTTGGGAACAGTTTGTCTGAGCTTCATCAGGTTTTATGGCTCTAACTGCACATTTGTTGTAGAGTTGTGCTGGAGCCTTGTGGTGCTTTGCTCTGGAGATCCTTGAGGAAATTGGGCAGAGGCAGGAGGGGTGTGCTCTGCCCATATCACAGCTCCAGTTTAGAAGTGCCTAAATGTGCCATATCCAAAAATATGTTAATTTTTGTGTTAGACAACCCTGCCTGAGAAGGTAGAGCTGGGGAGAAAAATACCATCTTCCCTGTTACTGTACAGCAATCATATAAGATATGGTATGAGCTGAAGAGCTGAAATGCTGTTTAAAGGACTGACTGTGACAGAGTTTCTGTCTCTATTTTTCCTGTTTTTTCATAAACAATGTGCTGCTTGGTGGAGAGACCGTGTGGTGAGTGCCCAGGGATGAGGAGGTTCTCTCAGCTGGGGCTGCTGCAGGACAAAGAGCAGTGAGAATCGTGCAAGAGAACATGTAGATGTCGTGCTCAGGGACCTGCTTTAGTGGTGGACCTGGCAGTGCTAGATTAATGGCTGGACTCAGTGATTTTAGAGGTCTTTTCTGACCTTCCATGACTCCATGAAGTTCTGGTGAGCCGTGGCAGATTTCTGTGGCCAGAAGCAACTTCGCGACGCTGCAAGGGCAGAAGGCACAAGCCACAGAGAGGGCTTTCATCATGACCCCCACTAAATTTGGAGCTTTGTGCTGTGATTCAGGAGGAGCTGGTGACTTTGCACTGCTTCTTTGCTACCCCTTTGCAGTGTGACAGCCTGGGGCCATGAGAGGCGGCGGTTTTTTTCTTCAAGGTGGATTTCCTGGGCGTGGGTATCAGTGTCCTCACCTCCTTCCACAGGCAAGGGAGAGAGTTCATTGTAGAATCACAGAATGATTTGGGTTGGAAGAGTCATAAAATATCACCCAGTTCCACCCCCTTCCACAGGCAGGGGCACCTTCTACTAGATCAGGTTGCTCCAAGCCCGGTCCAACCTGGCCTTGGACACTTCCAGGGATCCAGGGGCAGCCACAACTTTTCTGGGCAACCTGTGCCAGGGCCTCACTACTCTCTGAGGAAACCTAAGGTTCCCTGAAGGATGATTTAGCCTCCTTCAAGTTCCGTGCTGGCTTTGAATTGCAAATAGTGCTGGAAATAGTGAGGGTCTGGGGGAGTCTTGGAAAATGCCAATAGGAAAGTTACTACTTTCTGGAAGTGCAAAGCTCGAGGGTGGGCTATTTTGGGTGACCTTTTTGGGGGTTGCATGGACATATTCACTTGGTTTGAGCGCTGGTGTGTCTCAGAGTCAGCCTTTGGTACCAAGTATTGCTCCCCGTGGATGTGGCACCAAACCTGTCAGAGTCCAAGAAGCATTTGGACAACGCTCTTGGGCACATGGTGGGATTCTTGGGGTTGTCCTGTGCAGGGCCAGGAGTTGGATTTGATGATCCTTGTGGGTCCCTCCCATGTCTGAATATTCTGTGAAATCCATTTGGAACCAGAAAATGTCAGGATGCCCCATGAACCCTAAAGAGAAAAAAAATCCTCTCTCATTCAAGACTTGGAGTGAAGCTGCTCCAAATTCCAAAGGCACCAACATCCTCCAGTGCTTATTTGCTTATTGAGCGCCAGGCCTTGTTGATGAAGGTTTTCTCACCACTGAATGTTGTCCGTTTTGCAGCTCTTTGCATCTCTGCAGCCCCTGTGGCTCTGCGTGTTGCAGGCACCTTTTCTGCCCCGTGGACAACGTGTGTCTCGCAGCCCGCTTGGCCGCGGGCCAGCGGCGCTCAGCAGGCACCGGTGACACTTCGGTGACAAAGTATTGCAAGGAGACAGGGCAGGATGCAAACAACTCGTTAAGATTAACTCAGTGTGACGCCTCAATGCCCTCTGCACCGAACAGAAGGGGTGAGGAAGGGGAAGCCCTTTATTTTGGTGGCTGGAGCACCTGCTTTTGGGTGCGCGACACCCAAACGTGGTCCACAGCAAACCGGCTGAGGGGAGGCGACGTGACGGGTTGAGAGGTTTGGCTTTCAGCGTGGCTTGACTTGTCCAAGCTCCCGTGTCCTGGTGTAGCGCTGGGGCTGGGTGGCAGCAGAAAGGCAACGGGTTCTGATTTGGGATGAGCTGGCTTGTGGGGGAAGGGAAAACTGGGAGTCCCAGTATTGGCAGCTCTTCTGTAGTTGGGGAAAAGTTGCTCCTTCCTCCTCCTGAGGGACCCAAGGTAATGCCATGTAGGTTCAGATACTTATCCAAGGTCTTCAAGGTTGGAGCTGAGTTGTCCTTTAATTCAGCTGCATCTTCTAAAGGCAATTTAGACGTGTCTTGGGACAATTTGTCCACTAGAAAGGTTTTTTTCATGTATGCTCCTCAACATGATCTGATGTTGCACCAAAAAGATCCAGGATCTGCTCCTGGAAACACTTACCATGGAATATACTGAGTTGTAAGGGACCCATCAGGATCATCGAGTCCATCTCCTGGCCCTACACAGGACACCCCAAGAATCACACACCGTGTCCCTGGCGTTGTGTAACAGTGTCTGTATGTGCTTAAAAACATCCAAAAAAAGGTGCATTTCGGGATTTGGAAAAAGGTCTTGGTGGTGGGTCAGGAGAGCACCCTGAAGGCTGCCAAATGAAAAGGCAAAAAAGAATATGATCCTTGGGTTTAAAACCCAAATGTGTGTTTGATGGCAGGTGCAGGACAGACCCTTGGGAACAGGCAGATGGGATCTGTGTTAAACCTCCTCCAAAATGGAAGGGGGAATTTTTTTATTTCTGAGTTGGTCCCATTTTAGATGTTGCTTTGAGGTCCAGTTGATATTCTTAGCATCCTTAATAAAAGTTGCATTAATCCAGAGCCTTTTTCTCTGTCTTACAAACTCTGTGTGCAGGGAGCTTTGGTGTGAGGCCACGTGGCTCATGAGAGTGGTGAAAGAGAGAAGGAAGGTCATTTTGCAGTGGAAGAATAAGGCCTTAGTTATTAATGGCAAAGGCTGAAATTTTCTCTTGCAGCCTTAATTGATTTCAGCAAATTTAACTGGAGGAGAAGGGAGAAATTGGCTTAGAGTTATTAAGCTGTAGTACTTAAATATATATTAAATCTATTGTAGAGAAATGAGCAGACAACCTTGTCGGACATTTATTCTAAGTGGCTTCTGTTAGATGAAGGCAAAGAGAAAAAAATGCCAGATCTCTAACTTTGACAAAGGGGACTTGAAAGGCTCTTCAGAAAGATTTGGAAAAACTGTATTTGAGAAAGTCTTTCTTTGAAACCTAATAGCAAAGACCACTTTTTTTTCTCTTTTTTTTTTTTTTTTTTTTGCCCCCTCCTCCCTGGAGTCTGAAAGCAGGAGGGTGAGATAAGACATTCCACCACGTAGGCAAATGGGGGGAGAAAAAAAAAAAAAAACACAAAAAACAAGGAAAAGTTTAAATGATACTGCTGCAGGCTGAGGGAAGTGGAGAGCTCTCAGGGTGACCATTACACGCTGCTTATCAAGATACTGTGAGCCTTGACTGTGAGAAAAAGCAGAGTAGAGTTAAGGAGTGTGGGTCTGGTTAGCAGTGGTTGTGCTGGAATAACATCAAGTAACCAAGGTCTTGGGGATAGAGAGATATATTTATACTAAATAAGCAATAAAGTTGTCCTGGTTGGACATTTCTATCCAGCAACAGAAGAAATGTTTAAAGCACAGGTAAGGGGTGCAAGTTTTCTACCAAGTGCTAGACCAGGTGATAAGTAGCCACCCTCAAACCAGGCTGTGATTGCTCCAAACCAACCTTCTCATTAATGCATTTTTTTCAGTCATCACTCTCTGCTGGTGACCTGATTCGGTTTTGGAGCCTAAAGGAATAAAAATAACAAATAAATAAATACAAATTTGCTCCCATGG
Source organism: Pseudotriccus pelzelni (assembly GCA_035584735.1). Classification (NCBI taxonomy): domain Eukaryota; kingdom Metazoa; phylum Chordata; class Aves; order Passeriformes; family Tyrannidae; genus Pseudotriccus; species Pseudotriccus pelzelni. The sequence goes on from JAWMRA010000041.1 coordinate 2,064,525, forward strand.
GTTTCTCTTGGCAAAGCGGAGAAAGTAGCAACGTGCGGTAAAAGCACAAAACAGCCCCCTCACGTTTTTTATTTTCCTTTTTGTTACTTTTTTGCTTCTAATGTGGGTTTCGTTTTCACCCTGATCTGGTGGGACAGAATGCTGTGAAGTGGTTGTGCTCTGCGCTCCCTCCTTCTGAGGCCACCTGAGTTTATACCAAATCCCAGTAATGCCGTAAACCCCCCCCAGAATCCCACGTGGCAGTGAAAAGCTGGGATGTGTGCGCTGCAAATGGGGTGAACCAGCAACCCTGGGGCTCCCAGAAAAGCCTCATCCGACTGAGAGGCAACCAGGACAAATGATAAGCGAGGTGGGACATGGCATCCCATCAGCTGGGAAGGCAGAAAGCAAAAAATCACCCCCTTGAGCCCATTTTCCGCGTGTGCAAGAGTTAATCTCAGCCCACCATCACCTGGGGTAATTCCCATCCCCAAAAGGCAAGGAGAGGTGCCAACCTCTTTGGCATAAAGGAATAAATTTTCCTGTCCTGACCAGCCGTGTGGAATATTGTGGGGGAAAAAAAAAAAGTTTAGAGATTAATACGACACCCTATTATAGAAAATTGTTTTGTTTCTTTGAAATTTTCCCAGATGGCTGAAAAAAAAAGCCCTCAAGGCTCTCAGTCTGTGTGATTTTTGGAGGCTTCTAAGATGGTTCCTGCCCATGAATGGCACCAATAAATCCCCATTAACTTCATTCAACAGGAGAGCAATCTTTTTTCTCTCATTAAAACCTCACAAAGGGTTCAAAACCTCATTTTGTGGCAGGGTGCTTCGATTTAAATTGATGTGGCTTAAATTATGAATTTTAATCACGGCTTAAAATACGGCAGGAGAAAGTCAGAATTTGAATGATTTGATTTTAATCATGTTTTTCATTTACAATTCACAGCTACATCCCTTCAGCAGGGCTGATCCTCCTCACTGTAAAACTTGGAGATTTACAGCCCACTCTTGCCTTTCAACTCTGTTTTCCAACCAGGTTGACACACTCTTGAACATATTTGTTCAAGCAATTTTATAGCCTGATGCCTCTCTGTCTTGATTTCCAAATTATGCATCTCTGAATTCTTCACTGGTAATGATGAATAAAACCAATTTGGGGGTTTATTGGTAGAGGAAATTGCTGTTAAACTGACAGATGCAAAGCAGCATTTAAAATTCCTTTAAGTCACATCGAATAACCCAGGGCCTGGTTACCTAATGAATAAAGTTTTCAACACACTTTTGGGTTTAGTGCTGAGCAATTCGCTGAGCAAAAATCTCAAGCTCAGTGATGGGGTTTAGTGACTGAGAGGAATTGTTTCATGTCCCTCGAGGGTTCTGAATAAACAGGAGTTATTTCCCTTAAAATTCACTTTTGCTGCTTAAAATGGGAGAGGAAACAATTTTATTTTTCAGCTGCCAGTTTCCAATTGTTCTCTCAGCTTGGAATTAACCATGGATGGAGCGGCTGGCTGTGTCTCCCCTTGATCTGCAGAGGGAATTTCAGTGGAGAGCTGGGGTTTATCAGTGTGACTTCTGACAGAAGAACCTCATGCTGAGTGTCTGGATACCCTGGATATCTGCCCATAGTGTGGGCAGATGGCAATTAAAGGAAAGGGAAGGGAGAATTAACAAGGCTTCCTTTAATTGACTGCCCAGATTTATCCCACAGCCAAATCCAATCCTGTTCAGTGTTAGAAAATCCGAGTTCCCCAAGTGCCATGAGTGCTCTGGTTGGGTTTGGTCTTACTGCAGTATATTTAATAATTTTTTTATTCTATTTTATTTTTAATTTGGCCTTTTACAAGTGAGGAAAAGGTTTGGCCTTGATGGGTTGTGGCCCATGGCAGTGAGCACACCCATTCCCGACAGGACAAGCCCAGTTTGCAACGATCCTTCTCGTGTCCAGGAGAGCAACATAGCCTGGCAGATCCTGGTGGACCTCCATCCATCCACAATACATGCAGGGATAACCTGAACTCCCCCTCTTCTTTCCCAAGTAAACCACTATTCCTAGACAATTCCACAAAGCCTGGGGAATTCTGGATCTCTTTATCCAGCCTGTTTTGATGCATTTCCTTGCTGATCCAGCATGAGAGCATTTTATCCAGCAAGCCTGAGAAATAAAACTTTGCTATTTAAGGCAACAATCACAGAAGGGGAAAAAGAAGGAAAATAAAATGATCTTGAGAGGGTTGTGATGCCACTCCTGCCATCACTGCTGTGCCACTGCCAGTGACACGGATGTTCTCTTTCTGCTACAAGACATCAGTTTAGGCTCATAAAGTTCTCTGGTAAGCTGCAGTTAACCCAGCCTAAGGTGGAGGGTGCACTAAGAGACCCTGGGCAAGATCCTGCAGCCCTAATTCTGCATTTCAGTAGCCCAAATCCCTCTCAGGATGTTGGGAGGAGCAATATCCCACGATGGCCGTGGGAGCCAGAGGCTCTTCCATAGTGAGTGGTTCTCCAAACCTGGCCTGTAATTTACTTCCTCACCCCAAACCTTATTTACTGCGGAGTTTTCCAACCAACCCATCAGTGGTGGATGGGGTGGTGATCAGCAATTCCTAGTGAGGGAAAGGATGGCCAAAACAACCACCACTCTGGGCTGCACAGCGAAGCACAAAGCCTGTCACCCACTACTGTCCACATTACCATGTTATTTCAGGTTTCTCTAAATCATGGTTCCAGTTTCTGGGGGTGATTTAGGACAGCTGAGCTGGGGGGGGGGAAGTTTTTATTTTGGCAAAGCAAGTGGCACAAGAAGAACAAAGGCAGACTGGTGGGAGGAGGGTGAAATGGAGACCTGTAAGGTGGGTTGGTGGCAGGAGAAATAGGGGAGCTCATGGTCAACTTGTACATTGTGTGGCCCTTTATGAATGCCCTTTACAGAGGGTTAGGGGGGGGAAGAGGCAGGAATCCAAACCGATTGGATGAAAAGGCGAAGAGATTGTTTCCTGCTTTAAAAAAATCCATCTTTTTGTGTGCTGCTGTTACGCATCTGGCCATGGGTAGCTGACAGCTGTGCTGGGTAAAATTCTGGGGGGTTTAAAGGAGTTTTGGTGCCACAGGAAAACCCTGAGCGAGCAGGGCTTTCCTTCTCATGATCACATGAGGAATGAGGTTGCAGCATCTCATCAGCACCTTGCCCCACCAGCAGCTCCTGCAGAACCCTCTGCTTGCTCTCCCTGGCCAGTGCAGAATCTTCCAGCACTGCAGGACACGGTGTGGGCAGCTGGATAGGCCTCGGGATGGCTGGAGAGCCCCAGCACGATGGTTACTGCTGAGAAAGTTGGGGGGATACCGTGGAGGGCGGGTGTATTTTGGACCAGACCCAAATCTCCGAGAGGGGGGGGGGGGGGGGTGGCTTCTGAGGTCCCGCTGTGCAAACTCTCCCACGGAAAAATCCCGCTAACAGTCCTGATAAAAACCTGCAAAAACAATAAATAATAATAGTAATAATAATAATAATAAAAAAAAATTTTAAAAACCAGGAAAACACCCGAAGGCGCCGCGTGTGCCTTGCGGGTTTGAGGAGCGGCGCTCGGGGGCCGGTCGTGCCGAAGGAATGCCGGCTATTTTCGGGGCCGTGTTCGCGTTTCAGCCGGCGGGTGAGGGTGGCAGCTCCACTCTTTTGTCTTCCGTGAGAGCATTCTGCGTGTCTGGCAGGACCACTCCAATCTGATTAGGAGTGGGCTCGCTGCAGGGAGGCGGGGGGGTGGTGGTGACAGCAGCGATGCCGGGATGGATGTAAAGCTGCTTTCCCTGGGAGCAGGGGCTGCCCCGAGCCTGCAAACCCAGCCCAGCTGGCCTTTTAGGGAGGGTTTCCCTATAATCCAGCTCAGAGCGCAGTTTTGGGGCACGGGTTTATCTCTGTCTCGGCCGGGAAAATTGGTGCCCTGAGGCGCTGGAGGAAGAGGGTTGATAAAGCTGGATGGGTGAGTAGGACTAGCCCTGGGAAACCTCTGTAGGGAAACCGGCTTTGAAGCTGGATTTTGGAGGGCACTCTTAGGATTGCACTTTATTTACCCCCGTCCTGAAGGCTGACACTCCTTACAGTGGAGGGCGAAAGGAAGGGAAGGGTAAGAAAAGTGCATCCCAGGAGCTGTTCCTGCCAGGATTTCGGCTCAGTCTGAGCAGGGGCTCTCACCCCACTGAGGGACAGGAGAGAGAAGGGGTAATAAGATTTTGCCTCTGCCCAAATCTGACAAGGCCAGATGCTCACAGACTGTCTCTGAAGTGACAAGTGTTCCTGATGCAGGAATTTGTTTCACAGAGGCAGAGAAAGACCCTCAGATCTCTCAGCTCCTGTTTTTAAGCAACAACTCTGTTACAGTTTGCTGAGGTGGACAGATGTGCCTGAGGTGCCTGTGGGCAGCTTTCCCATACTCCTCCTCACAAAAGGCTTGTTACAGGAGCTGGGTGCCACCTGGATCTCTCAGGACTTCCCAAAGTCTAAGAGTTGCATATCATCCCAGCCAGCTCAATCCATGCATTTTTCCATGAAACCACCCAGAGTGAGGAAAGGAGGAGCCCTCTCCTTGATAATATAGATTAGGAATAATGCATTTGTTTTGTAGCAATAAAGCTCAACTTTTGCAGCAGGTTGGATTTGGATTTGAGCCGCCTGCCCAAGGGTGGGGGTCTAACATACAAATGTCCTGCTGCTGCAACTCATCTCTATCACATTCCCTTTTCTCCAACACTGTTCTGCTCCCATTTGAGAGATCTGATCCGAATCCTGCAGAAACACAGGACTTGTCCATCTGCTGCATCACCCACAGTCCCAAAATGCAAAGCCTGGCTTCCACCACGGGTGTCCCTTTCATTTGGCTACTGTGCTGTGCAGAAGTTTGCTGGACAAAGGACTTGGCGCTGTTGATCTTCAAGGTGCCTTTCTGTGATTCTGTGGTGATTCTGTGCCAGGTAAGAGGGGCCAGGAACATGCCTGCACCACAGAGCAGTGTTTGTAGTAGGTAGGCTTGCAAGTTATTAATTATTTAAAGCAATCAATTACCAAGAATTTAAAGCAATCAACAATCTGTCACCGAGAATTATCAATAATCGTTGCTAAAAGTCATTGTTTGCTTTTGATGGCTCAGCTCTTTCCTGCCTCCATGCTCAGTAGGCTCAGGGCTCAGTTTCTGAGTGGTGTCCAGCAGCATTTTGCCCAGATAACAATCTCCAGAGATTTCAGGATGAGGTGGGGCTCAGGGCAACAGGAGAGTCTTTTTGCACAGCTGATTGTGCTTCTCCAAATGTGGATTTGAAATGTGTGTGTGGATTTTTCAGTCATCACTTCTGCCTTTTCACAATCAGGGAAGCTGTTTTCTTGTATCTCATAAAATCAGGTCGTCTCTGCAGCAAGTCCATGCTTGGATTTATCAAGGGGGTCACTTGCAAACACGACAGGGCTGTCCATGTAGCTGCAGCCTTCCCCGGCGTGGCACATCCCCAAAGTGGGGCTGCATTTGCTCTCCCTGCAAACTCCCCACTCCCAGATTCCAACCAGCAGCACCCACTGAATCCCAGTTCAGTGCTCTCTCCCTCCTCTGCTCTGCTGACACCCTTCTGTGGGTCCCATCACAGACCTGACCTGCAGTCCCTGCCCTCTCTTCCCATCCCCAACCCCACTGTGACTCCAGCTCAGTTTTCTAAAGGAAATGTCCAAGCTGACACGTCAGAGTTTCACTGCTGAACCAAAAGCAGGATCTGGTCTCTGCTGTCTCGGGAGCGGAGGAATTTGAATATTATCATCAAGCCCAGCCCCACATCCCACCCCTTCACCCAGAGCTGCTGGGCAGCTCCATGGATCCCCTCCGAGGCGGGAACTCAACCTGGTGTTTGCAGACCCGATGGCTGCTTTTGGGAGAAAGAGGAGGATGATTAACAGCAGGGAGGGGATGCAGCTCCTTCTTCCTTCCTGCTTCCTTTGCTCCCTCCCCTTGCCCTGCCACGGCCTGCCCTGCGGCACAACCTCCAGGCACTGCCCTGGAGAGAGGGGTTTTTGGTGGCAGGGAGATATTTTGGTGGCAGGAAGATGCCAGCAAAGCCCTGAGCTCAGAAGGTGACAGGGACAGGGGTCTTTCCCAACCAGGCCACCGTGGGCGTAGGTGTTGCAAACTTTCCTGCCCCTGAGATATCATTTAGGATTTTGTTCCCTAACCACTGAATCTCTTCATGCTCAAACTCATTACCTGCGCCTACCTGTCAGCGAGTCTTTGGGGAGCTGAGCACGGCCGCTGTTTCATGCTATATTTGTATTATAGATTGCATTTTTTTGGCTGGAGTTTCTCAGCACGCAATGCCATTGAAACCCAGCGAGTGCAGAGCGTTGGATCCCCATCCCGGTGACATCCCACAGCTTCCCATGCTCTTCTGCTCATCTGTAACCACGCAGGAATCTCACTCCTTGCTGGGCTGCTGGGTGGACAACATTGTTCCCCTATTGAGTCATAACAATGAGGTCACTGGGCTGGAAAGACAATGTCATTCAGCAGCCAAGAACCCAGCTGGCTGATCCCGGTTGTGTCTCATCTCCTATGACAAAGCCACATTTAATTGACTAATTAAAGCCTTTGCAGGCTCCATCTTGGAAGGGGTGAGCAAAATAGGCATTGTTCTTTGTCAGCATTAAGTCAGGCCGGTCGGCCGATTAATAAGCAAGACCTTTCTTCCTTCTCCGCTTTGCTACCTGCTGCGTGGGCCTAAATTCCAGGTCCTGGCAACGGGAAAACATCCTCAGAGGCATCCCACTATGTGTTTCTGAGCAAGCTGCCTGAATGAGGACCCAAGGACCTCAAGAGAGCCCGAACCAAAGCCCACTCTGCTCCGAGGTGACCCAGCTCAAACCACTGTCGTGGACTTTTGTGAAGCCCTTTGTTGTACGCTCGATATTTGGGGTTCCCAGCTCCCTCCAGGAGCTTGATATTGCCCCTAAACCTGTGGCACTGGCGTGCTCCCATACTCTGTACACCACACAAAGACGGTTTGGTCCTCTGGCTGTGGGCCAGGAGGGTTTTTCTTCCCATTTATGGGTCATCTTTCCCTTTATGCACCTTTTGGGTGGTGCACGCTGGGTGCCCGCAGCGTAGGCAGAAAGCAGGGACGTGTCCAAGCATTGGCACTGTCCACAATAAATCTCTGCTCCCCTCAGCTGAGAGCTCCTGCAGTGCCAGGGCCTTCACCACCCTCTGGACTAAGATATTTTGAGCCCTGAGACCAACGGGCCCTTCTGCTCTCGACATTTCTTGCTCTTATTGCTGATCTGAGCAAGCTCATCCAGAAAACAGTGAATAAATGTGCCCTAAGGGACCTTTCAGGGTAAGAGCTGTTTCGTGCTGCTACGTTGCCGTTTCCATTAAACCCTCTTTTTTTTTTTTTTCCCCTCAATATGATTGTCTTACAGCAGATTTATCTCCTTTTTGCTGCCCAGGCCCAGCTGAGCAGGGTGTATGTTTACCACGGCCGGTGTCCCAGCCCTAAAGCACAGCAGCCGCTTCTTTTGAAGAACACACAAAGCAAGGAAGAGGAGCAATTGTTTGGGAGGAAGTTGAACCATAATGTAATAGACTCCCGTGGGATTTACTATTAGTAATTATTTGTATTGCTCTGGCACCTCACCAAGGTTGGGGCCCCAGTTAGAAAGGTGCTGGACCAGCCTGTGAGGGAAGGCAGCTCCTCTATCCAAAAACTGCCCACGGTTGCTTGTAGAGACGGGGAAACTGAGGCAGGGAGAGGTTAAGAAATGTAATGAGGTTTGCTCTGGAGAGTTGTGGCTGAGCAAGGATGCGAGCCAGCACATAGGGCTTCCAGGAGCATCCTTCCTCTTGGGGGGTAAATCCTAGAACATGGAATCATAAAGTGGTTGGGGTTGGAAGGGACCCCAAGATCATCTCATTCCACCCCCTGTCACAAGAAAGGACACCTTCCACTAGACCAAGTTGCTCAAACCTCATCCAACCTGGCCTTAAATGCTTCCTCTGCCTGTGCTTCTCTCAGTAAAAGGCCACTGAGTAATAAATATGCTGTGCTGGAGAGCCTTTCATTGGGACAGCACTAGAAAAGGTCATCTCTCACCGTTCGTGCCTTTAATCAGTGATTCCTGTGATCATGTATATTATTTTAAGGAGGGGAAGAGCAGGAGCTGTTGAAGAACACAAGTTCTTCAAATAGAAACTGAGTCCTAGTGGCCCTGGAAAACAAAATAAAACAAAACAACAAAGACAACAAAAAGCTGAAATGTATATTCTTTTTCTGTAAAACCCACTGTTAAATAATGAGGCAATTATGAATTTGCCAACAATAGAAGTTGATCAGATTACGCAGCCTGTAAAGCCAGATCGTCACTGGAGCCATTTGGTGGGAAAGAAACTCAGTGCCAGACAGTCTTTAAATAGTTTTGAATAGGAGGGAGGGTTTGCTGTGTCCTTCCCTTCCTAGGCTCTCCCCACCTAAAGAATAGCCCCGAGCCTCCTGCCAAGTCCTCCGTGTCCAGTCGGTGCCCCAGGGCTCAACTCGCAGGCACAGCTACAGAAATATATGTAGGTGCATATATTCACACACATGTGTATATATAGAGCTCCCAGTTATCCAGGAAGGCCCCACCCTGAGGGAGGTGTGGGTGTGGAACCGAAGGGAAAAAAAAAAAAAGGTGGGACCCAAAATAGCCCCGACACACAAAGGATCCCGAGGAAATGCGGAGCTCTCCTCACGGCATTAACAGGAAATCTCCAGGCCGCTGGCTCGGTAACCCTGGCTAGCCAAGGTCATGGAAGACTGGTTGTGGTGAGGTGGGATGGATCCTGACATCCACCTTCTGCAAAAACACGGAGTGAGGGGGGGGTGTGGTGGCAGCTTTTGTGTCGGTGAAGGTTTGCAGGTGTCCCAGATGTGCCCGCAGAGGAACCTGTCCCCCCCAGCACGGCCTGAATGACCAGCAAATTCTCCCTGGGGTGTGAGTATTTAACTGGGAATCACCCAAAAGTTTACTTGGAGAGGCTGGGACGCTTGAGGAGGTCACCAGTGCCTGTTGGATGTGGCTCTTATGTCACTTGGCATCAGTCGTGTCTTTCACCCCGTCACATCGTGGTGTCTTTGAGTCTTGATGGACCAAAGATCACACAATCACAGAACATCTCAAATTGGAAGGGACTCATAAGGATCATCCAGGACATTTCAGCTTGTCATCTTTTGGGTCCGCCCTGGCTTGGCGGTGGGATGTGACATGTGAGATGGGCTGGGGGAAACAACATGACTCACGACCCCCCAAAAAAGGTCAAAAATAACGGTGCTGCTGGAGGGCGTGAATTTGGGCTGACCTGTGACTCACCAAAGGTGCCGGGAGCACAAAGGAGGGTGAGGCTTTGGGTCTTATCGTCTCCCCACCACCTCTTTTCCGCTGGCCCTTTCTGCCCTCGAGGTGGGCGAGCAACCTCTGAGTCCTGCCCAAGCCTGGCCCTGGGGGTCTGGCCACCTCCCCACCAAAAACCTTGGTGGCAGGAGCAGGCAGAGGCTGCTGAGGGAGGGTGATTCCTGCTGTAAATCTTTGGGAGAGGTGGAGAGGAAAGGGAGGTGCAAGGAGCAGGGGACAGTGTGTTGCAGCACCACAGCGGTGCTGTGCCAGCACAAACTGACCTCCCAGTCACCCAGCTCCAGCTTTTTTTTTCCCCTTGTACTGAAGCTGCCTGAGACCAGGCTGAGGTCTCCTTATTCCTTTGCGTTTGGAGTATCTCCTCTTGATTTCTGACCTTCAGGGCTACAGGTTGGACCCGCTCCATGCTGGGCCTGCAGCAGGTGTCAGCCTCCAGCTGAGGGTGGAATCGTCTGTATTGATGGCACAAGTTTGGGCATCAGATCCCCCGCTGCTAATGCCAGCTCTAATGCCCCTCTGTGGTCTGGCTTTGTTGGGCTGTGAGATCCCAGAGAAACCAATAGCCTCTATTTGGGTTTGGGGTTAACCCTTTTCTTTTAGGAAGTGACCCCACCACAAGACAGGGCGTATTCCCTCTGCTCCTCGTCCTCACTGCAAGATTAGTGGGATACTCATGAAAAGAGGGGGCTTTTTGGCTGCAAAACCTCCCCAGGGGGGCTCTGCTCTGCGAGAGCCCTGCGGCCCTCATCCCCCATGGATAAAGTCTAGACACATCATTGATGCTCGGCGCCCAACTGGAGTGACATGGGATGTGACAACTCCTGCCTGGCGCCCGCCAGCTGGCAGGGCTTCAGCTGGCAGGATGAGCAGCTCAGGGCCAGCTCCATCCCTGCGTGGCTCAGTGTGAACCCAAATGCGAACCCAGCCAGCTGGAGAGGAGAGCAAGGCAGTGAATTTCGTGTCCCCGTGCCTCTCAGCAAGACTCCCCTGTCCTGTGGTGTGCTCTGTCCACTGCCTCCTTAACGTCCTGCCTTTCTGCTCGACAAAAACTGAGCAAAACTGAGCTCCAGGGAGACCTTGTTGTGGCCTTTCTGTACTTGTAAGAAAGATGGGGACAAACTCTTTAACAGGGCCTGTTGTGACAGGATGAGGGGCGATGGTTTCAAACTGAACAAATTGATTATCTGTTCAGTTTAGATTAGATATAAGGAAGGTATTTGTTATTATAAGGATGGTGAGATGATGGCGCAATTTGCCCAGAGATGTTCCATCCCTGGAAGCATTCTAGGCCAGGTTGGATGTGGCTCTGAGCAACCTGATCTGGTCAAAGATTCCCCTGCTTGTTGCAGGAGGGTTGGACGAGGTGGCTTTTTTCTGTCATCAGTCAGAGCTTTCCATGCCCAGGAATCACAAAAGCCCAGCCTCAGCCAGGGAGGCAAGCGTGCCCCATCCCTGATGTCTGGTCACTGCAACATTTGGGAGGCTGTTTCTGCAGGGACCATCACCAGACTTCTCCTGAATTAACTGCCTTAAACTTCATCAGTTCCCTCTCGTCAGCTTTCAGGGCTGAGGAGACTTTAATTTGATTTAACCCACTTCATTTTGGCTAAATTAAATAAAGACTGATTTAAAGCTGAAACAAGAGTGGCCACCTGGTGGGCTGTGTGCACTTTGACTAATCCACTCTGAAATCATACCTCCTTTTAATTTTAGATTAATTTTTCTGAGTACCTCGGTGCAGACAAGCCATCAGGCTGAATAAAGATCAGTTCCTGTCTCGCGGGCTCCCGTCCTCACTCCTCCCCAAGTTGTCTGGAGCGAAGTCCTCCAGGAAAAGCCAGCCAGGGATGATTCATCTTTCTGGGGTGGGAAGCATGGGGAGGAACTTCTGCTCTGTCTTAATGAATAAATCTGTGTCCCCAAACGTCTTCATTGGTGAGCAGCGGCTCCGTGGCGGGGATGGAGAAAGGAGGTCAGATCCCCCAGGAAGGGCTGCTGAGATGTGACAGTTTAGCCCCTCAAGAGCTTTGGACAAGCAGCTCTTAGTGCTGGCTCCTCCAGAGGTCTCCTTCCCACCACCTTGCCGGCAGCTTCCCAGCTCCTTAGTGCTGGAGTCGATTCATGGCCCAGCCTTCAACTTTGGAGAGAGGTGGTGAAGGTCCTTCAAACCTGGAGAAAGCTGGTAAAGCTCCTTCAAACCTGGAGAAAGATGGTGAAGCTCCTTCAACCCTCTGAACCTCTCACCACACCACTCTGGGGGTTCAGAGAGAGGTGGTGAAGGAAGCTGAGTGGTCCCCTCATGGAGCCAAAGTGGAATTGTCAATCTGGTAGCTTTAATTGTCTCTCTGTCCTTCTTATGGCCCCCTGAGATTCCTCTCCAAATTCACACAAATCTAGACTTTTCATCTATTTAATTTATGTCTTTTTAAAAGGCTTTTTTTTTGCACTTAAAGACTTACATCACTGTAGATGATCTTACAGACTTACAACATTGAAGTTGTGCAGGAAAACCCCCAGATGTTCAGTGTATAACAAAGTCATGTTGTCTTACAGCATTCCTTTGGATTTCAGTGTTGTGTTGATTCTGTTTTGAGACAGAGGCACCTGGGCTTTACCTTGCTGCAGAGAGACTTTTCTGGCCAATTATTCCGTGTAAACCTTGAATTTCTTCCAGAATCCTGGGTGACTTTTGGAGGAAAAGAGGGGTCTCGGGGCTGAATGTACCAGACGCGGCGTCCTTCAGCCGACGGGCGATTGATGCTTAAACACTGCCACAAATCCTGCTTCAAAGCAGCAAGGCCATCACAGGATAACTCCACTCTAGTGGCATAAGGGATTCAGGAGAAGGACAGGAGCGTGGCCACGTTCTGTGCTTTGGAGGGTCTGGCCAGGCTGGGACGTGAGGCTGTTTTTGGCTCGTGCTCCTCCCCACGTTTCCGCTCCAGCAGCTCCGCCACCGTTTCCTCCACGACGAGGTGTTCCTGTTCAGGCTGCAGAGCCCCCAGTTCACTTTGCAGCCTGGAAAAGGTGCAGGGCTGGAGCCAGGCCCCTTAAAAATCCCATCAGCTCCCCGTGGAAAGGGGATGTTTCCAGGCTCAGTGATCAAAAAATTTCTGGGGGTGGCATGGACAGAGGGGTGCACGTGTGTGTTCGTGCTTGTTTGCCTCCCTGACGATCTCTTGTGAAGGATTTCAGAGCTTTCATTTTCCACAGTGCTCTTCCTGTCTCCTTTTGATTATTTTTTTCGTCTTTCCCTTCGCTTCTTAGACAGCCACAGATTTTCCATGAGAAGAATCGTGGAGGCACAATCCTAAATAGGATGTCCTATGTTTATCCTCGAGAGAGGCTGGACTGGTGCTTCCTCTCACTGCTGGCATTCCTCACCTCTGGCTGGGGCTGGCCATGGGATGGAGCACTGCCTGGGATTAGGACAAATTTCTGGCAAAAACAGTCTTTGAGGTAAAATTCAGGAGGGGCCCAAGCACGGCACAGAAGACAAAGTTTTCGAGAGGGTGGGAGTGAGGAACACTGAGATACTCCTGCTCCCTCAAACCGCCTGTCTGGGCATTAATTAACAGGAAAGAAAGCCATTTCTGCCTCCCCAAATGTGGTGTTCGGAGGGACCAAGGGAGGGGGGAGGAGACGTGTCAGGGCTGCAGGGGGAGAGGAGTGTGGGGAGATGTGCCTTGGGTTGATTATTTTTAATATTTGTCATCCTTCCAAATGAAACAGCAGACGAGCTGAGCTGGCTCAAATACTTGCAGAAAGAGCTGGTGGGGAATTTGTTAATGAAGCAGGTTTCTCGTCAGAAAATGCCAGTTCATCAGAACCTGGATTTTTAGGGACATGTGTTGCAGTCCTGGCAGGAAAAGTGTATCAGGCTGTGGATGGGTTTCTTGGCTGAAACCAAGAGGTTTAAAGGCTGCTTTGTGAATGAAATAAAGTCAGACAGATCTAAGAGGAGGGCCAGAGCAGCCAAATCTCATATAAGGTTTGGTTCAAGTCCTGCTTCCTGGGTTTCGGGGTTACTTCTGCTTGGTAGAAATGGGGACAACTTAAATTTTTCACCAGTTCTGGAAGCCAAATGGCTTTTGGCTACTGTAGGGATGTGACTGACTGCAAAATCCTGCAGACAGGTAAGAGTCCTCCGGATGATGCCAAAATTCTGTGGGGACGTGCCCCAAATCTCCAGCCAAGGGGTATCTCCAGGCTGGCAGCAGAGGAAAAAGCCCTGGGTGCTCCTCTCCCATCTGGAGATGAAGCCAAATTGCTTGGGGCTTGAAGCACATCCACTTTGCCCACCTCCATGCCCAGCCAGCAAGGGTTTATTGGGAAAGTCTTCCAGAACAGAGGCTGTGGTGCAGGTTCCTTTCATCTGACAGCAGACAAAAGGGCAATTGTCAGCACTGTTGCCTTGAGCTCTCTGTCACTTTGTCTGCAAGATCTAAACAGCAGCAATTTGAAGAGTTTTTCCAACAGAGTCTTTTCACAGAGGGGTAAAGGAGGCTCCCTGCTGAAAACAAACCCAGTGGCTTTAAATCAGAGTCCAGCCATCCTCGTTTCATAGACCCATAGAATGGTTTGGGTTGAAAGGGACCTACACATCACCCCATGGGCAGGGACACCTTCCACTATCCCAGGTTGCTCCAAGCCCCATCCAATCTGTCCTTGAACACTTCCAGGGATGAGACAGCTCTGGGCAACCTGTGCCAGGGCCCCACCATCCTCACAGTAAGGAATTTCTTCCTTACTGTATCCCATCTAACCCTGCCCTCTGGCATTGGGAAGCCATTCCTGTGTCCTATCCCTCCAGACCCTTGCCTAAAGTCCCTCTCCAGCTCTCCTGGAGCCCCCTTAAGCACTGGAAGGGGCTCTCAGATCTCCCTGGATCCTTCTCTTCTCCTGGGGAACCCCCCCAGCTCTCCCAGCCTGGCTCCAGAGCATCTCTCAGCATCTTCTGGACTTCCTCCAGCAGCTCCACATCCTTTCTGATGTTGAGGACCCCAGAGCTGGAGGCAGCTCTGCAGGTGGGGTCGCACCAGAGCAAAGGGGCAGAACCCCCTCTCTCGACCTGCTGCTCACAGTGCTTTGGGTGCAGCCCCTTCCCAGGTGTTACTGCAGCACTAATTAGGTCTCATCTTCAATATTTTGCAGAGCATTTCTATCTAAACTGTTTTGCAGCAGTTTTTATTCTGGCAGGGGTTTGGATAGGATAGACAACCCTGCACTGGATAACTGGATTTGAGTCTAATGCTCTGGCAGCTGCCCTTGGACCTTTCCCCATTCCCCATTCCCTAACCCAGGAAGCCAAGTCGGTCTTTGGCCTGGGTGAAGCCGTTTCATGATGCTGATGGTGAGCCTGGCAGCAAGGGGCTTGGGTGATGCTGGTTTGGGAGTGCATCTTCTGAGGTGGGGAGTGCCATTTTTCGAGGGAGAGGGGTGCTGTGTACCCTGACAGCATCCTTGTACCACCTCCCTCACCAAAATCCCAGCAGGCAGCTCAGGAGGCTGGTGCTGTCTGGATCCCACCTATCCCTGAGCTGATGGAAGGCAGACAGCCCTCTGCACAGGCAAAATTAAAAGCCTTGTGAGGTATTTGCTCTGGTAGCCCAGCCTAATTCCAGGATAAATAACACTGTTCTGTGATATTCTGCCAATCTGATCGCTCTCACAGTTTCAAAAGGAGGTGACAGATTTCCTGTCCTCTGCAGCGACTGGTCCCTGCTCCACCTCAGACACGGCTGCATTAAAACACTCCTTTTGCCCAGGAGCTTCTTGTGATGCACAGACAAGTCCAGGAGCCTCCTCACTGGCTTTGGCACACGCTCTTCCCTAGGAAAGGCCACCCCTGGAGCCTCAGCCCCCGTTTTCCCTTTGATGAACTCAACCCGTTGCCCCTGTTCAATCAGGAAAGGCTGCAAAAAAAAAAAAAAAAAGAAAGGGGAGGAAAATAGGAACTTCCTCGGGCCTGGCTCACATCCCTTCCCCTTCCCTGGGTTGCTCAGGCTCCTTGGCTTTCTCATCCCGCCTTGGGAGGAGCAGGAGCCGTCTGGCGTAAGGCTCTGAGCCGGGCTCAGCCCGCCGGCGTGGGGTGTGTCACCCACCATTTCCTAAGTTATTCTTTTGAGTTTCCTCTTCTCACTATTAATAGAATCTCAGCCAATATCTGAGCTGTTTCAACAAGGTGGATGGGGGGGAGGGAGCCCGGGGGGGAGAGCGGGGGAGGCGTTACCAAAATAGGAAGCGGGAAGCTGTTGGGCAGGGAGTTAATCAGAGGAGCTGCGTGGAGAGGGAATTAATCGCTGGCTTCGGGTGGGCTGATGGGAGGATGGACGGGACGTGTCCTTTCGCTTTGTGTTTTGCACTGATTTTGATTCTCTCTCCGTGCTCCAAGCCGTGACCTTTCCCAACAAGCTTCTCCCCTGAGCACCTTCCCCAGGCTGCAAAACACCACGGACCCACCGCACCGAGGTACCACCAGAGCATCACTGCAGGGCACAGTTAAACCCAGAGAGAGAAGCTTTAGATTGGGTATCAGGAAGAAATTCTTCCCTGTGAGGGTGGGGAGGCCCTGGCACAGGTTGCCCAGAGCAGCTGTGGCTGCCCCTGGATCCCTGTTCAAGGCCAGGTTGGATGGGACTTGGAGAAATGTGGTCTAGTGAAAGGTGTCTCTGCCCGTGGCAGGAACTGGATGATCTTTAAGAAGCCTTCCAACCCAAACCAGTCCGTGATTCTGTGATTAGTGGTGGTGCACAGCAGCTCAAAATTCTGCCTGTAACTGCTACTGCAAGGAGCTGTGTTGGCACAGACCAGCACATCTTTCCTTTTACATTTGGGGTGGCTTTTCACATCCCATCAGCTCCTGACCAGAGAACTCCCACACCAGCCCCATCCCGGAGCACCCACCGTGGTCCTTCCAGCCTCCCAAACGCCGCTCACAGAGCCCATCTGGATAATTAGCAACAAGGGAAAGTTGTCTCTCCTCCGGGGCTGTCCCCACCACAGCCACACCATACCCCAGGCACAGTCATGGGATACACATATCCGGACATGAAATCATGTTTATGCAGTGCACTCATTTCCTCTGCTGGGCCGTTTGGCCGCCGTGCCCACGGATGCGCGTGTGGAGGGCTCACCCTCTCCTCCTGTGGGTCTGCCCCACTCCCAGCACAGAAGGTTTGGGTTTTCTGAGGGACCCGCGTGAGAGGAGAAGTGCAGACCAAAGCTTTGGCCTCACTGCAACCGGTGCTCTCGAAATACCCCGCTCTCTGCTCCGTTCCTCTCATTTTCCCTAAAATGACGACTTGGTGACGGTCCAAAAAGTGAAATCAAATAAGTGGCCTTGCCGTGCCAAAATGCAGCCAGGAAGGTCAGGGGCACGTAGGATTTTTTTTTTTTCTGCCTTTTGGAAAACGGGATGAGGGACTCTGGCTGAAATTCAAGTGAACTTTCTTTTGGAAAGGATCTCCTCCGGGTATGGGGAGTGATAACTTGGAGGATCTCCGCTCTCATGGCATGTGTTAAATCCTTTTATCTCCGTGAAGGGGTCACTTGGTTTTCCTGCAAAAGGAACTTACTGTGTCTTTTGTGAGTGATTTTCATGCTGAAGGAGCACCGAACATAATCCTGTCCTGTCTGGTTGTTCTTACCACCAGTCTGTGGGCACAGGGCTTTTCTCCTCCTTCAGCCAGATCCTTTTTGATTCCTGTTGACCACGTTTGTAGGCAATACTTGCCCAGGCAAACAGGGGCTTGCTACCAGTTGTTACCCCTGGGTCCACTGGCAAAATTTGGCACAGGTGGCCAGTGAAAGAGGAAGAGATAAAACCCTCATTCTCTGGCATTTAAAGGGATACAGTACCTGTGGAAGGAAAACAGTGACTCCTGGGATTGTTGTGCTCTCACTGCTTGTTCTGTGTTTGTTTCTGCTTTGGATTTAAATTCGCAGTGATTTTGCCTAAGCCAGGCCTTCTGCGGGTGGTGAACCTGCAAGACACCAAAAAAAAATGTGATTTTTCGAAGTAAAATACATTTCTCTCCAGTGCTGCAGTGAGAGAGTCCCTGGGCAGGCAACTAATGTTGAGCTCAGAGCAGCAAAACTGCAGAAGGGCATTGAGCCCTGTGGCTGCAGCAGAGCTTGACTCCTTGAGCACCAGTGAGAAAACACATTAATCTAACGCAGAAGTAGAGAAAAGGTAAGTTTGGCTGAGAGAAAGTGCCCAAAAACCTGGAGCACAGGTGTGGGCATGGATACAGGTGCTGGTCCTCCACGGGAGGAGGATTTCACCCACTCATAGCCATGCTCTCTCTGTTAGCATGTTGTGAGTCCAGCCCTCAGTGCTGCACATCTTCTTGGAGGGTGAAGTTCGCAACCTGCCTGGATTTCCTTTTCCCATGGCTGCTGTTCACCACAGCTGCTGCATTTCAGCCACCAACAACCATTCTTTGAAACGGTCTGCTTTGAGGCAAGCAAGCTGGGGAGGAAAAAAGGGGGAAAGGGAGGATTTGGTAGCAGCCCAGCTGAGCTGGGGTGGAGGTTATTAAAGAAGCATCACCTTCAGATCAAGTTTGGGATGGGAGGTATTTTGCAAGGAGCTTTTCAGTGGTCCCATCCAGCCTGATAGAGCAGGAGCAGGTTTGTGTGGCCACTTGCCAAAGAGATACAGGTCATTACCCACCAGAGGAGAGTGATTTCTACCTCTGTGACACTAACTTTTGCCTGGGTTTAGTCAGGGCCATGTAGTAGGATGCACAGTGTCCTATTTGCCCGTGTGGTTGGCAGCCACTGAGTCTATCTATCCCTCCATCCATCCCTCCATCCATCCCCCTCCATGGTGGCTCACCACTTCCAAGCAAGAGTGTGCTAACTCCTCAGGTTGCTTAAATCCCACTTAAACCACTGGTCCTGGCTTAATGGAGAAGAATAAATTGGTCTTTTTAACACCTCTTGACCTCAACAAAGAAGAACACTAGGAGTGGATGCTGAAAGAGAAAACACCAGTAAGTTTAGTCTTGGTTCTTCTCCCAGTTATTTTTTGGGGCTGTGTCACCTTGTGTGCCTCAAAAGAGGCCCTGCTAGCACCCCAGCCAGGGCAAGCCTGGGGGATCCCACCACGTTTCTCCATCAGCAAAATAACCCCTTGCTTTGGGCTTTTGTCTCCATTTCCAGTTTAAAGTGTTAAAAAAGCTCTGCAGCTCCCTGGGTTGAGATGGGGAAGTGCTGGGGCAGAGATCCTGGTTTCTTGGGCTACAGGGTCCCAGCTGGCCACCAGGACTAGCCCAGAGCCAAAGCATGGTTCCTTCTCTTGTGGACAGGGTTGAATGGAATTGTCTTTTTGCCCTCTCTTTGGTGCCTGTGCTTTCTGCCTCTCTGGGATGGGGCTGTGGAACGAAGAGGAAGCGAGAGCAGTGGGCGATTTCCTCTTTCCTTCCAACCCTTTCTTTATTTACATCTCTTTTATGTATTGTTTCTACCTTTAGGGGATATTTTTTCTCGGCCTCTTTTGTTGTCAACCCCTCCTGCCGGGTTTGACACCCTGTTTATGGGACAGACCCATTTTGTGGCTCACTGGATGCCTGGTCTCTCTCTAGTGACGGTGCAGCCATCCCTGAGGTTTCAGATTCAAGCCAAACAGGTTGATAATACAACTGAGGAGGTGGGCAGATCAAAACTCCCTCCTGTCTTTGGCACTTTGGATCTCTCAGATCCCTGTGCTGGTGTTCTGCTTCCTTACCTTTCCCTCTCCTGCAGACAGTGGAGAGCCTTTAGGAAATAGGACTTATCTGCACAAAAGCTCTTTTCCTGCAGATATAATGGAAATGTTTTCTCACAAGCCAAGTGTTTCCTAAAATAATTCATGCTGCGAGTTTCAGTCAAATTCACATCTTAATGGTGTTTCCAGGAATGGGAATGGCTGTTCCCAGAGGCTGGTGGGGAAACAGGAATAGGAACCATGTTTCAGGAGGAGGTCTGCGCTTGTATGGAGAGACAGGACAAGGGGAAATGGTTTCAAACTGACAGAGGACAGGATTAGATGAGGTATTAGGAAGAAATTCTTCCCTGTGAGGGTGGTGAGACACTGGCACAGGCTGCCCAGAGAAGCTGTGGCTGCCGCATCCCTGGAAGTGTCCAAGGCCAGGTTGGAGAGGGCTTGCAGCCACCTGGTCTAGTGGAAGGTGTCCTTGCTCCCAGCAGGAGACTGAAACTGTATAATCTTTAAGGTCACTCCCAACCCAAACCATTCTATGATTCTCTGATTCCCCTGGGATGGTCAGGCAGTTGTATTAGCAGATCATTACAGCTCCCTCTCCCTCTCCATTCCATGGGACATCAAATCTCTTACAGCCTCCCCATCCCAAATCCCACTCCAACATAACTCCATCACACCAGGTCCTGACATGGTGGGGTTGAATTTTCCCGTCAGAAATTTGATCTTTCATCAGGTCCTTGACACAACAACCAGTGCTAATGGGCAGGTTCTGGGAGAGCAAATACTGTGACGTTGTGCCGGCGCAGAGGAACGAAGCAGATCTCTGGAGAGCAGCGTTAGGCTGCCAGTCAAATCTTGGAAGTGTGTCTCCTGTTTGGGGGGGTTGGAAATAATGTACAAATGCTTCATGGAGCAAAAAAAAAAAAAGCATTCTTCTGCACAGTCACCAAATGGAAGACATCCTCCCCTCCCTCCCCCCAAAATCAGGTTGTTGCCTTGACTCCAGACAGATCCATGGATAAAGTGGCTCAGCGCAGCCTGCCGGTTCCTGAAAGGTGAAATATTGGTCAAACCTTTCCTGGGGTGAATTTGAGCAAGAGCCCAGAGCTGGTGGTTACCACGTGGAGAAATTATCTCTGTGGCAGCTGATGGAGCTCCTGCAGTGATTACAAACAGAAAAACAGACCCCATGGTTTTATACTGGTCTGGCAGTGAAAGTACCACCTTTTGGAGCTGTGGGATGTTGCAGAGCTCTCTGCTGTCAGAGGGTTCTCTCTTGTCAGGCAAGCTGTCCTTCAGCTGAATCCCTCACTGAGAAACAGCTTCATCATCTGAGAATTTAAAGTATTCTTCGGAAACCAACAGCAGATCCCCTTATGCAGGATAATGGGAGGTAGCTGGGTGGACTCGATGATCTTGGAGGTCGTTTCCAACCTTAATGATTCTATGAGTGTCACCTTATTTATCATCACCACTTCAGGGATGTGAGAGACCCTCATAACAGGGTTGGACAAACACACTCAGCACATCCTTGCTGGCCCCTTATAAGGGCTGGATCTGCTTCGTTTTGGGAATCACTTGCAGGGCTTTGCTTAGAAGCTGGTGGACCTGCCATGTGAGAGAGACCTGCCTTGTGGGAGCCAGCAGGTCCTGTCCTCCTGCTCACACTTTGGAGTCCTGTGAGTTTGACTGCGTTTGTTGTGGAGGGTCCTCGGGTTTCCTCCCCACAGTGATACCAGGATGTGGAACCTGATATGAGTTCAGAGAGCACGAGGCAAGCCCTGAGTGAATGACTCAGGGTTTATGGGCAGCGTTTGTTTCTACAAATACCTGTTCTGGGTGGAAACCAAGGGCAGTTTCCTCGGTTTATCTTGGCTTTTTTTTTTCCTTTTCCACAGGTGCCAACTCTCAGGATGATCCAGCTCCTGCAGCTCCAGAGGGAAGTGACATCATCACCACGACCACAAGCACCAACAAGGCACAAGTGACCACCCCTATAGGCGGTGCAGGAGACGCGGCACCCGACTCTAAGTCACCCACCACACTTCAAACGACCACCACAACAACCAAGCCACAAACCTCTGCACCCTCTACCGCCTCACCCACCACTCCTCAAGGCACCACCGCTACAAACGCCCTGAGAACCACCCCATCCACCCCTGCATTGCCACCCACCACGTTGCAAGGGGCCACCACCACCGCCATCCAACAGGGAAACCCAACGCCTGCCCCTGCCACGCCATCCACCACCTCTCAGCAGGCCAGCTCTGCAGCCAGCTCTGGAGCATCCACAGCCGGCCCCGCCGCGGCCCCCGCTGCTGCCGAGGGGCAGACCAGTCCTGCAGCCAGTTCGGGGAGCTTGGGGGCCACCACTGCTGCAAACCCTGTCCTCACTCACGTGAGCAGCCCTCCACCCAGCACAGGAGGTTTAGGGGCTGCCGCCACGCCCAGGTCGGACCCTCAGGGAAGCCAGCCTCCGGATCGTTCGGCCAGTGCCACCGAGAGCACCGGAGCCCTGAGCAGCAGCTCTGCCCTCGGCCCCAGGGACCGTCCCCCTTTTTCCACGCATGTCACCAAGCAGCCTCATTCTTCTTCCAGTTCTCCAGTCCAGGACCTTGCCTCTTCCACCAGACCTGGAAGCACCAGCGCTTCTGCCACCCCTTTAAGCGGATCTCTGCCCCTCCCCACCAGTAAAACATCTCCGACTTCCCCACCCGGCAGCACCCACAAGAGCCCAGAGGCAGCCACCACTCTGACTCCTGGAGCAGGTACCAGAACATAAGAACCTTGATTTCTCGTGCTGGGAGGCCCTTCTGTGGTTGTTTTTCCCTTTGTCTACCCTGAACACCCCCTGTCACTACGAGGTGTCATCACCTCGTCTCATTTTAGGGCTTCCCAGCGTGGTTGTCCCTGTGACATCCTTGTATTTAGGACCCCGCTGTCGGCGGCGGAGGTCGAGTCAATGCAGTCGCTGAAACTCAAGGCAAGAATCAACTGGCAGAGCACTGACATTGGCTTTTGGATGGACTAAACAGTGCCCAGGGCAGCATCAGCTGCAGTGACTCGATCTCCAGTGACAGCAGACGGGAGCCAGCAGCGATGGGTTCAGGGGTGGGGACTGACGCTGCTGAAACAGTCTGACAGCACCCGGAATGCTGAGGGGAGGAGATCCCTAGTACAGCTGACAGCTTAGTGAAGGCTGTCTGGGCATGCACAGCAAATGAGCTTTAGATGACTAAGGAGATTTTGTGGCTAAACTCTGAGTCTACAACCTCTAAAAGAGTCTAAGCGCCCGGGGAGGACATTCTTCGCTGCTCGCGGGAGGGGGTTGGCTGCTGGCTTCTGTCTAAGCAGCATTAAGAGTGTCCATGTGGTGTTCAGGATCTTGCTGAACACCATTGCTATGTTTTCTCTAGATCTCTGGAGCTTTACAGAGTCATGTTCGTTACAAGTGCCCCGGTAAGGCACGGTTTGGTGTCCCCCTTGGCATTTTCTCTGGTAGCATTCCCAGGGAAGGAATCACCCCGTGGGAGCGTGAGGGCTCCACGGAGCCTCCCAGACTTGGCTGGGATTGTGGGTTTTTCTGGGATTGACACTGAAGCCCTTCATTGTCTTCTCCTGGAGAACATTGTTCTTGAACGAATTTCCAGTTACCTGGAATACAGAAGCCACTCTAAAACCACCTCCATCCCCCTCAGCCATTGGCATCACTGAATGGGCCGAGGTCTTAATGCAAGACCATCTTCACTGGGTTCACCCAAGCCATGTTTTGAGCATTTTAGCAGCCATAAGGAGGCGAAATAAGTATCATAACGAAGGATGTTTCATTCCCCTCCTGCTCCACAGGACTGCTCTTCATTAAAGGATGATATATGAAAATATGTTAATTCAAATTTGACCTCAAGCATTCAGCCTGAAGAGGTCTAAAAAACCCTTTATATTTAATAACTAAGTGAGGGAATGCAAGAGAAACAGATGGCTTTGGAATTAATTCTCTCCTGGAGCCTTCAGAATGTGTCTGGGAGAGAAATATCCCTCATCTTTTCCCTGGAAGAGGCAGGAGTCCCAAAAGCAAACAGGCTGTGAACATCCTGTGGCATTTTATTTCTCTTTGTCACCATTTAAGGATCAATTAGGAACCCAGGGATGAAGATCCGCACCTTCAAAGGGACCTGGGGAGGCAGGAGGCTGCTTTGCTCCTTGCACTGCTCCCATTGCACAGATAATTCTAAGGTGCCCCAGACCATCCTGAAATCATCTGAGGTGATCTCAGGTGTCTCAGACACCTGCATGGGGCTGGCAGAGGTGGGGCTTGTGCCCTTCTGGAGTAACAGGCAGGCAGGACACCCCAGGCTGTCTCACTTAGCACCAGGCACCACTTCTAAGCACATCACCCCGTACTCCTTCCATGGAGGTGCAGCCCACAGGGGTTGTGGCACTTCATCCCCTCCTAATGGAGGTGGCTGGGAGATCCTGGGCTGAGCAAACGTTGTGGAAGGCGCCCCAGATCAGGTGAAATGAGGGTCACCCCGTACTTCTTTTTTAGGTGATTACCCAGCCACCCACACACAGCCATCACAGCCCTTGGGTTCAGCTCTCCAGAACGCTCTGATGGGTTTCAGCAGCGGAAAGTAAAATCAGGAAAGATATCCTTTCCATATCAAAGTTAATCCAAATAAATAAATAAATAGAAATTAAAAGGAGCAACCCAAAGCCTCTCCAAGCTTTGACACAACCATCCTCAAGGCAGGGCTAGAGCTGAAAGCTTATTTTCAGCTAGTCCGTAACAGAGCTGTGTCAGCTGTATCCTCTGCACGGTAACAGTGTCTCCCTGCTTGGTTTTTTTTTTTATTTTTTGGTGCACGTAGAGGACTCAGACCAGAGGAGCCACGATGCCGGACCTACATCAGCCAAACCCACCAGTGCCCCCCGGGGCCCTGACAGTGCCCAGCCATCCCCCCCAGCCCCAGGGGACCAGACAGTGCCCAGCGGTCCCGGCCACCAGCACCTGAACACTTCTTTCCAAAATGAGGTAACCTGGGAAGGTGGGGGCTGCGCAGGGGCGGTGACGGAGCTGAACATCCCACGTGTGAAGCCTCCCGCCCTTCCCGCGTGCTTGTGTCAGAGAGATCTGCTTTGGGGTCAGCAAAATAATTCCAGGTCGTAGAATTACAGAACGGTTTGGGGTGGGGAGGGCCTTTAAAGGTCATTTAGTCCCATCCCTTTCTCCCGTAGCTTTCCAGTGAAGAGGCAGGGAGGATGGAGGTGAAGGGGAGCGTGTCCAGAGAAGGGAAAGGAGCTGGGGCACAAGTCTGATGAGGAGCAGCTGAGGGAGCTGGGGGGGCTGAGCCTGGAGAAAAGAAAGCTCAGGGGGCACCTTCTTGCTCTCTGCAACTCCCTGACAGGAGGCTTTAGTGACGTGGGGCTTGGTCATTCCCTCCAGGTAATAAGTGACAACGATAAGAGGAAATGGCCTCAACTTGTGTCAGGGAAAGTTTAGATTGGACACTGAGGAAAAAAATCCTCTCCGGAAGGGTGGTCGGGCTTTGGAACACCCTGCCCAGGGCTGTGGTGGAGTCCCCATCCCTGGAGGGATTTAAAAGCCGTGTGGATGCGGCACCTGGGGACATGGGTTAGTGGTGGCCTTGGCAGTGCTGGGGGAATGGTTGGACTGGATGACCTTCAAAAGCTTTTCCAGCCTTAATGGTTCAGTGATTCTGAGATTACGGTCTGGGTGTTGAACAGGGAAGAAGTGAAATTTGGGAAGGAGGGAAGCATCATGGGGAGCAGAAGCTGCCTTGGTGTGAACTTGGACTTGATGAGAGGGCAAAGATCACAACTCAGCACAAAGAGCACATGGACGACACCAGCAGAAAATGGTTTGGGAGCATAGGGGGGGTCTCAAAACACAAGTCAGGATAAACCAAAGTGCTGGGAAGGTGGGCAGGGGATCCTGTTTCTGGGTGATCACCTTTTGTGGGGCTGGGCTGCATCACAGTCTGCTGGCATGGATCTTCCCACTCCCAAAGCAATTCCTGCTTTACCCCATACTGCAAATCCCAGGCCTGGGTTGGGAAGGGCAAACATTCCACAGAAAATCGTGTCAGTCATCTGTGAAAACCCTTTCCACATATAAAGGGCTGAGTGAAGGGCCTCTGGGCCTGTCTGGTGTCCACAAAACTGACCAGAGCTTCTGCTGGGATATCTCCTGGCTTGGGGCGGTTAAATCAGTGACCAGCTGTCCTTCTTCCAACCTTTCCCAACCGCTGAGAGTTGTTTTTCTTCTGTCTTTCCAGGTCATCTGTAAAGATGCAACAGCTGTACCTGCAGAGGTGCAAAACAACTGGGTCACCATGTACCTGAAAGAAGCCAAAACCTGTGTAAGTACCACCTTTTTGGACTTCCATGGAGGATTAGCAGCTGGGTTGTGGCTGGAGATCAGCTGCTGCTCTGAGCATGTGAGAAAATGCTGCGAAATGAGAGCAATTTCATCCAAATAAGATGAGACCCATGTAAAATGGTCACACTCAGCAGTGTAACCCAGAGAGGGATGTGGCAGGAGAAGAGGCCCATGTGGTTTTCCCCAGGCTGAAGGGCCAGCTGAGTCCACACAGGTCTTCTACAAGAAAGTTAAATGGGAAATTTTAAAGGGCGAACCTTCCCCTATGCAAACCCTGACAGGAGAACTTTTTTGCTTAATTGAGTGGCAGAAATTTTGTTCCAAAACCCGAGAAAGAAATGTGATGTTCCTCCACAGTTGTGTAATTGGTGAGATCTTGCAGTCCCACACTGGGGTAGGGCAGCATCCGACTGCAGAGCAACTGGGAAGCACCGGAACCTGGAGTTTGGGACTCACTGAGCTCCTTGATGCTGTATCAGCTCTCACAGAACCCTGAAGTGAGAGCAAAAAACTCCATTTCATTTGTTTTGGACCCCGCACAAGACCAGGGAGTAGCAAAATGTAGCGCCAAGGCTGGGGACAGGCAAGCCCAACACAAGTCTGCACACCAAGACTCCTTTGGATGGGTGGACAATGTCTGGTGGTGTTCCTGAGGGATATCCACCTTCAGATTGGTGCTTGTGGAAACCGTGAGTCTCCTGTCATAGAGAAGATGCAAAACACTGATAATTTCTGGATAGGATGAAGTGTTAGGCTGATGATAAAGGGGAAGAGACACCACTTGGTCTCTATGGCTGGTGAGGTCCTGACAGGAATCCACCTGAGCTGTGAGTGGGGCCCAGGGGTGGGTTTTGGCATTATAATGCCATTGTTTCTGGCAGTCTAAGCATCAGGAAACTGGCATTTCAGGGATGTTCTCACAGGCTGTGCTATGGGCAGGGACACCTTCCACTATCCCAGGTTGCTCCAAGCCATGTCCAGCCTGGCCTTG
>JAWMRA010000041.1:2091120-2205183 GCA_035584735.1 Pseudotriccus pelzelni
CCTGGCCTTGGACACTTCCAGGGATGGGGCAGCCACAGCTTCTCTGGGCAACCTGTGCCAGGGTCTCCTCACCCTCATAGCCAAGAATTTCTTACTAATGTCTAATCTAAATCTCTCCTCTTTTAATTTAAAACCATTCCCCCTTGTCCTATCGCTCTCTGTCCTCAGTCTTCACTAAGTGAAGCCACATAAAACCCCTTGAGACACAGGCTGAGACGAGCACAACCACTCCTGCTGACCACAGCAGCTCTTGAAATTCCCTGTGCCTGGGTGGTGTCCCTGGAGAGGGCTTGGACCTCCTGGCAGCACCCACGGTGCTCCCGGAGGAGGGGAAGCACCCGCCTGCTGCCATCCCATGGCCAGCACCTTCCTGCTTGGGCTGCTGCTGGCTGCAAGCGTTCCCTGCCCACACACCCTGCAGAAGTGCTGGTGTTCTCAGCCTTGCTGTCAGCGCTCAGGATTGACTCCAAGGGGGGACCTTATCACCACGATTAGCCCCAGTTTATCCTGGGACCACCCCCTTTCCCAGCACAGTGTCTGGGTGAGGCTGCAGGTTTCAGGCTGGGAAGGCTTCTCGTCGAATTTTATACTGAATATAGAAAAAAAATGTTTAATCAGGTTGACAAAACCTCAGTTTTGGAGCCTGAGGTTAGTTATGACTGTGCTGGTGTTAACACTTCCCTCCTCCTTGTGGAGCTATGGAGCCGCTCTCCTTCCCCGCGGCTTTGCTGGGGGTTTTTTGGAAGCACTGGTGAGTTAGGGAGTGGGCAAACATCCCAGCTTGGCCTCATCCATCACTCCTCTGTGCCCACTCCACTGGGCAATGGAATGCTGGAGCTGGTGAGCAGCGAGCCCGTTGTCCCGTCTCCCTTTGATTCCTCTGGGCGTAATAATGAGCCGAATCCCTGTTAGTACAAAATGCCAATTACACCTCAGAGCAGCCGCAGAAAATGCATCCTCCCATAGCATCGCACTCCTGGGCTGCCAAAACAACTCCCATTAGCTTTCCAGTCGTTGGATCCCTGAAAATTGCGGCCGGTTTTTGTGCCTCCTCAGCGGAGCAGATAACAGAGAAATGGCACGATCCGGCTTCCCTGCTTTGTAGGCCCCTGGTAAACACATCCCCAGCCAAACCCTGGCAGCAAAGCGAAAAAATCCTTTGCATTTCACAGCCCGTGGGAAAACAGGAAGGTGTGTGCTATAAGGAGAAGTGGCTCCAGAGATGGTTCCAATCCCGAGCCGGAGCTGGGGAGGAATTGTGCTAAAAACTCACAGCCAGCAAGAAGCCAGGGGAGCATCAGGGGCAACGTGGGGGACCAGCGGTGGGGGACATGTCCAGATCACACGTGGCAAGGGAGAGGGCACCGTGCAGCCACCCACCCCATGGCTGGGCTGGTGGGGCAGCAACGCTGATGCAAAGACCCCAGCAAAGAGCTGGGACCGAACCCTGGAACTGCGGACATTTCACCCCATCACACCTCAGTTTCTCCGGTAAATTTAAAAATAATAAGGAGCTCAGACTATAAATAATAAACAAAAGCTAAATACACAGCTGGTACCACGCTGTGGATCAAATGTATTTTATGGGCTGGTTGGTTCCCTGCATCCTTCCTCTTCAGGTCATGCTTTGAACCAGCTCTCAACAGTTCGGTCCCTGTTCCCCCACCCTCTCCTTCTCCTTCCTTTGATTAGAGCAGGATCTTAATGGGTATTTTTAATAAGGCTTATTAACTTGGTGCTTCACGTTCCACAGGATGCCTTTTCCCAAAGCCTGGCTGTCAAGTGTGTTTTCAGTTGTTTTTTTCTTGGCTGCTTGGGTTGCTCCCTCCTTGGAAGGGATGGGTGGTATGGATGGGTGGACATATGGATGGGTGTTCTGCTCCTCGTCCCAGCCCCAAAATGAGTCAGGTGAAGCAAGGGGAGATGAAGTCAGAGGTGGCTGGTGTAGCCCGAGCTGTGGTTGTGCCCCACGACCCTGTGGCCACTTCCCAGGGTGTCCCTGTTCCACCTCCATCGTGTCCCACACCGGGTCCTGGATGTGGCCCAGGCGGCTGAGTCGGTGGATGCCTGGGAGAACCTGCTGCAGGCGGGGGGGGGGGTTGCAAAAGCAACAGCAGGAGCACCTGACCTTTACCGAGGGAATTTCTGTGTGACACCCACCAGTCTGGGCGCAGCGGGAGCAGGTGGAGGGACCCCCTGACCGAGGAGGGTCGTGGTCCCCCTCGCCCTGTCCAGCTGGCGGGGGTGGTTTGTTGACTCAAGTGCTGTTACCTCATTCGGGGATGTTGGTTTTAGGTCCCCACCAGTGTGGGAACCGGATCCGAGCTGCTCGGCAGCGCCTCTCAACTCCGGCCAAGGAATGCGAGCGGGGAGGGGAATGCTGCCAGGGCATCCCTGCCGGCTCGGCGGCCTTACCCTGCCCCTCTCCCGGCCTGGAGAGGGTCAGTCCCTCCAGTTCAGCCTCCTTAGGGGTTTAGGCACCGCTCACCAGGTGGCGGCGAAGTGGTTTCGGTGCTCAGCTGCGTTTTAGCCTCGCACCCAATTTCCTTTCCCACCCAAGAAAAAGCATTTTAAACGCCTTTTTTTTTTCCCCCACAGGGTGGTGGGGAGAGGAGTAGGTTGTTGAGGGCCGGGGGAATGCCGAGCTGCGGGGGAAGGAGGATGCAGGGAGGCAGCAGAGGCTTTCCCTGCCTCCGCCGAGCAGAAAGCGCTGCACAGCCAGGGCTTGACAAACCGCAGGACATTCCAGGCGTAGGAGCAACACCCAGCGTCCAGACGCGATAAAAACACCGCCACGACCGAGCCATAGCCCCCTTCCTCCCTCTCCTTGCTGGGAATCAGCTTTCTAGGGAGCGCCACCTCGTCCTGCCGCCCCGGGGGCAGGTTTCCCGTGCATCTCTTTCCCCAGGAATGCACCTGGGATGTGGTACAGCCCCCGAGAGGCCCGAGGGAGGTCTCTCCCGGTGCAAAAGCGAAAGGACAGGCGAGGTTCCCAGGGGCCTCACGGTGCTGAGCTCGCCCTCGCACTGTACCCGGGGCCGGCCTTCCGCCCCGGCAAGTGCATCCTGTCTCCACTGACTGCTTCCCAAATATTTAGATAAGATGGGGTGAGATTAGGTGCCTTCCTCGGCCGGGCATCTCCCATCCTTGCGGTGCAGCAGGCGGGGAGGGTGGGGAGGGATGCTGCCGGCCGCCGGGGATGCTGGAGAGGGAGGGGAAAGTTTGGGGGGGATGTAGCCTGCGGGAGCAGAGCCTTTCCCATCCAGCCACCTCGTTTCAGCATAGATTGAGGAGTTTTACACACAGGGCTCTGCGGGCAAGGCCTTGTGCAGGAGCATCTGTGCAGGAAGGGGCGGTAGATGCAGCATGTTCCATACAGGACCTGTGGAGGAATCATCGAATCATTAAGGCTGGAAAAGCCCTCTGAGATCACTGAGTCCAACCACCAACCCAGCACTGTCAAATCCATCACTAAACCATGTCCCTTACTGCCACATCCACGCTTTGGGATCTGTGCACGCAGGAGGGTGATGGTCTCTACCTTAGCGAGCTCCCAGCTGCTGCAAAGCCCTGAGCAGATGCAAAAAGCCTCAGGAATATCTTAGAGGGAGCATGGGCCCCACCTAGCCCTCTGCCACCCCTCCAGTGCTGACCAGGCTACTCCCAACAGGCACGGTCCCGTTTGCCCAGAGAACCTGTGGATGCTCCATCCCTGGAAGTGTTCAGTGCCTGGTTGGATGGGACTTGGAGCAACTTGGGCTAGTGAAAAATGTCCCTGCCCATGGCAAGGGCGTGGAACTAAATGATTTTTTTAAGATCTCTTCCAACCCAAACCATTCTGTGATCCATTCTGTGATTCTATCCAAAAGCAAAACACTGTCTCTCGCTCTTCCCCACGGAGCAGCCAGGAAACCACAAGGAGGACAGGGACAGCTGTAAGGAAGCTGTTGGTGGGGACAAAGGGTAAAAATGCAGGTGGCAGAAGGGCTGGAATGCCTGTGGGGGGACAGTGGGGCTGCACAGCCCTGCCCTGCTCCCACTGTGGCCCCTCAGCCTCCCCAGCCCCCCCGCCCTGCTTCCCTCAGGGACCTGCTATTCCCGTAACGCCAAAGGTTGCGGCTCACAGATAAGGCTGGTGCAGGGCCCCGGTGAGGAACCGCGGCCAAGAGCTCGGCTTCTTGTAAAGAAACTACTTTTAAACTTTTCCTGTTCCCTGGGAGGGCCGGCAGCAGCCGGGCTGTGCAAAGGGATGAGGGAAGATCACAGAATCACAGAGGGAATTAGGTTGGAAAAGACCCCTGAGGTAACTGAGTCCAACCTGTGACCGTGTCAACTAGACCAGGGCACTGAGTGCCACGTCCAGTCGTGCCTTGGAGGGGTCATTCTTAAAAGATGGGGCAGCTCCCGTCGCTGTTGAAGGGGTGAGGTGTTCCTGGGCAGTCCCTGGGTGGGGGGACAGTGCTGACCCTCGTTGTCGCCGCAGGCCGAGTGGAGGACGGCGAGCGCCAACATCTCCTTCTTCGAGACCCTGTGCTCGAGGGGCCAGCACGCGTTCAACGCCAGCAGGGAGAGCTGCACGGTGACACTGCTGTCCCCCGAGCCACAGTCCAAGCACTGGGACGTGCAGGTGGTCCTGCACCGTGAGTATGATCCCACCCGGAGCGGGACAGGATGGGGCTGCCACTGGGGACCCCGGCACGGGGAAGCAGGTGGAGGCTTGGCAGAACCCTCAGGTCTGGTGGAGCTTGGCCAAGGGGCTCATTCCTTGGGCTGCCCTGTCCTGTTGCCTCGGAAGACCCCAAAAATGAGCTTTTCTCTCCAAAGAAGGCACCATATCCCTCTCCCATCCATCATGCCTAAAGGCAGGAAGCCAGTCTCCAGGGTGAAAAATTCCTCCTAAGTGATTAAAATCCAGTGCTCAGCCCAAATCCTTCCCTAAGGGACCACAGAGGGGAGTTTCTTGCCCATGTCACAGTCCTTTGGGGGAATCTATCTCAGCCCTGGGATGCCCAAACACTGCTTTTAGGACCAGGATGAACCAGGCAGATGGTGACAGCCTGCTGCTGTAACATGAGGGCAAGGAAGGCCTGAGCTCCATCCTCCTCTTCCTCATCATCAGGGCAGCCTAACCGGGCATTAGGTGGGGAGTCCAGCCTCCAGCACCTGATCTCAGGCAAGGCAGTCAGGCACTGGGGACTAATCCTGCACTGCTCTGGCATGGCCTGAAGGAGCTGGTAACAGCCCCTCGTTGGCCTCGCTATAAATCACCCCCCCGGAGATGCCCCCAACCCCCTGGGCTGGGGGATGGTGGGGACTGGGGGTTGTCCCCCTCCCAAGAGACCCTGGCTCCTTGTCTGGCTGCGAAGCACCTAAAAGGGTTGGCTTCATGCCCACATTATCCCCACGAAAGGGGATCACCCCACTGACCCGGGGGATGGTGGCACGACCTTCCCCCCCTGCCCTGTGCTCATTGCAGCCTCTTTCTTCCCCCAGTCCCTCTGCACCCTGAAAACATCCTCAAGGGGCAGGAGAGGAAGGACAAGTTAGAGGCGGTAAGTGGGTCCCTGCCCACGGCACGGCTCCCCCGAGGCAGATGTGCCCCGAGGTGGGTGGGCGGGTGGCTCAGGGGCCTGACCTGTCCCTTGCGTGGCAGCTGGGCATCGGCATCGCCAACATCACCAACGACAGAGCGGAGAGGGAGGCGATAGTCGACGAGTTCAGCACCCCCCTGATCATCACCATCGTCACCCTGGCCGGCTCCCTGCTGCTCATCGCCGCCATCTACGGCTGCTGCCACCAGCGCTTCTCCCCGAAGAAGGACCAGGTGAGGTGGCAGGGCCGTGGGACGGGTATCCCGAGACCTTTCCAGCCCCTTCAGGGGATGAGGATCACCAGTGTCGCCGTCTCTGCTGGTGGAGGCATCCCGGCTCGCCCAGCGGGCACCGCCCTTGCGTGGCGCTCAAGGGTTGCTGTGGGTGCTCCTGAGGGGCAGGAGCTGCTCCTTGGTGGGGGAAAAGCAGCCAGGATGAAAAGCAGGAATAGGAGAGGCTGGTGATGAAGTACAAGGACAAGCAGCACCCACCCCTGCTGCCACCCAGGGCTCAGCACACCTGGGTGGTAGTTTTGACAAGAAAGGCTTTCTCAACCCAAAACTCCCCTCCAAAGCCACCTATACCCCCCTGAAAAAAAATTCTTGAAATACTTTTCTGAGCAGTGGGTGCCTGGAATCACCTCGATGCCTTCCCAGGGGTGCCAGGGAGCCCGAGGCTGTGTGCAGGGGAGGGAGGGAGGAAGGAGAACGTCCGCAGGAGGGCACATCGACACTGCACAGCTCAGCCTTTGCAAGAGCTGGGCCAGGGCCAAATCTCAGAGCAGCAGCGGCAGGATTTAAGGAAGAACAGGACACGGAAAAAGAAAATAATGTAATTTTTACCTCAGGAAGCAATTTTAGGTGGTTTTAGCGCAGCATCCACCTGCAAGGACTGGCCGTTCCCACACCCTGCGGCACCGGCAGCAAGGTTTTCATTGGTCCCAGCTGCTCTTTGCTGAGGATTCGGGTCCAGAACGGAGAGAAACAGAAAGGGAGAAAATAAAAAAAAAAAAAAAGAATTAAATCAAATTATGTAATCAGGGTAACCCACCCTCCCAATGGAGAAACAACCCGCTGCATCCTACTTCAAGTCGTTTCCCCCCCGGACGAGCTCATCCTTCCCGAGGGATCAAGACCTTTCCACCGCAGGGATAAGGCAGCCTTTGCTTTAGATACCTGCACTGTAAGGGAGGTGAACACAGGAGGCAGTGCAGAGCAAACCAACAACACCAGCATCAGAGTTGCTTGATTTTTTGGGAAAAACTGGGGGAGGATGCAGGACCTCAACAGATGCTTGACCTGCAGTGGGGTCCCCTTGGGGTTTCGTCATCGCTTGGATGAAATGGGCCTGGCTGGGGTGAAAAACATCCCAGCAGGGACAGGGAGCAGCATAACAACTCTTGCCCCGTATTGCTCAGAAAACAGGTAGAAAGAGGGTGCTTTTAGCGATGGGAATGCGTGCCCCTCAAATATCCTGGTGCAGAGGAACAGGTACCAGTCCCAGTTGGATGTTCCGGAGGTAAATTCCCACCAGGCACCGGGTAAAGTAGCGCCACCAAAGCAAGGGATGCGAGTTCTGAAAAATCAAACACATTTCTCCTTCCTGGCTTTGTTTTTGGGTGGTTTATTTTATTTTCCTCCTGCTTCGTTTCCAAAAATGACTTGAAAGTTTTTTTTTTTTTATTATTTTTACTTTTTTTTTTTTTTCTCCAACCCTCCCCTCCCTCCCTTTCCCCCCCTCCGTTGTTTTCCCTTGGAAATACCCAGCACATCCACCCTGATCTCCCCGGGTTTGATGATGGACATGTGGCCCTGATCTTTAATGTGAGTTCCAACACAGGGGTCGGAGGGGCGGGAGCTGCATCCGTAACACCCCCAGCTCTCACCTCCGGCGCTTGGTAGGGCCCAGTAGCTTTTAACAGGACTAAAGCCTACTAAAGCCCAGCTTAAAATCCCCCCTTCCTCTTGCTGCATGGCCAGGGGGTGCCTTGCCACGGCGGGAGAAAGCGCTACCCGAGCATCCATCCATCCTTCTGGGGGTTGGACGAGCAATCCCACAGGGAAGCAGCCCCTGGGAGAGCCCAGGTGTGTCCTCTGCTTTCCATTCCTGCCCACATCTCCCCTGCCACGAGCGACCCAGGGGACCCCCAGCAGCGCCTCTGCAGCCCCCCTGCCAGCGCCAAGCCCTGCAGTTTTCCTTCATCATCCCTTTCCTTCTCCATGGATTCCCTCCCACGCCTGTCTCCTGACATTTACTAGGAGCACTGTAACAGATCAAGCTGTAAATAGAGGCTGATTTTATCAGGGGTACCCACCGAGAGCTTTACATTCCCCAGAAAGGGCTGACCAAGGATTGCAGTTCCCCACTGAATCCTTCCAGGGAAGGATGCAGATGGAGGACCCACTAAGAGCCCTGCTCAAAAAGGGCTGACCAAGGACTGCAGTTCCCAACTGAATCCCTCTAGGGAAGGACAAGGATGAAAGAGCCCAGGTGGATGGAATATCAGGATGGGCTGGGGGTCTGCGAGGGCATGAAGGGCTGAGTCGGAGCCTGAAGCTCATCGAAGGACCAGGGTGTTAAAGTGCT
Organism: Pseudotriccus pelzelni; assembly: GCA_035584735.1. Classification (NCBI taxonomy): domain Eukaryota; kingdom Metazoa; phylum Chordata; class Aves; order Passeriformes; family Tyrannidae; genus Pseudotriccus; species Pseudotriccus pelzelni. Next base: position 2,099,298 of record JAWMRA010000041.1, read on the forward strand.
TGATTCCATCATTCCTGGCTTGGTTTCCACTGAGCTCCAGGATGGGAGGGGCAAGGGCCGGCAGCTTCTGCAAGGTGGGAGCTGCCCCTGGGTCAAGGAGGAGAATCATAATAAAACAGCTAAAAAGGGACAGGGTGGGAGAAACGGGAGGGGAAGAGCGGAGTCGAGTTAGGGAGGCAGGACTTAGGATGCAGGGTTGGGGCAAGGCACCAATACCCAACCTCTTCCCAAGGTCCTGGGTGGACCAAGCTGAAGCTGGCGGCTGCTCCTGGAGGTTTTCCACGTGTCTCAGGCTGCTTTTTCCTCCCTCCCAGCATTAGCAGGATCTCTCTCTTGCCAGCTCCATCCTATCCCCTCGCTGCCCCCCAGCCTCAACCTCACTGTGAAAGTCTCTACATGTAGTTCTATAATTCTGTAGGGGCAGCTGTCACGGCTGGCTGGGGGGGTGGGTGACAGCCCCGAGGCGACACTCACAGCGTGGCCAAAGGTGTTTTCCAGTGGGGTTTACGGGTTTTCTTTCCTCGTAGCAGCGCCTGACCGAGGAGCTGCAGACCATGGAGAACGGCTACCACGACAACCCCACGCTGGAGGTGATGGAGACCTCCTCCGAAATGCAGGAGAAGAAGGTGAACCTCAACGGTGAGCTGGGGGACAGCTGGATCGTTCCTCTCGACACCCTCATGAAGGAGGACCTGGAGGAGGAGGAGGACACGCATTTATAGGGTGCAGAACACGATCAAGCAAAAAAACGACCACCACTCCTCCCCAGAAAAAGCCCTTAATCCTTCTACACACGCACACACAGCTCCAAAATAAGGCAAAATCCCACCCCCAAAAAAAACCCCCAGAAAATCCCTTAATGAACTAATCATGGCCCCTTGTGCCACCACGTGGGTTGCAGGATGGAAGAGGAAGGGGCATGAGAAGACACCTCTGGGGCACATCAAGACAAACATCCTCCACCCCCCACCCACCTACCACACCAGAACTGAACAGCCATGGGCAAACAGGGTGGCTTTGCTCCTGGAGAGCTGCTGGTGTCTCCTCCCATCCCACGCCAACCGCGTCCTCCAGCTACCGAGCGACTCAAAACCGAAGAGAAATAAAGCAAGTAGGGTGGGAGAGGGAGCAAATCCTACAGCAAACCTGGCAACTACAGCTCAAAAACCCCTCTGTTTAGTCGTCGCTCTGCCCTCCCCAGCACCCAGGTATGGAGTGGAAAAAGCTGGAAGAGCCTGTTCTTTTTGAGCCCAGTTTCCATCCTTTCCCCCAGAAACTGCCGGCTAAAGCGCACAAGGGCCCCTCGCTGTGCCGTGGGCAGGTGGATGCATCCGGACCCAGCAGGATGGGAGGGATGCAGCAACGCCGAGGGTTGCTCGGCCCTGTCACCCAGGGCTGTGGAACAGATCCTGCACCCACGTGGAGACCAAGAGAGGTGCAGCAGCTCCTCGTATTGATGGGACGAGATAGGGAAGGAGAGGAAAAGGAGTAATTCCTTGAGTTCGTCCCTCTTGGGAAGGGTGTTGAGATCAAGAGCGATGCCAGGCATAATGCTGGGGGTTTCGTGGTGCAGGAGGCCGTCTCTGGTGCTGCATTTCTCTACAGAAAGGTCAGTTGCCTTCCAGGGATTGTGCAGCAGCACCTCATGGCCTTCACCCATCCTGCAGGAGACCGTGGGTGATGTGCCCCACCCATGGTTTGTGATTTTTGTGCTCAACGTTTTCCTGCCTGAGCAGCAGAAGAGGTAAAGGAGCAGCAGCAGCATGAGCCAGGCAGCCTGGTGGCATTCAGGGGTTTCCACCAGTACAGCCCTTGGTGTTTCCTCCCTTTGAGGTTTGTAAGCTCAGCCCAAGCTCTGAAGCTTTTCCTCACAAGCCACTGAAGTAACAGAGACCTGCAAAGCAACTTCCAGTGCAGCAGCGAGGCTGGGACTGAGCTCTGTCCTGCAGCCCTTGATTTGTCATCCAGGTCCTCCCTCTGCTGAGGTCCATACAGGGGAAAAGCAAACCTTGGCCGGGCTGAGGCTGTTTCTGGTTTTCTGCTCCCCGTCACAGCTCCTGAGTGGCTCTAAAAGGATGGGGAGAGTGTCACACCTTTGCACTGGTGCCGGTGAAGCAGCTCAGCCCTGGCAGAGTCAGGGATCTATCCTCCAGCACATGACGAAAGAGAGGAGGGGACCAGAAGGTCACTTGGGTGAGCACCCCTCCCACCAGGAGGATGGTGGCTGTCCCAAGCCCCCTGCAAACCAGAGGAGCTGCAGAGAAGAGCAGTGTCCAAGCACAGCCCTCCCTCTCCCCTGTCTGCCATAAACTGCACTCACCACGTGCACAACAAGGGAGATCTCCGTTGGGCTCTGCCACCAAGTCAACACGATTGGGATCCACTCCTGTGGCTGCCCCGAATGATGGGAAGAGCAGAGCCAAGCAATGGGAAGCTTGGAGAAATCAGGTCGAGTTGGTCCTCGGGAGTACTCAGGAAGGAGAGGGTCGGGGTGATTCTCTCAGCCCCAGGACAGGCAGAAGACAGAAGAGGCTCTTCCCCCTTCTCTCCTGCACCGAAGGGCAGAGCCTGAAAGTGTTCAAAACCTTTCTATTTTTGTATGTAAATATTCCTGCTATTCATTAGCGATGTATCCTGCACACCTCACTTACCTGTGCACTGCACTATGGGGAAGTCATTTTGGAGGGGAGGGGAAAGAAAAGTTAAAATAAATATAGGAAAAAGAAAATATAAAAAAAGAAAGAAAGAAAGAAAGAAAGGAAAAGCTAAAGGCCAGCCTGGCAGGGGAACAGAATTTGACACAAAGCAGGAAAACACCTCTTGCCCAGGTAACCCTGCGCCACGGCTTTGTCCCTGCTGTGGCAGCATCAAGTTCAGCTCAGCAACGTGGCCACACGGCTCAGAGAACCGGTCTGGGGATCCACAATTGCTTCCACGAGTGTCTTGGCTTCCCAGCTGCCCTGAGAGACCAGCAGCAGTGACCTCACCCTTCTGTCCTTCCCAGAAAACAAGCCCAGCGAAAACAAACGGGGCAGCAGCGACGCCGTGGCCGCAGGGGCTGGTGATCCATGAGGACACCCCTGGCAGGGCATCTCCAGGCAGTCAGGCTTTGGCATGTGCCTAAAGATTCCCCCTTCCCAGCAAAGAGATGCCAAAGTGCTTTAATGAATCAGGTCCAAAGACTTTCCAGGAGAACCCTACAAAGGCTTGGGATCACGTAACCTTAAATCTTTCCGAGCAGAGACCAGTGAACTGCTCAGCAAGTGCTTATAGTGATTTATATTTGAATAGGAATTGTACATTTATTTATTTTTCCAGACACCATATTTTTAAACCACTAATATTTTATAGTAGATTTTCCTTCCCCTATTTAAAGAACTATTTCCACAGGAAAAGAAAACAGTACTTTTTTTTTTTTTCTTTTATGTTGAGAACATTCTTTTTTTGGAAAACAAAACAAAAAATCAGGTAGGAAATGCAGCGATGAGCATCTTTGGCCTTAACCCTTCCCTTTGTAGCTGTAGCCATAATTGTTACACCAAAAATAATAAATAAAGGCATTTCCTCCTCTCCCCCCTTGCCCCTCCTCCCTTCCCCTCACTCCTCTTCGCTCCTCCAAAGCAGCTTTAACATCCGACACGTTGTACAAAGAGATTATTGCTCTTACCTTTGGGAGAGAGTTTTACAAGCAGCTCAGAGGTCCTTGCAAGAGACTTTTCTATTTTCAGATTCACAAGGAACATGTAAATACTTTAGGACCATTTTATCTCCCGCTCTCAGTGCCATGACCCAACTGATGAGGTTGAAACTGTGACTGCTGCCTACAGAAGACACACAGAAGTCATAACCCATGAGGGACTGGAGAAGGAAAACCTAATTCCCAAGGTGGCTATTGAACCTTGCACATATACTAGAGCTCTTATGTACTGTGTAGCAGCATCTCTCACGGGGACAGGAGTCTGATTTACACTGGAATTTACTGAGGAACTGGATTGTAGAGATTATTCTTGCATTTTCCTACAAATATATTTTGAAAGCATCATGTATTTCTGTCAATAAACATTCTTATGTAAAAGACTCGTTTCTTGGCTGAGTGAGAAGGGGGTGGGCAGGGCAGGGCTTGTGCTCCAGAGCCACAACTTTCTGCTCTGTAGGTGTTACATGGGAAAAACACTGGACCAGCAGGAGCAAAACCAACCCAGGCCTTCATGGTAGCCAGCCATGGAAAAACTGGTATTTTTCCCATGCAGGAGGAAGTATGACAGTGGTGAAAAACTCAATTTATAAAACAGACGACTCAGAGGGGTGGCATGCTGGGTTGATGTGGGTGAGGGCAGCCCCATCACGGCCAGACCACTTGTTTGAGCTGTTGGTGCCTTCAGGCTCATGGAGGGAAGGGAGAGGCAGCTCATCCTTATTTCTGCTTTTCATCCCAACTCACTCCTGGTCTGCAGCCTCTCCTCACTCTCAGGTCAGGCTGTGGAGGAGGGAATCAAACCTCACGCCCGTGAGCCGGGAATGGCATCACTCGAGGGCAGCAGTGTGGGCAGCTCATCTCTGTTTGCCCGCAAGTGCCCAAAATAAAACATTCTGTTCCAGGTTAAGTTCCTGCTCCTGTAAGGAAGAAAAATAAAAAAGGACTTTGGTTTAAGTCAAATACTAAAAATCAGTGGTTTGCAGCAGCCTATGTTCTAACTCCTTGTTCGTCCTCAGTAAAAGTCGCTGTAAATGTTAGGAACACGCTGGATTTATGGGACAGTGACTCTGCTCACCAGTGATGTCAAGGAACAGGGCCAGACATAATGCACCACTGGTTTCACAATTTCTCCACCACTACAAGACCTTCACAGACATTTTTCCATTCTCAGAAGCGAAGTGTGAACAAACAGACCTCAAATCAACACCCTTGCCGGCATATACATTTTTATTAAGAAAAAAAATGAACAAAATACATTCTCTCCTTATGTACATTACATACAACATAACTACATTTGTAGATATTCCTCGTGTCACTCATTCATTTATGTACAGCATGGGGTTCACACACCAACCCAGAAATCATCAAAGATGATTTATGCCAAGGAAGAAAATTAATACTCCGGGCTGAACAAAGATCATCCGTAAAGGAAAGGGTGGGATGGGGAATCACCAGAGGCCAGGAATGATTCCTGTAACCACCATGGGCTCAACAAAGGGCTAGTCAATATTTAACTTGCCTATTAAAACACGTGGGCAGTTCACAGTGTTCCATCACCCCACGGATGCTCCTTCCCAGCCCGGGGCTGTCCACACCTCTCAGCTCAGCTCTCCTGTGCTCAGGTGTCCGAGACAACAACTGCAGGACAGACACCAACGGGAATTCAGACGGACACCAGAGGCTGCAGGATTGCTGTAGAGAGGAGAACGCTTCAAGCTGGCTGCCAAAACAGAACAAAAAGGGCCAAAACTGTGGACAGGGGGGTGGACACTCACACTTCCAGCACTACGTAGGGATAACCAGCTTTTGGGGACCACACACGGGTGTAGAAGACGAGCTAATGAACACCGAAGGTCCAGACAAACCAACCACCACACAATACAGTGCTTACCATCAAGAGTAGAGGCGACAGCTCAACGAACAGCCAAAAAACCCATCCCAGCCAGGTGATGCTGCCCAGCCAGCTCACTGCTGCTGGATCCCAAGCTTTTCAGATCCTGTCTGTGCTACCAACTCACCCAAGAGGGATAATTTTAACAAAGCTCAGCACTTCCAGAGCGAGGCACGGCGCATCTCAGCAAATAAACGCACAAAATGCACACCACCACCAGCCCACAGGGATGGGAATGTCATCTCCAATTAACAGGGAATGAGCCCACAGCCTTTGATTCTCTGCCCCTCAGCCAAGTGGTCTGTGCAGTTCGGGGCCTCCAAGGCTCAAGACTCCCATAAACACATTTGTTTGTATAATTCAGCTCCTTTCTCTGGCTTATGGTCTCTCCACCGTCCCCTCATTTCCTGCTGTGGAGGAGGGTGTGCTGGCAGAGGGCAGAAAATACAGCTACTATAGTAACAGCTACTAATAACAAGGGGCTTGTTTTCTTTTCCAATACCCAGCACAGCAGCTTCTGAAGTGAAAAGTGTTTCACACATCTAAACATCAACGGGAGGGAGGGGAGGAGGCACAGGAATGATGAGGGAGGGATGAAGGCAATATTCCCTCCCCCCTACAAGTTTGCATTCTCGGGGACCACAGCAGATAAGAGAGGAAAGCAAGTCAACTGCACAATAGTTTTCCATTTTCCCCCCGACAGCTGAATTTTTTGTCAAAACCTCAAAAAAACCCAAAAAACCAAACAAACATCACTTTTCACCTCAAAGTGGTTTCTTTAAGGAGCAGACCCTGCTGCAGCACTTCTCTATTTAGTGAAACACTGAGTAATTGATTGAATCCCTTGGTTACTAAGTCAGGATATTTAAAGTGTATTTTCCCATCACTGGGGAGAAAAACCTATCCACTGGTATTTGGAACGAGGAGATGATTGCAACCACTGGAGCCACTGTTGTGGTCTGGCCTCCCCCCACACCCCCCATTAATTAAAAAGCACATGATCTCCCTTAATCCCACTGGCAGCTTTCACCAGAAAGCTCAGAACAACGTCTCTAGGTTTTCACAATCTCCTAAGGCAGCCACGGCTGATGGTGCAGCACCACCTCTGGGCTGTTGGAGCAGGGTTAAGCCCAGCACTGTGGAGGGACTGGGGAGAGAGTAAAATCTCCGTGAGACTCTCTGGTGTCCTGGGGGTAGAGGAGGCCCAAGCTCAAGGTGAAGCTCCAGGACTCCAAGATCCTGGTATTGCATCACTTCCTTTGGAACAAGAGCCAGGGAATCCAGCTTACAGGAAAAAAATGAGGTGTAAACAGCAAAACTACTTGTTAAAGAGTCTTCAGAGTCCTTCCACAAAGACAGACCACATCTTGCACACCTACTCCCATGAGCCACTGCTGTATTATCCCTAAGCATCTTTCTTTTCCCATTCCCTCTGCCCTGCTACACTGCAGAACTAAACCAAACCCCCACCCCAATACCAGCTGCTTGCCTCCACCAGTGAAAGATTTGGGGTGATGGAAGCAGGTGCACGAACCTTGGACAACTTGAGGGTTGGTATCATCACCCTTTTCCTTCTGTTGAACAACTACCACCCTCTTGGGGCCAAGTAAAACGAACCCCGAGACAGGAGGGAAGGCTTCTGACAGCACTGAATGTGGGGTCACGGAGCGGCACAAGTAAATCATGCGGCAGTGGGAGATCAGCTCCCACGCTTCCCTGTCCTTACCCAGGATGAAAAACATCCCTGGAAAGAACAATGTAGATCACAAGGATCCTCCCTGACTGTCTCAGAGGCAGCAGGAAGGAGTTTTGCAAAGGAAGCAACTGGAGGATGATGTGACATGGATAAACTGCTGCCTCAATAACCACCACACGGCTCTAACCTCCAATTCTTCAGCTGGAATCCATTAAAACTCATGGAAGTCTGAAGGCATTTTGACAGCAGTGAAACGCCACACAGGGAAAGAGAAGTCAGAATAAATGGGGGAATAGCCAAGCAACCATGCTTTCACCTTCATATCTGCTAGTGATAAGATTTTCCATTCAAATTAATAGCAAACCAAAAAAATCTAAGCAGGTAGAGCCAGTTTGGAGCCATTCACTCCCATTCCTGTTTTCAGGAATGAACTGTGATGCCATGCTGCAGCTGAACAGTTGACTGATTTCTGACAGCACTCACAGTCCCCAGGTCATCAATGAAAGCTGTGCTGACTTACAGCAAACAGCTGGAAGCCAGGACAATATACAGTTCTGTCTGCACCAAGTATAAATTAAGATTTCAGGGTACCCGGGTGATCCACTGACAGCTCCACCGAGTGGCTTGGAAGCAGAGCACTGAATTTGGGTCACAGCAAGTGCCTGGAGTTCATCCCTATCAAACCTGGTCCATGAAGGCAAAGGAGACAGCAGCAATGTGTTACCTTCAGGATCTGTGTCTGGGGAAGGTGCTGCCTTGCAGGTCTCCTCCACACCTCAGCCACGCAGCTGGAATTACACCCAACCCACGCAAACAGGTTCACATATATATAAACCAAAGCACACGTGGACAATCCCAAACTCCAGCCAGTTCTTTGGCCTCTGCCAGGAACGCCAAAAGGAGACCTGCTGGCATTCCCTGCCAGGTTCTCCTGGGGGACTCTCCAACAGCAATAAGCAGGTCATTAACTGGCTTCCACTCCAAAACCACATTTGGATCCATTGCCCACAGACAAAAGCATCTGGAGTCAATTGATCCAAGCGCTGAGCCATGGACTGTTATCATGGTTCCAGTACAGTAAACCTACTTTTTCCACTCCAACTTTTCATTTTAATAGAGGCTTTCAGTAAAACAGGGATTGTGCCTATAAGCCATTACCACAACTCGAATCATTGCCAGTAGAACCTTTTCCATGACAGGATATGATCAGGTCTCCCATTCCCACAGGAGTTTTAGATGCACTAACAAGCTTCTGACAGCACATTTACACTTCAACAGTATTTACAGCTTATATACTACTACAGTCTAGACCAAGTCATACAGTTGTTCTTAAACTCTCCTTTCACAAAATAAGACCCATTTCCAAATTATCACATGTACTTATTAAAATAGGCCAAGCTCAGAGTTTCTATAATCTTCCCCCCCAAAATCAAAACACCAATAATTTTAATTTTTAACTGGGCCCACCTCTGTTTCTGGAATAAATACAGCTATAAAACAACACAAGCACTTCCAGAGACATAACATGAAACCGCTTTTACTGTCAGGACTTCACTTGACAATAGCCAAACATTCCTTAACTCCGAGCCAACTAATAAGCTAAAATTCAAAGCATTCGCGGGGGACTCAAGGTTTCACAAGACATTTTTTCCACTTGTAAAAACGAAGGGACCGAATGGGATCGCATCTAATGGTTCTCTGCCATTTTCCCCAGAAGTGGCACAGAATTACCGCCCGCACAGGGGCGGAGGTTGCACAGAAGTAATTCAAACGAAAAGTGTCGCTCGAAGAGCTCTACAAAAGTATTTCTGGCTCGGTTCTGAAACACAGGAGGCAGCAAGAAAAGCAGTAGTATTTGTGTTACTCTCCTGCATTTGAAACAAGCAGCGCTAATGCTCACCTTTCTCACAGTAAGAGCAGCAAAACAAGTCTCAGGTGTTGCTCAGGGCACTGCTCTGAACCCATCACTGCCCAGTGCAGGCTGGCACAGCAGGGCCAGGTCAACGTACGACTCCGTCACACACAAAAAAAACCCTTCCCTTTGAAAAATTTGCGCACGTCGGGAAAACGATTCAGAAAACAGCTGTTCCCCAAAGCCCTACGGAAAACACTCTTCCAGACTCGTTACTCGGCTTTGGAAGGAGTCTCTTCTGGAAGAAGACACAGCTGATGGAGACCCGGACACTCGTGGCTGCCAACTGAAGGAACACACGGGTGAAGCTGCGGCATTCCCCGGCCAGCAGCCCTACACCTCTGCCACCCTCCTGCCAGCACCTGGGTCCAATTAATTTGCTTACTGACTCCTCCATCATTAAATTTTAGTCATTAAATCGCCAAATTTCCAGGTTAAGTTGTTATAATCAACGGCTAAAAAAGTTTCAGCAATTTCATTTAACCCCGTCACTCCAATTCACAAAGGGAAGCTTTTCTACGCTCCTCAGGAAAATTCCCTACTTTCACTCGAGTTGCCACTGCACAAGACAATACCTTAGAAAAGCTTTTCCAATAGGGTGTTCCCAGACTGATCTTCCAAATTTAGAGTAAGATTCTGCTAAGTGATGTTCTGGTAGGAAGCTTCAGCTTGATCCCTGAGCTAGGCAGGGCATTCCTGTGTGCACACAGAGCCATCCTGGGCAAAAAAAAACCCAAATTCCAGGTGTTTATTCACACAACTGGACCTGACTACCTTAACTACACATCCAGGGAAAGGGCAAACTGAACTTTTCCACGACAAAGTTCTCCTTCCTCATTCTACTCAGCAAAAGGAAGAGATGATAAGAACAAACAGATCATAAATATTTTTTTAAAAGAGACAGAAGATAAAAACTACAGTTAATTTCAGTGAACACTTTGCATCACCCTTCAGGCCTCCCTGGGATCCATATTAATCAATGGGATCCTCAAAAAAAAAACAAACAAAACACAGCAAGAAGGTGGCTAAGGTCTCCTAACTTTTACCAACACCTAAGAAGGTCCTGCTGCCACATGAAAACATTCTGGGTTACACTGTAAGAGCAGCACTTGCTTGGAGAGGTCACTTTGGGAGAACGCTTAAGAACTTCTACCTTGTGACTACTTTGAGGGGTTGTGTAAAACAAACATTAACAAACTCAACTTAATTCTACCTAATCTAAGTGACAAAAAAAAAAAAATCACTTCTGTAGGGCTTTATTTCTTTAAGAAAATGAGAACAGGGACAGTATAAAGAATAATTCCTGTTTTCCAAAGAGATGATCTCCTGAATGATATCGTAAGGGCCACTGCCAATGAAGAACCAAACTCATGGATCTCAAAGGATATTAAAAAAGCTAAAACAGGACTGAAGTCTGGATGTCCATCTGTATCAAGTTTATCCCACCCTGACTTCCTCCAGCTTTAAAAGACCTATCAGAAAGAACCCCCGCAGCTTTGGCTTTAAAGACCCCAGTCCTCGTGAACGAGTCCCTCTCTGACAAGGAAGGGCGTCTCCCTCCACAATACCTTATTTACAGGTTAACACGGAATTTACAGATAGAACTACTGTGGTGCAAAGATTATGTGGTGCCAAGTCCACACACAAAGTCACTTATAACCTAAGGCAGAGGCAAATAGAGGATGTTTGTCTTGCCTAAGCTAAAAAGCAGCCTCAGACACAGCCTGCAAGCAGTGATGGTGAGGTCTGAATGCTTTTCACGCACAGCTTGTGTGTTTATAAACCTGGCATGCACTGGGCTGTGAAACACTTTCAGGTGGCTGTTTTCAGACTCAGTGGGTTTCTTTTCTGTTTGTACTTCGGGATTTCTGTAACGAGCACATCTAATGCTTTCCTAGAATATCACCAGTACCTTTAAAGATCTGCACGTAATTAAATCCAAACTCTCCGTGTCGCTGCCTGACAATTACTGGCTGATTTTGAAAGGAAACTTGTACTTCACTGATCAAGAATTTTTGATTAGATTTTTAAATCAGGTAGTGCAGCACACACCAGTGCAAAAAAAAAAATAAAAATCATTTAGTTTTGACTCCTAGCTCTAAGGACACAGGAGAAGGAAAGACCCTTGGCAAAGCCACAAAAAGCCTTCCCTTTGGATTAACCTCTCTGGCCACACGGTGCCTCTGCTGCTCAACAAATAGTCCGAGGCCAAGCAAATATTTTCTGCTGGTTAATCACCAGCTGCCATCCATGAACTGCACTGGTGTGAGCCCACATCGATCCGCCCGGGATACAGGCGGGTCAATATTTGATCATCCTGAAGGGCCCTCGTTAGCTGGGACTGTCAGTCCTGCGGGAGCGACTCAGACAAACCATCGATTCACACGGTGCTACAAAACACAGAGCCAAGGCTGACAGGCTTCCCAGGCACCCCCCACGCAGAGGACGACGAGTCTGGATCAAACTTCTGTGACACAAATCAGACCTGACACCGTGCACTGCCCACCACCAATGCCGTTCACAGCTCTTGGCAGTCCCAAACTTGTCCTGTCTGCTCCAGCTAGGTCTACCTTTTGGCTTCACGCGTGGTCATTCAAGGTGGACACACACACAAATTTATGAAGAGCCTGGCTGATTAGAGAACTGTCACAAAAAGCATTTAACATCTGACTGAAGCTGGAGGACACACAGGCAACGAGATCAAAAGACAAGGGAGCACAACATCACTCAAATTTTACGTACTAGAGGGCTGCAGCATTTTGGCTGGTTGCATTAAGAGTGATCAGTTCCATCTCACTGGAAGCAACACATCAGCTGGAATATTCCTGTTATCTACATTTGTACTGTATAAACTCTAATTAGTTAACAAAGCCTCAGCACAGGTAGCACATCATGAAGCCCAGTGGTAACATAAAACTTTCCACATCACTGGGGAAAAAAAGCCTGCCACGTTCCAAAGAAATGATTTCATCAGATTTCATTTCCTTCACTGAGTGGAGTCTTCCCAAGACGTGTGATTTGCCCATCCACTGAAGTGTACAATGTCTGAACAGTCTCAAGCGACAGGTTAAAAACACCGCATTTGTACAGTCCTCCCTGAAGACAAGCAAAGCCCGGCCTCTGACATACTGTTCCTTTCTGAGTGATTAAACATTAGTATGAGTTTTTTTAAATTTATTTCTAACATAGCAGGACTACAAAAGTCACACAAAGAACATGATAAAGAGGCAATACAATGCAATCAAAGCAAGCAGACACTCGAGCTCTGAAAAAGACACTTGACCAACTCTTTATTTCAAGAGTCCATCTTTGCAACACAAAGGATTTTCCATCAAGTTCAACAGGGGCCACGAGGCCTCAGCGGGTGCAGCAACGATACCCAGCTGGCATGAACATTGCTGGACATAAAGCTTTGCAGTCTCATATAAATATTTACATCTGCCAGTGCGTACTGAACACTCACTGACACCAAATGCACAGTTTCTAGAGCTGGGTAGGTGTGTCCTTCATTCCACTTCACAGTGCAGCACCAAGCCCTTACGGTGTTTATAAAGAAGGCTTTCAGCGAGGAGGAAGAATATATTTTCTATACATATGCATCAGCTGGCTTTCAAAGAGATTTATGCTAGGAAGGCCTCCCTCACATTCAGATCTAGGTCTAAAATGCGCTGACAAGTGAGTTGAGCTGCACTACACGGGAAGGAGACAAGCTGCTGGGAGCAACGCTCGGCACAGGGACACGCGGACAAACGCACACACAGAAGCACATGGAAACGAAGACAATCTGCTTCAGAAATCCTACACCCAACCCGGGGTCAGGTTGCAGAGGTTGTGTGTGAGGGGGTGGGGGGGCAGTGGTGGAAGACCCAGTTCTGCCGGGCTCGCCGAGGACCCCTGTGGTTTCCCAGCGAAGAGCACGGCGGCAGAGAGAGCGACCCCTGAGAAGGGGCCCGCGCGGCTGACGGCCGCACTCCCGCTCTCCAGCGGCTTCTCTCAGGTTCCCACTCGCCTGCCAGGTTTAAGTGGAAGGCTCCAGAGAACAGAAGAGAGGGATGTAGGTATTCAGCTTAGATCGAGTCTCAGATGCAGTCAGACACGACTGTCAGCTCGATTCCGGGGCGAGGAGACAGATGCTTTGTAACACACGCTCGCCTCCCCACGACACAAGACTACAAGACTCAAGACATAAATTACTTTTACCTCAAGGTGTGCCAGTGTCCTGCCAGCAAGTTATTCAGCTGCTGAGGATGGAGTTGTAGCATAAAGCAATATATCATGACAAGATACAGATCAGGAAAGAAAAACTTCTCCCCCCCTCTTCCTCAGGAAACCCAAAATAAAACCCATCATCTTTAATCCCAGACAACTCACAAATCTCAATTTTCCCCCACAGGCAAAAAGATCACTACATGACTGGGTTTTATTATTTTCTTTTTCTTTTCCCCCCACCTTTTCATCTTACATTTGCTAACTCAAAATCCAAAGTCAGAAAAAATATATATATTTAGTCAGAAGTACGTCAGTTACATTTTATTAACCTACTCCAAGGGAAAAGCTCCAGGGATTCACCATACAAGTATAAAACCCCTTTCAAACACCTAGGGGTTACTATATTAACTTCATCCCAGCAGTCAATCAATGCAGTAAAAAAATTAAAATACTGAAAATGGATGCATTTTTTCCTCTGCCATGTGTCCAGTGATTGCTCCGTTACAGCGTGATGAGGTCCACCAGGTTGCCTTTAGGAGGGGTCATGTTGTCTGGAAAGAAGTTGACTAGCGTGTCAAACAGCTGAGTTCTCTGGGCATACGTGTGGTCAACGTCTGAAAATCCTGGGGAAGGAAGAAACAGGGCAATTGAGTCAGTTCTCACTATTCCAAACGCTCAGTGGAACAGGCCAGTTGTCCACTTGGGATCGACAGGAACAGTTTGCTACTTCTGCCTCCATTAACAAGGCTGCCAGCCCTCCACCCCACTGCTGTGTGCACAGACACACAGAGATCACATCACCCCCCAAGCCAGCACTGCAATCAAAATGCCATAAAACGTAATGAGCAAATGCCTGTCAAGCTCGCTGACAGCCCTGAAGAAACAGGGGAAGGAGTTCTCAGGGGGCTGCTCTGATGCCCCAGAAAACAAAATCTGTGTAGCTATTTTGACTTGGTCCTCATTTCTTCTGTCCTCGGGCCTTCCTCATTATCTTCACTGCCATAACCAGAACAGCTCCTTGGATTGCTTGGAGTTTTCCTTGAGACCAGCCCTGCTGATGGGTAGGAGTCCCAAATCAGGTATTTACTCACTGGAGTTGCACAGTGCGTCTTGGCTGCGTCTTGGCACAAGGGAGCTTTGCACACTGGGTTTCTGAAGAGCTGCCTCCCAGCAGGGGAGGGTTTGGTCTGCATTGTTTATCCAAATCATCACAGTTAAACCATCACCAGCAAGAACAATAGGGCAGGCACACAGTGATTTCCTCCGCTTTGTGTTACTTCCATTGCTGGTATCTCCAAGGAATGCTTTTTAATTCAGTGAACTCACTCCTCAGTTAATCAAAGTCAACCAAGTTAATCAAATCAAGGAGGGCTGGGGTTTTTTGTTTTATTTTAGAAGCACTGCTTGACATGTGTATCCTATCTGTAAAGCCAAACTCTGGATAAAAGTACTGAATTGATTCAACAACTAATTCATCTTCTACAACACTCCAAACCAGGGAAAAATCTGAGGGTGGTGAAAGACTGGCACAGGTTGCCCAGAGAAATTGTGGATGCCCCACCCCTGGGAGTGTTTGAGGCCAGATTGGACAGGGCTTGGAGCAACCTGCTCTAGTGGAAGGTGTCCCTGCCTGTGGCAGGGGGCTGGAATGAGATGAACTTTCAAGTCCCTTCCAACCCAAACTATTCCGTCACTCTACGAAAAATCCGACTTTTTTGAAACATCTGTTTGCTTTCTTTAAAAACAAAATTAATTTCATGGGGATCAACTACATGTCTCCAAACCACACCAGCTCAGCAGAGCTTCCTCCTCCAGCAGGGCAAACAGTGCAGTGGGGTTTTTTCCTTCCCTCAATTTCTTAGGTTGGGAATTCTGCCTCCATAAAAAAACTGAAGTCGTACGAACTCTTAGCGAGAGTTCGGTAACGTGAGGACAACGCAGCACTACAACGATGTAAGCTGTGCCTACAGCCTTCCTGTAGCCCTCCCAGGATTAAACTCTGAGCTCTGTAAAAGAGTTAACTGGACAAAGGAGCGAAACAAATCACGGCTTTGGCTCAGCCCTCCTGTTTCCAAGCCCTTCACGCCACTGTTTTCTTCGCTCTTGACAATCTGCCCAAAGAACTCGTTCTGCAAAGAACAGGGCGAACCAAACTACTCCAGGAATTGCAGTTATCACAGCAAACAGAGCTGCAGCCATGCTGTGAGATTCCAAAGTGACATGACAGGAGGTGCTTTATTCTGACCAAAGCTTCTGTTTACTTGGGTAACAGCGAAGGATCAGATGTAATAAGACACACAAAATGATCCCAGGAGGCACTGGTTTAAAACCACTGATGTTGACAGATGTTTTAAATATTGGCTTGAGGCATTGGACACTGGTCATTACAAATAACCTCTCAAATGTCTGGGTAGTGGCACTTTGCATATTCAAAATGAAAAAGGGCCTACAGTGTTCATAGGAACTACAGTATTTGATATAAAAACCAGTAGAAACTAACAGCAATTATCAAATGGAACATCATGTAATTCCTCTGACACACAATACTCACCAAGAGTCGTGAAATCCGAGCCAGACTTAAATAATGCTGAGGCAAGAAGCTGAAACTGCAGAAGAGGTGAAAGGAGAAAGAAAGAAAAAAGCGTTATTAACCACACAGGGGAAAAAAAAAAACCCCAAAGGTTCATAGAAGTCCAAGGGGCTTTAAGGTTGCTGTGTTTTCTCCGCACAGTGCTCAGAACTGCTGTGCCATACACATGAAGAACAGCAGCAGGCACTTTCACATGAGCAACACAATTTGTCACCTTGGCACAAGTCAGACAGTTTTTCCTAGAATTAGAGCAATGAAAGGTACTTGACTGAGAGCTCTAAAAATCTTTTTTTTTTTTTTTTTTTACATATAATTTTTTGCCTCTTTGGCAGGTATCACAGAGCAGAAGGAAGAGGCTCTTGCACGCAGTAACATTCCCAGGGATTAACGTGGTACAGGCTCAGCAGGCAGGGATTAGATAGCACAAGAACAGGGGAACTGCTGGAGTGCAGCATGAACTTCTTGATCACACAGAAAGCTCTGCCCAGAGAAGTTCTGGGTGTTCCATCCCTGGAAGTGTTCAAGGCCAGGCTGGATGGGGCCCTGAGCAACCTGATCTAGTGGGTGGCATCCCTGCCCATGGCCGGGAGGTTGGAACTGGATGGTCTTTAAGGTCCCTTCCAACACAAAACATTCCATGTTTCTAATGGAATCGACCTTTCTGAACTGCCACCATCTTAAGGCAGCATCTCTTTAATTAAAAATAAAACTTCTTTGGGAACATCAGAGTCATGAGTACAAATGTTTTAAGTAACACACTCATGGTTTTATTCTCCCTTTATATCTCACTGACGGACGGTGACCAATGTCTTCCTCTACCCCAGCTGCTGTTTTCAGTCACCCACAGAGTAGCAAAGCTTAGTGCTTTGTCATGTTCCTGTAAGGAATGAGCTGATTTCTTAAAGGCTTGGAATCTTGTGTCTCCTGTGTGCCTTTTCAGCACACTGCCCAAAGGGAGAAGAGGGGGTAAGAACCAGGATAAATACGTTCAGGGAAGGAGTGGAAAGAACAGCCAGGAATTACAGATCCATCGGTTTCATTTCAGTTTCAAGAAAAAATGGGAACACAGACAATTTGACGGCATGAAAGGGTGGAGAAGGTGATGAGTAGCAGCCAATGTGAGTTTGACAACAAGAAGTTGAATCACATCAATCTGATTTCTTTTACGAGGCAGCAGGACCTACGGATGGGACTTGGCAATGGACATTGTCCATTCTGACTTTCATAGGAATTCTGATGCTTTTATATGATATTTAAAGGTAAATTATCAAGGCATTACCCAGATTAAGCCAACAGGGAAAGGCAAACAGGTCAAACAACTTTTCTGTGGGTGGCCATCAGTGGTTTGACATGAAAATGGAGCCATGAATCAGGAGTGATTCATGTGTGCCCTGGGGTCAGCACCATCCTGGGTTTTCAGTCACAACCTGCCTGGTAGGACAGGGCAAGATCACCGAGCCCACAGGCCTTAGACCACACTCAGACAGACTGACAGCACGGAGCAGACAAACTTCCCACTGTTTTTCCACTAAATCCAGCTCAAAGTGATGGACCAAGGTGTGCTTCATTAGGGCCAAGTGCAAATCAACACAAATCAGCGATACAAAGCAGGTGCAGAGGCTCTGTTGAAAACGCACTTAGGAGTTACAACAGATCAGTACCATCCTACTGTAAGACTGGCAAATGCATAGAAAGTGCACAAAGAAGGATTTTCAAATAAGTCAAGTACTCCTGCTGTTATCAAGGCTTGTAAGTCTCCTTCCTCTACAATAAGGCACCCACTTTGGGATGCCCTCTATCAGTTAGCAACACAGGAGAAAAGCACTAAAAAAAAAATTTAGTGGTCAGAAAACCAAGTTCTATGAAGAAAGTTCAAGGGAGTCGCGGCTGCAGAGCCCCCACAGAACAATGACCAAGGAGGAATCTGCCATAAGCCACAAATGCAGAAAGCTGCTACAAGAAGTGCAAGAAGCTACAAAAACACATCAGCAAGATCAGTTTCAACGTGGCATCAAGGGCAAAAACAATCTAAAATAAGGACTGTGGTGTGCTGGAGTAAGTTTGCATCTTTTGGAGAGGGTGTCCTGAGAAGGTGTAAGAACAGGTTAGAAAGATACAGGATTGACAAACTCCAGAAGATGAGGGAAAAGATTGATTATTGATTAAGCTCCCTTTTGAGTGTGAGCCCTGGTCATCCCAAATCACGGCTGGCTGCAACACCCCACGTGTATTCCCCTGCAAGCTTAATTTCCCAGAGCTGCTTGGCTTCCAATCAGCAACGTCCTCAAACAGCTGCCCAGCAGAAATAGCTCCAAAAGTTCCAATAAAACCCGTGGCTAAATCCATGCTGCTTCTGAGAGCAAATGCCATGTCCTGGCCACCCTTCCCTCCCACACAACTGCCCCAGGGACCTGCTGCCAAGGTGGATGCCACATGATTCCAGAGGTTCCCTTCCCTCCCACAGCAATGCCAGTAGCCTTCCCGCTGGCAGCAGAAAGCCACACTCCAGGCTGGGGCTCGGGTGCCCAACTAAGAGACCATATAACTGGGATCCAACTTGTAACTCACTGAACTGAGACTAAAAATCCACTGAAAAGACCTTATGCCAAGGATTCCAGCCTCATCTGCACCAGGCAGGATGGATTTTCACGGCTACGAGTTTCTTCCCCATAAAGCTGGAAAGAAGTATCTTGTTTCCTTCTTCCCTGATGACACCGCACTTCAGTTAACCTTGAGGGCTGTTGTTTGTTTGGCTTGAAATTAAGTTTATGTATCAGCTCGCATTTAAAAAGCACTTTCTGACAGAGAAGCCAAGCACAAGAGTTAAGAACATCAGTTACAGGCAATGCTGAGCCTGAGTCAGTTCACTCTGCATTTGCATTACAATCCCACATTAACCCTATGATGTTCTCCCAAAGGATACCTTTTTTTCCCAATGCATAGGATGGGTACTGCTTAATCAAGACCATTCCTTCAGTTTTCTTAAATCGTTATTTTCATTTCAAATTTTCATTTCAAATTCTGATTAATTCTAGGTCCCCTCTTTGAAACCAACAGCATCTGATTTTTCAAAATAATGTTATGCAACAACTTCTGAATTCACAGAAAAGCAAAGCCCTCAAGCAAATCACACCTGAGGTCTCTCCCCATCAGGCACCAGAATGAAACACTCAATTAATGACCATCTAGGAAAAACAATTTGCTTAACATCACATGGCAACTCTGTTATAGAGGCAAGACCAGAATTCAATTATCCAGCAGAAGCATCCAACTGCTTTAATCACACACCACCCATTTTCTTCTGACAATCCCTCTGGCTCACTGGCTCCATCCATTCCAAATTAAGCCTGCACTCAAAAGACAAGTTTCCTTTGTCATACAATTAACTCCTCTCTGAGATCCAACCCACCTTCTGAACTGAGCAGGGGTTCCTTGGAGAAAAATAGATCTGGTGAACTAAAATAAGGCTGTATTAAGTTATTTTTGTACATTTGCTGCATGCCTCTGCCTTGGCAGCAATGAAATGGTTAAGGGGGGAATGAGTAACTCCTGTTTGGGATACCTGGCAGGTTGTTTGAATCAGACAGAATTCCCCCTCCTCCTCCATAATGTGAGCACTCAGATCACAGTGCAAACCAGCTCATAAGCTTTGCCCAGTTCTCTGGGGCGGGTGACTCTCAGCACAGGCTCAAAGAGGCAAAGCGAGGCTCAAACTCTTTGAGGACGGAGCCGTCGCTGAAATTGGGAAGGCTGAACGCTGTTTTTCTAAAGGCTCCTTGGCTCCAAAGCCTCTGCTCCTGCAGCACTCAGGCTCTGAGGCTTTACAAAGAATCACAGCAGGACATGAAGAAGAGAAACAGGCTTTTCTTAGCTCCTTCCTAGAACTATTTTTCCCATTTGGGCTTGAATTTTCCCAGAAATATCAGTCTAATGCAAACTCAAACAATACTTTCGGGCCCCGCTGGCTTTATCTGTCAAATTTATTAAAGACAAGGTTTTAAGAATGGAAAGTATGAAGCAGCCTTGAACAGGGGCCTCCAGCCTGAGTCTACAAGCAAGTCAGGCCTCAAATTGGCCTCCAGGTCCTTGCTCTTTCTCCTGCCATGCTCCAAGAAAAACATACTGCAAGTTTTCCTTGTGCTTGGTATCTTTTTTACGACAACCACGGGATTGAGCTTCGTCAGTCGCTGAATCTCCATGTACAAAGTCATCTTGCTCTCCTTTACTTGGAAAGCACTGGACACTTCTGTGTATCATCCTGATTTCTAATGTAGCCCATTTAAGAGCAGCAAAGTTCTGGGTATGAATCCTGCAGTGTTCAAGGAACAACATTTTTAACTTGGTACATGATCTACAGATGTTTCTGTGCTTTAATAGCACCCATTTTTCCTTAAGTACGCAACCTGGAATTCAACTTGATGTTTATTTTGACCATCCTTTTCTCTTCAAAAGCCTACAGCTGTAAACTATCACCAAAATCTGTGTGAGAAAGAGAAGAACACCCATGCCACCAGAAATTTTTACACCAACAGATGACACTTTTATACAAGTTTAATCTCTTAAATCATGGACAAAATTCCATGTGCTCTGGGGATCTACCCTCCTTGACATACAGTGTCAAGGCTATTAATTCACAGTCAGTGAAAAAGATTTACTGATCAGAAATCCCTGAACTGACTAAAGGGGTTTAGGTGATTTCAAGCAGAATCACAGTTAAAGAGAACTGGATCTGCATTTGTGGGTAGAGGAGTTGTTGGCACACAGCCTGTGGCTACTAAAACAGGCACCCCTGCAATACTTGTTACTTGCAGGCATCTACTTCACATTAGAATAATAAAAAAAGTGAAATAAAAATATAATCCTATTAGCATCCCTAAAATTCACAGCAATGGAATGAAAATCTGGGGGTATGTTCCTACCATCAATCATTCATGCTACTTTAAACAAAATTGGTTACTAACGCCAAAGTAAGTTTCAAGAACAGTCTGTTTGTTTTCCTTGGCATCCAACTCCAAACAGCTGAACAGACTTGTCTAACTAAGTTAGAAGGAATTACTTCTATTACAAAGCAAGCAAACCTCACCGCAAGGGGAAACTCTGTTTGTAATGGTATATAACACCACCCACACCTCAGTCCAGAAAACGTGAAGCTCTGGTCTCCAGGAGAACTATTGCACAGGGTTGGGGATAAAACTATTCAGCTTGGTCCTTCCCAAATTTAACAGATGCCCAAGGAAGAGGGAGAACGGGCGGGAATTGATTCCCTAAAGATCTGCCACACGAAGAATCCTTCCAGCCTTCCATGGCTGCAGCCAGCACGGAGCACGTCAAACACCTTCGATATTAACTAAGACAATCTCAACTACACATAAAGACAGAGAGCATGGAGGTGTCTGGGCTGAGAGACACAAGCAAACCGGTGCTTGAAATTCGATATGGAATCCAGAAAGCCTGCGTCAGTCCTTTGGAAAGCACAAGAGAGCTGTTTGAAGATGCAATGCCAGAGCAAAAAGCCAACTCGATGCGATAACCGGAAGGTAAATTGACGTCAACTGGAAATACATCCAGTCAGTACCAGCCCAGCAGCTGGCTCAGGGCCACAGCCCTGCCAGATCTGTTCCAGGGTATAAAAGCTTTGGAATTAAAACCTTTACGACCAGCACAATTAATAATAATAATAAAAAAAAAAAGAACAAAACCCAAGCAACAACAACAACAACAAAAAGTGTCCCAAAAACCGTTAAATGATTTTTAGAGGTCACTGGAATGGAAGCTTTAATTCTGCTGAATGGTTCGTGTTGATCCGATGGACCAGCACGACAGACAGAAGCTATTGGATTTTGTTTGGATCAGACATTAGGCCTGCAGAGAAAAGAATCCACAATATATTCACTCAGCTGGACTGAGCTATCTAAGCTCACATGCTGGATCAGTGATGTCCAGAGCAGCAGTGTGCTCTCTGAAAACGGGTAAATCTTTTTCAAACATTTTATTCTGTTTCTACCTCGTCAGGTAAAGCTGTTAGATTCCCCCAAAATCTCCAAGGAGCCCATGCAGGCAGGTAAATTCTTCATTCTTGCAAGTTGGACAGGTTGAACACCATGCACTGAACTGGGAGAATGAAATGCTAATGGAATATTAAAAGGCTTTCCTGTGCCCTGTGTGCAGCATCCACAGCAGCTCCTTTGGTCTGTGGGTGACAAGAGGCAGCAGAAACAAGGAGAGGAGCTTGCTGATCACACCACAGAGGTTTTCTTTCAGGGAATAAAAAGGCCCAGCCAGCCATGAGATGCAGGATCTCTTCAGGAGTAACTGGCCAAAGAGAGACAGGCCACCAGCAACACAGGAGTGACACGGAGAAAAAGGGAGATAGAGAACACAGGACAGGGTCTTACAGGAATGGGAGGGAGCAGGAGGAGACAAAAGAGCATCAGAATGGGCGCTTGTACATTGTGCGTTAGTACAGGTTCAAACAGGAAGGAGAAACCTCGAATCCTGCATCCAGTTCTGGGCCCCTCACAAGAAGAAAGACATTGAGAGGCTGGAGCGTGTCCAGAGAAGGGAATGGAGCTGGGAAAGAATCTGGAGAACAAGCCTGATGAGGAGCAGCTGAGGGAGCTGGGGGGGCTCAGCCTGGAGAAAAGGAGGCTCAGGAGGGACCTTTTGGCTCTGTAACTCCCTGACAGGAGGGGAGAGCCAGGTGGGAGTTGCTCTCTTCTCTTAAATAAGAAGCACCAGGACAAGAGGAAATGGCCTCAAGTTAAGACTGGATATGAGGAAAAAGTTCACCAGAAAGGCTGTCAAGCATTGCCACAGCTGGCCAGGGCAGTGGCGAATTTAATGGGATTTAAAGGATGTGTAGATGTGGTAATGGGGACATGGTTTAGGCCTTGGCTAATGGTGCCGGGTTAATGGTTGGACTTGATCTCAGAGGGCTTTTCCAACTTAAAGGATTCCATGGAAGTGCTACTACACTGGTACAAGACGGTGAATAACTGGGGGAAAATAAAAACATCTCCTTTTTCTACCTTAAGAACAGCACAATCATCTGCTACCTTTCCTATGCTAGAAACGACTAGAAAGTATGTGAACAACCTGATATGGGACAATTTAAATGTATGTTCTGTTAGATGGTTTCTCAGACATATTGGATCAGATGTTTATAAAGGCTGACCAGACTTTTTGACAAATGTGACCAGTTCCAAGATCCTGATAAGGATACACATTTTCTTCATAATTCTAACCCTAAATTCTACACTGTGCACACACAAGCAGCATTTTTCCCCAAAAAAGCTTTCAGTGTCTGTATAATTTTTTAATCTAAAGTAGCAGGTTAAAACCACCAGATGAAGTGATTTAATCCAGGAACTCAGCATGGAGTAGAAATGCCCATTCTCTTATCACAGTTTTATAAAAAGAGCTGCTGAATGACTTCCAAAGTCATTAAGGCAAGAAGACAGTAAGAACCATGGAGTTTTCCCCATCTCCCCCACGGGAGCTGAAGGCTGGCACATCTTTCCATATGGAAATTAATGATGAAGTCAAATCAATCACTTTATCTGTCACTTCTCACTATTTCTTTAATCCGTTTTGTAAAGTGACACGTACTGCGGTGCTGGAATCAAAACAGGAAATGGGAACAAATTCCTGGAATAAATAAAAGAACATGCCTACTGGATAATATTCAGAAGGCAGAGGAAATAAGATTTTAAGGGTAGCAAGCAATGTATATATACAAATTACTTCCAGAAATACTGATCATCTCAGGAAAAACCTCTTCCCCCCTCCCAGGAGCTGCTAAATATTGACAAGCCAAAAGGCAGCATGAATAAGTTTCTACTCATTTTTTACCACACAACCAACCGGAGATTTGTGACATTTCAGAGAGTTTACATTTCAATTAAAGCTCCCAAAATACACACCAGTATGCTGGAATTAAAACAAAGGCCTACTCTTCACCCTTAGAAGTACAAAAGCTATTTCATCTGGACCTGCAGTTAAATGACTGTTTCTAAATCGGAGTGAACTTTAGTGGGGAGAAATATATGGTAAAGCTTTGGACACCTGTAGAGCTTTTAAAAACTGAATAAAAACAAGGTTTAAGAGGCTCAAAAATCCTACTTTTAAATTTCTACACTTTAAATTTCTTTAGGACAAAGATTTGTTGAGCCCTTACCTCTTTTGTCTCCTCAGGGTCCGAGTGATCCACGGTCACATACAAGTCATTCTGCAGGTACTTCAGTGCACTAAGAGGGTCAGTCTGAGCTTTTTCTTCAAACCTGAAGAGACAGAAAACTTGAGCACAAGGCATTTCCTTCAGGACTAAGTACTACCAGTTCTACAAAGGGCAAAACCCATCTATCAAAACCAGCATTTCCAAAGAAAACCATGTCAGCGGCAGCTCAGCCTGTATTTGCGGGAAATACGGACTGAAACACGGAGGAGGATTTTTTGGGGTGGTGTAAAGGAGTTACAAGAGCAAAGCATCACACTCTTACTAAAAATATTCAGAAGCCTATGTATGGCAAGTTCTTAATGCAAATATATCGAACACTTAGTCAAGCTGGTTTGGTTCGTAAGGTGTGAGCAGCACCTCACGTGAGTAAAACAGTTCAGACACAGGAAAGCCTTGAGCACTTGAGAGGTATTAAGATCCCACCTCTGGGAAGGGCATAAGTACCTAAAAATCCTGTTCACCACCACCATTATTTCCTCATTGTCTTTTAACCAACAGAAACTGCAACTGCTGAGAGTTCCCTGAAGAGGTTAATAGAGCCCTGAGAAAATGATTCTGGGCTGAGTATCCTCAGTGAGCAGAGCTACGCCCCTGCAGCGCTGACTGGGTGCATAAGCCTGGAAAGGATGAGGTTTAAAATTATCTTTTCCCTTCTATCACCTATCCACCCAGTGCAGCATCACACTGTCGTCTTCTCATAGTGTTATTTTTTTATTTGGGGTATTTACTTGGCTATTTATATCACAGTGGACAGGCGTAGCCCAAATTTTGAAATTGGCTAAAGATGCAACTCCAGCCAAGCACCCATCACACCCTGGCTGGTCAGGCTTGGCTGCCTCACAGGGAACCGAAAAACGGGAGCATGGTGCACAAACCCCAAATTTCTGCCAGACAATACACAGCAACACTTCCTTTGAGTGCCATTTAAGCAAGTAAAAACAAATAATCCAGAGCTGTCCCTGGAGGCTGCACAGCTGCATTTCCATACCACCACAGCTGGGTTTAATAAGCCTCCCAGATAACTGGGCAAGGCCTTTATTAATTTTTGTAGGTATTCACATCTACTGTGTGGCTGATCTTAAAAGGCCCCATCCAGCCACAGTGGTTGTGAGTTGAGAGCAGACATTTTCTTGCAGCCTGAGAGGTAAATACCATCAGGAAAACCTGACCTCCCAGCTCTTGGCAGAACCTGATAACAAAGTATTCTTCCCAGGAATGCAGGGAGAGCTATTTATTGGCTTCAAATAATTTGCTGGGTCTTGAAAGGCCGTTTTCTGCCGCAATTTCTTGACTGATGCAACACCCTAAGCTTGATTTTGAAAAGCTGTTGCCCTAAATAGCAAATATAAGGCAGCTCTGAAGCATCCACGGTGCAAAACGCACTGCTGTGTAGCTGAATTCTGCCTAAGTGAGCTCTTTCAGGAGTTTCTGAATGAGAAACTCTGATGACCTCACCACAGTTGAGTCTCAGATGTGCAAAGGCATCCAGCCCCCAGACTTCATTAGCATCCTTGTGAGCTGTTACTATCTCCTAGCACAGTGTTTCCAAAACATACTCCATTTCCCTGGGAGGTGACAGCACCAAAACACATTTGATGAGCAGCAGAGTGAAAAGGGAGTCTAAAAATTCCCCATGACTCCCCCCACACCACATTTTTCTAGTTTTAGAATAACACAGTCAAAGCAGAACGAAGTTAATTGTGTTGTTTAGTTCTGCCCTGTTGCATCCTATTAAAATAATTTTTAAAAATAATCAAGAAACCTGCAGACCATCATAGCACAGAATCACAGAATGGTTTGGGTTGGAAGGGACTTGGAAGATCATCTACTCCATATAACCAATAGAATGACATTTCCCAAAATGGCACAAGATATTACAAGTTTCATCAACTTAAAATAAAAAAAGAGAGACACTTGGTAAAGAAAATTACAAACCACCTTTGTTTCTATACCTGTGCTTTCTTATGAGGTATTTGCAGTGTCTTAGCAGGTATTCCTTTGAAGGTCGACAGAGCTTCAGAGACCAGAAATCATCTAATCTCATCTTTGGAGAGCAGGATTTACCAGGATTCCCTCCAAATAAGTAATGAACCTAAGGAAATGAGAGGCAGATCAAAAAGCTGATTGATTGTGTACGTGCACTGAACAAGGACAAGTCACTATAGCAGCAGCTTTGGAGAGGTTTATTCTTGAGGGAGAAATTCTGCCTTTTAGTCAAGTTGCCCCATCTTTTTATTAGCCTCATTTTGTCCCTTAGGAGATGAAGTTCTCTTAAACCACTTACATTTGAAGATAATAAAAAAGCTGCACTGTTAGAACCTACCTCTAGCAGATCCCTGAGATATTTATAAACAAACATCCCAAACCCACGCACGCTCTTTCTTTAGGAACAACCTATGAACATGATGGATCCTTAAAGCATCGACCAAGTGAGTGGGAAGTCCTAAAGATGCTCAAAGTAAAGTGACAGCCAGCCCAGTCCAGCATAATTCTGGGAGATGACCGATGTCCCCACAGGTGCCATAAATTCTTAAGAGCTTTAATTCGACCTGTCTATCCCTGAAATGCAAGACTAGACTTACAGAGCGAGAGGCAAATTTCCAGAAGAGTGGAAGTGTTACAAAAAGGAACGGTTTATTTCTTCGCTGTATTTTTCTTCCCATTGTTTGGTAATTTCAGATTCTGAACTGTTGATATTAAACATGCTATGAAGGATCTTCAAGTACTGAGGTTTAACAAGTCAAACAGGCTACCTCTCCCCACAGCTTTAAAAATAATCACTCAAAACAATGTATTCTGCATCCCACTGCTGTAGGCTCTCCTTATTTATATCAGAGGAGTTTAGAAAGGTCATTGGAACAGAGGTTTCTAAAAATAAAGACTCTTCAAAACAAGCACATCAAACAGCTCTTCAGATAAAGCTGGGCAACTGCAATGATTTGGCAACCTTCAGAGTAACTTATAAAACACTACTCTCAGTCTCAGGGTACCTTGCACTTAGAAGTAAAGGCAGAGCAGTATTTACAGTCAATATTAGTTTGTGAAGACAACAAGCAATGCAAGTTCTCCATATAGAATTTGAACCTATTCCTCCTTCAAATTCCCCTCATCTACAAGTTTTGGGCTAGTTGGGTTTTCCAGATTTGACTGTCATCCCATGGAGTGCAAGACTAAAATATATTTCTGTTCTTCAACTCAGGCTAAAAAGAAAGAGTTTAGCTGCAAAATATCCGTGAAAGGTTCAGTAAGTTTCTCACAGTAATTTAAATTAATGGATTAATCAATTTATGCACCTAATCTGTGGGTTTGTGCTTTACTGGTTAATATGCACAAAACCCTAAGTTTACTGAGCAGTTAAGTACACTAAAACCAATTTTAAAGTCTATTTAAGCGTGAATGTGTCTGATAGTGCTAAACAATGACAGTTGCTTCTGATATGCAGGGCAAAGTCAGGCACCTCTGGTACAGAAGATGCTTAACTGGGATTAGTTCATTCCAATTTTTCCTAGAAATGTTGGTAACTGAGACCATTTAGTCACTAACCGATTGTGAGATTAACCACCGAGGATAATGAAGCAAGATTCACGTGTTTTAAAGTGTGAGAACAGCTCTCCTGTCTGCTCCGTACTGACATAAAAAGCAGCTCAGCATTTTATTTCAAAACATGGTAAGTTAAATGAAAGTTACTCACCATATTAATCCAAACATTTAACACTGAACAAAAAACCTCTATCCATTGTACCATCTTTGAGGAAACAACTACGTCTTAAGAGCAGTAAGACTAAAAAAGTCATGTATTTATCTGGACCCTCGTACCTTGTGCAACTCATCGTACACCAGCTGATGGGCAAACCTTGGGCAGGGCTCCTCTTCCTGAAGGCTTTTACCTGGGTTCTCTTTTGCTGCTTGGTCGTTCTTATAGACACATGACCTGAAATACAAAGCAGTAAATAATGGTTAGTAGGACTTAGAGGGAGTAGGAAAAGTTCCTGAAAGGCTGTGAGGTACAAACGGTGCATTAACACCAAAGATTTTCTTACTTCTCTACATGTGGTCCTCTACTTTCCCATCCCCACTCTGCAAAGAAACCCATCCAACAGTCAGAGGTCACCTTGGCTGAACACAGTCCTCAAGCACAAGCCAAACAGGAAAAAAAATTCTAGAAAACTATCTCTCATGAGCATTGGGGGAACCTTTAGATGTTACATTATCTGCCCAGAGAATTGTCAGCATTAAGCATTTTTTTTATTATGGTGAAAAACATCTTGGACCCAGAGCTTTAGACCATGGATTACAGCAAAGCTGTAATCAATCAGTCAATCAATCAGTCACTGATTTCCAAGCAGACTTAAGTTGTAACTGAAAATCCATTTTTAGAAAACAACATTGACACCTTTCAAAGCGATTGACCCCCACGTTAGAAGAGACCTTGAATACAAAAACTCTGCCAGCTCTGGAAAGGGACAGTGGAAACCAGAAAACAGCAAACAGACCAGGATATCTTTTCTCAGAATAGTGGATATACCGCGGACACTTCTCACCCACCATTCCCATGCACCGGCTTCCTTAGTTTCTAATACCTGGCACCACGTACCAGTTATCAACTGTGCCACTGTTATCAACTCACATTTGACTGAATTCGCTGCACTGATGATGAATCCTGGCCTTGAGCACGTCCTACAGGAAAAGCCTTTTAGAACTGCTCACTTCCCCTCGCCCCCTCCACCTGGCTCCAATAATTCACATGATTTCTCTCCCTCATTTGGGAGATGATTGCCACGGTGTCTTTAAAGACTATGGGAAAAAGAGGTGCCTCAGGGGAACTCAGTTGTCTTCAACATCATCATTCCAGGGTCAAAAGAGGTTACAATTCCCTGGGAGACAGGATTGCTTTCCAAAGAAAGTCAGTGTGGAAGTTAGAATTTATGACTTACCAGCTGTTCCTCACAATGTCATAAATCCAGAATGAATTCCTTACGTTCTCTTCCCGCTTCTCCTTGTCTTTACTGAGCCCTGACAAGACATGGATTTCGTTCAGCTCCGGATCAATGGTGGCCCTTTGAGTGAAACCTGTCATTGGAACTGACAAAAGAAAACAAAAGTTACACACTGGAAACAATGCAGGACTCGGGAAGGGATCCAAGCATCAGGCAAATGAATTTCCCTCTCCCTGCAATTCAGCAGATTATCATCCAGAGGCTGAATCCTTCCCTGCTAAAGCCAAGTCCAACACGAGTTCTCCTCTTCCCTTCTTATCTGTGACTCGTGGAAGGAAAAAAAACCCATTCTGTGAGCTGCTGTTTCATAGAGAAGGATGTGGACAGAGCTATTTGTGAGACTATCAGCTCAGAAATGAGGATTAAGCTGCCTAAACAAAGAGCTAAATGGTCAGATGACCCTTGCAAATATGAATGGAGTTATTCTGTTATTATCTCATCCATAAGAGGAAGCATTGATTCCAAAAAGCTTAACTGCAAAAGCTGGGAAACTCCAAAAAATTTCAAGCTGAACTTGTGACCACACAGCTCACGCCCCTGCATTGCTTCCTCCAGGACCAAGATGTCAAGGCAGATTTTTGTATTTTCTAAATAACTGTGGTTGCAATTACCAAACTGTTCTTCTGTTCCACCTTCGGATTTAGAGATATGGTGAAATCCTGCGGATTCCAACAGTTTTTCATCATAATTCCCCGAAAAAAAGGTCAGCAAATTTGTTTGGCAGTCCTTTTTGTTTGTTGTATAATTCCCCATTTCCTGTTTCCCTAGGCAACCATCCTCCCAAAATGTATTTGGGAAGGGCACGTGATCTTTGTTTACAGATCCTGTTTGTCTCCTTTCTCTTTCTGGGTCAGTTTACAAAGGCTGGTGAAGGTTCCTGGCCTTCGGTCAAGATTTTGGCATGAAAAATTCTCAGAACTCTCCTATTTTGCAAATTCTTCCTCGCAATTAAACTAAACTGCACCCATGGCCTAGAAAGCGAGCCCTACGCTAATAAACCGTTTAATATTGCTGTTTCAGAAGACACTAAATGGTATTTTGGAAGCCCATTCCGTAACAGGTTTCATTCTCATACTTCACTCTTTTCATTTGCTAGGCCTGGAAAGTAATAAACTAATTAAAAAAATTCTGAATAGAATTTGGTTCTCTACAATTTAAGGCTGTCCTGAAGTGTTTGTTCACACCACAAAACCCAAGCATTTCTTTAAAAAAAAAAAATTTAAAATGGTTAATTCTTACGTAAAATTAAGTAGAAGAGGGAATATATTCAGATAATTCATTCTCAGTGTCCCATTGACAAAATGCTTCCTTGAGGTTCTACAAACCTGCCTAGCTTGACCTCAGACTTTGCCACAGAGTTTTAAGGGAAAATTATTCTGGTTTATAAGCAAATGAGTGGCAGAGAAGAATTACAAAAAAGGGAGTAAGGCTGGCACAAGAGTGACTACACATCTTGTTTTACCTGCAAACCACAAAGACAATATTTTCATAATTATGTCCTTTTAATAAGAATTGAGGTCTGAAAGTCAGCCCATAAGGAAAGTGAGAATAAAAAGACAATTATAGACTACATATTGCCAATTTTTAAAAAGTATCGTGTAATACGCTGCTTCCATAGTCAGAGACTAAACTACTGACCCAAAAGGATCCAATTCAAGGCCTATTTGAGACATTTCTGGCAGCAGAGCCATCTAAATTTGATCAGCAATGCTAATGCAGATGGAAAATGTCTTTGCAACCCTATCTGCTGCTTTGAACATTTGAGACCATGCTGGGAATATTAGAAAAAAAAAAACAAAACAAAAACCACCGTGCAAACCTTCAGAGCATTAATACCTCGGGGCTCATTGAAATGAAAATTATTATAATCACGAGGAAGACGGTCCCCTCTATTACCACTGACACCAAAAGCATCTGAAACTTGTCTGTTGAAGTCCCATCCCTCCTCCTGAAATGTTGTTAAATAAATGAATGTTGTATCTTGTTTCTGCTCGATTTCCTGAAGCTGAAATTATTATTTAAATAATGAAGGAGGGAAAAGCTGCCAAAGTTCAGCGCTGCTGGTTTCTCTCCCCCCCCCCGCCCCCCTTGATATTAAGAACAGAATTCATCTGCAGAAACTGCAATCAAACCTCAATTCAAGTTAAGTACTTTCAGGCTTCCCTCAGTCTCTTCTCGACTGTCAGAAATGCAGAATGTCTAGAAAAATAGCAGAAATGTAAAACCTTACAGTTACTAAGGGCCTAAGACAAGGAGCAACTTATATAAACCCCTGTGA
Source organism: Pseudotriccus pelzelni (assembly GCA_035584735.1). Lineage (NCBI taxonomy): Eukaryota > Metazoa > Chordata > Aves > Passeriformes > Tyrannidae > Pseudotriccus > Pseudotriccus pelzelni. The sequence goes on from JAWMRA010000041.1 coordinate 2,130,804, forward strand.
CCTATCTAAGCAACTGTGTAGAAACCATATTTAAGCAGTGCCTTAGGCTGGAAACAGTTGACATCAAGTCTTTTGCAGAGGAAGACAAAACTAGAAGGTTCCACGTAACAGGATTAAAACCACCACAAGACAACACAAATGTGGTACAAAAGTCCCTGAAAATAAATAGAATACATGACAAGATACTACACAGTGAGCACGAGATGCTGTGAGGTTTTAAACCCAACAGAAAAAGATGTTTTCCAAGGAAGTCCGATCCCTGACAAGAGCAAAGGGGCTCCATAAAATCCTCAGGACTGAAATACTTCCACTAGAGGGTAAGAGAGGTTCATCATCTGCAAGTGCAGCAGGCTGGCAGGAAATGCTGGACATAATTCAAACGACTGCAGTTGGAGTATTAGAGAGGGACACGGGCTGGACACGTCGGAAAAATACTCGGGATATTTAGGTAACAAAATGCACGTCGGGAAGGGAATTTAATTGAGCCAACAAAACTGAACCTATAAAAACGAACCTGCAACAGTGGCAGCAACTGATTGCTCACAGTGCATTCTGGTTCATTTTAGGACTTGGAGAAAAAAAGGTCCTGAGCAACAAGGGGTGAGAACCAGAGCCCTGCACGATCTGCTGTTTGCAATGTATTAGATCCAAGGGGTGAATAAAGCGGAAGGAATGGCTCCATGGGGGTTCCCGCACTTCTGCCTCTTCACAGAGACACAAGATCAGATTTGGAGCAAAGCTCCACTGATTCCACACTTTTCAGGGCACCTCTGGGGTCGGCTGTGGGCAGCCAGCTCGAGGGACGAGGCAGTGACCGAGGACTGAGGTCTGATTTGAACACTGGCCTGTGTTTACACGACTTTAACTTGGCTCCTACGACATCAGATCACTGAATGAAGAGAAAAAGCTGCAGAGAGAAACCACTAAACACAACACAATCCCAAAAAGTCTAGTAGATAGCAAATGCTTCTCCTGTGCCACTGTATTTTCCCCCCTTTAATCCTATTAACCAGCCCAGGGTAGAAGGGCAGTAACTAACTGAAAATCACAAGCCTGAATCCTCATAGTATTTTAATTTATTTCTATCCAGTGGAAATCAAAAGCTCACGGCCTCAATATCTGAGAACAGTATTCAGCCACACAGGCCCTGACTTCACAGCCAGTTACATAAACAAGCAATAATTCCTGAGCAAGCTTCCATGAGACGCTGTGGAGCTCTGTGCAATGTAATTTCCATTTAGATATAACACATGGGAAAAGCTTTTCTCCGAAAGCGACATCTAATCGTGCAACAGCCACGTTCCCACTACCACAGTCCCTACGTACAGGCATTTATTGGATGGATCACTGCGATCGTTTCAGAAAGCTGAATATTTTTTGGCTCTTGTGTGCAAACAGCCACAGTTGTTTCTAGCACAGCGTTGGCTGCTGCCAGTACTGAAGCAAGAAAACAGCTTTTACACAGAGACAGAGCTTGCAAGGCAGGAAATCAGAGTTCATGGATTCTTAGGATGGTTTGGGCTGGAAGGGACCTTAAAGACCATTCACTTCCCACCCCCTGCTATGGGCAGCGACACCTTCCACTGTCCCAGGTCCTGTCCAACCTGGCCTTGAACACTTCCAGGGATGAGGCAGCCACAGCTTCTCTGGGCAACCTGAAGCAGAATGGTTTTACAGATGTTCTCATGGCACCAGACAATTTCAGGATGGAAAGCTCGTCTCTCACACTGGAGGGGACACTACGGCAAGTTTTTAAACACGTTTCAAAACGCTGCGATGGCAAAAAAATTATACAAATTTATAGTCTACAAACCATGTCTGAAGGATTCATGAAGGGTAATTAAAGAAAGCGAGTTCACTGACAGCCTTTTAGTGCCACCTGAGTTATGAAACGCTTGGAACATGTGATGCCAATCCCACTGGAAATGACTCGCAAGTATCTCCCTCCTTGTGATGCCTCGTGATTACAAAACTGGGAGAAAGCTCTATCACATGGATACTGCTGCTCACCAGAACCTGGCACTTCCCAATGGATTCATTTTTAAGAAAGTGGTAGGCCTGCAAGTTACTCCTTGTAATTCCTATAAAATGGAAGCAGCACCTCCCCTGAACTCTAATGTTGAGTGACAGCACACAGGCCAGCTGTTGACACAGCAAGATAATGATTATCCTCTTGGATTTTTCCTGATGAGACTGCACCTGGCAGCCTGCCAAGGAGCAGCTAAGGAGACCATCCGAACAGTTTGGCTGTCATGTTGCCAAAGCAACAATCCAATGTCCAATGCTCAGTTCTCTCTGAGTTTTGGAAAAACCAGGTCAGTCAGTAAATCTGAATGGAACCCTGAGCTGTGGTATCTCTGCAGGGCATCCTTGGGATTTGAGGACTGTCCTCTCTGCTCCTCACCTTCACAGGCAGAGGGAAAGGATTTTGGGACTGAGAAGCACCTCACAAGATGAAAGCAGGCACAGTCCCTCACAAAACAAAGTCTTTCCACGGCAGGGGATGTGCTGGCCATGGCAAGGTAGATCTTCCCTGAGCACAGGGCAAAACATGTCAGGTGTCACAAACAGGTGATCAAAACAGAACGTTCCAGATGTTTGGCTGAGCTGGATCCTGGCCATGCCGCTGTGCTATTTTGATACATACAAGTTTTTCTGACTTTGCCTTGTTTCAAACCACGATTTCCTGGGCTGAGCTGTGTCGCCTCTGTCCGTGGTACTTAACCATGAAATTCCCCATCCATCAGGTGCGCGGTTCTGCATCTGGAACAAGCACCTGCCCAGCAGAACACTCAGGATCTTCACTGTTCGCTAAAAAACTACTTGTAGATTGCCCAAAGAACCACTCCACCACTACAAGGAGCCACAAGAAGTTTTAAGGCTTGCTCACACTGGACTTTGGAAGTTACTCGATGCCAAGGGATAAAACATGATGTGCACTCCTGTGCAGAAGGACATTCTCCCTCTGACCAAGTGCTCTGACACACCACCTGAGTCAGGGCCACAGGGGATTATCACAAGAACCTTGGCCACAGTGTTCCCATTAGCTCCCTGAGACATGGAATGACTGTCCATGGTTAGTCATGGATTGCGCACTAAGCGAGTTAGAAATTGTCATTCCAGCCCTTGGGAGACACCTGAGGCTTGTGGAATCTCTAGACTCCCTCTGTACTTCAGAGGTACACTCTGGAATATTTCTGGGGGGTTTGGTGAGGATTTTTTTTGTTGGTGGTGTGTTGTTTATGTGCTTTTAAAAGTGATTAAAAGTATAAAACTGCTCAAGGAGTGTGTCCATCAACACAAATATTTCTGCCCTTCCTCCAACCACAGGCTCTGCTCAACAGTACTGAACTTCCTCCAGTTTCCACCACTACTGCCTTCCCTCACATACAACACATCATCACAGTTCCATGTCTAAATTTGCTAAAATTATGTCCTTTACTCCAAGTTAAGAAAATTTAACTGCTACTTATCACCCACTATTTTCAAACCTGTCAGCCGTACACAGAACTGGCTACAAGATCAACATCACAAGCAAAAACAAAAGCAAAGAAACACTAAAACAGCATAAATATCTCACCCAGAAGATGAGAGCAGCAAAACCAACATGTCATTAGCACAGTTTTACAGCATTGCAACAACTCTGTGTTACTGATAATCCTCAGCCATACATTTTACTACTTTCAATATAATCTTCTCACTACTCCAAGAGATACTCAAACGCACAATTAAGTTCTTTTAGAAAGGCTAAAAATCAAAATAGCTCAACTAAGAATAGAACTGAATGCCACATGTGAGCCAGGAACAAAATGTAATCATGGGACTTTATAGGAACATTTAGGTCAGGCATCCTCAACTTGACTCATCACACCGAGCAGCTTAAAAACTTCACAGCGACCAGGCAGGGAATCACTTTGTTCAGACAGATCAAAATGGTCTATCAGTACCTAACAAGAGCACAATAAAGACTCGCATTTTTCGGGTGAAAACAGTGCTGTCAACATTTGCTGTCTGAACGTAACAAGCATTTTGTTCCCTTCCCGTTAAAATGCAAATTATCCCAGCGTTTCCTTTCAAAAGCGGTGGAAACGTTCAGATCTGTTTGTTTACTCCCCGCACACAGGAGAACAGTAAACCGAGAAATCGACTCGCGAATTATGTCCAATGAGTCATTTTCTCACCAAAAAAAAAATAAAATAATCTTCTATTCACCACTTCAGGGCCCGTGGGGATGGGGAGGAGGGCTAAAAATTATAATCTCTTTTACTCAGTTGAGCCTTGCAGTTCATACACTCTGAAAAGCAGAGCTCAGTGTCTTCTCCAGCTGTTAAGACAAGCTCAGTATCTTTTAAATCTGAAGCAGACACAAGTGTCAGCTTAAAGCCACATGTTTTAAGGCTTCTGGCTATGAAGAAATGTAGTTTGAAAAGATCAAAATGGCAGAATGCTGGCAATTTCCTGGAGAAGAAAACAAAAAAATCAATTCTTTAAAAGCTCCGAGGATAACAAACGGTGCGTGGGTGTGTGTGGAGCAGCATCAGGCGACACGCAGGCACCTGAATAAAGGAGACTGTCAACAATCCAAGCTGGTTCCTTCTTGGAAGCACTCAAGCAAATAAATGACTCCAGAGAATAAGAGCTTGGGTACTTTTCTCCCTTGTTGGCATAACTAAATTAACGAGCAAACAATAACTCGTAACCATCAATAATTCACTTCAAACGCTCAGCAAAATTACTTGCTAAAAATGAAGCCTGATCAGAAGAAGGAGGGCAGCCTAAATTCAAGATAAATTAGCTTCCTGGGATTTTGGTAACTGGGAGAAGAGAAAACAAGATCGGGACTGAATATAAATAATATTGAGAAATATTCCCACAGTAGTACACAGTGCGACTCCAGTTTCAAATTGCGAGTTGTATGACGAAAATCAGGGTATTTGTAACAGGAAAATGATGTGTTTATACAAGTAGAAATCATTTTTGGAAAAAAGAACATTTTTCCCTGTCATTCGAGCAGAAAAGGTATAAAAATCAGTTGTTTATGGTTATGTTACAGGCCTTTTGGGTGTTTCTAAAAGATTTCTGTCATGCAGAACTCTGCCTGGGGAATACAGCTCCAGTGGTATGAACCAAACAGAGCTGAAGCCTTGCTCCCTCCTCCTACCTTTTTCTGGCACTTCCTGATACTTGTTACAAATATAACAGGACAACAGGTTGGTCTCATCTTTCTGGTCAGCTCCTGTCAGCCAAAAGAACTTCTGTCCCTCCAGTTCTCTGTCTCTGAGTATCCTCTCTGCCTTTCTGCGTCCCAAACCAAGCAGATTATCTCTATTTTACAGTATCTTTCACTTAGTGAAAACCAGAAAAATAAAGATTTGCTTTCTCCTCTCAGATTTAAAAGAAAAAACTTTTTTTGAGGTTTTTGGTTGGTTTTTTTTTTTTTTGGGCTTTGCTAGAGTTTCAAAAGAGGTATTTTTAATTCTTATTTTGCTCTTTGTTTTTTGAGGTGCTATGTGCTTTCATGCATCCATTATTTGTATTGCGCTGAAGGTGGTGAGTGTCAAACAACAAAAAGGACAGAAGAGCTGGCATAAGTTTAACCTCAATACCGTGAAATTTACTTGGGTATGGAGGGCTAGTTAAGGATGCCAACCTGATCCCACAGGGCACTGGACCTGGCCTCTCACCTATATATTTCTCCTTTTACAATATTTCACCTTTCACAACTTATTTCTCATCTGTACCCAAGGAAAGAAATGATTATGAAGACCTTCTCTTACCCATCCCTGAATCTTTCTTCGTGCCATCTGATATAATGTCCACGTGGTCACTGTCCACATCATAACTGAAGAAGTCATTCAAGTAAGTCTTTGATCTCTGGCCACCAAACACGTACAAGCAGCGGTTTTTCTGGAATGAGGGGGGGAAAGAAAGTCTTTGTAAAGTTCAAGAAATCACGTTGGTCGACTGTGACCGTTAACATTTATCATAAAATCACAGAATGGTTGGGCTTGGAAGGGATTTTAAAGATCACACAGTTGCAACCCCCTGCTCCAAGCCCTGTCCAACCTGGCCTTGGACACTTCCAGGGATGGGGCAGCAATTAATGCATCAAAGAAGAATAGAGATGTTTCCTCTAAGTTTAAAAATCACTGTAACTACTGTAGCCCTGCCTCATCCAGCTTTAACTCCAGAATATTAAAATGCCAATTCATTTTTCAAGTTTAGTGTTAAAGAATTAACAGCCCCTGTGTCTAAAACCCATCAGATTGTAACTTCACTGCTAAAAACAGGACAGGAACAAGAGACAGACTGTAGGAGAAACCCTCCAGGTACCAGCACATTACTGAGCTCAGAACAGGCAAATGGCAAGCAGAAAGCCAAGAATAACAGGTTTATTACTTCTTTCAAGTTTGCCAAGTGGAAAGTCTGTAAGAGGCAGATTATTATTCTTTCAAATGGTTGAGAAAACAGAAAAGGACTTAAACTTCCATGACCTGTGCTTACAGAAACCAGTATTCTTACATTTCTCACAGACACACACTGGAAAGATCCTCAGGTGCCTGTGCAGAATTTTGTGTGGCAACATGTTTTTCACCAGATTTTAAAGAGCTATTCAAAACCAAAATAAAACTGAAGGCTCTGAAAGCCCAGTATTCACTCTAAAAATTCTGATCTTTCATTGGAAAGGGAAAGAGAAACAAACTCAGTAATTTCTTCAAATTGATGGGTTTTGAATTGGTGGTATCAGTAAATACTTAAATGTCACAACATTAATTTGAATTCTCTTCTCTTGGATTCTCCTCTTTAATTCTCTTCTCTGAAATAAACGTGCGGTTGATGAACACAGCTGGAAAGGTAATGGAAGGTGGGGTTTAATGCCTAATACTAAATAAAATGGTATACACAGCCCACCCCACCAGCTCCCTCTGCTTTTCCATCAGGCTCTGGATGAAGTGGCCATTATTCCATCTGTGCCCAGCTGTCAGCAACTGTTCAGGACAACAAACTGCAGCTGAGTGCTCAGCACCATGGGCTGCGAGGCCTCTGCAACTCAAGGCACACCTACCAAGTCCCACCCCAGGAAGAGTATCTAATAAACCAGAAGCTTCTAAATTGCTCTACCAACCTAAAAAGAGCAATTCTTTAGGTCAAACTGCACCATAGCCTTCAGGTCTATTTACTATTGTTCCACTAAAATCAACTCACTAAAACTCACCTTGTTTTTGACTTGAAATATTACTGAGCTGAACTTATGAAAGCTCCAAAGATTTGAATTAGTACCTCCTGCACTTACCAAAGCAGCACCAGAATGTCCACGAACACAGAACTGAGCGAGACAACACACCCCTCAGGAGATTAAACAGCTTCAAGTTTTGCGAGAAAAATCAAAACCAGATGTTCTCCTTGAAAGTCAGGCATCGTCAATCAAAGCAGGGCGTGGATACTTACAGAATGGAACAACATACAGTGTCCTATCCGGGACTGGATATCCTCGGGTCCAGCATTGCAGGAATCCTCTCGCAGAAGTTTCCACGTCTGACACTGGCAGTCGAAAGCGAACAACCCACTGAACTGGGGCTCACTGGCTCTGCTGTCATCCACACTGCCATTGCAGGTCAGGATTCGGCCTCCAAAGGTGTAGATCATGTGTTTTTCAGAATCCATGCACATCTGCAAGGACCAGAGCAGCAGTTTTAAGCCGGCGCATTGAAACTTGAACATTCTGAGATTCAAGATTAAACATCCCTCTCCTGCAAGCCATACCTAAAGTTAGTGCTCTGCACATCTCCTGAGCTTCCAACCAACAAGGAAGACCAGACATCTGCGTGGTTGTCAGGTACTAATCTCATAAAATGAATTCAAAATATGAGTAATTCCTATGTGCTGTTTAATAAGAAAAAGTAAGTGTCCTTCATCACCTACAAAAAACTTATCTCTAGCTGCCAGTTTCAGGGGAAAATATTTTAGAGTCTTTCACAAGGATCCACAGCTAGAGAGTTAACAGAATATCACCTTTGACAATGGCTGTGCCAGGGGAAAAATTCCTGCTAATTCACTGCCCACCACTCGGTCAATGCAAAAACCAGCCTGTGATTTGTTACTCTGATTCCACCCCCAGCACACTTTTACTGTTACCCCCATTACCTGAACACAAAGGGACATAAACCCAGCCAAGGATTCCTGCTGGGACTGCAGCAGAAATATGTTTAACCCCCAAGCCTGACTTGACTTTATGGCACACAAGAAAAGCGCCTCAGCACAAATCAAACCAAACTCCCTGACTCCAGGTGATGTTTTTCAGGCAGAGCGTTACAAAACACCAGAGGGGAGGGGTGGGAAGCAAACCAACAAACAGACAAGATTACAGTAAGATAGAGACGCTACTCAGCAAAGCCTACACGAAACACCTCTAGTGCAGCACATTTTTGAAGGTTAAATAAAAACTGCTATCGCAGTAGGTGCTGAGGGAGAGGAGAGGAAGAGCTGCAGATTGATAAAGAATTTAGTGAGGACACAGGAGACGGCAAGGAGAAAAAAAAGGAACCATTTCAGGAGGCAAACAAGGTACCCAGAGTGGCCTTGCCAGCTGACGGTTTCCTTGTGCCTCTTCCCCAACACCTGGAGACTGGTACTTGTTATTAATAGAACAGAAAGACTGATTGGCTTTCGTTCTGCAGACATGGCGTATCTTTAATTTTCGGTGTCAGCAGAAAGGCACATCGTGCTGGCAAACAACAGCTTTGGTTACAAAACAGCCAGCACCAATAAAACACATCTCGGGCTGCCTTAAAAATGAGTCTTGATGTGCTGTTTCTTGGCAATGCTTTATAATAAAATCAGTTGAGAACAAAGTACCTTTTTCAAGTAGACAAAAGCCATTGAATGCACAACATAAGGAGTTGTCAGCCTGAACACGTGGGCAGGTGTGATTTTTTAAGGGATTAGCAGCCACTCCTCTAAGGTGTCTCAACTGTGACAAAGCAAGCACATAACCAAATCTGAAGGAATCCTGCTCTTGTGCTGGCCTCATTCCAGCAGCCTGCTTGGAGTATTATTCCAAAGGTACCACGCACCGCTTTCCAAGTTGCTCCCCAACGCCCTCAAGAAGGCAGATCTGCAAATCTAGCTCAAGGAGGATGATTAAAACCAGATGAACTCTGCCTCGAGCTTTAATAAAACGTGTCTTAATAAAATGGATTTGTTTGCAAAGGCTTTTATGAGTCTTCTGACTCAGTTTGATGAGAATACCAGCATTAAACTGCAGTGCTGTTAGAATTTAACTGAGGGCAGATCGCACCCTCCTCGCCCCTTCTCCGGTACCCGGTACAGCACTCCTAAAACACAGATCAAAACTGACTCTCCAGCGCCGAGACCCTGCAGGAGGAGTGTGAGTGTGGCTGACCTGATGATCAAACACCAGCTTGGGGCCTCCATCAGCTGCAGTGTCCTCACTCAGTAACATCCAAGTGTTGGTGTCAATGTCGTAGCGATAGAAGTCGCTTTTCAGGGACTTGCTGTTCCTCACAGAGGAATCCAGATAACGGCCCAGCGTGTAGATCTGCCTTCGCTGGATGTCAATGCACATCTTGTGACAAGATCTGGCACTGGGACCACTCTAGGAGAGAACAAGACCACAGAAATGAGGCAATCATTGATTTAACATTGCTCCAGACAGGTCACTGAGGGCAAATAAGTATTATCAGCAATTAGAACTCAGGAAAATCTGCTTGTAATCAAAGACAGGATTAATACATAAGTAACTATAAGAAGACATCCCATTACTTGTCATTTAGAAAGACACCAGCAAAAACCTTAATGCACTTGTCACAACAAACTTATGACTTGGGCCTTTTTTGTCAGATTCCTTCGAAAAGTTCCCTCCAGAAGTGATTCTCAGAGGCCTGTGAAAGCTACTTGATCTTTTAAAATAACAGAAGTTGATGCACATGAGAGGCAAATTAAGATGTCACAGCCTATAAATAACCACACAGGAAGAAGATTAAGAAGTGCTCTATTACAAGAGCCTCTGTTTTATTAATAGGCTGTTTTCTAACAGATCATAAGCAGACACTCCCACAAGCAATCACATCCCATAATGGGTCTGGGAAGGTAACAAAAGCACTCCCTGTCCTTCACAAATAGATACGGCCTTTCCAGCCTCCAACCAAAAGAAAGTTTCCCACGGTAAGCAAAGCTGCCCTGAGTCTTCAAGAGAAACACAGAGAGTGTCCCTGACAACTTATCATGGGCTAATCCACCCAGGAGTGCTTAAGTTAAATCAAGGAGTGATTTATTCAGTGATATTCTCATGATGATACACAGTACTGGGCAGCGACTGTGCTGCTCCGAAATCTAATTTTAAGGGCCTTCATACACTCATCTTGAAGCATGAGGAGTGATGTTCTGGTACTCCAAGACAGTAGAAATCAAGATGTGCAAAGCCTTACTTGCAAGATATCAGACAAAATAAGACATGGCATCAGGAGTACAGATCAGTTCCATAGTTTATTTAGGCTTAGTTTGTATAATTTTAGCACTTCACAAATGAGGATGCCAGAACAAGGCTGGCTGACCTGAGGGTCTGGAAACCAACAAGAACACAGGGAATATTTGAAGTGACAAAGAAAGGTAAGATATGGCCCCAAGAGAGCTGGAGAGGGAGTTTGGACAAGGGATAGACTGAGAGGACAAGGAGGAATAGCTTCAAACTGACAGAAGGCAGGGTTAAATTGGATATTGGGGAGAAATTCTTGGCTGTGAGGGTGGTGAGGCCCTGGCACGGGTTGCCCAGAGAAGATGTGGATTCCCCATCCCTGGAAGTGTCCAAGGCAGGCTGGACAGCTTGTCCCTCCCCATGGCAAGGGGGATGGAACTGGATCATCTTTAAGGTCCCTTCAAACCCAAACTGTTCTGTGGTCCTATTAAAAAAAAAAATCTATTAAAAACTACAGAAAAATAAAGATTATACAAGCAGGCAAAGATGTAGCAATTCACCATTTATTAGGAGACTTAAAGCCACACCAAATAAATCAGCACAGTATTTGCTCCACATGCTCTCAAGTACTGACTTATGAAAAAAAATGTATCATCATAATTGCACCGTTTCACTTCAAAAATTCTACTGAAATATAAAGTATGCTGATGGAATGTGCATCACGAAATTGGACAAAACATGAAAGAAAGCATTACATCTCTGTAGTCAAAAGCCTTTACTATTCATGTTAGAGAACTCAATTTCTCAGTTAAACAATGGTTCCAGGAAACTGTTTACAACAGCTCAAAAGACAAAGTGAAGAGGTGAACTGAATTGTTCGTGTTTTGTAAATATGAAGCATTATGTCAGCAATGATTACAGCTTTGAGGATTAGTTACTTCATGGTAATTAAGATAATTTTCTGGAAAAAAAAACCAAACAGTACTGATAGCAGTGAAATATTACCATAAAATCCTGAAATGCAGCAAAAGCTCATTCACTGCCTTTGGTCACATGAAAGATGACAGGGAAGGCAGCAACATAATTTACTTTGTTCCTAGAAAATACAAAATAGCGTCTTCCAGAGGACCCTGTTCCAAACGCACAGGGGAGTTTCTCTGCATGAGAAACACGGATTTGTGTATTCACCAAGGCTGCCCCTGCCTCACAAACAGGTCACCCCAAGCCCTGCAGCTGGGACACTGAAGGATATGGCACCAGTCCTCTGCCAGCCAGCACATATTTATTTGCCTTGGCACAGCTGCCCTGTAGGTGAAATGTGAAGACCCACCTGTGCTTTCCGACCCTCTGTCAGGTCGTTGCACTCTTTTTAATTGAACCTGATGATTTAAGTATAATCCCCTACTCCCTCACCTCTATGTGGATTAAAGTAAATTCTCCCACACTTGCTCAAATAACGTTCTTTGGCCCTCTCAAGAATAAATCTCCAATTTGGCCATTTCGGACCTGCCTTGCCAAGAAAAGCTGCATCATCAACTCAGATTTGTCTGAGTACAGACATGAGGCTGAGACACTTCACACAGACAATACTCACTGCAAGCCATTGGCAACAACAACACAGTTGCTACACCAAGTATATAAACACAAGAATTTCCTAAGACTACTCTAAAATGAGAAAAGAATCAAGGATAAATATCTACTTTCTTGAATTATATCCAGGCCACATCTCACACCATAATAGCTGCCTTTTTAGAGAGCTGTTAAGGTTTTAAGATTGATCATTTCATCAAACTTCATCACCTCGAATGAGGTGAATGAGTGTGAACTACCTCTTGTAGTAAAGAAAAGTTCATCCAATTAAAAATCTGTTCTCAAAGAAAACTGGAGTTCTGCGTGCACATCACTCACAAGGTCACATGGAACCTGTCAAAAGTTTCCTACCCAGCCTACAGGATTACCAATATGAGTAAATAAGTCCATCAACAGTGGTACATGCTGGTTTGACATTTGAGGCAGAAGAGGGGAAAGGCCAAATCTGTGTTCACTTGAGAGCTACTCGACCATGGAAGTCCTTGTAGTACGAATATACTTCAAAGGGGTACACAAAGTCCATTTGTAGAGACACTGCAAATGACTAAAAACACTTCAGGGCACATGTGGTTGAGAGAACCAAGTGAAGTGCCTGTGGGTGGCTGTGAATGTTCATCCAAAGGCATGTAGCTCCATGTGGTTACAAGAACAGCCTGTCCGGACAAAGAACACACTGTCACACAACTTGTCACGGACAAAGTGTCCCACCAAATCCAAATGGGAAAGGTTGTTGATTCCAAGAGTGCTCAAATAACTTGACTCTTTTAAAAGCAACAAGTGAGAAGAATGGACCATAGCAGAGATGACACTGTCTAACCTGCAGCTGAAGAGATCAAGTAGTGAGAGAGCAGGAGAACCACCTTTTGTCCCCCTTGCCAGGACGGTGGCTGGTGACAATCCACGAGTAAATGTCCCAAGATGAGTGGAGCTTACTCAAGATCTCTGTACCCTTCTTCAAATTCAGGCCTTGTCACCCAAAATAAACTGCAGATACTTTTTGTGTATCTGCTGGACTTGCTATTCCTCTAAGCATTACCAAACATGTTTGCAACTAATACACACATTTTTACCTGCCTGCTTGTAACCACAGGAGAACATTAAACACACCCAAGTCTTCTCAAGCAGAGCAGAAGGCAAATCACAGTTTTGACCAGTTGTCATTTATCTGCTTCTGTGGTTATCTGAACTCATAACACACCGGTGTGGTTGTGGACTCCTCATCCCTGGAAGTGTTCAAGGCCAGGTTGGATGGGGTTTGGAGCAACCTGGGATAGTGGAAGATGTCCCTGCCCATGGCAGGGGGTTGGAACAAGATAATCTTTAAAGGTCCCTTCCAACCCAAACCATTCAATGATTCTATGATTAAGTAGAACTTTTCTTTAGATCTGGTTTCTTCAAACTGTTTTCAAAGTTGTTCACACATGGAACCCGCACTTTTGCAGATGAAGCTTTGTGACCTGCTTGACTGAGGTAGCAGAGATGTTACTTCCCAGAGCTCATCTTCAATAAAACAGACTCCATTAAAGTCACATCCAGTAACAGCGCCCAAAGGACCTGAACAAACATCGGCTTGGGGGACTCCTTCCAATTCTCATCAGGAAGCTCCTGGCACACACACACACACACAGAGCAGAAACCACACGTGAAAGAGGCTTGTGACTAGGCTAAGTTCTTATTCAGATGGCAAGCAGTGTGTTAGGCTGCCTTGGCCAAGGCTGTGATGGCAGCAGGAAAGCATTAGCATATCACATTTCTAACCTACAGGACACCAAACAATACCAAAAACTACTGAGCACAGGCCCTGCTGGGTTTCTGTGGAACTCAATAAAGTGCCCACACGGAGCCAGGACTAACCTGAACAAAGTGGCTCTGTGCCACCCAGCCCCACCACACAATCAGCACAGCACAATAACAGCTAAGACAGATTAAACAGCAAGTGCTACGGCCCCCTTTGGAAGTGCCACAAAATCCCAAGCTTTACGCCCTGCTCTGATGCTCTTCCTCGAACAGGTTGGTCTTGACGCAACTCCTCCGGGTCTCTAAAACACAGATAAACGCCCTGATGAGGGTGGGATGGTGAGGAAAGGAAGGGAGTCTGTATAGCCAGGAGTACTTAAGACAGGCTTTCAATCCTTTAAGCACCCAGGGCCAAATAGGATTTTTAGGTTTCGTCAGTGCTACACGAAATTCAATTGTGCAACGCCAAGTGAATACACAGTATACTTTATGAAAAGCCCTCTCAACATGCTAAGCCACTTTATAAAATCTAATTAGAGCTTTCTTCATTTAACTTGCAAATGCTGAAAGCAATTATCCCACTTAAGGACTAACTTACAAAACGTTTTCAAAAAGCAACACAACGGCAGCGAGAGACAACACTGCCTCCTTAGAATAATTGATTTGTTCCTACACAGGAGAGAAAGGATTGGGACTCAGCTCCTTAGGGCAGGGTCTGCTCAAATCACTCTTTATGCCAGAATCAGCAGGCATCATCTTAGCAACGGCATCCTGGCATGCTCTGCTACGGCACAAACATGATAGCTTTTATTTTTTTGGTTTGTTTTTAAATAAATGTCCTATGAACCTCCTCTAATGTGAACATGACCACAGGAAGCCAGTTCCACTCCCCATCCCACCCTCCCAAACAAATACCGGGGGAGCTTGGCTTCTTTTGGTTATCATAACCTTTTGCAAATAAAGGGTTTTCAGTTGCAAGAAAAATCTGTTTTATTCAGACCAATCCAGATGAAAAACCTCAGGAGCAAGCCTGGACCGTGTTCAAGAGTCAGGGAAATAAAAACAAAGAACAGCTGACTAATTCTCCATTCTTGGTCCTGTAAAAGACTGAGTGGAATGTGAACACTGCCTCCAGTATAAAGTTCAAAAATAAGCGTCATGAGGTAAATGCTCTTGTCCTAAAGCAAACTAGGACGAGGACACAAACAACCTACTTTGTTTCCAGTCCTGAGAGCAGCCTGTCATGCAACAAATAGTCCCTCCTGCCTACACACAACTGCGGAGATTAATTGCTCTCATTTCCTAGTTTCAGAGTATAATTCATTTCCTCCTCCACCCCCCCCAAAAAAAGAAGAAAAAAAAAAAGGGAAGTTCCCCACAGTCTTGAAAATGAAAGGAAATACATATTATTCTTGGCATTCATTCAAGTCCATGCGCTTTAAGATTAGAGCTTGTCAGTGCTTTATCAATGCCAGTCTTCAGCCAGTGCTCTCCCAAAATGTTTAAACGAAGCTGTAGCAAAGACCTGCTTCGCTCTAGATGGGCACTTAATTCAGCAGGGGAAACAACTGCAGCCATACCCAACATAAAACACTTCCATCCCATACAAGTTGCTCACAGAAGGCATTTTAAGTTTCTCATAACCTAACGGTGCTAGAAACATAACAGAATCATTTTATCTACTGAGGTTTTTATGGTAGCATAGAGGATTTGTACGGCCCATCAGCCCACACCACAAAGCAGAAGGAGCAAAGGCTTATACGTTGTTCCCATCACCCACAAAAATCACCCACCACGTGCCAGGAGCACCAAGTCAGGAGAGGGAGGAGGGTCCTGCAGGTTCAGTCACACAAAAGGAGCATCACAACCATGCCCATGTGCAGGGCAGCCCAGCACTGGCACGTGGCAGGGCTGAGACCCATCTCTAAGGGTTCATTCAGCAGGCAGGACCCTCCCACAAACAGCACATCCCAGCTTCCTGCTCTGCGGGGTGGCAGGAATCAGTGCCACCTGTGTCATTTGATGTCCAAGACCTGACATCTCCAGCACTAGAATTAAAAACCTTTGTATGTCACATGGGGAAGATGCCACAAAGGGTTGAACTGGGACCTCAAATGTTTCCAGGAGCATAAGATGGAAGTTCAGCCCCAAAAACCATGTTCTGGATGCTGAGAGTACACCCTGTTCATACAATTATTCTGCAAATAATCCCTGGAGGTGTTCGATACCAGGCTGGGTGGGGCTTGGAGCAACCTGGTCTAGTGGGAGGTACCCCTGCCCGTGGCAGAGGGGGTGGAATGAGATGAAATTTAAGGCCTTTTCCAACCCAAAGCATTCTAGGATTCTATGAACTTGCATGTTCTTAAGGAACATTACTTATAGCTGGTACAGCAGCCTTAAAAGTAAGCTGGAATATCTGTTACCTTTATAAATAGTGGCAAGAATATCACAGAATCACAGAATGTTTTGGGTTGGAAGGGACCTTAAAGATCATTTCATTCCAACCCTCTGCCAGGGGCAGGGACACCTTCCACTATCCCAGGTTGCTCCAAGCCATGTCCAACCTGGCCTTTGACATTTCCAGGGATGGGGCAGCCACAGCTTCCCTGGGCAACCTGTTGCATATAAAGTAAATATGTTCTGGTAATAAATATTTAGGGAAGCCTATTAAATACATCAGAAACTGACTAACAATCACGACGCTTAAAACTCCCCAGGACCAGCAGGGGAAAGCCATGGATTTACACAATTTCCTCACACAAGAGAGTTAAGTGCCTTAATGAAAATATTAGGTTTGGATATATAAAAAAAAAAGTTATAATTAACCATTACTAAGTCTATCCACAGGTAAGACAGGGAAGGCACCCTCGGTCAGGCGGTTGACACAGTATTTGAGCTATGGCTAATCTGCTTACGGGTGCCCTCCTACAGCGATGCCACGGGATAGATTTACCAGCAAAGTCCTTTCTGGGCATCTGACTCAGACATGATGGAGCAGATTAAAGTCAGAGGCAGCTTTTAGCACACAGTTTTGCGTGCACATCTCCGTAAGGTGGAAAACCAAAAAAATTAAATGGGATGAAGCCTTTTTTCCCCTCCCTTCTCCCTAAAAGCACACACACATCTGGGATAGTCCTATTTTCTCGCTGGTTGATACTTGGCAGCCTTGAGCTGAGCCTTCCACAGAGAGACCTTCCCTGCTTAAATTAGAATTAAAAAAAATAAATGGCCTGATGTTCTATTTTTGAAAGACGGTTCAATGAGCTTATAAGTCAAATGATCAGGCTCAGAGATCATACGACACGATCCTTATGACAGGGGTGGATTTGATGACCCATGAGAGCCCTTCCCTTCCAGTCCTACGTAAGAATTTACTCCAAGTGTTTGCTCCATCCCTCGGGGATCAGCACAGGTTTATCACGGCACAGGCTCAGCGCAGCACATTAACACTGCTATGAAAACAGAGATGCTTAATGTTCTATTCCCACAAAATTGTTATTTTTTAGCCAGTCTGACTGCAGGAATAACTCATTTCAGAGTATTTTCATAAAGGAATGAATTAGCACATGATTTTTTGGCTCTCGATGTGCCCTGATCGAGGCACCCCTAAAGGCAAAGTGTGTCCTCAGAACTGAACTTTCCACAGCACCAACGTTCTCCTTCTACAGCTGCTCTGCACAAGTTCCCCTACGCTGCAGGTGATGCCAGAGCAGGGAGCCACATTCCTGGGCCTTCTGAGCCCTCTGCTCTCACTCCAAGGTATCATCAAAGCCTTCCAGCAATGCATAAACACCACGGATCTCACGTTGCAGTAAAACAAGACATCAAGCAAGTGGAAAGGGGAAAAAGCTCCCGGAGCTTCAAGTGCGCAAACAGCGTGAAATAATTCGTGGTCCTTCAGTACCTAAAGCGAGGTCACAAAAAAGATGAAGACTTTTTACACAGGGAGATAGTGACAGGATAAAGGGGATCGGTTTTAACCTAAAAGGGGAGACAATTAGATTAATGTTCGGAGGAAATTCTTCCCGGAGAGGGTGGGCAGGCCCTGGCACAGGTTGCCCCAGAGAAGCTGTGGCTGCCTCATCCCTGGAAGTGTCCAAGGCCAGGCTGGATGGGGCTTGGAGCAACCTGGGACAGTGGAAGGTGTCTCTGCCCATGGCAGGGGGTGGAACTCGATCTTTAATGTCGCTCCCATCCAAACCATTCTGTGACTCTTTAATTAATTAATTTGAAGAAGGCTACAGGAATGTGTATGAAGGCCTTGTCTAAGCTTTAGTTTACAGTAAGCCATCCAGCCTAAGTGATTCAGCTTACAAATGCAAACAAGCAAAGTACTGAAACAATACCATAGTACCTCGCAGCAGCAGGACATTCTGTGCTATATCTAACAAAAGGGACAATTTACCTGCAAACCAAGCGCTGCTCACGCTGATGAAGTGCGGGAAAAAAAATGATAACGTCTTAAATTTTGCCAAATAAATCATCAGTTTGCTCCACATCAACCGCTCAGCTTTGCTTTCAGCAACACTGAAGAAATCTAACAGATGACCCATCAGAGAACCAGAGCTTTCACCAGCTCTGAGATGGGCCCTCAGGACAATGTCCCTCGTGTGCCCAATTTAACTAACCCCATTAACAATTGCAGGATGTTGAATGAGGTCATTCTTGCATGCACCACAAGTTCACGCTGTCCTCTCATTACCAGTAACAATGGCCAGCAAAGGTCCAGCCAAGAGATTTTTCCACAGATGCTGAGCATCAGTCCCGCTTGCAGACCAGAAGGCTGAAAAAAATTAACTAGTCCTTCATAAACTGTTTAGCCACAAAGATCAGGGTGCAGCAAAGCTACAATTTTAGAAGTTGTTTGGGTTTCTTTTTTAATTAATTGTCCTTGAAAAGCTGGTGACAGACAAACATTAAAGTCTAAGTCTAAATCCTTTGAGTGCCACAGGCTCTCAGATGTTTGTGAAAAAGCAAAGACAGAATAGTTTGCTCTCAAAGTTGTTAGAAAGTCATAAAAGTGGCTGTTAAATTTCCTGGAGCCCAACAGTTCCTGAATACCATATCAATATGAACCAATAACAGCTCCATCACGTGCAAGTCTTGGAAAATTCATGGATTAAGTCCTATTAAACACACTAAGCTCTTTCAGGTAGGTCTGAGGACTCAAAACATCAATGCACCATCCATTCTGCCAGCTTTGAGACAGTCCAGAAAGCTCAAATCCCTAACTAACTCCAAAACCCAGTGGCTGAAATGCTTCAGCAGCAAGGTCCACAAAAACTTACTGTATTTTCAAGCATGTAATTATGCAGACAATTTAGCTAAGGATTTATCTATGCTACTACTTGAGACTGCTTCCCCTGTGTTCCCATCTTGGGATAACTGATATTTCTTTAGGGATTTCAGTTATTTGTACAGCCTGAGGAATGCTAATGTAACAAAAGTCTCTCTCTCTCAGTGTAGCTGAAATAAGAGACTATTCCCAAGGCGAAGTCTACTGGTGTGTGAAGCCACTTTCACTTCGCTGGCAAGACAATAAGCTTTCCTCCCACCTTCTACCTCCACATATTCTCCTGTTCCTTTAAAATCCTTTTTCTTCATCCCTTCAGTGTGAAATGCCGGGGTCCAGGGATTCCAGCTGGCTCATCTTACAGGTGCATATTTCCGTGTCTTTAAAAGCCAAAAGGATATAAATCAGAAATTCCTTGCACCAGTATCGACCTCTTCACTAAATCTTCACCTGAAAATTCTGTAATACCTCAAACATTTGGATTGTGTCATCTTCCCTGAGATGGATCCACAGCCACCCGAGCATGACTGTACACTGCCTCATCTACAATTTACAGGGAACTGCAATATGCATTAGGATGATGCAATAATGTCCTAATAAAGTCACGTAAGTAAAATAAAGTTCCATTCCAGACCAGGGATCAGAGCATTAAACTCATCATAAGCTGCAGCTGAAGTGGTGATTTTTATCAGGGACATAAAAGCCACAAATCAGCTCTGCCTGACGCTTCACTTCAAGGACTAAAAGTAGTTTTATTTTGCAGCTGAAGGCTTTATGATGACTTGGAAATTCAGATGTAATCGGGAGACTGGCACACATGACTTCTGGGACTGCCAGAGCTGTGCAGCCTCCAGAAAAACCAGGCATAATCCATTTATTTAATACTCACTCCTCCATGAGAGTGACTTCAACATCAGCATGTGAAGGAAAGGGACCTCCACTCATTCAAACACCTGGTGTGAGGAATAACTGAAATTTGGCTGGTTTTCGGGGCTTTTTTTCGTGATGGAAACAAGAACTACAGGCACCTAAGTGAGGGAACTGAATAACTTAAGACCCGGAGCTGTTTTCAAATACAGATGATCTTTTCTCTGAAAAAAAATGTCAAAGTTAAAAAAAATAGACAAATAAACCAGGGTTAAGAGGACAGAACTCCTTAGGCATATAAAGGTAGCATAAGCACATAAGTTACCTTTAAAAGCCGAAAACCTTTCCAAAAAGTTTATTCTAAAACAAATAAATAAAAAAACGGAGGTGCTGCTCCCTCAACAGGGTGTTTTTGCTTTAGGCTGCCTAAGTGGAAATCACTGGAGACGTCAGTCAGGCATATCTGAAAGTCTCTCTCTAACATTCTGCTGAAAGAATACTGGCTTAGAACATTTTAAAACCATTATGCTACTAAGCAGGGAGGAAAATAAGCCATTAGCCTGCGATATTTAGGATCAGCCTGGGATACTTTTCACTTGGTTCACTTCAGCATCTGCCGTCTTTGTCCCTACTTTTGTAGGCATTTGCACTATTTAGGAAGTTGGCTCCGAGGTATGTCTGCAGCATCCAAGTTTCTTTCAGGGACAGCTGCTTTCTCCCTATGTGCTTTTGTGGCACCAGGCACCTCGTTCAACTGAGCATCTGTACAACTGGAACTGCTCAGCAGTAGGACATGGCACGCTCAGTGTATTAGATCTCGAGTCCGTAAACATCACAATATTTGAAACAAAAAACCGTCAAGTTACTTAAAAGTGTCTTCCAAACTGTATCACCATCTGTGGGAAGAAGTCAGTATTTGAGACTAGTTCAATTCCTACACTTAAAACTGCGCAGGGTAAAAGCCTGACAGGGATAAGCTCGTGTATTGCTGCATCCCACCCAACAGATCAGTCACAGACTCTTAAAAAAATGCTTCTGTGGTAACATGACATGGAAAGCTTTGGGTAAATTCATCCTTGTCAACAAATGTAAAGAAATACACGCAGAGACCGGAGAAAATTTACCTGGAATTACATTAGCTGCTGAATTTCCCCTGGCTCTCACCATTAGATCTTTCTACACTTGCCAGCTTTTACTTGCAGCATCCTGGAAGAGCACTTGGTGTTCACTGCAACCTGTCACCTCACAATACACCCATTTTCTAGATCACTTTGAACCTACTGAACAGGAGGCACTTGTTGACCTACACTTTCCTTCACTGTGAGGAAAGATTTATCCTCTCAAGCAGTTAAACCGTGACAAGACCTTCACTTCTACCTTTGGCACAAAAACACTTAAAACCTTTTGAGAGAAACACAGTGTCACCTGAATTTAACCCATTGACACAATTTCCATGTCCTTCAAAGAGCTGACTTGTGAGTAGGATTTTCCCTCTGAAGAAGCCAGAATGAGGATGAGTCAATGTACTGTAATTACAAATTAGCACCACAGAAGGTACCAGTTGATGCAGTGACACTGTTTGAAGGGAGATTCCCCCATCTCTTGTCTCCAGGAAACCCTAAAACAAGGTACAAGAATTGCAGTGCCACTGCTTGACAAGCATGTCAACATCATGCTTGTTTTAGTCTCATTTATCCCTCTCCAGAGGCATCAACATCCCTCAGCATTTTGATCCTATTTCAAAATCCACATGACTGTCAATTTACACCAAAGGAAGTTTTTCCTACACTTAAAACTCTCCTCCTGTGTTGAATTTCACTAAATTACCCTTCAGAAGAGAAAGTTGCTGCTTGGAAACCAGAAATATTACACATCAAAACACACACATTAAATTTCTCTGTTAACTGACACTGGCCTAGAATCAAAATGCCCAAGGAAAGACAAGGTTTGTTTTTTCAAAACTATTTATTCCCCAGTCCTGAAAAGCTCTGCTGATATACAACCTCTAATAAACCTCAGAGACAACAGCATGTTTCACAACATTCCCCCTGGTTCAGGGTAAAAACCTTTAGAGACTCAAACTAAACATGTTTTAGCTGTGCCTCGTGTCAACTGATTCAGAACTGTCACAGACCCCACAGAGGAGACAGAAGCTGAAGGTAAGTTGAGAGGTCCTGAGATGCTCCATGGAGCATCTCCCTGGAAGGATGCAGGCTTGAGGAAGGTCTGGAGCACGAGTCTGATGAGGACTGGCTGACGGAGCTGGGGGGGCTCAGCCTGGAGAAACGGAGGCTCAGGGGGGACCTTCTGGCTCTGCAACTCCCTGACAGGAGGGGGAAGCTCTGCTCCCAGGCAACAAGGGACAGGACAAGAGCAAACAGCCTCAAGTTGTGCCAGAGGAGGTTTAGATTGGATATAAGGGAAAAATTTTTTCGTGAAAGGGTTGTCAAGCGCTGGCACAGCTGCTCAGGGCAGGGGTGGAGTCCCCATTCCTGGAGGGATTTAAAAGCCGTGTGGATGCAGTGCTTGGGGACGTGGGTTACTGGTGGTCTTGGCAGTGCCGAGTTGATGGAAATGATGGTCGTAGAAGGCTTTTCCAATCTAAAACTATTCAACAATTCTGTGGAAAAGAGCTATGGCAAATTGGCTTTGGTAGTCTAACTGTTAGAAAAGACAAATGTAACATCAGGTGACAAAGAGAGACCTCACTGGCAAATTTGAAAAACAGCAACAGGAGAGTTTACTGAAGTCACATAACCTTTTCACGAGGCATTGCAACAGAAGCTCCAGGACCTTCACCCCAAAAGCATTACTGTGCAATATCCCCACAGTAACACTGGATAAGACGCAATTTTTACCATATTCTGTTCTTGTCCAAGCTTAATTATTGAATGCCTAATTTAACCAGTGTCACTGATTAATTAAAACAGAGCCAGAAGCAGAACCAGCACAATACAACAAAACAGCAATATTAAGCTCTACTGGAATCCACTCTGAATATTTTTTAAAATTCCACGTCAGACATTTCCTTTTTGTAAATTGTCTGTGAACAGTTGATGTCCTTATTAGAGAAACATCTGGAGTTTTTGTTTTTGAATTTTCTTTTCAACATTTGAGACTGACCTTTCCATTTCTAAATCAGGTTTTATCCAGATCTTTTTTGGGGAAAAAAAAAACAAACAAAACCAAACAAAACCAAAAAAACACAGCAACCCACTGCTGGCTTCCAAGTACAGCAGCACTATACCTTAGCAAGCCACCAAACCCCTGGACTGTGGCTCAGCAGTTCTCCTGAACAACACTGCAGATCGTGTCATAGAATCATGAAATGCTTTGGGTTGGAAGGGACCTTACAGGTCATCTAAGTTGCAGCCCCCTCACTCCTAGACCCTGCCCATCTTCCATTTCGATCTCCTGATCTTCCATTATACCCTGTAACTTTTTCCCCTCTAAAATCCCTTTGGAGCCTCTTCATTTTATCAGCTCACATCTCTTCTACTCTGTCTCCTCCACAACCCTCCTTCTGTGTATCCCCCCTTCCTCCCAGCCCAGTGTTAGCCCTGCTACAGCCAGGCAGGAGGAACTTGAGGAGAAACCATCCCAGCCAGGCCTCCTAAGCTTTACAGAAACTCAAGCTGATGCAGCAGGATCCCAGCAGGAAAGGAAATGACTCCCTTAAACACCAGATTGAACCACACTGGTTTGTGCAGGAAGAAAATACAGTAATACCCCTTTTCAGGAAGGCCCTATTTCACTGCATCCTGAGCACAACAAATGTATGTAGTAAACAGTACAGAAATACAACAATTTAACCTTTACACATGTCTGTTATGATAGAAACCAGAGCATCATGTTCCATTTTGTTACTGCCCGTTTTGTAAAGGATGTTACAAAACAGAGATTGGAAGGCAACAGGAAGTGCCTTACTGTGAGATTTTTTTATTTTTTTTTTCAGCACAGGCTCTTTGTCCTGCTTGATTGCAACCTCTAAAGACCTTTGCTGGGGAAAAAAATGACAATATTGAAGAGTTATTTAATCTTGTATGGAAGCTCACAAAATTAGCCGTGACAAGAAACTGGGAAGCCACAAACGAGAAGTGAGATATTTTTATACTTTTTTTTCCAAAGAGTTGAAGAAATTAACTCATGAATTTGTCAAAAAGTGGTGGAATCTCCAACTTTTCACACCTTCATGAAGAGGCTGCAAAGAATTTCCCAAAGTTATGCTCTGGCAAAACAAGTAACGGACTCAAAACACAATAACCACACAAAACTTCGACATTTCACAGTGCACAGTAAAATGAACTGTAGAAGCCAAAGCTCTTGGATTTTTTTTTGTTACCTCCTATAACCCAAGCTACATTCATTTCAGTTTTCCTACGTCAAACGCTGAGCAAAACAGGCCAAAGAAAATGGCCCAAATGAATTCCACGAAAGCTCTTGGGGTTGTGTAGCCTTTGGCAGTTACCCCTGTTCTCCAGAATTCCATCTGTTAGTTGTCCCTTTCTACTCAATTTTTGACAGAAGCTAAAAAAATAAACAATTTGTTTCTGAAGCTCAACACCAGCCTTGGGTCTGAGAGGTTTGTTACCAAGTTCTTCTTGGAATCCCTCTAGTGGGGGGTGTCCCTGCCCATGGCAGGAGAGTTGGAACTGGATGATCTTCAAGGTCCCCCTTCCAACCCAAACCATCCTGTGATTCTGTGATAAGTCTGGTTGTTCAGCCATCGAAAATTACTTAACTGGCGTCCCACTTGCTGAGCTGATTTTTGGCCGATCGTTCCGCTTTTGAGAAACAAACCTTTCCCCCTCCAGGAATCTCAACACTTCAAAGCCACAGCCAGCTCACATTTTTCCCCATGTAAGCATTTCAAAAGTCTTCAGAACTTGAAGGTCTGAACTCTGTGGCTCTCACTGCAGCTGCACTTCAACACAAGCACTTCAGAAGGGGCACTTTCCTGGGCAATGATTCATGTATTTTTAAGAATGCTGGTGTTTGCAGAACTTACCTCTTTCTCAGTATCCCTGGATATGCAGGTCCACTGGTTTTCCTTCACACTGTATGCCCAGAAGTCGGCCAGATCCTGAGTTCCATCCCAGCCACCAAACAAATAAACAGTTTCTGTTAAAAAAAGGGAAGAACAGGTTAATTTTATTTGAAGAAAACACCTTTAAACAGGCCAGTACCTACAAAACACCTGTGACAAACAGACAATCAGAAGAGTAATTTGAACCAATTTTTACTTAAAACACTGCTCCTATTTGAACAGAGCCAGTCACCAAGACAAAGAAATGTGGTTTGGTTTAGTAATGGAAGTTTTTAAGATTGATAGTTAGCCAGTTCTCAGAGTCATTTTCTATTTCTACATTTACATAAGAGGCAATCAAACCCACAGCCTTCTGATTAAAATTCCAGACAGACAAATGAACAATATTTAACATTTTGGATCCTGTGCACTTAGTCTATCAATGACATCTCGGCTTGTACCCTGTCTGGTGCAAGATTTATAACATCAGTAAGACTTGTGAGACAGGGGCAGCAAAGTTTTTCTGTTTAGTCCATCCCCCAGGAAGAAAAATGTACTTAATTTAGAAAATCCTCTCCAAGAGATAAGGAACTTACCTGATGGCACAAAAGCAGGTAAGTAGAAGAGTTAAAGATTTCAGTCAGTGTTTCAGTCCTGTCACCTCAAACTCACCACTGTTCCATGCACAGCAAGTCCAAAGGACTCTCAGACTCACTGATAAAACCAGATTCAAGAAAAGTCTCTGTTCTGCCATGCAGAGATAACTAAACTGTTCCCGTTATAGAAACACCACTATCTAGTCTCAAGTGCTAAAAATACTTCATTTTTAGACTGCATTAAAACACAACACAAAGCCAAGTCCAAGAGGAACAAGCCCCTCAAGACCTGTAGAGCTTTGAAAAAGTCCTTTAAAATCCACAAACCAGTCCTATTATGGAGGTAATGGCCAATTTTTAATCCAACACCAATTAAACAGCAGAGTTAGAAGCAGGATTACAAAATGGGACCAGTCCCTGACCTTTACCTACCATCAGGATAGTGGTCATCACCATGGAAAGGTTACCCTGGTTCATTAACTTTAATTACCCTTCCTCCTGGACTCAGGGCCCCCAGTGTTCCCTGCAAAGAGCAGGTCCCTTTGTGCACATAAATTCTCACAGCTCACAAAACCCACATCACCACAACAGCTTCATTGATAGCCGAGAAAAATAAAAGATTTGGCACCGGCTAAATATCCTCCTGGGGCCTTGCCAAAACGTCAGGCCTGCCTGGAAAGGCTTTGTTGGCTCCCATGAAATTTAATAGCAAACCTGAATGAATCTGATGAAAACTCAGCTTCTGAGGGTTACCTACACCGAGCTGAGAGAGTGAGACGGCCTGTGGGCACTGAGGGAGGAGCACAACCACCCACCTGGTGCCACTGAGAGCATCCCCCAGAGTGACACTCTGGGGACACCAACACTATGCCAGGCTCCGTCTCCATAATGATGGAAAACTGTAGCTCACACCAAAGAAAGGCTCCATCACTATCTAGAACCAATGACTACCATTTTTTAGTTTTATGCCTTACTGCAGAACTAGATACATATTTTATAGGAAGTTTCCGTAGTGAAAAAGTGGCATTTTTTAATGCGTAAATGTTGCTGATTACCTCAAGAAAATAATTTTTCATAGTTCTCCTAAATTTGGCATTGGTTCTCCCATGGTATAAGGAAAAAAAAATTAGTTACTTGGTGTTATTTGGAGATAGTTTGTTGGTTTTGAATTTTATTTTTTTTTTAGATTTTTTTTTTTTAAGCCAAACTTCAGTATGTGCCCCAAACAGTATCACCCTTCTGTTCTACCTGTTAATTCAGATTTTATGAGAGGGTTATTTTTTTCACCTTGTACGCAGAGATCCAACCAGGACAGGTCCAGGATGCATTCCCAGCACTCCAGGCTCACCCACCTCACCCACATACCAGCAAATACTCAAGAGAAGGGGGCAGAGACCACAAAACCAGGCACAGGAACGGGACAGCCGAGCAATCTTGCACCAATATAACAATTCCTACTCTGACACTGGGGAACTCAAGGAGGAGAGGATTTCTCCCTCTGTATCCAAGCAATGTGTAGCACAGCAATATTGATGCTGCTTTATTAAAGCAACGCTCTATTCTGCTTCAGGGACACGGGAATTTTCAAACCTACCTGCAAGGCAACAGGAAAAAAACATGAAAGCAATTATATTTACCCAAAGCTTTCACCAGCTACATTTAGGAAGTCAAATTTCTCCTCCAGCATTTTCACCTTATTTCCTCTACATTTATTTCTGAATACAAATTGAACATTTTGAATTAAATATGCTCCGTGGATATTTCTAAACTGCTTGCTCAGACAAAAATGTTTCTGTAATATCTGAATTCTTCTCCTCCCCTACTGTCTGGATGACTAAAGGGCGCCAGAGCACTCCTCAAAGTACAGGACACATGTTCCCAAAATTCAACATATTTCCTTGTCCATCTCTCATTAATTTCTATTTTTCAGACAAGTACGTAAAGCATCCTTTTCCAACCCCTGTGAAATGCCAAATATCCCGGGGCAGTTTCAGTCCAGGTTAACTTGCACTCTCCAGGAGTTTTCCAACTCCTGTTAAGTCCACCTTCTCCATGTGGTGAAATCCTGGGTGGAATTTTGGCACAGTGGGTCTTCCTCATCTAACCAGGGTGTTACATGGCAAATTGCTCTGGCCAGGCTGAGAAAAAGCTGCTTGGTGTGCCTTCTAATACACAGGCACAATGAAGACATTCCAGTCCTGGTACCATATTTAACTACACACTTTAGTCAAATGGTATCTCCATGTCTCTGCTAGAACAGTTCTCTGTCCATGAAATAAATATGAATTATGGACCTACAACACCCTCTGCAAGTCATCTGATCCATCAGTCACCTCCCAAACCTCTCACAGCTGGACAAGGCTGCACAGGGAATTACTCAGTTAAACTGAGTATCTCCAAGGATGGGTATTTCAGTCTCAGATCTGCTTCAATGACTGATTATCTTCATCACACTTTTTTTTTTAATTCCTAATATCTGGAATGTGGAGTTTCCCATCCTGCCCTTCATCCTGTCCCTCTGCTCCCCTGAAAATGAGTGTGGCCACCTCCATGCTCCCACCAGCTACGTGAAGACAGCTCTGAGATCCTCCCATGAACCTTTTTTTCTACCAGCTGCACAAAAGCAGCTCCCAAAGGATCTCCTCGTACATCTCAGGCTCCAGCCCTGACCACCCTGGTGGCTCTTCAGTGACTCTCAGTTTGGCACAATCCTTGTCGTCCCCGAGAGCCCAAGCTGGGCACAGCCACACTCCAGATGTGGCCTTGAGTACCAAAGAGAGGAACATCCCCCTCCTTAAGCTGCTGGCCATGCTCCTGCTGACACAGCCCAGCAGGACATTGATCTTCATCACCACAAGGACACACCACTGGTATCTCAAAAGCCTTCTACGAAAAGACATCAATTCACTCAGCGGAACCACAGATTTAGTCACGTGCCAGCAGCATTGTCCACTCTGTGAGGGGTACTTGGAGCACAAATATAAAACCAGACCCAGATTTCTGTGCGGTACCACACCCCTCGGTTTCTGAGCCGCAGTTCAGTGTAGATGTTGGCTGGATCCAAGTTTTTTTTCAGGCTAGGCATAAAGTCTTCCTCTCAAATGTGAAAGCACCATGAAGTTGAGTAACCTCCAGGATTCAGCAGCTGTTTGTGTTTCAGAGCTTAGAAGCCATCTGTGTTTTGTTTCAGAGATCCCTTCATCTTGTACACAAGTCCTGTCTTTAAATATCTTATGGATAACAGTGTTTTCCTCAGGCAAAACAGCATCCTTCATGTCTGCTGCTCTCTCTTCATCTTTTTCATCTTTCCGTGCTGCTTTTGAACCAGACTTGTCATTTCCACTGTGCTGCCCACACATACCATGGGCACGCTGGGCCCAGGGCTCTGGATCTCCCTGTGTTCCCAACCCATAGCTTTGTTCTCACTTATCCAATAAAAGGAGGGAAACAGAATCCCTTCCAGCAAAAGGAAAAGCAAAATAACGTCCAAACAAAATTAGAGTAGTCGCACTTCAGTGAGTGAAACAGAGGTAACACATTGATGAACACCATTCCACTAATATCTTCCCTCAAAAAACTGTTTCACTCTCCAAAAAGAAGAGAAATGGAGACCCAAGACAATCATCCAATTGCTTTGCTATTGTTTCTACAACAGGCACATTGGAAAACTTCAGCAGGCTTTAGCCTAATGAACTGAAAGCTGAAAGCTGAAAAGAGCAGGATATAATACATTATTTTTTTCAAACAGGATTATTTCTATAGAGTCTGTAATTCTGTTACCAAAATAAATTGTGTGGCTTTATGGACTGCACTGATTCACATAAAACTGTGCCTGTCCTATGAGGGCAGAGATCAATTCCACCTTACCTATGGAATTACAACCCAAATCTCCAAAACACAGCACATGCACTGCTCTAAAATACTGATGTTATTCCTTAAAGCTCGAATTCAGCAATTCACTTATTCGTTCCCACTTTCTTCCAGAATAAGCACTGGAATTTTGAAATGTGTGCCATATCTGAATTATAAAGAGGCCTGGGAGGGCAGACTCAAAGTTCTGTTAATAAAGTACCAATGCCAGATCCCAACATCCTCATCCAGAACTGCATTAGGGCTCAAAGCCCCTGGGAACACAGTTCCACACACAAATCTGTGTTTCACTGCTCAAATATTTCACCAGGGCCTACATAAACAGCCTTCCAGGACTGACATTCGGCACACACCACTGTGTTCTTGTGTAGTTTTGGGGTATTGGGGGGGATACTTTTGTTTTAATTTCTGTACCTGGGCTGTGAGTACCCCATTACCTCCTCTTCCTTCCTATAAAAACACTGAGAACTCTCCAGCTTCCCAAATGGAGCACTCCATGAGACATGCACCTTGCAGGGAAAAGCACGAATAACATAAGCCCACTCTTGTCATTTAGATTCTAGAGCTTCCAAGACCCTAACAGTGGTTTCAGCTCTAACTGTGAATGCTTCTTGGTTTATGTTCCTGCACGTGGACACCAAACTCAAACTCCTAATTCTGCCACCCTGAGTCATTCCAGTCTGAGTGTTAATACGATAAAAAGCATGGAGGACATTATTATAATAACTCCTCATTTTTAATTTACTTTATGTAAGAACACAAAACATGCTAAAAGGCAGCTTAGACCAAGTTAAACTATGTTCTACCTGAAACTTATAAACACAGTCTCAGTGACTCAGTGCACCACCCCGAACTTAAGATCCGGCTCAGCTGCTTCCCAATCCATATCCTCTATCCTAACACCAACACATGCATCCAGCAGGCTCAGTGCTACTAAATTAAAATTAAACATATTTTTGTAGTCAGTGATAACTGGTTAGTATTTCCTTGAGGTTAATCAAAACACAGAACCGTTTGTAGTTCAGTTACAGCTACAGCAAGTCTGGCCATCAGAGATGGAAATTTGCTTCCAACACGTGTTCTATGTGATATGAAACTTCAGAATCTCCTTAGAAGTACGATTTTGATGTTTCACCTCATTTCCAAAAGATTAAAGTCGAAGAAAACACTCGTTTTTGAGAAGGACCTCACCTCTCTAACAAGGAATGCAGAGTGAGATGATTTTTCAGTTGCCAAAGAGAAAAAAAAAAACAAAACTCAGCAAGTGTGTGGGTAAGGCAGGGAGGACGTCTTTGAAGGAAAGAGTACACCACTGCTCCTTTTTCCATTAACACTGGATTTGCTCAAGGTTAGCCAGGAAGCTTTACAGCTCCAGCCTGTAAAACACATCCTGACATAACTGGCTCAATTCCCACCAGCTCACTGAACACTACCTGTATTCAAAAGGAAAACTCCAGCAATCACCAACAGCTGGTTTTAAGGATAACAGCCCCAAGAACTTCCCCTGGCCTGCCATGACCCAAATTAAATGGCAAAACCAAAAATCTCAAAAACATTTTGGCTTGTACAAGCCTCAGTGGACCTGGATGCAAAACTAAGAGCAACTTCCCAAACAGCCCACAGAGAAACTTTGGGAAGGTATCCCACCACCACTGGACAGAGCTGCAGGAAGAAAGGGCCAGCACGAGAGGGGCAGATCCAGCTCTCCCACCCTGGGACTCCACCCCTGTGGGTGCTCTCCAGCCTCTTCTGTGAAATCATAACAAAAAAATATATATATACAGATGGTTTTTATTGCCTTATTAAAGCAGAGTGAAAGGTGAAGTCCAAGGCAGGGCTCACAAGGACTTAAGAAAACCAACAGCAGTGGAAAGGAAGGCTCACACTACCAGGGATATATTATTTTCACAAGGTCTGACGGACTATCATTTCCAAGTTCACAAGGATCATGTTACTTCCAAGCTCTAGTGAAACACTCACTGTCTACTTATTCCCAAGGCCACTAGGGAGCGTTCCCAGCCTCTTTGTAGGGAAACACCAGCAATCCTCCAGCAGCGTTTTGTTCTAATCAATCTCAAACCTCTTCCAAAAAAAAAAAAAAGTTTGCTTTCATACACAAAATAACTCGAGTGCTTCCTCCAGAGCTGTAACTACACTCTGAGCACAAGCCAGAGACTGCAGCTACATTTTTGCTTGTTCACTATGACTTAGCAAATTACTCCTGAAGGTGCTGCCCTGTCACATGCTCCGCTCCTGTCCGTGTGACCACAACAGATACGGCCACGGGCATTTTTCTGCCAGCTCCCTCCATGCCACCCTGTATTCCTCTCCATTAATCACACCCTGATCTTGTTTCTCCTTTCCCCAGAACAATCCTTTCACTCACACAGCAAAGACTCAGGCAGATGTCTTATTTTAGCAAGGGCTGACGTGCCGTGGCAATCCGATTAAATTAAAGCAAGACAAAGATACATAAAGTTATGGAGAACAGCTATCACTGGAGCTGTTACTGATACACAGCCCCCTTTCTTTTCTCTGCAGGTTCCCTGAAGCAGAGGCTGAACCATTCTTTAAACATTTTTTGTAAAAAAAGTCTAACAAATTACATTTAACAGGAGTTCCTTGCACACTGTGGAAATCAGAAGCCACTCCAACCA
This sequence comes from Pseudotriccus pelzelni, assembly GCA_035584735.1. Lineage (NCBI taxonomy): Eukaryota > Metazoa > Chordata > Aves > Passeriformes > Tyrannidae > Pseudotriccus > Pseudotriccus pelzelni. The sequence goes on from JAWMRA010000041.1 coordinate 2,162,875, forward strand.
AAATACAAAGAATGTTTCAACACATCAGATCTATTGCCTGAGCTCTATTCCAAAGAGCACAGCCTGCAGCAGATAAGGGAAATTATTACCCCTCATTTCTCTTTTCTTGTTTGAGCTCCTGCTCTAAGAGGGTAGGAGGGACACAAAAATTAAAGCCAATTGTTCTTGGTTTCTTAGTTAAGACAAGACAATGGCTAAGGCGTAACAGAGAATTAATAGGGAGGAAGGGGTGGGAAAGGCAGTTGGAATATAGTTCCAGAGGGAAAGCAGAGTATTAAATCCAACTACTAGGAAGTGCAATTTTTTTGCCTCAAAACCTGAAGCTAAGACAGTCTCTGAAAAAAAACTACATTTGCACATTAATCTGGAAAACAGCTGATTAAATAATTAAGTGAATTAACAAATGTCAGAACTACTCACCTGTCTGCACATCTATGACCATCTGATGGCCACCTCTCATCCCTGGTCGACTGTCTTCCCCATCACCTTCAAAAGAGGGAGAAGAGGGTTTTCCATTATGAGATTTTTAAACCAAGGGAAGGTACAACCGCAGTACAAAAGCAGAGCAATTTAGTAACTCACCTTTCTTTAGGCATTACTTTAAAGCTTTTATTAGCTTAACCCTTTTCCCAAGTAATATTCTTCTGTCCATTATAAAACTGTCCCAAGTTTTATAATGAATTATCTGGTGACTGACAGTACAGAGAGCAAAAGTTTATATCCTACTGCAGCTGTGAGCTCCTTGGAAAGGAACTCCAGAGTTCCTGGAGCACACAGGTGCTCACAAAAGAGCTCTGAGCCATCTCTCCAGCAGCAAGGACACAGCCAGCCTTTGTCCCCTCTTCCCTCTCTTCCCCACCCGAGAGATGCCTGAAGGCTGAGCTGTGAGAACACACACTCAACTGACAGGGTAACGCACCCCCGGGATAGGAGCAGGGAGGGGATGGAGAGACACAGCACAGCTGCCTTTGCACCAGTTATCCTCACACATAAAGGAATCCCAACTGCCCCATTAAAACAGCTTTCCAACCTCTTCGGATATCTTGAGCTTTCAGGACAGGTGTCATCCACGGGAAGCAACGTTAGCAAGATAACCCGTGTTCTGCTGGAAGAGAAACCTGCTTGTGTTCCTGATAACCCTTCCCAAGGGGGTTGGGGACACTGCTCCACATCTGGCAATTGCCACCTTGGATCCTACATTTGCTGTGTGACAGTGAGTTTTCTATCTGTAGTCAAGGATGCTGCTGCAAGTCTGTTCTCAAGGCAGAAATCAGAGAAAGATTCCGCAGTTTAGATTTCCTACATAACACGTAAAGACTTCAAAAGATCTCTTTGAAAACACGCCCTGTTCAGACAATGTATTTATTTGTCACTCTTGGCTTTGAGTTTGAGTCAATTCCGTTCATTAAATCCAGTAACACAGATAACTCTTCTCATGTTTAACCTGTATCCTGAGATTTGGTACTGAACTGATGATCTACCCTTGAATTTACTGCAAGCATTCCTGCAGTTTTCCTTACTCAGAGGCCAGGCTGCATTTCACTGACTCTGCAGACAAATGCAACTTTTTCACAGAAGAAACCATTCCCTGGAAAAACCGTCCTAGAGGAGCCTTTCTTGCATCAGCATCATTTTCTTGCTCAATATTCTCAAAGGAACAAGACGGAACTCATGTACTGCCAATTCTATCTTAAGAAATGTCCTTACCTTTGGTGCTTTTGGGGATAATCTGCCCCCAGCGAGGTTTGTACTCTTGCTGACTGATATACTGATTGAATAAGCCATCTGCAAAACAAAAATGTCGCTGGATAAAGCATTTATACTTCCATTACAGCAAAATCACTTTTCATGTGGGTAACTTCAGCCTCACTCAAGCCAGTTTGCCACTCCAAAGCCTTCGTGTTCAGTGAATGCGCCATTATATGTCAGTTAGTTTGTTCAACTTTTGTCAGTTTGTTAAACTTTTGTTAGTTTGTTAATGAACTAAATGTGAAAGCACTAAAATAAAAAGAATACTTGCTACTAGATCAATCAGGAATTATCCAGTTTGCCTGCCAGGTCATGCCAAGTGTCTATAAATCTCCAGTGTGGTGTATTTAATTAAGAATAGAATCCCTACCCCTTATTTAAGCAAAAAGGAAAGTTGCCAGTGCATATAAAATTCAACCATTTTAGTCCATGTGAAGTTAAAACTAGGTCAGACAGCATCTCTGGAGCTTCATCTGAGAAGAAAAGGGAAGCAAAGCAGATTGTTTAAATGCTCCGATATGGGACAGCCGGGCACTGGATGAAAAACAAAATAATAGTTTACATTTTCTTCAGGGAGTTAAGCAAGAAGAGAAACAGAAGATGTGTCAGGTCACGGGGCAGATATGCCAACTGCAGCATTTTGGTGAGAAGAATCAACTCCAACACTTTATCCACACTCCCCTTGTGCTTTCCTCTCCCCTAGTACACCTTCCACACGCCACCTCTTCAGCATCCAGAGGCCAGCTCCTAATTCTGGTTCTAGGCTATCAGTCTATCACATAAGCATTCCTCTTTTGAAAAAGATTGAAAACACCCACAACTCTCCAGGACTGCTCTTCAGTCTGGGAAGGGCTTGGCAAACCTTTGGGGAACTTGGTGCTGTCGATCTTCAGATGCCTCCTCTAAAAAAACCCACCTTCACCTTCTGCAGGCACAACAAACTATCAGACCTCCTGAGCGCTGCTCTCCTTGGCTGCGTCCCACCCACCACCTCAACACACCACCCCTTCCTGACAAGTGTTTGTGCTGCATTTACCCATTCCCTGAAAAAAAGAACGGGAGTTCAGGCACCCAACATCAAATAGTTTTTAGTTCTTTTGGCCACAGTAATTTCGGCTTTGAGGTAAGAGTTGAACAGATGATGGATGCCTCTGTTTATTTATAGAATGATCCTTACCGAACACATCGCTATTTATTTACAAAAAGGTAAAAATCTTTGCTAAGCATGACACAAGGTTCAGAGAATATTTTAAAGTGTTTCCTGGCATCCTGTAGTTTGTCGTGACTGAAATCCAGGTTTTAATTAAAACCCAAGCCAGCAAGTATTTCCTGGGAGAAGATGAATGCTCTATTTAGGGACCATCTAATAGGAAAAACAAGGGCACTCAAGAGCTCCTGAAAGGTGCTGAGTTTGGTCTGAAAACACAAAACTTCCATAAACTCAGCTGTACAAGTGTTTCCAAATAAATACTCTGAAAACAGGGTAGGTTTTACTTTCACCTCAGAGCCAAAACCATCAGCTCTCTCCCCGCATTAGGTAATCGAGGAAAGCCAGAAGTTTGCTCAATGTATGTAGAAAGTGGTTTATTTTGAGTTTAATAGCAGGGTTCTTAACTCCCACTTCTTCAGCATTTATGAAGTTGGGACAACACACGAGAGGCTTGAAGCTCGAGATCTCATAAATTCTGATTCAGAAAAGCCAACTCTAATAGAACAAATGCATGTGCTGTAAGAAATCCCACGGTGACTCAGCCACAAACCCAGACAGAAATGCAGCCTTTTGGTTACTGTTACAGCCCTGGGTCTGCACGACAGAAACCAAAACCGTATTTATCCCGATGGCAGCCAATAGATAATTGGACATAAATAGCTCCGAAGGATGAATTACACCACATAGGATCTGAAAGGGTGACTTAACCTCTCTCCCATGCTCAACACCCACAGGCTGCACTTGTCAAGATACGACACTTCTCCCCTGCTGTGCCTTCAGCCTCTTTTAATAATGCTTCTTGTCTTCCATGGGACACTGGTTTGGAAACGCTCCAGCTTGCTTCCCAGAAATGTTTCTTTCTGCTGGGAGCAGTCCCACATTCATTCTACTTGTACTGCAAACCAGCAGCAGCTTGTTTTGGAAGCTGAATCACCACCTGTCTGACACCACCAGGGACCAAAAAAAAAAAAAAGGGGAGGATTTCTAGGTGGATTCTGCACCCGATGCCAGACCTATGCCAGCGCACTCCTTATGTTCCTTGTCAGGATGGCTCTGCTGACCAAAAGGTCTCCAAAGCTTCTCCAAGGATCAGATCTAGGCCTGCTCAGCTTTGTCAGCTGTTCCCAATGAATCAGGAGTTTAAAATAAATTTCAAGACTCCTGACAAAAAAAAAAATTAAAAAAAAGTGTCAAGTGGAAGTTTTTCAAGGAAGTTTTCCTTCACTCCCGAGACCTCTCACTTCAGTGTCCATGTTTACTAAAATTACAGACAAAACCTTGCTCTGTACTATTTTTCAAGCCCTTCTCAGCAAGTCATGACGCATTTTGGATGTAACAACACGAAGTTCACGGTGGTTAAAGCTCAGTAAATTCTGCCACCCTGATAACCCAAGCTTTTATTTTGCCAAGTGCAGGTTACCCAGAAAGGATTAGGACAAACACCATGGACAAAAATATTTAACTTGCTGAAGCCAATCAGGAACAAGTTGTATTAAGTTTGGGTTTTTGTTTTTTTTTTAGACAACACACATCTGCAGAGAGGATTACTAAAATCTATTCACTTCACTTTTGATGGCTAAAAAAACTTCAGGGTGACCCATCATTTCTGGGAGTTGGGGTTTGGGTTTTTAAAGAATTACGATTTTTCTCAAACCACAGAAAAATACCCAAAACACATAAACAGATGGAAGGGGTTTTTTTTTAAGTCACAAAAATCCTTCTAAAAAAAAAAAAAAAAAAGAGCTGAAGGAAAAAACAGAGGTGCTACCAGATAAAAATCCAGCCATTACTTGACAATTTCTTGGGTGAAATGAGGAAAAACACCTTTTTTTTCTGCAGCCTCAGAGCTGTAATATTTTCTTGCACTTAGTTCTTTGCAAAAATGAAACAAGGTTCGCTCTCCAGTCCCTGTAAGTTATCCCTCTTCCACACAAACCCCACCATTTACTTCGGACAGGCTTTGGATCCCTAGACAGCCTCTCCCCTCCGTATAACCCAGCACACAGAGCAGCATCCAGTTTCTCAGAACCAAATCCAAACAATACTGGATGGCAAAATTAAGGTATCCGAGTCTGTCTAGAGCTCCCAGGGGAGTACAAGTGTTCCTGTGCGTCCTGCTCCTGCGCATCCCGACTTTTGGGAGACACTGGAGCCTGCAGGCTGCGCATCACGACTTACTGTCTGTCGTGCAGGGCTCACTTGTCACCAGATAAACACACGTCACACCCTGACACGAGCAGTGCCACAAGGAACACCTCAGCCCCTGGAATACTAATACGAACCCAGCAGATCTTCCCTCCGTTCCAGGCAGCTTTCCATGTCTACAGGAGCTGCAGGCAGCTCAACTAAGTAATTTGCACTCCACATACTCTCTTGGAGGAATATTAAGCAGATTTTTTTTGCCTTCAATAATATAGGCCCGAGAGCTACAGGAACGGATCCAAATGCGAAACATTTGAACCGAGTCTGTGAACCAGCTGAGATTTAAGGGACCCTTTTCTTTCTGAGAGGAAGTCAGGCAGCTGCCAGAGTTTCCATTTGCCCGTTTTCGAAGTGTAACGCACGAGTCAAAAGAATCTGCGGGCGAAGTGTGGCTGCCTGCCACCGAGCTCTCAAAAGAAATCATCTGGTGATGTGAGGTGGAAGACAGCGCTCGTCATTAGCAATGCAAAAGAACAAGAGTTAGCTCTGCCAGCGCTAATTCTTGACCACCTACTCTTTTCTACATGACTAAGCCTATGGAAATCGCCCGGCGAGAGATGCAGCGCGTCGCGCTTTTTCAATCCCCGCCGCTGCAAAGATCGGCCTCTCCAGGAGACATTTTAGGCCGAACCGAGCGTGCAGTATCTCTGTCAACCTCGCTGCACTTCTGTTTGTGCCTTAGAGGCAATGAACTCCCAGATCAGCGAGCGGTCAGGAGTTCACATATTCATGCCCGGCCTGTAGCAGAACAAGCCGCTCTTTGAACGATTTCAGGGATAATTTAAGGATCTGTATGTCTCAATTAACTCTACGCTTCAGCTACACTACACAGACACAGGACCAAAGTTAATCCGCTTTTATTTGGAAAAGCAACACACGAGAGAGAGGAGCTCAGTGGTAAGAACACCCACACCTTAGAGACTAAGCAGCAGCTACGGAGACTTCACAACAGAGCTGCTAAGAAAGTAAAATGGTAATAAACCATCGTAGAATGGCCTGGGTTGGAATAGACCTTAAAGATCATCCAGTTCAAAACCTTTTGGAGGGGTGAGGTCCTTATGGACAGGGACACCTTTTACCAGATCAGGTTACTCAGAAAATGCTGAGGAGCTTGAGACACGCAGAGCAGACTAAGGACAGTGGAGGACCACAGGGAGCAAGAGGTAGGAATACTGTAGGAGGACATGCTAAAGGCTGAAGGTATCTATTCCCATCCTACCAGCACCAGTTAAGTACCAGTGATATTCAACTCTTTGACTGCACAACTCCAGACAAACTATTCCGGCTGCAGTTTTGTGGTTATCAGAGGAGGTTTGTCCTGCCTATTGTCCCATCACAGCCCGAACAGCTCCATGGCCAGGTTTGCCACGTGGCAGCACGAGCACCAGTGCCAGGGGACGCAGCGTCCTGAGCGAGGGCAGGATTGACCCAGTTAGTAAAAACCTGCAGTCGTGTCAGCTTAAAGCAAATACGGGCTGCAGCCTCCGTGTCTCGGGATAGACGGCACTTCCCTGCGGAAGGTGCTGGGAGGCGACAGAGCTCAAGAGCTGAAGGCAGCATGAAGAATGGCAGGAGGATGGGGAAGGAAGGTTAATGTATTCCAAGACAAGCAAAATCATTAAGGATGACCAACAGAGCAACGGGAGATGCGCACGCTGACATTTAATTTCAGCCGGCCAGGTGCCAGATTAAAGTGCAGCAAAATAAACAACCTCACATGTATTTTTCTGTCCCTCAGAAGCAGTGACAAAACAATGATGCTCTTGAAGACTCTCCTGCTAAATTACCCACCGTCTGTTAGGAGCAAGACATGCTTCTGTACTTGCTGGAACACAAAAAAGGACTGATAAAACAAGCTACAGCTTATTCCTCCAGTTTGCTTAAGGGTGCCAAGTTCCTCAGCTCTCCTGGAGGGAACGATCTCAAAAACCAGGGAAGCAGGATTGTCCACATCAAATCTGACACTGAATAAAAGTCTGTTTGTCAGATAGAAAACTGCAGGTCTTGTTTTGAACTACAAGGAGAGTCCTTTGCCAGTATTTCCACCCTTGGAAAAGCTGAGCACTGTGGACAGCAACCCCACTCTCAACATACACCAGCTCAAGTCCTAGGGGAAAACTGCTGGATGAAATAAGTGTTAAGTATTAAGGAGAAAAGAAATAAAGATATAAAAAATTTAAAAAAAAAAAGTTACAAGCATTCGCTTCATTGGTGCCCAAGAAAAAAAGTCCGTTTTTGAGGGAACTTTTTCCAGCACATTCTAGACTTTGAGTGAAATTCTATTCAAGCAAGAGTTCCTACTCCAGCCTGCAATGAAGTGGAAAGAGGAGGGCCTCCAGGCACTGAGATTAAGTCACAGCCAAGGCTGCGCAATGATAAAATCATCACCATCAGCACAGAGCACTCCTCTGGCTGCTGTAGCATCCTGGTGGGCTCATCAGCTCCCCCAGGCACTCGTGTCTTTGAGACACAGACAGTAACAGCCAGCCACAGCTCCCTGCTGCTTTTCCAGCCTGCAATCCTCCCGTGCCCTTAAGATTCATGAGGAAGCTGCCAGTTGCACAATGTCCCTGCATTGCAGGAAGCTGTTCACGCTCCCATCCCAGCCAGCAACACTCCATGGGCTCAGGAGGGCAAGGACGAACACTGTTCTCAGTCTCAACACTTATAGCTGCTCTTGGAGCTCAGCACAGGGCAGGGCTCAGCTGCTCTGCCTAAGAAACCTTAAGCCAAACACAGAGAAAACCACTCGCTGCAGTTTTGGAGGACCTGTTACAATAAGCTCCCTAAAACTGCGCTCAGTCGAACAGCTTAGTCACAAGAAGATGGCGGATTTCCATGGAAGACAGTTCTTGATTTTAAAGCTATCGTTTCTATCCGATTCTGAGAACCACTTCCAACTGCAGTGGTACAAACCCCACTGCTGGAATCAAGCAGGTACACTGGCATCTATCCAAAGGTATTACAAAATGACTGATTAGCCCAGAATCAGACAAAAACATCTCTGGTGCCAGATATCCATGAAACTGGTTCACTAAGTCCCTACCTCTACTGGCATCAGACACACAGTTCTCCTCTCACGCCAGCACAAGTGTCCCGTGAGGAGTGACTGTACATATTCAAACAGCACTACACCCACAGCCAGGAGAACCTCTCTTTTATCAGATTGCAATCCAAAACCGCTGCACAGGTCTTGAGAGACACTTCAGTGCAACAGTCCAACTCTTTCTGTATCCCATTTTATCAACAGAAAGTACAGCTCCCTCATTTCAGGAGTTGAGAGCTGTTTATACACCGTGTTTTTAAGTAGAAAGCTTCCAAGTAAAAAGTTAATAGTAGTTCCAATGAAACCAACAAGGTCCTGCTCTGCAAGGGAAAACAGGTTTTGCCTCTAATCACTGATTTCCACACCATCCTCCACGGATTACTTTCCCCATGAGCAAAAACACCACTCTCATCCAAATACAGATGAAAACCTCTGCCTGAACACCAACTTGGTGGCAAGTTCCAGCCAGACACCATGATCCAGATCACCACTGAAAACTCCAGCTTTCAGCTTCCCTGCTCACCACTCCAGTGACTTTCCTGATAATCAAGCCCACCCTCAGCTTGCCAACACTTACGTGAAGAACTTATCTTTACCCACTCAAGTGCACCTCGTTGTCATCTCTGGGGGAAGGAGACTCCAAAAGCAGCAGTGACAAGACATTTCATGACTGAATTTTTAGCCTTCATCACACAACGCACAAGTCCAAAAGCTGACAGCACACCACAACAGACATCAAACAGCACATGCACCAGCCAATTCTACTACAAAGCACACTAACATTCAAAAAAAGGTAATATAAAAAATAACCATAAAAAACGCCCCACTGAAATATTTAATGTATCAGACTCCTCCGAGTCTCTTACCGTTCACAGCTTTTTCTATCAGTTCTTCACAAGCATCAAAGTCTCCCTTCAACACCAGCTTGTCGTGGAGGTCTGTCAACATGGGGTGCTCCAGAGCAATCTTGGTTTTCTTCTGCAGCGACTCGAAAGCCTCGGTGTAGTTGTGCTGCCGAAAATGCTTTAGGCAAAGGCGAATGGCTTCCTGTTCACGGTACTACTGGAACACAAGAAAACCTATGAGACATGTAGATTTTTCCTTCCACCAGCACTGCTGGGAGCTACCTGTGAACCTGGAGCAGGACCTCTTGTCCACGCTGCACAAATATGCTCGCCGGCTCACAGAGGAACGCTGCGTGGACGGCATTACAAGCTGTGCAGGCATTTACTTTCCAACAGTATAGAAGTTATACAGCTTGGTATCATCCAAATTAATGAGCGTACAAGAAGAGAGTGCACAGTGTCCCAGATCTCTGGAGTGACCATTAGTTTCCCCCCCCATCTGCTTGGCCCTGCTGTTCGAGGCCTACACGAGGCGCAGAGCAGGAAAAAGCCTTTGCTATCAGCGTTACATAATTTGATTGTATGACTCTTACATAACAAAATAATTTAGAAGAGTAAGTAGGTCACAGCTTTTCTAGGAGCAGAAGGGGAAAAAAAAAAAGCCACAAGAATAGGAATACTTGCAATGACCACCACTCCCGCAATGGAAAGGCTGAAGGCTGACCCCCAATCCTGCAGGTTCGGGAGGGTTTTGGATCAATGGCAACAAGGATTTGTGTGCACAGCAAAGTTTTAACTTCTAAATGTTCCCCTGCATCTTGAAGCAGAACCTCTGCTTTCACCCCACAAATGAGCTGCCCATATCCCACCTGACTGTGGGAAGGGGTGAGAAAGGTCAGAGAAACCCACACTGGGCCCAACATCCCTGCACAGACACGTGAGGGAATAGTAAACTCTGAGCAAGAGCTACAGCTCGCGCTGTTAACCTACCAAATCATCCACTGTGTTTTCAAAGCTGCTAACAATATGCATAAGAAACAGATTTTTAAGGTGATAAGCAGCAGAACCACTTATTTTAAATAGATTCTTCAAACTTAAATTCTAAGGCATTAAATGAGGGGGAAAAAAAAAACTCTCAATTTTAACCATCTTTAACACACAACTACTGCGGTAAAAAAGCAATTGTAACTTCAAGCAGCTATAAGACTGATTAAATTACAGACAAGAGATTTTAATCCTAAGTGGACACTACTGCTAAAAGTCAAGTTTATGGTATTCAGATGAATAGAAATCTTTCCGAAAACCTGGAACTAACACTGACTCCCAACAAAAATTAGTGCTCTCGGAATAATGGCTCGATAGCAAGAATCTCACAAACTGAAGTGGCTAAAAAGAAACACGGCCATGTGATATATTTTTAGTTCTTAATCCATCAGTATTTCACAGCTGCAAATAGCCAGAACTATGCATTTTTAGAAAACCAGTTCCCAGCCCACATGAAAAAGGCCAAGGACACGTACCGATAAGAATGCAAGGCTGCAGCAAAGGAGTATTGAAGCTAAAACAGTTTTACAGCACAACTGGCAAAAAACAACTGGTGTTTTTTTTGTCTTTCCAACAGATACCTAAGACACTCTCTTTAAGAAATGTTCACTTACAGCAAAGCCAAATGAGATTCCCTGTTGTTCAAGGGGATGGCAAGCAAAAGGAGAGCTGCACACCAGTAACAACCAGTTCTGCTTTTTCAGATCCTCCAGTTTAGAAATTCGGCAAACTTTAGACTTGCTGTATTTCCACTGAGCCCCTCATGGCTTGGCTTATAAAACAGGGAATGACCGCTGGATGCAGGTTGGCCACTCAATGCCATAGAAAAGTATCTATTCAAGTGACACCATAGTACTACTTCAGAAGTTAAATATGAAAACCTCTTTTTTATGCAAAAAGGTGTATAAAAAGTATGTAAAAGGCTCCTTTATAAATGCTGTCATACAGATTTAAAGAGATGACAACCCAAATAATAGCTCTGATCTGAAGCTGTAAATAATTCCTATGGTTAAAAACGTAACGGGAGCATGAGACCAAGATACTAATGCTGTCAAACACACTCGCAGAATTAAAAACAAATTTGTGTGCTCCTCATCAAAAGCCATAGGCAGTAATAAACTGCCACTTCTTAGGTGCTGAAGTTTGCCCACTCTTTAGGAAAATAGCTTTTGTGAGGCAGTAGGCTGAGCTGGACAGCAAGGAGAAAGCAGTAGGGGGCAACTGAGTAGTGTGCTGGCTGCTTTCAGTCCTTATCCCTTATCCCCAACTCCACTCCCTGCAAGAAAAGGGAGGTTTTGTTGGCACATAACAAAAAGGACGGGCAACTTCAAGTAGAACCTTCCTCTCATCTGATGTCACAGGCAGTAAAGAAACATTAGATTTCAAAGCCTCTGAGATTCCCAAAAACACGCACGAAAATATTCACACCACCTCAAAGAACTCGAAGAAACAGGTCCTGCCTCTCCCAAAACGTGGGTCAACACGTCCTCCTACATGGATCCAGCAATAGTAGCCTCTCAGGGCTGGGAGGGAAGAGAACGCCAGTGGCATATGCACTCATCACCAAAAACTCGGCAGCTGACCCTAACAGAGCCCAGACCGTCATGACTAAGTGTCTGCCTTGCTGCTTTGGGGCTCTCAAGCTTTAGGAGAACAATGCTGGCACCCCCTGAAGAAGCTGTCACTGCACACAGGCTGATCATGAAAAGTGCTGATTCCATGGGATAAGATGGAAGGAAACAGATGCAGACATCATCATCATCAGATGGCTCCTAACCAAAAAAAAAAAACAAATCAGAGCTTTCTGCTTGCAGCAACTGGTCCAAACTGCCAGACGCAGCACCACGTGCAGAGGCAGCAGAAGGAAGCACAGAAAACCATCAGCAGCTTCTATCAAGTGGACTTTTTAGAAGTGGACATTGATCATCAGCTGACTAATGACCACACCACCACTTGGATCATAAAGCAGCTACAGACAACTTATCCTGTGCTCATCAGGGCTGCCTTTAAATCCTCCCTGAAGAAGCTCGTGATGTTGGTGTAAGTGGGTATGAGCCAGACACCACGGTCACACATTTTCCTCACCACACTGGCAGCACCAGGAACTGGTGAGGGAGTCTCAGTGCTGATCGCACACAGCCTCTATCCCTTTCTAAGCTTCTCCTTCTGGAAGCAGAGATACACTGCTCCCCTATTCAGTCTCACTCAGCTGGGAAGGATGTCTCCTCTGCAACACAATATGAATCTCGTTAATTGTTCCAGAAGATCCAGTGCATAACATGCAGCAACAAAATGAATCCTGGCTGTCAGTGTGCACTTCGCTCCCACAGGAAAGGCGTCTCTTGTACTCAATTAAACAATGTTTATACAAATAATGTTGGGAGCCCTTTGGACTTTCTGTCTATCAAAGTGACAAATGGCACAAGTCATCTCATCTCACAGTCCAGTGGCATCAGCCCCACTCTGTTCCAGAGTATTCAGCAAAAAGACAGTAAGAGGGAAACATCAAAAGTGCAAGGAGCTGCAACAGGAAAGACACCAGCATGGATTCTCTTTAAAACAAGCTCATTTTATACCCTGTAACAAAAGCTGCACCTCTAACCTGAAAGCCTCTGGACTCACGTAGCAATACGGACTGGCACCTTAAAAGAACGACTAATCAAAAGGCAAGAAGAAAAATGCAATCTGGTTTTGTTAAGATTCATTTCCCTTCCAATACAAACACTATTTTCCTAATATTGTCCCCTTCGACTAAGTGTTTCTTTGTTTTATGTTCTCCTTATGATGCCTACGTGGCAGGTTTTTGTGATGGTTTTGGGGTTTCTTGAGAGTGTTTTGTTGGTTTCTCAAAGAGAACAAGCAGACACAATTCGAAAAGATTCCCTTTCGAGTCAAAGTCAGCCACGCGGTCTGAGTTTTTGCTGCTTTAGTAGCTGATATTCAAGGAGTGAAAAGGTCACATCAATTCCAGTAAGAGAAGTTTCACAACATTCTGAGACTGGGAATCTTCAAACAAAAAAGGCATCTAAAATGCAGGCCTACCTTGCTGTACCAGTTGAGGCACGGCTGGACCACATCTGGATCATCAATGCCATTAAGTTCAACATACCAGATACTAAAATTGAAGCTAGGCCCCCAGGACAAGAGTGGAACTGGAGAAGAAAGGAAAAGGAGAAAAAGGCTGCATAAACATCAAACAACCACTGCATTACACAGTACTATTGCAACAGAATGCTTGCAAAGGTTACACAAAATTCACTATTTCGGATTTGACTTAAGCTCTAGTTTGTTTAACTAAGCTTATGAAAATTACCAAATACATCATGCTCAACTTGTCATTTAAAGCAACCTGTGCTGAGCAACATTAACACAGCAGAGCGTTACAAAGCAGAAGCTTGCTTTAAGCAAAAGAGCAAAAATACTATCATTTAAAACAGCTCCAAGAGGCAACAAGCTTTGACAAGGCTGGGAATCATGAGCACACCAGCGACAGTATTTGCTCCTCATAGTACATTTATTTCCCCATTTGTCAGCAACAATTATTTTCCCTAATGGTGAAGACAAGAAGCTTGGGTATTTTAAATTTTACAAAATTAGTAACATCTGCAAGTTGTGGAGGAGGGAGGGAGGGATAACTGTCAGTTTCCAATTTAAAAACTCTAATTTTTTTTTAAAGCTTTAATCTGCGCAGTTTTTTGCTGATACTATTTTACCTGAGCATTGGAACAAATGTACTTAAAATACTAAAGGACCCGAGAAAGACATTGCAGCCTCTCACCCGCAGCTCCTCTACCGCTCTGGGTTAATATCTGAGGCCTCGCACTGATCTCAGGATTAATCTGCAGGTTAAGACTTGGTTCTGCTTTTTGAAGCAGCTCCAACTCCCCGAAAACTTGTGTGTGAACTCTGACTCCTAAAAACTGCAGTGAAATCAAGTGGTTTCATTTCAAGTACTTTTGTTTCCTTTGCATTTGACCGTAACTGATAAACAGGAAAAGGCAGCCTTAGAGGTGAATGTGCAGTTACCAGCAACAGCAAGGAGTCCACTACCTCCTCCCTTCCACTGTTTTTGCCACAGAGAAATCACTTGTTGTCTTTCAAACCACTATCAAATACCACTGAGATTATCCTGTTGAACTAAGGTTTTTCTGACCTACTCCTACTCCACGAGGAAACAAAAACCCCAAGCTTATCACAAAGTTGTTCCTGAGCTCTTAAAGGTTCTTAAGTATTTATACTTCAAACAAGCTACATCTATTATTTTCCGCAGCGTGTTTGGGCACAAAGCACATGCTCAAACACCTGATTTTCTTAAGTTTTAGAGGGTGTATTTACCAACCTATTTCTAAAGGCCCATTATAACTTCTGGGAACAGCCATCCAGAGTAAAGATCTTTCAGAAAAGATCCAAAGAGACTTTGTATATGCAGCTCTTAACTGACTTTAATATCCATAAGTAGGTACTTTCTACATTACAGCTCTCAAATAATCTTTTCCAAGAGCTTATTTCTCCTTGATTGTTCAGCACACAAAGCAAAGCAAGATGCTTTCAGAACAGGTCCTTGTAGGTGCATTTTTGTGGAGACGGAAGAGAAGTGAACTGGTCAGAAAAACCACGAGTCACCTGCCTCCCATCCACAGTCCATACACTCTGCCCAGAAAACTTCCCTCCTGCTTACTTTTGTCCTCCACACAAGGTGAGGGCTGCCAATGTGGTCCCTTAATACCATAAAACATTCCTGCTAAATCCAAGCACACAGATCAGGTTTGATCCCGGATATCCTCCCCATTAACGCAGCAAACTGAAAGTACCGCACCTAAGGGTAATACCTTGGGCCTGCCTTCAGCCCTGAACACACAGACCAGACCAAACTGAGGTTAAACCTGATATCTGGTCAGCCACAAAGATCAAAGTCCAGCAGTTCACGGCACTGAAACCCCAAACTAAACCACAGACTACCTCAAATGGACCAAGACCATGAATTTCCTGAGGTGAACCTGAGGCCGATTTCCTCACACCGAGTTTACTGGGTAAAAAACCAAACCCAAGTATGACCACCTTCTCACCTCTTTCCAGAGAGCACACAGAGGTATCCACCCGTACTTCTTTTCAGCAACTCTCCTCAGAATTTCTATAAGCTTCTCCCAGAAAAAAAGATTAACAGTTCATCCCTTTGTAGCCAACTACACCAACAAGGAAGATATTGGGGTGCACAGAACAATCCTGGACAGCTCTCACCACAACCAAGATGCCAAGTCATCAGCTCGCAGACACTTCTACTCCCCAGAGCTAACTCAGCTCCCAATAGCCCTTCTTACAAAAAGGAAATCAAACACCAGAAATGGAGATTTTAACATCAAGACTTTCATGGTGCAACCATCTATTCCAGGGAAAGTACAGACATGAAACTGTATAGGGAACACAAGGCAAATGCTTCCCTAGGGCCGAAAAACTCTTCCCCAGACAGAAAAGGCTGAAGCTGATCTTTGTCAGCTCCTCCATGGGAGTAGGAATAGAAACAAAGCAGAAGGGTTGAAACTGGAATGTGATTTCTACTCCAGTTAGGCAAATTCAAGTGTTCTGTTGGATCATCTCGCCACTTTTTATCCTCTCCTCTGGCTCCCAGGAGACACCTCTCACCCTTTGTCTTCCATCCCTCTCCTTTTTGAGGTGTGCTTCAGAAAAATGTCCTGTTAGAGCAGCCAAAATCTGATCTAAAGCTGGAAGGACGAGACACTAAGTGCAGCAAGGAGGTAGTTTTTTCCTTAACATCTCTGAGGTGGAAATACACTGCAATTAAAGGCGTTAAAAGCTCAAAGCTACATTATTCCTCCAGTTTTTACCGTAAAGCCACCTCAGCATGTCTGGTTTTTTTCTGCAGGTACTCCAGCAATCCATCCTGAAACACATGTGACTGTTCAGAACAGCTGAACTGTCACTTACACAGTGAGAGGAGTCCAGCAAAGGAAAAATAATTTAAAAAAAATTAAAATCAATATCCTTCTAAGAAGCAGAAGGCATTTGAGTCACTTAAACAGTTCTTAATCCATACAAGGATGATTTTAGGGGATACTTCTTAATAACAGCTATGTCTAGACAAGGACTGTGGCTCTGTATTAGAGGAGACAGTAGCAGAGGCATTAAAAACAGCACAATAATTTGAAATACCTCTCAGAAGGTGATTTCTGTTTCCCTCAACTGTAGGCACAGACAGACAGTGTATGTTTTTAAAAATTAAGACAGCATCCATAGAGAAAAAAATTGGTCAGTTTTGTTACACCAAAGCTTAAAAATCTTGAAGTCTTGTTAGCAACTCCCATACTTGTAACAAACTGGCATGAGAATTACACCTGGAATTTTTCATCTTTCACGGCAATCAGTCCTTGCACCTTCTGCTTTCAAGGACACAGCACAGAAAAATCTCTGCTTGGAGGAACCACAAGAGCAGAGCCAAAAAACAAAGCTCCCAGACATGAAAAAGATTATTCTTCGATATTTTGTCCGGATAAGTATCTTCTTCCCTCTCTCCAGTTCTGTAATGAGGCGCTACATGAAATGTAAAAATTACCTGTCAAGTAGGTCAAAAGCTGCACAACTGGGCATTTCAGTGCTCAGGAACTGAAGCTGAACTAATTAAACTAACAGAAGTGCAAGGCTTTTCTTGACAGGAGGAGAGGGATTATTCTTTCTGCTTTCTGTGAGCCTGAAACTTCCTTAGACATGAGAGCGATGGAAGCTGTAGGAAGAATTTTCCCCTTTCCCAGAACAACCCATGTCAGGTTCCTCATGCCCTGTCTCCCCATAAAAACCTCTCTGTATATTAACAGTCTCCGTGCTGATCTGCAGAACTATAAAGCAATTTCCTGATGCAAGCGCTGCCGAATCAGTGCCTTTCCCAAAGCCCCAAACCTCACTGATTGCAGGAACTCTGGTGGTGTCAAGTCTCCAAGCGCCCAAAAGGGCAGATTTTGGCCTCGTTTCCTGGCACAGTTACGAGGAGCACAGCACGGTGCTTGAAATTTGGAGTTACTTTGGCCAACAGCTTGGAAATTCTAACAAACTCAAAACATTTTCAAGCTGTGAATCTGAAAAATAACAGAATTTCGTAACATTGTTTTGCAGTTGTTTCACAGCAAAAAACGCTCTCGCAATGTCATAGACAATAGTGACACCAGTCATCCGCCAGGGGTTCTCACAGGTTTTGGTGAAAAGATCATTTCCAGTTCTGTTCTAGCACAGGAATTTCTTCATGGAGGGCAGCTTCAAGACAGAGCTAAAGAAAAACTCATCTCAAACCACAAGGAGAACAAGGGACAGCTCAATCCAAATCTAATATCAATGTATATAATACAGGATGCTGATTCATGGAACGGTTTGGGTTGGAAAGGACCTTAAAGATCATTCAGTTCCAACCCCCTGCCATGGGCAGGGACACCTTCCACTAGAGCAGGCTTTTCCAAGCCCCTTCCAACTTTGCCTTGAACATTCCAGGGATGGGACGTCCACAACCTCTCTGGCAAAACTGTGCCAATGTTTCACCTCCCTCACAATGAAGGATTTCTTCCTAATACCCAATGGAAATCTACCCTTCTTCAGTTTAAGGCCATTCCCCCTTGTCCTACCACCGCATGCCCTTGTGAAAAGTGCTACATGAATATCCCATCCCAATAAAACAAGCTGCTCATTCCATGTCAAAGGAAAAAAATCCTGGCAGTAGAAATTAATCAGCATTTCACCATCCTAACAAGTTTCAGCTTAGTGCTACACTTCATTACATCACAACACGTTTTCCTGGAATACAATTTACACACCCAGAGGAGCAGCCAGCAATCTTTGCACTGGCCCTTTTAGCCCTCCAGGAACTACTTGCTGGTTTTTAGCCACTGAAAAATAACATTTCCCAAAAACCTAATGCTGGAAGCTTCAGAATAAGAAATTTTAAAAATTATTTTAACTTCCCTTATGCAGTCAACCTTTAATCCTCTGCTACTCTTGAGGTTTCCTAAAGCCAAGCGTTACAGATGCTTCCAAAAGTAGCAGCCAGAAACAAACCCAAAGAACAACCGAATCCTCTACTTCTCCAAGAACAGGAAACCCCACCGTTTATGGCACACAAATGATTCCTGGATTCACAGCCTGAGGCTTTCAGTTCCTCAGGCAAACAGGAGGAGATTCAGAAAGCTGTGTAAAAACACACCAGAGCAAAGGGCTCCGAGGGTGCCCCTACAAAGCCACTATCAGCTGAGTCTTGGCAAAAGAATTACCCAACACATCAAAGCACTCCTAAATTCATGTAAATTAGCCAACAGGCTCTTTACCTCCTTTTTCAGCAACTACCTCCTTGCTCTATTTTTAACCTTAATCAGCTAGTTTAAAACCAGTCATTCTTGTACTATCTCAGTAGTTAGGACGGGGAAGATAAATTTACCAAGCAAGCCAAAAGGCTCCAAATTCTTGGATTAAATCCAACAACTAAGGCTCCTGTTCTCTCTGGCCTGCAGGAAGCAAGAAAGAGAGATCTTCACCCCTGCTCCCACCACACATCCCTCATGCCCCCTCAGCAACCCCATCCAGCCAAACCAGACACCAGGGGTACAATCCTTCTGGTGCCCCTGGATGGCACCTTCACCCAGAGGTGAGACGCAATATTAGAGCAGCAGGAAGAGAACAAGGGAGGCTCCTGCTGTTGCTTTATGTGTCACAAGCGTGTTTGAGAGTGAAAGGTTTCAAGCTTCTTCAAACTCACACTGAAAACTTTGACTGGTGCTTAGCTTAATGAGTTATTTAAAGCTCTATACAGCGGTTTATAGGAGGACAGGAAGCAGCTTCTCCCGCAGTTAAGTTGACTCAATAACTGTATTTCTGAAAATGACTCTGTTTTGCTCTCACTCCCCAGGATTTAAATTATGATGCTAGTATTTCTTATTAACAGGACCTCGCTGTGTTCCAAATCTAACCAGCCTAAAAGATGATGAAATGGAACAGCTACTATGGATACTTTGCCTGAGTACAATGAAGTCACGAGTGCCAAGACCGGCACAAGAATCAGAAGAGATTATTTTCTACTCAGAATGCTGAAAAAATGCATTTACCTATCTTAATGAATCGACAGGGGAACATCTGTTCATCAATTTTATGCTTCAAGGTGAATGTTTCTTTGTTATAATCATTCTTTAAGCCACTGTGGGAAAAAATAAATAAGGTTACTAAATCTTACCTTGTATTTTAGAACTAGCTAATAAACGCAATCTAGGTCACGCCTGAAACGCGAAGCTGGTTTCATATCACTCTGAATCATAAGTACACGTGCTGGACCAATGTCTGGGCTGTTCTCCACCACCCTGTGTCTCCCTGGGAAGCAGCACTGGGTAGTGATTTTGGGAGGGAATTGGCTTTGGATCAGTGCTGCTCCCCTGCACCTGTAACCCTGTGACTGCAGCTAGGGGATCTGCTGAACCGAGCTCTTCCGTTCTCCAGAGGGAAAGGATCAGATCTCAAAATTACCACCCTGCCAAAATGCTTTCTGATCCGCTTACGGGCATTACTTCGTAAAAACATCAAATATTGAGTATAATTTATCAAAAATCTTAACTCCATTTTTACTGCAGATGCAAGTACAGGTCCCAAAATGAGGATTTTTACTGAACTTCAGCACAAGTGAAGTGACATTAGATATCAATAATTATTATGATACTAAGATCTCTTCCCCCCCCCAGGTGTAGCAGCAATAAAGGCAAATTGCACGACTGGTCTATCTAAAGAGGGCAGAAGGGTGGGAAGGGTTGTGGATGGTTTCTGTGTGGTCGTGAAGAATATCTGCAACACAGAACTTCCTGTGTTTCTCCATGGCTATTCTGCTTGGCTACAGATGATGTACACCCATACATTCCTGGAGGTGGACTTCTCTTCTGGAGGCCTCCCAAAATAGACTAGTTCTTGCTTCTCTTGTACTCCTGGATATTTAACTCTCATTTCCCTTTCTGAAACAGCAGAGTCCTTGAAAGGCCCTTGCAAATTTACATTGGCAACTACTCTGAAGTTCTGGATAATGTGAACAGCCAAAAGGCTCTTTCTTCAGTCCCTATCCAACCCTAACTACTAAATCCAACTAAACAAAGGAAAATGCAGTTTTTTCCCATTTGCCTGTTTAATTGATTTACCCATCTGAGGAAGGGCAGAGCAGCTGACTAGTTCAGATCTTTACAGCTGCAACGAGGTTTTTAGGGAGCTTACTTGGGCTTTCAAAAGCTACTTCGAAGTTACACACCTGGCGAATCATTTCTCTTGTGCCTCAAGCACAGGGAAGGAATCACAATCCAGCAACGCTGCACCCTGCTCTCAGCTCTTCCAAATCCCCAAATTCGCTCTCCACAAATCCTCTGTGGTCAGAGCAGGATCAGGAAGGCTCCCTGGAGTGAGTGTTGGGATTGCTGCTCTGACCTGACTGTAAACACGAGGGTGGATAACTGCAGGATCACAACCACAGCTCTGTTCCACTGTTGGCTGTGTCTGCTCGGGAGCCAAGGGGGAAGAGCATTTTGGTCCAGCCTTTACAATTCCACAGCTGATGGAATCATGTCTTACCTGGATAAGAGATCTGTCATATTCTCCTCATTCATCCCACCAAAAACTTTAAACTTCTTTAAATTGCAGACGTGTGTTTTCTCATATTTGCCAAATGTGATGCTCTGGACTATGGCAGGTCTTTCAAGTTTCAGAATCAAATACTGTGGAAGAAAGAACAGTGGATTTTAATATTAAAGCCAAGGCTGCAAAACACACTAAGGGAGAAGCATTACAGCCTCCAAAAATTCAGTTTATAAAGCTACAAGAATGAAAGTGAAGATGAAACCTCCCCATTATTACATTTTCTCCTCTGTATTGGAATGAAGAAAAGAGGTTTTTTAGGACTATTCCTTTAAAAGCAGTTTATCCAGAAAAAAGATTCAGTTGAACTACCTATTCCTAGCAATTCTATTCAGGGCTTACATACATTCCCTTAAGTTGGACGCAAGACTTCCTGAAATCTGGCAAATAGGATCAAACTACAGGGAGCGAAGATTCAAACGCCCACCACAGCCTGAAACGAAACCTAAACTGAATGCACAATTAGATAAATACAGTATGTTCCACATGCTAAGAGAACAGCAAATTACTTTTCCTCTCCGGGCTGACGCTGTTTAACCACTGAGCACAAAGTTTGGTGTGTGGAGAACACAGGAACCAACTGCTTATTAACCATCCCAAATAAAACTGAGCCACTTAGTGACAACAACGGGTCTTTGCCCAGAAAATGATGGAAATGTGCTCACTTGTGAACATTTGCTGCCCTCTTACACCGCAGGGACACGTCAGTGTGTGAACAGTCAGGTGATTTATACTCGGGCTCTGGCTACCAGCTTCACCAGCACTACTGGAGGAAAAGGGCTGTTCCCGTGGAAAAGCAGGTGCAGGGAGACACTTGCACCATTTATCGAGCACCCTCCCCACTAAGCACGTCTTGGGGGGAGTGTGGAGACATCCTGTTTTGTGGAACACGTGGAGTTTTATACCTGAAAACAACGCGTTTAATTCTCTTCCCTGATTTCTCCAAACTAAGCAGAGCACGCAGGGAACCGAGGCAAAGCGCAGAATCACAATTACTCATCGTGCTGGATTTTGTTACAAAACCCTGTCATCGGGGCTCCAGCACAAGCAGATCAGCACAGAGCTGTAGGACACCTCCCACCACAGGCTCTGCTGGTGGCCCTGTCCCCCCAGGCAGCAGTGCTGCCAAGCCAGACAGGACACCTTATTTTCAGTCTTTCATCGACATCAAGCAGAGCATTTTGCATGTGTGTGGCTGCTTTCTGTGGATCCTGAGTAGAGACCGAGTAGTGTGTCCCTATCAAGTGCCACTGGCATCACTCTGCTCAGGATAAACAGCTCCATCAGTAGGAGAACCTTACCCTAGAAGTGTAACTCTTGGGAGAGAAGAACAAGCTTGCCCAGCCATTTAGTTCTCCGTCTTTCTGCCTCAGCTCTATAGAGCTACTAATTCTTCATCTATGACCAGGACTGACATCGTTCTGGGGAGCACCAGGATAAAGATGGGAGGGATAAATGTTCCCAATGGCTGGTTCCTACCACATTCCCAAGAAGCTTAGATTGAAAGGAATACTTGTACATACAACAGTTGCAGATGATGCAGATTGGGCAGGTACCTAACAGAAGATTTACTGCCAAAGATGTTTCTAGCAACTCAAATTTTTTCAGAGTGAAGAAAATAAACCAGTGTCAGCACTGCACGGGTACAAGAAGAAGAATGCTTTGGTGCATTTCCAGATTTTTTTTAAAGAAAAATTCCTAGTTTTGTAAAGAACACCATCCACCTAAATATCAGAACCCACTGTTAGTTTAACGAGCAGCGAGCCACACTTTTGTCTCAAAATACTTCCTAAACTTCCAAAAAAAGCACTGAAGTTCTATACAGAAAACGGATTTTCTAAAGCAGAGGAGAGGAAAGGATGAGCAAGAGGACAGTCCTGTAATAAGTAAGGCAGTACTGGATACATGGCACAGCCCGCTGCCAAAATTCCCCATGCAGAACAGACAGTACACAATGTCTAAGAACTCCTCCCACACCATCATATCTTCCCTGCAGACTTCTCCTGAAGCTGGAAAAGCAAAGCCAGCACTACCAGCAATTGCAATTCTTAATCCTGCTGGAATCCCTAACCTAATGCCTGGGCCATGAACACATACTCTCTCAAGTACCACACAAGATTTGCAAACCCTTGGCACAAAGGTCTCCTGCATTATTCAATTCTTAGCCTAAATTACTGGAGAGAAAAGCAGGACTGCACTTAAATCCTTCGTGCCCCGAAGGGAGAAAGGCACAGCAATTACTCCACGGGGCCAGCACTGATTTCTTAACCCTACAGATAGAAGGCAATTCTGCAGCCCTCCTTCCCACTTCCACACATCCCACCACCTGCTGAGTCACACAGACCCCACAGAAAATAGAAGCACAAAAGCTAAACAGAACCTTTTGTGAATTTATCCACTGACTGCTTTGGAAACTAAAGACAGGTTTGCTTTAAAACCCCGTACCTACATATGGACTTTTGTGGTTTTTAATGCATATGCACACACAAACTGAAAGACTTTCAACCTGAAAGAAGGGAAATTTAGGTTACATATTAGAAAGAAATTCTTCCCTGGGAGGGTGGGGAAGCCCTGGCACAGGTTGCCCAGAGAAGTTGTGGGTGCCCCATCCCTGGAAGTGTCCAAGGCCAGGTTGGACAGGGTTTTGAGCAACCTGGGACAGCGGAAGGTGTCCATGCCCATGGCAGGGGATTGGAACTGGATGATCTTTAACATCCCTTTCAATCCAAACCATTCCATGATTTTACGATATATATAAAAATACAGACATAATGTACTTTTTGGGTTTCTAAACAAACACACACTGCTGCCACTGTGTGGGTACCAGCTACAAATCTCACTGATGTTAAAAAAACACTTTGCCTCAAGAGCTGCAAACAGCTGGGCTGCACGGATATTTTCAGACTGCTACCAGGATTTTAGCTATGACAGACTATTTATTCTCTGTGGCTTTGAAAGAAGTGGCAGAACTGTCTGTAAGATCAAGTGATTTATTCAACCTGGAGAGAACAAGTCTATGAGATTTCAGGCCAATACATACACCAAGATACTTGACTCTTTTCCATCCTATTGCAATAAGCAGCATCAGTACATTTAATGTCCACGTATTCATGCAGTATTCCAAAAGTCCAAACTATAAACTCAAGTGTTTGTCCATTAAAACAGGGCACAAGGACACTACCTGGGCACAACTGAGCGAAAACCTCAGCCCAATTGTTTAAGCCTCGAATTACAACACTTGCCAAAAAGACGCTACAAAACATTAGAAGAGTAAAACTTCTGGTTTATGACTCCACGTATTTGTAAGTGAAGATGCACAAGGAGTAAAGTCACGTATAGCACTTCAGCACCCCAAGAGCTCATTACACCGCACCCCAAAAAATGTCAATCCAGCCTTGTCACACTGGGAGCTGCAGCAAATTCCACCCTCTTTTGAACCTCTGGTCTGTGCTACCATCTGATGACAACCATATGAAAGCTTCTCTGCATCACACAACTGAGTGTAAATTTTATTAATGTACTTCACATTAATTCCTGACACAATCTACACGGCAGGATGAAAAATCAAGAGAGGAAAAGTAGTCTTCCCAGATGCAGAACTGAAACCAATTGTGTCGACAACGCCACTAAACTTTCTATGCTCTTCCAGTGTTTCAAAATTCACATCTCCACAAGGCTGGAATGGGCTCCCCAGGGAGGTGGTGGAGTTACCATCTCTGGAATGGTTCAAGAAGTGACTGGATGTGGCACTTAATGACATGGTCTGGCTGATGAGGTGGTGTTTCGTCAAAGGTTGGACCCTATCTCAGAGGTCTTTTCCAACCTTATTGATTCTGTGATCAAATACACTGAACCAGATTCCAAACTGCACTGCATAAGCTGCCAGTGCAATTAGAGTCACACTGTAATTTATTAATTTCTTTCTTTTTAAGCATTTTTTATCAGGGAGTAGTGAAACTTGTATTGCAGGTGAAAATAACCACCACAACATGAAATAACAGGGGCTGCCCTTGTCCATGACACAAAACCTCCTGATTGCTTTTTCGATTAAGTTGGTGGCTAAATAAAAATCTATCCTTTTGTTCTACACATTATTAATCAAGGCACTCAGAGGAATTAGATGCTGTTCTGTGTCAGACCATCACTAAAATCATCAGGATGAGCCTTTATGACAGAGCTGTGGTCTTCAATATCACCAGCCTCATTGCTTCACACTTCCTATGTACACTGAAAACTGGATTAAAAATAGATCCATCAGCCCTCTTCCTGCTTGAATAGGTTACTACATAACAGGTTTGTTATTAAATATATAATTTCTGGGTCATCTATTTCAAGACTCAAGAAAGATATCTAGTTTAATAAACAGAAAACCAGCTGTCAGATGTATTTCCTGTCACTGGCACTCATTCATAACCAACTGGTGGCTTTCAAGGCCATGAGAATTATTTAACTCTACCATACCCATAAAGCCAGAAAACCCTTTACTAAATACAGTCACATGGCAGCATTTCAAGTGTCTACACTTCCACTTTCATTCTCTTTCCTTCCTCCAGAAGGTTTGATCAGACTCTGGCACATTTACTGCATTTCCATGGAGCTACTGAGCGCATTTTGATGTTCTCACCTATGTTCTTCCAACTCATGCTCATCCCAGGAAGAGGAGCATTGTGAAAGAAAAGGTGCCAGGAGAGGCTTAGTTTCACTCAACAAGGGACGGGAATAAATCAGTGTTTAGGGACTCACTCCCACTTCTACCTCTAAGGCAGCACGGCATCCTCACCCCGGCAGGGAATTGCTGAGCCCTGACGTTCAGGTGCGACACTGACGAGACAAACACGAGCGACTGGCGCTGCAGAGCTTACTAAAGTATCTGCCAGCACGTTCCCGTCAGCAGGACTGACACGAGCCCCTGTGCTGTGTCTCAGCCCTGCTTTTCAGCCCATAAAAGTTGGGAACAAGGAGAGCTTTATTTCCCCGAGTTTTCGCTCGCTTCCTGTCCGGACTATTGTGGCCACCCACACGCTCCAACAAGTGCGTCACCGCACAAGTGACCGGCCTTTAACTGAAGTGCTGCCAACACACCACCCGTAAAATGAAGCTTTGCAGCTCTGTTTTCCATAGGTTATGTGATGTTTATTCCGGGCATTAAGAGCTATGTGGATATATCGACATTTCTTGCAATATGAACTACTCAACTTCTCTCCTCACCACGCTCGTAACCCACTGTCTCAACGAAGTTTTCCAAGCTAAGAATCTGCCTTAAGGACTTCAGCCACCTGGAAAAACAAGGAAGCAGAATACCTATATATAAGTTTTACCTGCATTTAAATGTGGCAGCCTTTCGATGAGCAAGGTGCAAGAATTACTCTGAGCAAAATGCAACCGAATCTGGAGTTCTTTGGTCAAGTATGAGACAATGCAAAGGGGAATTGTTTCTATATATACAGAAATAACAAAAACTGCATTCTTTGCACTCAGGCCTCTTCTACAAATTTTAATTCCCCATTCCCTCTTTCCAGTTAATTTTTCAACAGAGAAATCAAACTGTCCAAAAATGCTTTAAATGGATAAGCTCAGGTTGGAAACAGGAGAATTAGCTAAACTATATATGCATGTAAAGTATAAATATACATAATATTATAATATATTCACTATAAAAGTATATATAAAGTACTTTACACAGTGTAAGGGCACTGCAAAGTCTTCATCTCTCTCAGCACTCAGGATTGGGCTTGCTGAATCCAACTACACAGCATTTTATATTCTGACTGTTGGACACAGAGATTCAGTAAGAGGAATTGAGCAGGATGATCTTTTCCAGTCAGGCAGCCAGGTTTTCTGTTGGTTTCGTCTTTAAACAACAGAATAAAACTCAAATACTCTCTTGCCAATCTCGGTTGCAGCTACTAAGATCAATTTTTTGCAAGTCAGACCTTAATTCTGGCTCCCTAATACGTGTCTAGATATGTGACACACAGGTAGATAAATGACAGTGTTAATTCATCTCCCTCCTACCAAAAAGGCAGGTTTAAATGCCTTGCTTAGCATTCAGAGCAGTGCCCAGTTCTCCAGGGCTGGATTCAGTCGTTCTGCAGCAGCATCTCCATTCAGGTCACGGCCAATCCACATAAAATTTTTGGAAGACATCTCTTTAACAAGCTCGTGTGGTTTGTACAGAAGTCTGCCACTCTAATTATTCCCTTCCCAATCTACATGTCTGAATACAACCCCTATCACTGCTTGTCAGCTTTGAGCACAGGTTGGGAATATTCTAAAGCACCCAGTTACAAGAGGTTCCTTCCCCATTCCACAACCAGATTTTTAAAAGCACTAAATATTGGCTCAGAAAATGAAAGAGCCAATTTGAGCAGCAACTAAAAGCACACCTCAGATGAAAAACCCAGTCCAAAACTACACCACAAAAACCAACCCCGCCTTTGGAACAAGATCACCCTAAGAACAACATGTGCTTCCTGCAGGAGAGGAAGGATGGTACAGACTGGAATAGAACCCAAGCTCTATATCCATTACCCTGCAATCCATAGTTCCTAGATAGACTAAAACTGCTGCAGGCAATGGATTAAATTCCTATGCTGTTTATCAAAATAATTATATATTAAAAAATTAAATTAAATGAGCAGTAGATGCACAGAGGTATCAAGAGAATAAAAATTACTAGTCTTCACAAGCAGGTTTATGTTAATGGAATAAAGAGGATAGTTTTCCATCTCCTCTAAAAAACCTCCAACTTCTACAGACACAACAGTAGAGAAGGATTGATCAGAAAACCCAGATGAAAGCGCTTCAGCTGGACAGGATGACCTGCTGCTCTGAGGAGCCACCAGGGCAGACTATTGATTTCTAACATACCTCCAAGGCAAAGCAGCGAGATATACCTGGAGAAAAATCCTGTGAGATTTCACTCATGAGGAATCTTTGGATTAAATAAGCAGATGGAACACTGCACGAGAGAGGCACTGCACGAGACGCTCTGCTCAGTGCTTTAAACAGAAGAATTTAAACACAGTTTAAAGCAATGAACCACATAAGAGACACAGAAGCTGACCAAACAGTATCAGAGTAATAAGGTATGGATCTAACACACACATACACGCAAAAAAAAAAAAAGGATAACACACTTACTGGAGGAAAAAAGTAAGCGGAAAGGCATTTTCTGCATAACCTAAAACCTATTTCATAGTGGGAAAGCAAATTAGATGCTAAAATCAATACAAATCTTACTTTAATAAGGTGCTTAACCAGCAGAAGAGGTGACACTCATGTCCCTTTAACCAGAGGCTACATTTCTAAACGCGCTGTTAAGGAGAAACAAACACAGGCTCCTTAGATCTGGGATTCAAGGCCAAGAACCTACAACAGCCTCCAGTAGTGCTGACAAAGGGGGAACCTCACGCCTCATTAGCAGCTTAATCTCACCATAAGGCTCCATTATTTCCAGCACGACCACGACTGCCAAGGATGAAACCCGAAACTTCCCCCCCCACAATGAAGCATTCCTTGAAACATCCCAAATCGGTAGAAATGTAAATACCTGATGTACCACCGATCTGCATTTTACTCAGAGAAGGAAGCCTATAAAGGCTGTCAATGGAAACAGCGCGCATTCAAGATAAAAATTCCAGGAGATATTAAGTTGTACAACACTGCTTACCTGGGGGGGATAATTGCTTTCTGAAGACCACCTTGAGGACTGATCATTGGGCTTATCCACCAAGATATTCCTAAAAAAACAACAAAAAAAACAACAAACGAGAGGCCAGAATTAGTTTAAACAACAGCCACCTATTTTATTTCTCCAATAAATCTGTTTACATGTAGAGCAGTAACATTCTCATGCAAGCACCTAAATCACCAGGTAGAGACTCAGGTTCTCCCCCTCATTGTTAAAAATTTTGTACATCGCTGTTTTACAGGACCCATCAAAATACGCCCCCGAGCCTCCTGGTTGTGAAACCGAGCCCCAAGTTGCGAAACAAAAAAAAAATATCCAAATTGTGAAACAAATGTAAAACAGATGAATTTACACAGGCCCAAGTCTGCAATGAAGTGGAAAAAACGGGCTCATTCACCCCAACGGGGTAAGGACTTCTCAATAAGGTTAAAGTGATGAGCAATGAGAGGGGTACTAAGCCAAAAACTGCCCTTTACTAGACAGGCAATACTGGAAGGGAGAGAAAGAGATCTGTTAACCTACTTAAAGCTTTCCTGGAGGGTGGAAGATGACCACCTAACTCGTGCCAGATTTTAACAAGCATTTTTCATGAGCTACGAGCCTAGAACAACACAGAAGAAAGCAGAAGTTCAACTCTTCAACCAGCAAACTTGAGCTGCTTTCTTACATTTCGGAATAGCACAGTATTTACAGCATTAGCAAATTCAGAATAGATTTTTTTGGCTAAAATTAAACAGATTCATCATGACAGTCATATGAGAGGTCTGCCTTCTCTTATAACAATGCAGTAAAGCTCATCTCCTAAAAAAAATTAAAAAAAAACCTAAAAAAATCACTAAAATGTATATAATTATTGGCAAGGTGATGATGCACCACCTGCTGGACAGGCCTTAAGAACTCCACGACATCCAACTAATGAACTCGTCAGCTCATAAAACTTATGTAAAAAGAAGGAAACTCATCAAAAGGCTTATGCCATCTCCATCTGCTGTGTAGGAGGGAAAGAACACGAGCATCTGGATTACTACAAAGGGCTGGAAGAAAAAGCGCTGCCATGAAAGCTCCGAAGGGAAGGAGGTTAAGTCGGAGGTTGAGCATTAGCAGACAGAAATCAGCTCGCTCTTTCCACACCGGGCAGACCGAAATCGCTGCTCTAGCAACGGTATCCAAGCAGTCCCTGCTGTGACAAGGGAGACAGCAAGGAGCCAACCCAGGGTGGCCTCTGAAATCCCAACATTTTCCAGAGCTGGAGAAGTGGTTGTGTCCATCCACAGGCTCAGGTCCTCGGGATTTTCACACAGCAGAGGAATAAAACTCAAGTTCCCCTCTGCCTTCAGCTAATTCCCATCAAGGCATATTTATTGGCACAGCGATGCCAGCGCTGATCCAGGGCTGCAGGCACTTTATTCACCCATTTCCAGTGGGGAAAATGTGATGGAACAGGATACGGACAAGCACTGCCCTCCCGCTCAAACCCCATCAAAGAGGGAATATCAAGCCACGGATCTGCATAATTCAACATCCAGATAAGTACATCTACACTGCAGTGCAAACAGTCTCAACTCCAAGAGAAAACCTAACCCCCGTCTTTAATTACAACCAGGACAAAACCAACTAAACCCAAAGGGGAGAACTTGGGAACTGCAGAGACACAGATTTCTAATAAAAGCTTCCAGTCTCCAAGCTAAGTCACCATTAGAAACCACAAGACTCTTGCTGTTGAGAAGATTCATACCTGCACTCTCCTATACCACGCCACAGGCAAGACAACACGGTACTTAATAAATTCTTAATGCCTTTTACTATCTGGAGAGGGGAAAAAAAAGCTAAACTTGAAGATACGTATCTTAATATTAAATACTTAAGGGATATAAAGGCAGATAAAACTAGATAACAGCCTTTCTCCTTTACGGAATTTTATCCTAGAATGCAAGAAGACAACTTACCCTACAGATTATATTTTATTTATGATGCCATTACATTTGCTTAAATACTGGACATAAACTCTTCATACGCTGAGCAACAATTGCAGGAATTGGCACTGTTACACTGTCAGATAATTCCCTGCTGGAAAAAGGCATTTTATACCTGGGACAGATCCCAAATATCGTATTTTTAGAAGGAGATTTGTTTGCTTCTCCAGGTCAAAGATCAGTTTGCCACAACCAAAGAGGATCTCAATCAGCACAGCTAGACAAGATAAAAATCCGTCCACGGAGAGAGAGAAAACAGACAGGCAGTCACACAAAATTAAGGCTAAAAAGAAATGTGAAAGATAAAGATAGCAATGTCAATGGAATTAGAAATGTTTAAAAATACGTGGGTTATTAATTTATTAAAATTAAACAAACATTGAAGACAGAAGTCCATATGTACAAAGTCAATTTACCAAAACAATTTAGGAAAATTTATGGGCTTGGAAGAATTCAAGCATTCCAGGAGCCATGAGACAGTAAGAAACAAACAAATTCATATCCTAATGGCAGCCTCCTTTTTCCATGTAAAGCCTTTTTTCTGGACATCAAACTCCCACACAGTACCCGGGGGCAGGCTTTGCAGATATGACACCTAGATTAAAATCTCAGAAACTTTAGAAGTGAAAATTCCATTATCTCAATGACTTTCCATGTAATTTTCGCAAGGCATTAAAATAAAAAATGATAAAAAAAAAAGGTATTTGTAAGCCCTCGAGCTACACGAGAACAGAATGGTTTTACACAAGCTTTTCCTGCGAAAAAAACAACCCATTAAACGTGGCTTGAGATAACACCTAATCATCAGCTGTGGGTACAGGATCGAGTCTCTCAGGAATTTCCAGCAGTGCCAAGAGGGACCATCCCACCCACTCTCTCCACCAGCAGCTTTAACAAAGATTTGCATAACTAACTTCTTTAGTCAGATCACTTCTCCAGTCTGGCTCATGACCAGTGCCAGCACCACCAGGGATGGCAAAGAATGAGCAAAGCTGGATCGGGGCGAGGGGTTCAGACTCCCAATCCCCCTCTCCCGCTGCAAAAACCAGATGTCATGATACCTCTGCTCCTAAAAGCTAAGGAGAAGGAGCTATTTTATCGACCTCATCACTCTCTACAACTCCCTGACAGGAGGTTGTACTAGGTGGGGGTTGGTCTCTTCTCCCAGGAAAATACCAGTAAGACAAGCGGGCATGGTCTCAAGCTCTGCCAGGGGAGGTTTAGGCTGGATATTAGGAAGAAATTCTTTACAGAGAGGGTAATAAGGCACTGGAATGGGCTGCCCAGGGAGGTGATGGATTCTCCATCCCTGGAGGTGTTTAAGAAGAGACTGGATGTGGCACTCAGTGCCATGGTCTAGTAACTGGTGGTAGTGGATCAAGGGTTGGACTCGATCTCAGAGGTCCTTTCCAACCCGTCTGATTCTATGATTTGCTCTCCAAGCAGCACCGTGTCCAGAGGCAGCACACTTGGTGTGCCTTCATCTCCTAACCCAGCTGCCTGCAGGGCTACTCACAGCTCGGCCTTACTGAAAGAGTTCCCACCCCTAAATAAGTGGATGGTTCTGACTGCTCCATGCAAAAAGCCCTTCTGGCAGAGCACAGGGCGAGGCTCTTTTTATTACCCAGGCAGGCACTGCCCTCACAACTGCTGGAAGTAGATAATTTTTCCTTTCACCATCCCAGAAACCGTCATATCCGTTGTGCCAGCTGCTGGTTGATCTCTGCTGCAACAACAGAGACGACCCCACTCCTGGGGACTTCTCCGCAAAGAGCTCTGCACAACAACCACGTAGGGAGAGTTTTCTTTTGCTCTGGGGGGGAGGAAGGAAGGGAAAAATAAGATGACTTTGCAGAACATGCTGCAAATTAGGTTTAAGGCTGCTATAATTTGCATCTAACCTAAATATTTTCGTGAAGCTGCTATTAGGAGAAATCCACGACTTTAGGAACGAGTCCCTCAGAATAAACAAATCCCAAACACTCGCCTTGCTTGGCACACTCACGTGGCTCCTCGGAGAGCAGCTGTGCAGGAAAGGGCACACACGTCGCCAAGAGCACTTGGAACACAGCCAGGGCTCCCCTGGAAAACCACGGAGGTACCAGGCCATGACACTGCAAAAAGCGTTTGGAGCGCTAAGGGAAACACAGCCTAACTGAAAATGGGCAAAATACTCTCTCCAGGGTTGATTTTTTTTTTTTCCCAGTTTGTCCTGCAACCATCCCAAAAGAGATTAAGCGAGAACACGGCAATTGGAACCCACGGACTAGAATTTCCACTAAGGCTACAGTAAGACGCGCTGGACTAACTATTTCAAGCATGTGGAGCCATCACAGCAGCCAGCACAAAGCATCCACCGAGATACTCCTGCCCAGCCAGGACTCTGGAATGTACACACAGTCTTAACCAAGAAAAATAGGGAGGGGGGCAAACCAACCCACCACTAAAAAAGAAGTCCATGGATCTGGAAAGAACTACAGATCTTTTTTCTCCTGCAACTCATAGAAACTCGCTGCAACTAATGCTGGTTTCAAACCTCCTGACTGTGATGTTTGAAGACCTGTGTGTACCTCTGACTGTCCCCTAAAGCAGTTCAAAAAAACCTTTTGAGATTCTGTTATAAAGTTTTTTCTCCTTCCTATGGGGAAAGTTCTCTGCTTGAAACGGCAGAAGGATATAAAGATGTGAAAACGTTTTGGTTGAACCACAGCAAAACACGCGTGGTTATTATGCAGACCCATTCAGGAAACAAGTTTTTGGGGGGTTGGGTGTTGTTTTTTGGGCTTGCTTTTATAAAAGCCGGGATTTCTTAACCCCACAGGAGGACCTCCTGCACAGCAAAACAAAGTCTGAGTTAAACACGTACAAGTGAGCACTTTTAAATATGACACTGTGATGAGATTTGCTCCACTCAAATTTGCTTCATCTCCTCGGCAGTCTCGCACAAACATCCAGCATGTTGTAACTTCACTTCTCTGAAAAGTAAAATAGCTCAACTAAAACCAGGTTTTCAATAGTTTCTTTCAATTAACATTTTACTTTTTGTTTTTTAAGCAGCCTCTCATCACCACCAGACCAACCAAACGGCTTCTTAAATGCAAAATGACCCTGCTGCAGGCACTTCCAGTAAGGCAAATTGCGAAGTACTTGTTTTTCACTCCCCCACCTACTTTAAAGAAGTCTTAACAAGATCTCTTTCATTCATCAGCACTTCCTCCCAACATGCCAAGAATTAAATGTTTACCAATAGTGACTAAAATTGCAGCAGTGAATTCCCAGGAAGTCACAGGATTGTCTGGGGTTGGAAAAGACCTCCAAGATCACCAAGTCCAACCACTCCCTCAGCACTGCCAAGGCCACCAGTAAACAACATCCCCAAGTGCTGCCTTTCCCTCCGGGGATGGTGACCCCACCATTCCATGGGCGGCCTGTTCCAGGGCTTGACAATCCTTCTGGCGAAGAAATTTTTCTTGATATCCCATCTAAACCTGCCCTGGCACAACTCGAGGTCACTTCCAGGTTCTCAGAGCCCGATAAGTAACTTCTATTCCAGTGACACTCCACAGCCCTAAATCACGGATTAAACTTTTGACTGTATCGCAGCACTGAGAGCCCCAAATCCAGCTCCAGGCCGGGGAAAAACAAACTGGAGACAAAACAAAGTCAG
The DNA here is from genome assembly GCA_035584735.1 of Pseudotriccus pelzelni. NCBI lineage: Eukaryota > Metazoa > Chordata > Aves > Passeriformes > Tyrannidae > Pseudotriccus > Pseudotriccus pelzelni. The sequence goes on from JAWMRA010000041.1 coordinate 2,196,951, forward strand.
GCTTAGTCATGTATGTTGGTACCCACAATAACCTCACGCATCACAGATGATTACCAGCCTAATTGTCCTAACATTTAGGGATTATAATTTGGATGCATTTGAACTGGTAAATGGTGCTGAGAACCTTTAAGCTTGAAAAGTTACCGAGGTTTGTTCTTCCTCTGCACAAAAAGGAACTTTTTCATGTACTTAATGCCTCTCTTTTTATATGAAAGTAACTTAAAATGTCAGTGATATTAGTGAACTCAGTGATTATAAGATCATCTGGAACAGCTTCTTTTACTCATTTCATACTCAGTGCTCATTTGTACATGTCCAAGACGCAAGGATATCTGAAATCCAGCCTTTTAGCTTAGCTTAGGTGAGGTCTGAGGAGGGTCCCTGAGTAGAAATAAATCCCTGGCTTAATAAAAAGACCAAGAATAGCATGAATTCTGCCCTTCAATAGCCAAGGAAAAAGATGAAGAGATTACATTCTTCAGCTGATTTGATTTGTAGCCAACAGATAAAATATTGCAGTAAAATTTGCCAGAGCTTAAAAAAAAAATCACCAGCCACGACCGCTTGATAACAAAGTTCAGTTTTCATTTTATAAAATATCTCATATCTTGCTGAAAAATAGTTTATGTACTGTGTGACCGGGGAGATTTCTACTGCCAATCACCAGAAGAGTCGCCAAACTTCAACTTGCCAAAACTTGCCCAGTTCTGGTGGAGCAGCTCACTTCAGTACCACAACGGTGCTCACTTCCCATTTGCAAAAGCACTTCCTTGGGAAGGGGCAGATCCTTTACAAGAAGATTAGATGATAGCTGTGTCCACACAAACCTCCTGGGGATGTGTTTTGGAAGCGTCACAGCCCTGGTGGAGTATTTTTACTTGACTAATGCACACATGGAAAAATTTAACGAAGGCCAGGAAGTAGATTTAGGCCTTCCACAATTTCACAACATTGCAAGGATGCTCTTACATGCCACAATATTAGTAATATTTCCACTCCAGAGGAAGCCACAAAACCAGACTGAGTTATTACATGTACAGATATACATTGCTAATGTGAGCCATAAACACGTCTTTAACATTCATCAGCACCGTAACCTCACACCCACTAAAAGTTCACCCAAAAAACTGATGCCTGGAAAAGAATTTAAAGCAGACCACGTTCGACAAAACAGACTGGAGACTCCTCATGCCCAAAGTGACGTCAGGTTTGGAGATTTTTCCACCAGAACTCTATGGAAAATGCCTCCTGGTCCCAGGAGGGACAACCCTCACAGCTTTCCTTTTAAAATTAAGTTTCACTAATTAACTCAGGGAATGCAGAAGACAAAATACTGATCTGGGAAAATAAAAAAGTATATGTATATATGGTATGGAAAATAAAGAAGGCTGTTAAGTGCTGTTTATTTGGGGAAATGCATTACAAGCCAAACATTTGCCCCTGGAGCTACATCACAGAATAATTCCTTATTTTGGGGCAATATACATAATTCATGCTGAAGGAAACAGCAGCTCCCAAGCCAACACTGCTTTCATATTTGGCAGCTTCCAAACCCTGTACCTGAAAGCAGGTTTTTAAGGAGACAAATGTGAGAGTTAGCAACAGTACAGCATCATGAGAGAGCAGAGTGGTAACTCATTTAGCAATTCCTTACTCATGGGTCAGTTTACCTAATCCAGATTTTTCCCTTCCATTTTAGCACTCTGTGTGAAGATCATCTCTTCACTGATACAACTTTCAAGTGCAGAACACGCTGGGAAATTGGTATTTAAATACAGTTTTATAACTTATGAGCCAAATGCTGCTCAAAGGAAAAGGATGCCAGAAAAATACAGGTCACGTCCCAGAGCTTCAATGTTTTTTTCCAGGCACCTTCCCAGAGCTCCAGGGTGACATTATGAACAGGGCAGTCTCAGGAGGAAAGGCAGGGAAGACCAAGGAAAACACCACCAAATTCAAACTGACCAGGGCAGAGTTTTTCTCCAGGATGAAGATCCTGTTATTTGCCAGGAACAGCAAAACACTCCAGCAGGGGAGGAGCAAGTGCCATCAGCCACTCTGCTGCTGCAGCTCAAACCCAGACGTGCAGGCTGCTGTCCTCAACTCAAATAGATGGCTGTGCTCCTTGATTTAAATTGATCCAGGAAATAATTTCTCAAGGATTATGCACACTGAGTTTCAAGTAATGACTGAAATAGCAACTACCTAAAGCAATAACCACTCTACATCTTCAGCACTCCCTCCTCCCCTTCCAGTAACTGGTGTATTATGGAATTCAGGCCCAGCTGAACTCACAGTTCACTCTTCCCACAAAATTCAATAGGCAAAAAAGCACAACTACATTTGGTTTTACAAGTTCATATGAAGTAAAGCACTGGCTTGCTTTGGACCACGATGAATGTGCAGAATTAGAAACTATATTCTCTCCATGAAAAAAAAACCAAAGAGACTGTACATGATGTCTGAACAATGACACTTATCCCAAGGAAAACTGTTTCACAGCACGTTTTAGTCTTTAAGCCAGTAATTAGTCATCAGGAGCTGGAAAACTTTTATTAAACTCACAGGCTGTACCGCCACATACAGGGCAAACGATCCATAACCTGATGATGTTAACACCTCCCAGGAAAATTTTACATTCTTAATGTTCCTGAAAAACGCCATCCAAGAATAGGCTGAACATCCAATACAGGTTCTGCCAGGTTGGGCACACCAGGGAACCTGAGCAATTAGCATTTCACCTTCATCCTTCTGCCAGTGAGTAAAACTGTCTAATCTCTTCAGCCATGTCTATATTTTAACTGGAGCCTGGAGATTTCTTCTTATACTACAGCACTTGTGCTTCTACCTGGGAAGCAAGAGGTATCATAACTCATAATTCATCATAACTTCATAACTTTGTGATTTTTTTTCACTCCCTTCACCTCTCTGACATTTTAATTTCTCACTGATTCACCTTATCAGACACCAGAGAAGCACCTACCACTCATGTATCAAATCCGTGCACCTCTATTTTCTACGGAAACGTTTTGCTCTGGAAGTACTGAATATCAGCTTTTGGAGGAAAATTCTAGGCTACAAAAGGGATGTAAACAATGGGGGAAATGCCTGTCAGAACGTGAGATTGTCCAGAAACATCCAGAAAATCCACACAAACAAGCAGGGGGAAAAATATTTTCCACTGGCCATTGAAAAGAACGAGAAGCAGGACTGAGAACGTTTCTATGCACAGGGTTCAGCAGAGGGGAACAGAGTGGGGCAGCTCCCTGTTTTAGCCTGTTTGCATTCCCAGCTCATTTGAGGGAATGCTGGAAGCACTAATCAATATTTAAAGCCATCAGCAGTGACAGAGCCAGCCCCCGTGCCTGCTCACCTTCCCGTCTCTCAAGGCAAAGCAACCACAACGAGGAAAGGGAATTGGCTACACTGAAATACTCAAGTAAAGCTATAAATACTGACAACTGAGGCTGAAAAAACTACATTAATGCTTGTTTATGAAAAAAAAAAAAAACAACAAAGTCACAGCTCTACAACTGGCCCACACTTTGGGTCTGGTTTAAATGGCTTTCAAAAGCCGCAGCAGAGGGTACCCTCACCTCGTCAGGGAAACAGAGGCTCAGGGAACAGAATATTAAAAAATAAACCTTTTCATTAGTTATGACTGATCTCAGCTCAAACATGGGATTCTTCAAGACCTGGATGCATCTTTACAGAGATTTATGAACGTCTTAAGGTGCAGATCTGAGTCCCTGGTTTCATGTGGTGGGAGGAGAAACTGAGAACCACATCCCAGTGGCCACAAGCACATTTTTTCCTGTTACAGAAATCTCAGGGAACAGAGGAGCTGCAGTTCAGGTTATTTTCCACCTGGGTTTTTTTGTTTGGTTTTGGTTGGTTGTTTGGTTTTGGTTGTTGTTTTTTTTTTAAATCCTTATGGACTTTACCCCCAAAAGTTTGTCACACGTGTTCTCAGCACCTCCTTACTAATGTTTTGCAGGACCTTAGATTTGAAAACATAGAAGAGTTTTTATTCTTTCAGAGTAAACATAATACAGAAGTACATTTTAAAATGGCCAGGAACTTGCTGTCACATCGTCATAGCTAGAAAATAAATCAAAAATTTTGCTTTCTCACTTTGAAAGTCTATGAGTCACTCACATTTTACCATCAAAGTACCTTTGACTAAGTTTACTTCCCCCTGCTTTGATGGAAATACAGAAAACCAGAAAAAAACACGGAATCACTTAAGTGCATTTTAAAAAATTAGCTGGTTCTTTCCCTGCTCCAGTGCACTTCCTAGGAAAGGGACAGCAGAGCCATCCCGGCTTCAGCGTTTGATGCCATTTGTAGTGTCAAACTGGAAAAGACTGGAATTCTCAGAACAACTGAAGAATTAGGAATGAAATAGATAAAAATGAGTTCTGGTGAAAAAGTGACACAATTAGGAGGCTGTAAATGGTATTTCATTATCAGCTAAGAAACCAACCAATTTATATTCGTAATAACCACTTTAGTACACACACACAAAAAAAAAAAATCAAACAAAATACCAACTAAAAATCCTAAGAAGTCCAACCTAGGAAATAAACTGATCTTTCTCTACAGGGATTCTATAAAAGAAGACCAGAATGACTCTGAAGACCTGAGCAACAGAAATGGGATGAAACTTCCTCACAAAGGGATGTGAGTAGTGCAACATCACAAAAGGCTCTTGTTCATCTCTGAAGTGGGATTTCAGCTCCATAAAACAGTGACAGCAGGACCCGAGTGCATCAGCCACATTCAAAATACCACCAGTCACGAGCATGATGCCTCTATTAGAAACCAGAGACCTCGGGTACAGTAATTTGGCAGTAGAAAAGGATGCATGACTGCCATGCACAGAGCACAGCACTTCACCCCTTCCCCAACTCAGAAGGAAGTTCAAACTGGAGCAGGTACAAAAACAGGCTACTAAAATATCAGGATATCAAGTGCTTCTCTCAGAATGCAGAGTAAAAACTTTTGATGCTTTTGCTTACCAAAAAAAAAAAAACAACAAACCCAAGCTTGGATAAGGGTGACATTACCTTCTATAAACTGTTTATTCCCTCCTCATCCAAAAAAAAAAAAAAAAAGTGTCTGAGCTCATCACTTCCTGCAGAAGGGCAGAGGAGAGAGGAGAATAAATTCCAAGTCTCTCAGTGTATGGCAAAAAGCACCAAGCGCTCATTTGTGTCCCTCCTGTGAAGGGACTGGCAGTGGTAGGGAAATCCCTTGTGAGGAATCAGGGATCAGCCTCCCAAGTGGCTCCATTCCTCTGGGGAGGAACCACGGCGAGGCAAGGAAGGGATGTGATGGAGGAGTCTTGGAGGGGGGCTGAACATTTTCCGCGCTGGACAAGCCTGTCAATGCACCGGTGCTTCTGCACAGGCAGAGCGTCTCTGGAAACGCCAGATGTTTCAATAACAAATTTCCTCTTGGATCAACTTTCTTCCCAAAGGCAAAACTTCCCCACAGTGTAAACTGAACTAGCCACTATTACCAGACCAACTCTTTCACTTTTACCCACAGAGTTTTTAAAGCAAATATCCAAGTCAGTGTTCCTGCTGGCAGCTACAAACCAACACAGGGCAACTCCAGCGGTTTGAAAAACAGGAGAATGATTCCTTGGCAGACTCCAGAGGGATAATCCACACTTAATGTCTGGAAAGGTCTTTGTAAACATGCAGGTAGCTGCAGCCCTGGTAAACCAGACACAGAATCCAGCATCAATTCCATGGTACCAGCACCAAATGCCAGAGGAGAGTTGCCAGCATTCAACAGGGGAAGCTTCTGTGCCACTGAAAGAAAACGTGTTTTTCGACAGACTCCTGATCCTCAACTAGAGCATGACCAGAAAGGCCTTTGAAAAACACTTCTAGTTTTGTTTTCTTTTGTTTGGGCTTTTTTTCTTGTTTGTTTTTTTTTTATAAAAGAGCAGTTATCAGGTGATTTCAGCGCTCTGAAAATTTCTTTCCTGGTCAGCAGTGATTAAAGGTTTATATTTCATAACTTTGTTTCACATTTAAAACCATAGAACTACTTAAGAAGTGTGTTTAAATCAGGCTTAGCTGACAAGCTGCTCTGCTCGCCTTCCACAAGCACTTCTCCTGCACTACCACAAACCCAACAACAAGCTGCAATATTTAATAAGTTGTATATTCATTCCTACGTCCACGAGGGCAGAGCCCCTCTTCTACTCCAAGGTCAAGTGGTTTCTTCCTAGCTAGACTAGAAAACTTTCTCAAACTTTAAGCTACAGCATAACCACAATTCCCATTATTGTGGAATCATTTAGGTTGGGAAATACATCCAAGATTGACTCCTTCCAGACAAGCATCATTCTGTTCCTCACGTCAAACACTAAGACAAGTTTTAGCTCTACCTGCACGTCCATCCCATAGTTTTGTTTACATTCCTGCCCTGGCAATTTTCAAGTTTTCAATCTTCACTCCAAACAAAAAACACCCTCTCATGATTCCGTACACATTTTCTCTTTTTGAGAGTCTAATCTCAAATCATAGGTCGAAGCCTCTCCTTTTCATTTCAGACTGCATTTAAGCTCTCTCCTTTTTCATTCCTATGGGAATCAAAACCCAAAGCAAGCAAAACCCAAAACTTTCAGAGCAGACAGCACGGTAGGACCAGCATTCCTCAGACCAAGGTCAGCACGCCGGAGAATAACCCCATCCCTGGGATGACACTGCTGAAAAACCGATAAAAATTGTTTTCCCTGATGATAAGCACTTCTAAACAACATCTTAAAAACAGCCAAATGCAAGGTCATGCTTTGGAAAATACCATCCCTGCTATAGGAATGGGAATTGTAGGAGGGAAGGCATTAAGGACTTTGGGCAGCACTGCAGATGCCACGTGAACATTAAATCCTGACACGAGTCTGGAGCAAAAGGGACTAATGGGAGCCTTGGAAAGGGGTATCAAGGAGAAAGGCAATACTATCTGCTTATACCTCATCAGTGAGATCAATAATGGACTGTCACTCTCCTGCTCAGGGAACAACACTTCAACACAGAGTTAAAAGCCAGAAATGCTGGTAGAAATAATTACAAGGTGATCAGAGACCTGAAAGAGCCGCCTTAAAGTCAAGTTGTTTTAACAAGAAAGAAAAGGGGATTACTTAATTATCACCAAAGATTATCAATTAGGAAAGAATCCAGTTCTTTTTCATACCTTACACAGCAAAATACACGGAAAGGTACAACAACAAGGAGTTCAGTTAAAAACCTGTTTTTAAAGGTTCGCTTCATTTTGGAAAGTGAAGATAATTGAGGATATTAATAATTAACAACTAAGGCAACTCTGTCACTTGTTGAGAGCGGGTGAGTTGAGGATACTTCAATCAAAGGTCAGTACAAGCAGCACAATCGATGATCAGATGAGGCTCTACAACCCACAACGACCCAGCTGTCCTGTGATCCTAATGGTCCTCCCAAATTCCAGCACCAAGGCTGGCTTATCAAAAAGGTGTTATTGAAACTTTACATCCCAAACCTCACTGTGGTCACTCCAAACTTCTCTGTCGGTCACTGGAAGAATTTAACAGGCTGCAGCTGGATGCCACGGAGCCAACCCTCCCACTGAGGATGGGATCAGGGTAGTACAGCGGCACAACCCCGTGCCTGTGAAGCACAGCTCCAGCCTCCTCCTGCCAGCCCCCAAATTCCCAAAGGCCACATGCAGCAGGTGACACAGCCCAGCATTCCAGGTCAGGGGCAGGAGAGGACACCCAGCTGCCAAAAAACACAGAGCCCACAGGCACCTGACAACCTGCAGGGCAGGGGGGCACTGACCTTTCTCCCTGTTTCACCCGCTGACTGACCAGCCTGTCCCACAAATGTCCTTCCCCCAAACCCGGGGTCAGCTTTGCCTCTTCAGGAGCAACTTTCCCCTGCCCATTCCTGGTCCTCAAGCCCCCCCCCCAACCCCAAACCTGACCCTCCAGGCCCTCCCCAGTCACTCACCACCCCAAACAACCCTCCCCAAATCTCTTCATCAACCACTTCCCCAAACACACCTCCCAGTGATGGGGTTCAACTCTGCCTCTAAAGCCCTTTCAAGCACCTCCTGCCCCCCAACTCTGCTGTACAGACCCTCTCTCACACGCAGCCCCCCTAAACCTTGCTGTACAGACCCTCCCTGACACTCAGCCCCCCAAAACATGTTGTAGAGACCTCTAAACTCTGCTGTACAG
>JAWMRA010000041.1:2206155-2272594 GCA_035584735.1 Pseudotriccus pelzelni
TGGGGGTCGAAGAGTGCCCCGAGGGGCTCAGGGGGTGCCCTGAGAGGTTCAAGGTGTTCAAAGCCCCGAGGGGCTCAGGGGGTGCCCTGAGAGGTTCAAGGTGTTCAAAGCCCCGAGGGGCTCTGGAGCTCTTGAGCCCCCTGGGACTGAAGGGCTCAAGGGGTTCACGGGGTGCCCTGAGGGGTCCGAGGGATGCCCTGAGAGGCTCAAAGGGCTCAGGGGGTACCCTGAGGGGTGCAGGGGGGGTGCCAAGTGGGGTGTGGGGCTTGGGGAGGGTGCCCTGAGGGCCTCAGTGGGTGCCCTGCAGGGCTGAGGGGCTCAGGGCGCTCATGGGGATGCCCTGAGGGGTTTCAGGCGGGTTGAGGGGCTCGGGGGGTGCCCCATGAGGCTGGAGTGGGGTGTTAATTACCAAAGAGCCTGGCAGGAGCTGACTGGAGTGGGATAAGGGCTGATCTTATCTCTGCTGGTGATGCCCTTGTTTGGTGAAGCCCAGCGCTTCTACCGACCTTGTTGTCCACCAGGATCCCCCGAGTTCCTTCCCACAGAGCTGCTTCCCAGCCCAGTAGATCCCAGCCTGTGCTGCACTCACGGATAATGTTTCCCAGGTATAAAACACTTGTCCTTGTTGAACAACGTGAGGTTCTTTTGAGCCAACTCTTCCAGCCTGTGCAGGTCTTCCTGCAGGGTGGCTCTCCCTTCCAAATGGATCTTCCCGGATCAGTTTAGTATCACTGACAAACCTTATCAGGGTACAGTTCATCCCATCAGATCACTTATGAAAATAAGAGACAGGACAAGGGGCAATGGCTTCAAACTGACGGAGGAGAGACTTAGATTAAATGTTAGGAAGAAATTCTTGACTGTAGGGGTGTTAAGACACTGGCATAGGTTGTCCAGAGAAGTTGTGGATCCCTGGAAGTGTTCAAGGCCAGGTTGGGAGGAGCTCTGAGCAACCTGGGAGAGTGGAAGGTGTCCCTGCCCGTGGCACAGGGGTTGGAACAAGATGGCCTTTAGGTCCCTTCCAACGCAAACCATTTTATGATTCTATATTAAACATTAAAGTATTCATAGTTTTCCCCCGTTGCAATTGGTGATGCTGAATAATTCTCTGGCAGCGCTGGTACCTCTCTGGGTCTGTGGTGCTGTGCTCCATTTGGAGGGAAGCTCCCTTTGGGATCTCCAGACCTGGACCAGGGTGGATTTCAGTGCTTTGAACCACCACGTGCCCAGAGCCTGGCTCTGAAACCCCCCACACTGACGGACCGGCGCATAAGCCGGGGATTCTTTTACAGGTTTCTCCATTTAAGGTTATTTAGGGTTGTTTCTCCCTGGAGAAGGGAGATGTTTTCACCCAGAGCTCCCACCGAAGCCAAGGGGAGGCTTGGGACATCCCTGGGGCAGCTCTGGGCTCCTGGAGAAAGCAGGAGAAATATTTCGAGGCCACAGGGGGAAAAAAAAAAAAGCCAAACAAATAAACCGCTGTCTGTTGGAAATGACAGATTGGAGAGATATTACGAGGCAGGACAGCAGGATGCCTGGCTAGATTAAATTAGCACAAGGATTCTTTTATTTTTTTTTTCCCCCTTCCTTTATTTTAGGAAAGCGAGTGAGAATGTGGCAGCAAAATCTGCCTGCGGATGAAAAACTCGTTCCGCAGCCTTGAAGGCTGAACATCAACTGGGTGTTTCAAAAGCGAGGGGGAGCAGTAAGCGCTTCATCTCAAGACCCCTTCCCGGAGGGGGTTCTCAGCGTTTTCACTGGAATCAAAGCCACACAGCTCTGCAACAACACCACAGAGTCCGTGGATGAGGCACAAACACCCACGTCTCCCTCCGCTGCTGCACTAACGAGGCTTTTTGAAGTTTGTGGCCTTCCCGTGGCATTTCAGGCTTCACTTATCCAAACTTCTGCCTGCGGGCATCCCTCCTCTCCCAGAATTACCACAGGCGTAATAAAACAAATACTTTACTAATAATATACTCCCAACCCCAGAGGAAGAGACGCCACCTCAATGTCCGGAGCTTCACTAACAGCCACACAGCGCCATGTGAAACCTGTGACCTCTGATTATGAAATTTAGGGGATTGAGAGTGGGGGGACAACAGCCCCACAGCAGCCAGGAAGAGGTCAAGGAGCAGGAGGAGGAGGAGAAAGAGCCAGCAGCTCCCTGCTGGAGAGTGAAACCACCCCAGGATTTCTCTGCCCAGTATCCTGTTACCACTTGAATCAAGACCTGGATGCCAAGCCAGCGTATTTTTAGCACATTTTGGACTTAAAGTGAAGGGAACGCTGGTGAAATACGTGGTACTGACAGCCCTGGAAAATCTTTCTCCATCTGCAGCACAGGCAGCAGGGAAGGCTGTGAGGAAGCAAAGCAATCCTGAGCTGCAAATCGAGCAGGTTTTCTCCAGCTTAGCCTTCCTGGTGCTGTGCAGTTACTGGTGGCTGCTGGAGGAGAGGGTTTTTCTACACCCTGAGTGGACGGAGCACGGTGGGGAGGAGTGTGGCGTGCAGGAAAGCGTCGTGCTGCAAATCTGCACAGCCCAGAGCTCTCTGCATCCCAGCAAGGGTGGCTGCCCTCGGGAGAGACTCAGAAAACACGAGTGTCTGAACCCCACTCTGCTGATCCAGGTCTGTGCTGCATTTCCTGCCTTAATGCAACACTGGATCTGTGGAACCTGTGGAGCCCAAAGGAATCAGTGTACCCTGTCCTGCCGCCAGCCGTGACTGAGACCCACTGCTCTGGGGAAGAACCCCAAAAGAGGGCACTTCTCACAGAATCATTAAGGTTGGAAAAGCCCTCTAAGATCATTGAGTCCAACCATTAACCCAGCACTGCCAAGGCCACCACTGAACCCCGTCCCCAGCTGCCACATCCACATGTTTTTCAGATACTTTTAGGGACAGTGAATCCACCACTGCCCTGGGCAGCCTGTCCCAATGCCTGACCACTCTTTCAGTGAAGCAATTTTATCAAATATCCAATCTAATCCTGGTGCAACTTGAGGCCGTTTCCTCTCATCCCATCTCTTGTTACCTGGGAGAAGAGACCAACCTTCACCTGGCACCATTTAGGGAGTTGTAGAGAGTGAGAAGGTCCCTGCTGAACCTCCTTTCCTCCAGACTGAGCCTCCCCTCAGCTCCCTCAGCCGTTCCTCATCAGCCTTGTCCTCCAGGCCCTTCACGAGCTTCCTTGCCCTTACGAAACAAACACCTTGCAGAGCTGTCCTTCTCCTGAGCCCCTCATTTGGGACCTCGCTGAAGCGCTCCAGCGCGATTCCCAGACCCGAGCTGGCTGGGTGGATCCGTGCTGCCCGTGGCTGGCTGGTTTGTAGGGAAGGGGCCGTGGAGGGGAAGAGAGAGCTTCTCCTGCTGCAAACAGGGTCCCTTTGGCGATCAGGGCCCAGCCTTGCAGCAAGCTCAGAGGTGCCTGGACGGGTGCCTTGGACAGTAGCTGGAGTTGCTGGGAGAGGCCAGGGTGACCACAAGAGCAGTTCCCCACATCTCTTTGCCAGGAGGATGATACACACGTGGCGTTCACGTGCTTGTCATCAGAAAGCTGGAAACCCATGGGCAGGAAACTTGGGGATTCGACAACTGTTTGTGTCAGCCTGGAGACGAATATCTCATCCCCCCCTCCCCTCCACATCAGAAACTTGTTCCTCTACCGCGCGTGTGTTTCGAGTTTCCTCATGCAAAACCTCGCGTGGGCGTTTGGATACGTAACGAGCACATAGTTCAGGATGAAAACAAGTTGCGTGGAAGAGCCAAGCAACGCCAGAAAAATGAAAGCAATACAAACAACAACATGGCAGGCGGCCATACCAGCCCGCTCGTGGGCCAGCCGGATCTCACGTACTCCCCGGAGCTGTGGAGCCGATCAGCTGTTGGAAAAAGAGACCTCTAAAGAACAGGCGGGAGGAAATAGCATTGGCAGCACAGGCCACTGCATGTTTCCTTCCAAAGCGGGACAGAGCCAAGGACATCAGGCAGAGCTGTAACATTTGGGGGCTCGTGAAGCAAGGCAGAAACCTCAAGTGGGCTGCAGTTGTGTAAACTCCCATTGTTCTCGGAGCGGAAGCGCAGCGCTGGCCCGGCGGGGGATTGTCCCACCAGATTTTGGCGATGCTCACCTAACCAAGCTCCTTCTGCCTCGTTTCGCTCAGTACGTCGTGCAAAGGGGATAGAAACTCCTGCCTGCACCAGACCCAGGCTCAGAGCACCCTCCCAAGCCTGCTGCCTCCCACAGCACCTTCAAAGAAAAATGCCTCTGATCACAGAATCACAGAATATTCTAAGTTGGAAGGGACCCACCAGAATCATCAAAGTCAGGCTCCTGGCATCTCCTCCAACCTGCGGGCAAGGCTGGAGCAGGACCAGGAAAATTGCAAAAACTCCCCAGACTGGCCTCACTCGTCTTCATCTCTCGTTTCGATGACGCGATGGGAAAAAAAAAAAGCGGCAAAGCTCATTGAGACCCATTTGCTGCGTGGCTGCCATGCACATTCACACTGAAGAGGCATGAGAACAAGCCTCAAAACCAGATGATTTTATTGTTCGCTCCCTTTAGAGAGAGGAATCATCTGTGCCTCCTTATGACACGGTAAAACAATACCTCCTTCCAGAAGAGGTAATAAAATACCTCTTCTGATCCAGGCCCTGATCCAAGCATCTGCAATACCTGCTTGAGTCCTCTTCACTGCCTCTTGCAGCATCTGTCCTTTGGTTGAAGGCTTAAATCAGTGAAAGACCTTGCTGGCAATCCAGAAGATTGAAAGGGGCCTGAAATGCCAGTGCCTCCATACACACATTGCCACAATTCTCTGCATAAAAGCCAAGCTTTAGAGGGCTTGTTTTGCAGAGCACAAGTGTGCATTTTTTTTCGAATCAAGGTCAGTAACTCAGCTTCATTCACCAGTCTCCAGCTGCAAAACAACGTGCCCCAGACAATGGGGGAGAGTGCATCTGAGTCAGAAGATGCCTTTTAAGGGATGCAAGTGGCTCCGAGCCACAGTGGGGAAAGAAGATCTCCTTGGCACCCTTGTGTGCTCGGCTCCATCTGAACTCAAACAGGGCACCCGAGGGCAGGAAAAGCCGGGGAAATGGGAAGGGCGGCACAAATCACACTTTCTGTCCTTTGGTAACACCCTAGAATGTTAATGGCTGTAAGGGACCTTAAAGTTCATCTAGTCCCAACCCCCCTGCAACAGGCAGGGACACCTCCCACTAGACCCGGTTGCTCAAGGCCTTATCCAACCTGGCCTTGAACACTTCCAAGGTTGGAGCATCCACAGCCTCCCTGTGGGCAACTTGTGCCAGGGCCTCACCCCCCTCACAGTAAAGATTTTTTTCCTAATATTTAACCTAAATTTCCCCTCTTTCAAAAGCACCCTTTACTCCTTGTCCTATCACCCCAGTTCCTGGAGAGTCCCTCTCTGGCTTCCCTGTAGCACCTTCAGATACTGGCAGGTTGCTGTGAGGTCTTCGTGAAACCTTCTCTTTCCTGAACAGCCCCAACCTCCTCAACCTGTCTTCGTAGGGGAGACGCTCCAGTCATCTTTGCAACTTCACGGACTAGCTCCAACAATTCCACGTCCTTCATTTTTTTGGAAAATGTACTTTTCCAACGTCACCCCCTTGCCACCCTCTCCATGCCCACCAGCGTGACGCGCCCCTGTGCTGAGCTCCGCTCCACGATTCAAGGAGCACTCGTGGGAAGCAGAGGAGATCCTCACAGTCGTGCCTTGGGATAAAAATATTTACTCATCTCTTCTCCCTCCATGCAGGTGTGCTCATCCCAGACAGGGCTGCTCCTGCTGGGATGCACTTCCACGTCAAGCACACGCTGCTCATCACACACTGCGCTGCTTCTCCCTTTTCCGTGCGCCCTGGGTGCTGTGATGATTTCTCTGAATCACCCAAAGAGGATGCTCTGTCCTGTGTTTCAGATGCAAAATGTGCCTTGGAATTCAATAGTTGCTATAGTGCCTAATTACACATTTTATGGAGTACTTAGTCACAATGGCTAGAGCTCTTGTTATTAGGCTTGGACTCCTTCTGTTGCTTTATTTTAAAGACTTTTCTACTGAACATTTTCTTTCTGCATTAAAAATAGGGTATTGCAGCATTTTCTCCCTCCAAAGACATCCCCAGTTCATGGAGCACTGAACACCCAATGGACAGTAGGAAGAAGAGAATTTGCAACCTGCTTTTATCACAGTGCTCCACAATGCACATAAAAGTCGGCTCAAATGACGGCAACAATACATTTCCCAGGAGCTCCTGAGCGCTGATCCTGGCAACAGCATCAGTCTGCAGTTTGGAATCAACTCACGCTGTCTGCCTGGGGCATCCACACCTTCCCCTTGGCAGCACGGAGAAGGTGGACTACCTTGGGTGCTCTTCCCAGAGGCTGATTCAGCCCATCACAGTGGGACATGTCTTGGGTGAGGCTGAATCGCTCTCCTGAGGTTCTGGTCTGTTTATGCACATTCCAGAAGAGGCTCGGCTCTAGCACAGTCAGCTGAGATGGGTAAGACAAGCTCCTCATTGCTCCTCCAAATCGGAGAAATTAGAATTCAGTCGGCATTGACTGGAAGGTCGCATCCCTGCAGTGCTCTGTTCAGCTCTGGGGCCCCCAGGGTCAGAAGGACGTGGAGCTGCCAGAGCAAGTCCAGAGGAGGCCAAAGAGATGCTCCAAGGGGTGCAGCACCTCTGCTCTGCAGACAGGCTGGGAGAGCTGGAGGTGTTCAGTCTGGAGAAGAGAAGGCTCCAGGGAGACTTGAGAGCCCCTTCCAGTGCCTAAAGGGGCTCCAAGAGAGCTGGAGAGGGACTTGGGATAAGGGATGGAGCGACAGGACAAGGGGGAATGGCTTTAAACTGACAGAGGGTTTAGATTAAATACTAGAAAAAATTCTTCCCTGTGAGGGTGGTGAGACGCTGGCACAGGTTTCCCAGAGAAGCTGTGGCTGCCCCATCCCTGGAAGTGTCCAAGGCCAGGTTGGACAGGGCTTGGAGCAACCTGGGAGAGTGGAAGGTGTCCCTGTCCCATAAGAGGGTTGTTGGAACTACGTGATCTTTAAGGTCCCTTCCAACCTGAACCATTCCATGATTCAGGCACAGGGATGTTCTCCACCCTACACAGTGGGATTGGTCTTTCCCCTATTAACCTCTTTTTGTGCCTGGGTTTCTTCATGAGCAGAACTGAGCTAAATACTTAATTGCCTACTTTTTCAGGAGTCAGGGAGGATAATTAGCTAATGTTTGGGTAATGTGTCATAGGGTAGGAGTGCTAAGTAGTGTTGCTGTCAGCAGCACAGTGGGAAGTGAAGGACTCAATCTTGTTTTTCAGTTGGAATGTCATGGTCTCCCTAAGTCCATTGTTCCCGTTGACTGGTTTGCTGAGGGCAGGGAACTTGGGCAAAGTATTTAAAGGAAGAGGATGCCAGGGACAGCAGAGAGCTCTTTGTGATCCACAAGAATTGTCAGAATAGCTGGGTGCTGTTTGGAAAGAGAAAACTGCCAGTGAAGGCAAAAGCCGGGAATACTTGGGACTGCCCAGAAAGTCCTTATGTGTGTAACTGTGACATAAATTCTCGACAGCAACATCCTCTGAGTAACCAAAATGCATCAGGGAAACTTTTCTTGCACAGCATTTACTGCGGTGCAGGCAGCACAGCAGGAATCGTGGTACAGGGACCCGTCTAACTCACCCTGGGGACTGAAGTAGCCTCAGCCCAACAGAGATTTCACATGTTTAATTTTTATTATTCTGCAAATTACGTTATGGATGAACTTCAAGCCCTTCTCATGTCCGCTGATCGTAATTGATGGGATTTCAATCGCGCCTCCTTGAAGTTAAACATCTGAGAGACACTTTGGTTAATAGTTTGCCTTTCGGAGCAGTGCATTAGCTCTCTTGTGCTCCCATCTGCTTAATTTAGAGCGGGTGGCCAAGAGTGCTGCAATTAAGGAAGGAGGAATCTTGGGCTGAAGCTCTCGGCGCTTTCAAATGACCAGCAGACCCTTCAGTGCCAGCTTGTTTTTTACGGTGGCTGGAACAACACTTTCCATGACTCACTACTAATTATGCTCTGGGTTTGCAAACAAATGTTTTTAACCTCTTGTTGTTGTATGTGAAAATTATAAACCTACCAGTGGTGTCCCAATGCCCTCTAAGGATCTGCTGTCCCACCTCTGCAAGCCTGGCTCTTGACAGGCCAGTCCAGGGCAGCACTTTCTCCCTCTGCCTCTTTTCTTAACAAGCCCAATGTTTCTCACTTTCTCTGTTTATTTGCTCATCCTGAGGACAGTCCCATGCTTTGATCTGTGCAAGAGATGACTTTTCCAGCGAGGCTGCTGGGCTCTCCCTGTTTCCTGTGGAGTGTCCAGCCACAGGCCACATGGAGATGATGCCAGCTCCCAGCTCTTCTCCCTGGTGTTTGGTTAGCCAACCACAGAGCATCTCAGCGGCTTCTGCCAACTGCTCTGCATCCTGTACAGACATCTCATGCTGGATCTCCACAGCCAGGAGCAGGGAGAGGGAAAAGCACGGATAACCTGGAACTGATCCTCTCCACCACCAGCATCCTCTGCTCTTTTCCAGGGAGATGCATAAGGAGTAATGCCTGACCTCTGCAAAAGGAAAGCATCCTTTCACATCCCAGGCCTGATGAAACGCACATCTATGGACACGCACATAAGATGTCCACATGCCAAACCCACCAACTCATCCCAGCACTCCCTGGGGATAAATTGTGCCCGGTCTCCAAAGTCTCAGAAAGGCTGCTTTATTCCAGAGTATTGCTTCCTGTTGTGTCTGTTCCTGGTTTTATAGTAAGTAGGTGGAAATACTGGCAGCAGTTCTGGGAAGGGCAGGGCTTGGGGAAGGACACGGCTGTTCACCAAGGACACCCTCCAGGCCATGGCCAGATGCTGCACTTAAAACCCTCTTTGGCACTCTGGCCCAAGTGCAAAATGAGGGGGACAAGCTGCTCCCATGAAAGGGGGTGAATTTTCCTTCCACCACGGACAGAAATCATATTCGGTGAAGGAACAACTTCAACTGCAACTTCTCTCAGCACAACTTATTCAGGTTGCATTTTGAACTCCAGCGGTTGCCCCAGCAGCAAATCCACCCAAGTAGTCTCTGCACTGTCCAGAACCCAACCCTTAGGGCTCCCCCCCACCAAAAGGCTTTTTGGGAGGGTTTGGGGTAACACACGGGATGGGGCTTTTTTTATCTACAGACCCAGAAGCTCTCAGTCCGTCACAGGACAGTGTTTCTGTTTTTTTTTTTTTTGGGAGGGAGGGAGAAGAGCCACGCACCCAGCAGCACGCTTGTTTCTCACCAAGCTCGGCTTCTCCCGCCCCATAGGAAGCAGTTTCCCAGGAGCCCAGATGGGCGTGGACTGGTGCCTGAGCCGATCCACGCTGTGTTAGTCTCCGCGGTTACACGGTTTGCAATCTGCTTCCCGGGAAGAGGAAGGAGGCAACAGTCCTGTGACCGCTGCAGGCTTGGGACGGACTCGTGCTTACAGGCAGCCAGTCTGTGTGGGCTTGGCAGGCAGAGCGGAGGTCTGTGGGATGTGGGAGTGCCATTCCCGACCTGCTCCCACATCCGTGGATTGGCTGTGGGGCTCAGGGGCCTCCCTACACAGCTGAGAATGAGGAGTCCCTCTCCAGAGATGCCAGAGGAGGAGGATACACTACCCAAAGTCAGAGGAGAAGACGGACAAGAGTACGATCCAAGTCACCAAGTCCTTCAACCTGGGCACCTGTCCAGAGAGTATCATCCTAACATATGCTGGAATAAGCTCCCTTCTAACCCCATCCAGCACAGCTTTCCCTTGCTGGTTTAGACTGGGACACAGAACGACATTAAATCATGTCCTGAAGTGGTGCTGGATGCCACAAGCCAAGCACATCCCAGTTTTTCTTGGTCCTGGGTAGAGCAGGAAGGACACCTGCAAAAGGCAGCTTTCCTTTCTCCAGTCTGGGCACTTAGCAAGGGACTTCACTTCCTGCACAGGTCATCCTGCATAACCTGCTGATGTATCCCTGTTTGCCCAGACTTACATGTGGAAATTCAAGCTCCTTGGTTGCTGCAGGGAGTGGAGGACTTCCCTTTGCATAAGCCCCAGGGTAAGAGCCTTTATGCAGGCACCTTGTTCCTGGGATTTGTCTAAATGGGGCCTAAGTCTGACCGTGTCCTCCTTCAAGGTGAGGCCCTGATCGCATGGCAGTCCTCTAGTTCACCCTCTCATCTTCCCTGAGGCCTTTATTTCTGCCCTTTGCCTTGAATCCAGTCATCTTTGTCAAGGATGGGGAATTTGGCTCTGTGTAAAACTGCTGTGCTGTAACTCCACTGAATACATGACGGACCCCAAAGCTATGGATTTGCTTGTGATTCCCAATTCCCTGATTGCCCTGGATGTCTGGAGAGCACCTACCACCAATGCTTGCTGCAGAGCCCTAAAAATGAGCCCAGGGGAGGCAGAGCAGCCCTGTCTCCTCCAGCAGGATGGCAGCAGCAGACATGGCTCCCCCTGGGAATACACAGCTCCAAGGGTAAAAATAACTTGTTCTGGAAAGGGAAAAGGGCAAAGCAAGCAACGAAGAAAGGGTGAGTCAAGCCAGGTTTGCATGGGAAAGGGAAGGTGGGGAGAAGAGCAACAACACAAGACTGAGCCAGGGGGTGGGTTTTACAGAGCAGTTAGAGGGGGGTGAGGCCCAAGAAGTACCAGAGAGACGTGTCTGTCTCTGGAGGATGAGGGCTGGAAAATGTGCCCCTGCTCTGCCTGACATCACCTGGGCAGTGCTGGAAGGCATGGCCACAAAACTCCCATCCCCAGGGCGCTCTGAAGCACGTGCAAGGCTTTCCCCTCACAGTGCTGGCCTCACCGAGCTCCTCCCCACCTCCCACGTCTCCTTCGCTGCTGACCCCATTCCATGATGGAGATCACAGCACTGGGAAGGCTGGAGGTGCCAAACCTGCCCACGGTGGGTGCTGGGGTGTCTCATGTTAAGAGAGATTCAAACCACCCACTGCTGCTGCCTGTGAGACCTTGGCTTCCCCTCTGCCAGCAAGCAGCAGTCACACCTCTGTGTGGGCATCCAGAGCACGGGGCTGAATGTGGAAGCAGCTAGTGCTTAAAAAGAAGGTTATTCCAAGAAAATGCTTGTGTGTATTAAGCAAGGACAGTGTGTACTCCAGACAGCTCAGAGAGGAAAAGAAGCAACAGCAGTGACCTTTTGTAAGCGATGGAAAACCAGGCAGATAGCTGTGAACTTGGAAGAGGAAGTGGAAAGAAGAGCAATCTTGGAAATTTTTACCTGGCAATTCTGACTTTGGTCCTGAACACAGCAAGGGGAAAGGCAGGGCGTGACATCAATCTCTGTCTGGCTAAAGGATGATGGGATAACAAAAGTTAAGGCATAGGGCTATCGAGGATCAGAGATGGGGAGATTTCCTGTCTCTCTATAAAATGTGTGGCTGTGGGAACACGTATCAACTCATCGGTGAGGAGTTTGATGTAGTGTCTAACAAAGCCATTTCTTTTTTTATTTATTTTTTTTTTTGTTTAATTAATTTCTCTTGGCTTGGATCTGAACATCTTGGCTGCACATTGCGATTTAAAGGTCCTCTCAGATGACCACGCGGCATCCTGGCTCCCCACAGATAAAGTTGGATTGTTTCTGCTACTGACCCCGTCCCTCCGTTGAAGCCGTGGCCCTGCAGACGTGAAACCACTGCAATTCATCTGCTTCCTCCAACCTGGGTGCAGATAAGACTCGACAGAACACCGCATCCTCCAGGATGGAGGCGGGGAGCGAGAAAGCCAGAAAATGAGTCATCCCAGCCTGGATCTGCGCCGTGCAGGAGGCGAGGAGCCGTGCAAGGGGCTTGCAGGAAGCTGGTGCTGGTCCTGCAGGGATCCTGGACCCTTCCCAAGGACCACCGTGTGCTTGCATCATCATCATCATCACCATTGAGATGTTAATCATAGAATCATTGAATGGCCTGGGTTGGAAGGGACCTTAAAGATCATCCAGTTCCAATCCCCTTGCTATGGACAGGAACATCTTCCACTAGATCAGGTTGCTCAGAGCCCCATCCAACCTGGCCTTCAATCCCAGTCCAGGGCCTCACCACTCTCACAGTAAAGAATTTTTTTCTAATGTCTAATCTAAACCTACTGTCTTTTACTTTGAATCCAATTCCCTTGTTCTGTCACTCCATGCACTTGCAAATAGTCTGTCTTCATCTTTCTTGTAGGCTCCCTTCAGGTACTGGAATGCTGCAATTAGGTCATCCCAAAGCCTTCTCCTTCCGAGGCTGAACAATCCCAATTCTCCCAGCCATTCCTAACAGCAGAACTGCTCCATCCCTCTGCTCATCCTGATGACCTCCTCTGGACTCTCTCCAACAGGTCCATGTCCTTCCTGTGCTGGTGACCCCAGAGCTGGGTGAAATCAAAAGACCCTCAGTGAAAGTGTCTGCCAGTCTCCCACATGTCCTTGTGTCCCTCTCTTGTCCTGCAGGACCAGGAGCCACCTCTGCTGGCTTTCCACCCGTGAGGAACTGTCTCCTGAGGGGATGCAGCAGCAGTGGTTTGTGGCCAAAATCCCAAGGAGTGTAAATGTAGGCCACGCTGCAAGAGAAAGTGGCTTTCCAACTGTGTGGCAAGAATGGGCCCCTCATTAAGGAGCAGAAATGAGATCCATCAAGGCTGTCTCTTGCAACATGCCCAAGTCCTGATTATGGTCATTTTCCTCCTTGCTTCCACTGCATGCCTGGGAAAGGGCCTCAGTAATTAAAGTCTGAATCTCATTAAAATCCAGAAAGTGCTTGGCTTTCTGAGAATCCAATTATCACAAACGCCACGTAACGCCAGTCAGGGCACGGCTTGTTTTTGGTGTTTGGAATTATTTTTGTTAAACCTACAAATATGGTGTGAAATCACATTTTCCAGAGGATGCTGCAAAGGCGAAGAGGGCACAGTTATAAAAGCAGTTGAAGAGAAACGCCTTGGAGAGGGAGGGAGAGGCTGCAAGGAGGAACATGTGGGGGGAACATGAGGCTGCTAAAGAAGGACAAAGCAGCGGTGTCCAGGCAGCAGGAATGATGCACATCCCACCCAAAGCCCTCCAGGGACAGCCTGGCTGGGTCTGGACCAGCATCCCAGCGATGTGGTTAGTCCCAGCTTATGGCTGGTGACTTGAGACACAGAGCAGTGTCCTGCTGTGACTCAGCTGTGTCCCAAACTGTCCTGACTCACCACGTGGCTGCTTGGGTTTTGCAGGGAAAGTCCTTGAGTTTAATGGGCAGCTGGGTCCAGTGTGTGTGTCCATGGGATGGGCACGAGGTGGGAAATGACGTGAGCTGGGCAGCAAGAGATGAAGCTGCTCTTCCTCTCCCTCCTCAGTGTAGCAAGCCCTACCAAAACACATGGTGGGATGCAGACGCCTGCCAGTTTCCAGGGAAATTGGTCTTGGTCACAAGAGCTTGGCTGTGGAAAGGGAAGAGATGGGGTTTCCATCCTTCTCCAGGATGGGAGCCTTTCTGAGGACACAAGCCCCTTGTACAGCACAACTACAACCGGTCCCTGTGGTCGTGCACCAGTCCCGTGGTCCTTTCCCCAAACACTGGTGGGCTGCAACATCCAGAACATCCTCCCCCTCTGCTCCCAGCTTGTCCCCAGAGTTTTACCAACAATGGGCACGGCAGCATCCGTGCAGCCAGGGGTTATGGAATGTCACCCTTCACCAGAGGCGGAATTTGGGATGCCTGGCTTTGCTGCTGAGTCACCACGGGAATGGGGACAAGGCGCTTCGCTGCTCCGTGCCTCAGTTTTCTCAGCTGTAAACACGTTTTAAAGCAATTTCCTAATTTTGTTGGGTGCTGACAACCTCCAGCAGCGACACCGAGGAGCTCTGCCAGCCTGGGGTAAAAGGTGCTGGTTCAGTGCAGAGCAGCACCGTGTTTTTTGTGGCACAGAGTGTTGTCTGCCATACATTGCACTTACGTAACATTACTTAGCACTTGGTCGGCACCTCACATCTTTAACTAATTACAAACACTCCAGCCACTTACCAGCCTGAGGAGAAAAACATCCAGTAATGACTGATCTGGAAGCGCTGGACTGGTTTCCGCATTTCTCCAGGAGCGAGAATTGCGGAAATAGGTGGGAAATAGGGTTTTGAAAAAAGCAAGGCCAAGCAAAAAGATGCATTAAAAGAGAAAAAAAAGGGGGGGTGTGTACATATATATATGAAACATGTGCATGGAAGGAGTTGCAGGGTGAAAAAGCCCACTGCAAACTCCTCATGGAAGCAGGGCTGCAGCACCTCCGAAGCACATTTAAAATTCACCTCCTCCTCCTTTTTTGCAATTAAACACATATTCTTATGCACCTCGGCGTTTAAAATAAATAATGACAATTTTTAGCGCTGGCAATTAAAAGCGACGCTGTTTACATGTTAATGAGCTCCTCCAGTGTGAGTAGCTCAGCTTCTTTCAATCAGAAACGGATGGATTTAGAAACAAGGCATCTTTAAATGCGCTTCAGATTTCTGTAAACAGTAGCCCAGCTCTGCTTTCAGGTTCTCGGGGTGGAGGGAACAGAGGGACAATCTGCTGGATAGAAAACTCCGCACAGCTTTTCTTCCCGGTGGCGATTCTCTGTGGGAGTGCAGAAAAGGAAGTTTATTTTGGAAGTGAGAAAAATAAAGCGAGGTTTTGTTCCAGGAGAACACAAAGATAAGTAGCATCTGTGCAGCTGGAAGTGCTGCGTGTGGCTGTGAAGCCCATATTTACAGCTGCAAAATGCCAGGTAGGTTTTCACATCCCGGGAAGGCTTCAGAAGGCATCAAAGTGCTACCAAGCTGGTTTCCAAGATGCATTTTCCACCCACCTTTGGCTTGCACTTGGAAAATCATTAATCATGTTTCGGCTCGGCGCCATCCGTGGGCCTGGATTCGGCGTAGCGAGAGTTGATGAAAACTTTACTGCTGATTTCAGGACGAAAACCAGCGTTGTTACAGCCTGGGAAATACAGGTGGGGCACGTGGGGCCCCAGGGCTCTCCACATCAGCGCTGTTCCGCCTGAACCTCCGTCAGCAGTCCCGCGTCTCGCCGGCAGCGGGTTGTAACCCTGGCACATCTGCACCTCAGATGTGAACCGCTTGGAGGGGATGTCAAAACAGCACTAGGAAAGCTTTTGCTGCTAAATAATTCCATCATAAGCAGCAACTGTGAACAAGCTGATAAAGCGGGTGGAGGAGAGGCAGGTTCAGAAAGCCAGCGTTAATAGGACCAGGGTTGGGTTTAGCGCTGTCAGGCAATGTTCTCCTTCCTGCACCTTCACACTGCTCAGTGAAGAGGTTTTCGTCGTTTCTGACTCACACAAAAATCCGGTGGCTTGCCCAGGGCAGCAGGGAAAGTCTTTGGAGGTAGGATGAGTATTTAATGCTTTTTTTGGGGAAAAGTTATCATAGAATTGTAGAATGGTTTTGGGTTGGAGGGAATCTTAAAGATCATCCAGTTCTAACCCCCTGCCACAGGCGGGGACACCTTCCACTATCCCAGGTTGCTCCAAGCCCCATCCAACTCGTCTTTGAACACTTCCAAGGATGGGGCAGCCACAGGTTCTCTGGGCAACCTGTGCCAGGGCCTCACCACTCTCAGAGAGGAGAATTCCTTACCAATATCTAATCTAAACCTACCCTCCTTAAGCTTAAGTTCTGCCCAAATATCCCTGTTGCCCAGTCCTTTCAGCCTGGCAGGCTGGCAGGGGAGAAGGTCCGGAGGCACCACAGCTCCTGAGAGCTCTAGCACTGAAAAATGCATTTACCTTGTCTCTCTGCTTTTGTTTGCCTCTACAAACAGCTCATCTTGGTATAAAGGTAGGGAAAAATGCCCTCTAAGGACCAACTATTGTTATGGAGTTGGGAGAGGAAAGGCAAGTCGCTGTGGTTTGAAAGATAACAGAGCATCCCTGCCTTGGCTGAGTGTGTAAAGAGAAGGGATGAGGTGTTTGGGGATTGTCTGGGGTATTTCCATGGGAAATGACTCCTCCCTTCAGGAGAAAAAGGCTGTAGAGATTCTTCCTTGGACAATTCGGGATTGTTCCCCCCAGGGATGGCTTCTGGTGAGCGAACCTCCAGGCTTGTCCCTGCCAGCCCCAGGGTCCCCTAAGCCTGTGTCCTTCCCTCTCTGCTCAATCTCCTCCAGCTGCATAATAAGCAGATAAAACAGTAAGACCTTCAAGGCTTTGTATTAACTCGTGGACGCCGCACACCAGGACCCACTGGCCAAAATCACACCCGGCTCCTGAGTTGCCTTCAGAGAAACTCGTTAACAGCCAGGCCCCGGGGAAGGAGAAAGACCTGAAAGCTGAAACACACCAGAGCCACAGGGGAATGCAGTTTGCAGACTGACAGCACGGCTCCCACCTGCCCATCGAGGCGAAGACCTCCGAGTCCGTGTGACTGAGCGATTATTCCCCACGGCAGGGCTGAAATCTCACACTAAATTCTCAGTTTAATCACAGGAATGATTAAAGTGGGGCTTCTCCACCCTCCCCCCCTTTTTGTGTAGCAGGGGTGGTGTTTCAGGCATTGGAGCCCCCCAAAATGCTTCTGGGCTCGAAACACTCATCCTTTGCCCTTCCCCAGATGCACATGCGGGTGGTGAGGGCAGAAGCGCTGGCGCAAAGCGTGTCCCCCACCCCAGGCCAGGGCAGTGATGTGGCAGAGCCCCGAGGCAGCGTGGCAAGTGCGGGAGGAATCCAAGCTCTCACAGCTGGTCACAGCCTAGTGATGTGAGGTGGAGTCACCCGTTCCTCGGATGCCTTGAAAAGGAGCCCGTGGCTCATCAGCTCCTGCTGTAAGGCTGAAGGACCACCCCAACCTCCCAAAAACTACAGGCTTGTTCTGTCTTGCTGCTTCGAGACTGCGCTGGGCTTTCACATTTTCCCAGCCAATCCTCCACCCAGTCCTTTCTTCTGTCCAACTCAGCTGCTCATCCCAATGCAGGAGTCCAACAAATACACTCACGTGACGAGTTACGCTTTGGAAGACCTTCCTAAAACTGCTTCTTACAGACTGGGACTGGATGGGAAACCTTGGACATGCAGCATGTGAATGGAGTTCAGCCAAGCCACAGAGAGGATTGCATAGGGATAGAAAGCAAAACAGGGATTTGGGGGAATTTAAGTCTATGCTTGAAGGGACAGTAAAAGCCAGGGGTGAGGGAGAAGGCTGAAAAATCCCAAGCAAGGCTCTGCCTGGGGCTGAAGTCCAGGAGTTTGTCCAGCATAAAAGCAGGCCAAGGATGAGTCTCAAGAGGGTCCTCAAGGATGGGGAGCCATGGACAGATGTGTGCTCCCGGATCCAGCTGTGCCACTGGATGTGTTCCCCCTCCAGCCACTCCTCCCCACCCTCCAGCTGCTCCAGCCTGTTTAACACAAAGCAGCATCGCCCCTTGGAGCAGATCTGGGAACAGAATGATACTTCCACGTCCAGCTGAGGACAGTAACAATTAACTGGGACACGGTGACATTTCCAGCTGGCAGAGCCCTCTGTGGGGTTAACATCTGCCCATGGATGGAGAATATAAAGAGGTGACCACGTGGGAGCCTTTTGAGACAGCTAAGGATTGCTG
Source organism: Pseudotriccus pelzelni (assembly GCA_035584735.1). Lineage (NCBI taxonomy): Eukaryota > Metazoa > Chordata > Aves > Passeriformes > Tyrannidae > Pseudotriccus > Pseudotriccus pelzelni. The sequence goes on from JAWMRA010000041.1 coordinate 2,223,821, forward strand.
GGAGGAGGATACAGCGAGCCAGGCAGGAAAACTGGTTGGTCTCCACTGAAGGATTAAGAAGGGATTTACATCCAAAAGGTAGGAAGGAGGTGAGTGAGGAGGAAAATGACAATATTGACAAGCCAAAAGAGCCAACACTCTGAGCAATCCTTAAAATCCTGTCCTCCAAGTGTAGGGAGAAAGAGGAAAAAGAGGTTCTTTATACTTAAAAAATCAATCTGTGTAGGTTGCAGACATCCAGTACTGGTTCTCAGTTGCTAACAACAGGATTTGTTAATGAGCACATTGATCCTTGGGTGGTTGTATTTGAAAATCTTTAGACACTGTCATCCTGGAGAGGCAGAAGAAAGGAAATGTGGTGATTTAGAACAAAAAAGGGGAGAATATAATTCTGGCAATCACCAGCCAATAAAAGTAACAGAACGAATATTCAAGAAAAAATCATGATGAAATGTTTAGAGCTTGGTTCTGTCCACACAGTAGTGTCAATGGGGAGAAAATTTGCAGAAGCCAGACGCTGAATAGAATTACCACGAGACAAGAGTCGACTTGAGGGATGATTGGCACAGAAAACTGCCGGTTTTCTTCTTCCCCAGCTCTTTTTGGTGTGAAGAGGAACGCTGTTAGGGAATGGCATGGCCCGAGGATGAAGGCAGCACAGCCTTTTATGAACATGTGTTTTTATTTTGACTAATGTGTCCTGCTTCTTTGTCTTAGGAAATAAAAAAATTAGGGGGGGGGAGAAACCGGTCTGAAATGTGGTTTGTACAAACTGAAAACACATTGAGGTGCAGTCAGTAATCCTGAACAGAAGTGGGCACAGGGACCAAGGCACATTTACCAGGGCAGAATAAGAGTCAGAGCTAAAGATCAAGTTTCATTAGCATCTTTGCTAATGATCTGGAAGGACGATGCCTTCCTTCCAGTATAAAATGAGATACACAGAGGCTGGTAAATTCCAAGAAGTTTGGGTGATAATAAAAGGTTTTCTCTGGTTTTGTTCCAAACACCTGGAAATTTCCATCCAACATCAAGCGGTGTTGAACACACTGGAACATCTCATCCCGTTGAGTGACACCTTCATTACTCACCACCTAGCCCACTCAGTGTCTCTTTTTAACCCTCTGAATGTACTTATGGGTGTCTTTCCCAGGTCCTTCTGCAGACCCAGCCCTGGTTTGATATTTAGAGAGACGTTTCTGGAGCAAACACGGCAGCCCAGCGCACGCAGCCGCCTCCTCCGGGTTCATCACCTGCCTCCTTTCCCCACCTGCAACGAAAACCACTGGAAAGGCTGAAGATGAGCACTGTGCCTCCAAATGTGCCTCCCATCCCCACCTACGGTGGCTTAAACTGGTGCCACCAGCAGCCTCCGAGCTCTGTGTTTGCCCACGCGCTCCTCTGGCCGCCTTCTCTTTGTGCTACTCGGGTGATTCACGGCTGTTGTTGCTCAAGACCTTTCCATCCGTGAGCAACAACAGCCGTGAATCGCTGCAGCAGCCTGAGCCACGTCCCCTGAGCACCGAGCCGAGCTCTCCTGGCTGTCAGGAGAGAGGGAGCAGCGGAGGGCACGGACCTGGGGAGCATTTACATCTCTAAGTAGACCATAAGGACACAAGGCGTTTCTGGGGCTGATTTCGTGGCTTTTTGTCCCTTCTCACAGATCCGGCTCAGGGGTGGAGGGAATCAGGCTGGTGATGGGAGAGCCTTACCCTCAGTGAGGGAGAACTTCGTCTGTCAGTCTTCTCAGGACCTGCTGGGAATGAAGGGAGAGGAGGAAGAGGTGGGGATGGCAGATGTGCTGTTTTCACCTGCAGTTTTCTGCAGCGGATCCCAACACCCCATTCTCTCTCCTGTCTGTACCTGCCTGTGCCAGATGCCCCGGTCAGAGCCATGTCCTCGGTCGTCCTTGGGGCTGTAGCATCGTGGCCTCACACACCAGTGACAGGAGGCTCGGAGAGGGGAGGGATACATAACACTGACAGCCAAGAGGTGTGGGGATGTGGCGGGATTTGGTCCTCAGGAAGTGCATTTTGCAGCTCCAGAGCTTTTGGAAAGCCTTAAATGAGGGGTGGGGTTCACAAACTGTAGGACCCTCCATCATCATCCATGGAAGTCTCAAGTGCCTCTGAGACAGAGGAGGAAGAAACCTGGAGAGAGGAGAAATACTGGATGCAGTGACTGGTGGGGGGACCAGGAGCAAAATTATGAGGGGTGGGGTCCTGGGTGGGTCAGCCACAGAGGCTTTACCCTGTGAGGGGCAGGAGGTGTGAGGTAAAGCCTTCTGGAGAGACAATATTTATCCAGCTTGGTTTGAGACTGTTTGAATCTGCTGCAGAATTTGCTCCCAAACAACCAAACAAAACAGAGGAAAAAGAAATGCATGTGAATGGATCCAAATGTCTCCTTATGGTGTTTTGTTTTGGTTTTTTTTCTCTCCTCCTTCATTTTTTTTCCTTAATGAAATATGCGGATTTTGCGTTTGCAGCACGTCAGGGCTAATTTTAGGAACGTGCAATTATTTTCATTCGAAAAAAAAAGCACCCAAGGGGTTGCAAAGAACCCTGCACAAGATAATACGTGGTCTTCAGCCCCGAAGGCTGAACCTTTGGCTTTCCTGCCAGAGGAGCAGCAATCCCTGGGGTGGAAGGGCAGGCTGTCTGCAAGGCCTTCCAACCAAACTGTGGTCCTCGAGCAGGGCAGGAGACCAAAGAAAACTGCGGCCTCCCAGCACGGGCAGCAGGGTGGCCTTCCCAGGGGAAGCAGCTTCGGGATCGCCAGGAGATGGCAGGACCTGCTGTCTGCTACCTCCTCATCCCTTCCAGCCTCCAAGGCACCTCCTGGCTTAGGGGGGACAACACAACCCACATCTGACCCTGTCCCCTCCCTTGGAGCTGCTCTTCCCGGCCACGCTGGAATTGGCCGTGGACACCTCGTTCTCTGACTCAGCCTTTTTATCTGGGGAATTTACGGCCTTTCCTTCCTGCCAGCCTTAGTAAATAACCCCGTCAGCTGACTGGGTTTTGGGAACTGCCCAGGAGCAGGAGCCTCACAGGGAGGCTGACATGAGGACCTGAAATCAAGAAGCGTTGCCAGTGCCAGGGGGTGTTCCCAGGGGGGCTCTCATCCTTGGCATCGCCGTCCCTCACCTGCAGCATCCCCATCCCCAGCAAGACCCTTGTCCTTGGCCATCCCTGGAGGTGATGGCGATGCACAGGAAAAGGGTCTTGCTGGGATCGTTACATCCAGCAAGACCCTTTTCCTATGGCATCACCATCCCTGGCAGAACCTTCACCTTCCCCAGTGAGATCCTTACCCAACACATCACCATTCCTGGTGGGATCCATGGCATCACCACCCCCAGCAGAATGTGGAGCCAGGACCAGGAGGTCTTGCCCACACTCAGGAAAGGGAACACTGGACACAGCTGTGCTCCTACACCCATCTGGGATCTGGCTTTTATTTTCCTTTTGCTTGGAAGAGCATCCATGCAGCTGGGAGGAGGGCAGGAAGGAGGAGCAGGACTGAGGGCATGGAAAACCCAGGTGTCCATCAGCCACGTGCTTCAGCACTGCCGGTACCTCCTCTACTTTCTTGTTCACCCCGTGGGAGCTGCCCAGGGATCTCCACAGAGCCGGGGGCTCCAGTGGGCTGAGCAGAGCAGGAGACCCGGGCTCTGCCTGTGGGGACAACTCACTGCTCCTGGTCAGACCAAAGTCACCTCTCTAGATTCCCTATAAGCCAATTTGGGCATCCTGGCTTGCCCCCTGGAGGCAGCCCCACGCACTGGGACGCAAGCGATAAAAACGATGCTGGCAGCAAAAAGTGTGAGGATGGGCTGATGGAAAAGCTTAGGCACGTCTGAAGGGCTGCAGGGAGAAATCTGCCCTTTTGGGGATGTGGAAGGAGCTCTTTTGGATAGATGGGACCATGCAGGGCTGGGGATGGGATGAGTGAGAGCCTGAATCCAGTGTCTGAGCTGAGGTGTGTCCCAGGATGCATTGTCCATGCCAACAGCACTTTCTCCCGTTTGGAACCTCAAGGATAACAGTTTTTTTGAGCAGGTAGATCAGAGAGGTATTTTAGTTCCCTGTCATGAGTGAAATCAGGCTGAGCCTTGGGGGCCATTGTGGAAACTGCCAGGACCTCTGTGCCAGGAATTTTGTGCTGCATCCTCCTGGCACGGGTGTGGGGAAGTTCCTCTTCCTTCCTGGCTTTCCTCTTCCCTGTCATCACCTCGGCAGGCTTTGAGGGCTGCTCCAGCATGGGGTCTGCACTCTCTGTGGCATTTCTGGAGCCTGGATGCCCATGAAATGCCATCAGGGGACGAGTGTAATTTCTGTGCTCCCCCTCCAGAATTTCACCCTTAGGGAGGGTGTTCCAAGCAGTCCCCCCTCACAATAAGACTTCTCCCTACTGCTTCCTGCACCTGCCAGTTGCCCCAGGCACCACCCTCACGTTCCCTGTCACCAAGGTTGCTGTTCCCTATTTAACAGCCCCACAGCCCCCAGATCCCACTCCTCATTGCCCTGGGGCTGTGCAATGATCTGGGCTGGGGAACTGATCCAGCATGGAATAACCTTGCAAAGAAACTTCCCCCCTCGGGCCCTGTTCGGACAGCACAACTGCTACAGAAATGGTCCCAGAGACATTGAGTGGGGTGACCAGGCACATCCCTACATCCCTACATCCCTAGAGTTGTCTGGGACCTTAAAGATCATCTGCTTCCCACCCCCTGCCGTGGGCAGGGACACCTTCCACTGGAAGCAAGCACGTGTTACTCTTGGAAGGCTCCAGCACACGGTGAATTGGGGGAATGGCATGGGACAAGAGCTGATCTCCAGGCCTCGGAGCACCTGTGTGGACGTGTACTCCTGGGAGCTGGGCTGCACCAGGTGTAAAGTGTCCTCTGACTCGTGGCCAGGTATTAATTTACCTCCTCGGGAACGTCTGGCTGCTGATAGGACATAATTAGTTTCCTGTCCAGCGTGCACTTATCTTGTCTGTGTGCTCGGTGCATTTGGTGGCGAGTCCATAAATCAAAGAATTCCTCTGTCCCAAGGAGTTTTCCCAGGCAAGCAATCCCCCAGAGGCCCCACAGCAGTGATTAATAGCACCCATCTCCCTGTTTGGGCTGGTTTAGGGCAGCATGAGTTACTGCTTTCACCGGATCAACCAAGGAATTCGGAGGTTGACACAACTTCCCATCTCCAGAAAGCTCAAAGCAGCAAATCCCTGTGCGACACCAGAGGCAAAAATAAGTGAATAAGTCAAAAGTGCTGCTGGGAGCCTGGCAAAGACCCTGCAAGACAAAGGTTGTAAAGACAGTCAGCAAATTGCCACTCTGGACAAAGCTGTGGAGGCAGCCTCTAATCACCATCCTGATGTAGGGCTGCTTTAGTCATCCTTTATTGATTCTCTTCTCTGTGAATCATCAGCTCCTCGTGGGGAAGGGCTCTCCAGCTCGGAGAGAGCTCGGAGAGACACAAATTACCGGCGCACACGTAAGCGGCAGAGCGGAGATGCCGACGGAGATGCTCTCGCTCATGTGCCCAGCAGTTTGGGAAGGCGATTAGAGCTGCTCACCGGGGAAAACAAATTAAGTTTTCAGTGGGAAAACGAGCTGGGTGAAAGGCAGCGGGGACTCAGAGGAGGCTGTTGGTCTTCCCCGGGAGATAAAGTCATCTCCTGTTCACCTTCCAGGGAGCAGCGGGGAAGGGGTTTCTCCCTTTGGGTTTCTCCCTCTGGCCAAACACCTTCTGCTCTTAATTAATCGGGTGAGAGGCTTTTCGTGTCTTCACCCACACTGAAGGAGCATGAGCGCATCAGGAGCAGTGATCTGAGGTGTCCTACATCACTCCAACCTGCTCTAACACGCTTTAAATCATCCATGCCCTGTCACACCTGACCCATCCCCTCTCCTGCTCTTCCCAGGGGATCACCCACTCGGCTGCAAGAGCCAAAATTTCCTCGCCTTGCCCCGTGGCCACCACTGCTCTCACGTGGAGGTCTGCGCACGGAGCAAGGGGGACAACTGAGGAAGGATTTGGACCTTCTGGAGAGGACCACAAGGAGACCAGTCATCGAGGCACCTCTTGCCTGGCTCTGCTGGCGCTGGCGCTGAGCGCGGCTGGGTCCGAGAGCGGCTGCGGGGGCGTCCTCCTCACTTTACACGCACAAACTGCAGCAATAACTGGGGTGGCGGCGGCGGGGGGGGGGGCAGCCAAAAACCTGAGGGGCTCCTAAAAGCTCGGGGCTGTGTCCTTGCAATTAACGCGCGGGGCTCGGGAAGGCGGGCAGGGGCTGAAATCCATCCCCGCTCCACCCTGGGTTTGTTCTCCCTGCCTTGCCAGGGAGGCAGATGCCGCTGCAGGAGAGAGGCAGGCGGTTCCTCTGCAATCCAGAGCGGAGCGAAGGCGAGCAGGCGCTTCCGCTGCCAGGGAACGAGCTTGAAAGGGATCCAGCGGATAAAGAGATATTCAAAGTTCAGCTAATGAGTGGGAATGAGTCACTGGCTCAACGAGACAAAGGTTAGGCTGGAAAAATAAAAAATCCTCGCTGCAAGGAGCGGGGTTGGTGGGGATGCAAAAGGCAGGGGATGAGGCACGGCCGAGAGCAGACAGTGCTGCCAGGGGCAGAGGGGCAAAGTGAAGGCTGTGGCTTGGATGTGACCCCAGGGCTTGTCCCAAATGTGGCCCAGGATGGGCGTGGGGGAGCTGAAACAGTGGCTGTGGGTATTCAGGCACATGGCAGCCCTTCTGCAGCCCCTCTCCTGGGCAAAGCACATTTATTCAGGGCCCCAAAGAGATGCTGTTTGCAAAAGAAGCACAACAGCCCTTTCTTCACCTCTTTCATCAACCAGCACTGCTGAGAAGGGGCAGAGGATGGTCAGACCTCAAAAAACACTAATTAGTCACTGGGAAGCGTCAGCCTACTTCCAACACTCTCATTGTTACCACCGTTCCCGAGCAAAAGAAATACTGCAGTAAATGTGGGTCCTGCTCCAAAGCATCCGGAAAATGAGGGCTGGAAAACCATCACCTTCCTGCTCCTTGGGGGTCCTGGTTTGGGGGTACCCAAAACTCCTGTCAGAGCACCCCTGTGTTAATGCTGAGCGAAACAAAGGAAAAGATCTTCTCTCTCCATGGTCCTTTATAGTCCAGAAAACAAAAAGCTGCAGCCTGGGAGCCTGCAGACAGCACAGCACACGCCTGTGTGGCACAGAGCAGGTGCAGTGCTGAGGGGCTTTGCTTGTGTCCTTGGGACTTCATTTTTGGATGGGCTTTCATTCCCTTCTCTACTGGGCTCACCCTGGGCCAGCTGAGCTGCCACCCAAACTGAAGGAAGAAACATTCCCCTCCTCCTCAGAAAGGGAGAAAAAGGGAGATGGGGAAGGATGGAGTGGTTCAGGAGGTCAGAAAGGAAGGTGGGAATGGGTGGTGGAAGGAGGGATGCAGCAGGATACTGCTGTAAGCAGGGCTAGAGAGGCTCAGAAGTGCAGGTGGAGGTGCCAGCCAGGCATTGCTGCCCCATCTGAGCAAGGTGTGCCACTCCCAGCCCTCTGCAGCCCCACAGGAGCTGGCAGGTGCAGTTATCAGGGATGTCCCAGCAGAGCAGACAATGTCTCATCACCCACACTCGGCGTTTTAGCAGCCTTGCTCCATATGGGGTGGAGATGCCCTGCAGCACTGGATGCTTAGGGATGATGGAGGAGGTGGGAGGGACATAAGGAAGAAGGGAGGCAGAGGTGGAGATGTGGGGCTGGAGGCCAGAAACCACCTTCCCCTGTTTTCTGCAGACAGATTTTCCCCCCCACACACGCACATTCACAGCCTCCTCTGTGCACTTTTATAACTCCCCTGTGGGACCTCTGGGGAGATGGAGCTTTGCCTCTGAGCAAGGTGCAGGCAAGGAGGCAGCTGGGCCAAAGGGAGCTGGCAGCAGGATGCTGGCCCTCTCCCACAGCCCCCTTCTTCCTCTCCAGCTTCCTTTAATTCCCATGGCTGAGGATTGGATCCCCAGGCACAGGCAGAGGTGAAGGAAAGCAAACCAAAGGCAGCACCATTGGCTAGAGATGCTTTCAGAGGACTGAGAGATGTCTGTTTGCTCCTTTCCCATATCCCTTGCAGCTCCAGGCATGCTTTACTGTGTTCCCCAAAATCCTTGTATGAATCCATTAACGAATTTATCAGGAAGCTGCGAACAGCTCAGAAGGGAAGGGAGAGGTGTGGCAGATCCCAAACTGCTCCAGCTCCTCTCCTCCCAGGGGAGCCACAGCCCAGCCCAGGCTTTCCTGAGCTGGCTGCACCCAACCCCTGGAGTTCAGGAGTTCGGGTGCAGCATCCAAGGAATGGTGTTTCCAAAGTGGGCAGATGCACTGGGTGCCACACCTGGGCCCTGCGTGCCTGCCCTCTGTGTGGGTGCTCATGTCACTGTCCCCAAGGTGATGAGACAACAAGCTGGTCCCTACAAGCCTGAGGTTGCTGGTAGTTGATTGCAGTGTGGGACAGGGATTATTCCAAAGGAAGCAGGATGCCATGCAAATATTAAATTGACTGCACTTGGAGACTTCTGTGGTCCTTAACATGCTCTGGAAGCCTTAATGAATCAAATTCTGCTTCTGCACATTCACACCAGCTCTGCTTTGCCAGCCCACTGTCCCTCTGTCCACCAAGACCCTCTGGGACAGGCTACAGACAGCGGGATGCACATACAGATCCTTAGCACGAGGGGTGATGGTTTAAAACTGAAGGGGGATTGATTTAGATTAAGTCATAAGGAAGAAGTTTTTTACAGTGAGGGTGGTAAAACACTGGCACAGGATGCCCAGACAGGTGGTGGGTGTCCCATCCCTGGAAACATTCAAGGTCGGGGTGAACAAGGCTCTAAGCAGCCTGGTCTAGTTGAAGATGTCTCTTCTCATTGCAGGGCTTTAGCCTAAATGACCAACCTGGGCTTGAATATTTCCAGGGGTGGAACATCTACCACCTCTCTGGGCAGCCCGTGCCAGCGTTTTACCACCCTCTTTGATTTCAGAGCTAAATGTGCAACCAGGGAATGAGCGTCTGAGCTGGGCTTCCCAAAACTCAGCACCTGCATTGGCAGTGTTAGAAAAGCCAGCACAAAGAGGTCTGTGGCCTCATCCAGCCCCAGGTGCTGTCACTGCCAGGAGCTGGACCTGCTGTTGTCACCAGAGCAAGATGTGAGGAAATGGGTGGGTTGAGTAGAGACAAATGGGCCGAGTTATCAGTGAGTTCAAAGAAAATTGTGACAAGTCAAATTGTTTTCAAAAATTACTTCCACTTTAGTGGTCGAAGGCTGCCACGGATTTCTCTCAAAAGCTCTGCTGAAGGAGAGTGACTCAGAATAATGCTTTCTGGTTATAAGAGCGTTGGCATTTCTGAGGCTGCACTAAGGGGTCCAGCCTGCCATGAAAAGATTCTGGCTAAAATAAGATAGTTCCATGACTGGCTGATGTTTACAAAATAGAAATGTGGCCAAAAGGCATCGGCATGGACAGAGTCATGCTCCTCCCACCAGAAATTCTTGGAGCATATTCACTTTTTTAGCATCACCAATGGCACGATGGGGAATCCAGACTGCAGCATGGAGCAGCCATATCCCATCAGGTACAAATCCTGCCCCCACCTCTGGTCCTGTGCCCTAAGAGCTGTGATTAAAGGCCATCCAACAGCTGTAGACTGCAATGATTTGGGTATTTTGGTGAAAGTCCTACTCGGGGCTCAAACAAAGTAGCAACTGGGCCATTGCCTAGAGAAGCTGTGGCTGCCCCTGGATCCCTGGAAGTGTCCGAGGCCAGGTCAGTCAGGGCTTGGAGCAACCTGGGATCAGTGGGATGTGTCCCTGACCATGGCACATGGGTTGGAGCTGGATGATTTTCAAGGTCCCTTCCACCCCAAACCATTCTGTGATTCTATGACCTGGCAGAAACACACGTGCAGAGGGAACCAGGAGAAAAGTGTCCTTGCAGTAAATTCTTGCCTGTGCTTATTTCCTTGTGCATCTTGAGCTAATCCTTTCCCAGGGCGGTGCTGAGGAGCTCATTAATTTTACAGGAGTGAAAAACTACCGAAATGTCCCATTTGCTTTCATCAGTTGGTCTGAAATGCACGTTGTTAAAGCAAAAGTGAAAGAGCAGCATCATCTCAGCTGCTCCTCCGCACCACCACCACCACCACCCCCCCCCGGGGGACATCATGAACAAAAAACACCTTCTGAAAGCTTTGAATAAAAAAAAACCAACCAAAACCAAACAGAAAACCACCACTTGTAAAGACCCGAAACACAAATAGGTTTGTGTCTGTACACCCAGAGTAAAACTGAGACGAAGAGGCAAAGGAAAAGGAACAGACTGAGTTGGAGAGCGACTGACACCCAAGGTCGCCGAGGTGAGAGCTCGACTTCGAGAAGTCAGCACTGCGGGGCTTCAGGGCAGTGGGTGCCTCAGCAGACAGTTGCCCTTTGCACACCCTTATCACACCTTTTTCCACCTTCAAGCGTGACCTGGAGGAGCCTGGCCTTGTCCAGTGGTGGGTGAAAACCCCACGTTTGTGCCACAGAGGCGTGAAGAAGGAGGGGACCTGATGCAGGCAATCCGTTCTGCATCATCTCAGGCACCTGGGAGAGTTTAATTCAGCCAGATGATGCTCCCAGGCCAAACAGTCACCCCTTTAATGTGACATTATCTGCTTGCTGCTGTAGCTCCCGTTATTAGCTTGGAAACAAGCTTTACGATGGATTGCCAAGGGGATAAATAGGAATAAAGGGGTGAAATGAAGAGAGCAAGTGTTTAGGTTAAATGCTGAAATTTTCTCCTGCTGGGAAAACTGGAACTTGCTCACAGCACATACCCTTGGACAAGGCTGAAGACCAGTAAATAAATACAACAACCCTACACTGGCAGGGATGAGGGCTGGGTGACCTGTCATATCGTTCCTATCTCTGTGTTCAAAACAAAGATTTTGCTTTAATTGCCTTTAAACCATCTATTTAAGTCACTCCCAGTACTGTAGAACCTGAACAACAGCCAATTTTTTAATACACTGATCCTCGTGCAGCTCTGCAGGGAGGAAAATACCCAGTATTTTCTCCCTGTAGGAAAATACCCAGACATGCTTTGCACATGGGAAACTGAGGCAAAGAGGGATCAAGGCCCAGCTTGCAAGGTGGGGTGGCTGATCATTGGGTGGGATACAGTGGCCTCTCCAGTGAAATGGCCCAAAAAAGTTGGGACGTGGGGAAAATGGGCAGAGAATGGCACTGACTGGGGTCAGCTTGGGGGAGGTGCTGGACCACTGTGTGGAGCACCATTTCTTGACTAAGCTGAGTCGGGCCTGGCCAGATTTCAGTGGTTAATTTTAAGGTGTTGTCTACTGTGTGGGTTCACCCAAAAATGCCACATGGGCAAGAGTGTGAATCGCCACTCCAGCCCCTGCACGACGTTGCCATCTTCCAAATCCTGAAATGTTCTCAACTCTGCACAACTAACCGACCACATTCGAGCGCAGCAGAAAAGCACTGCTGGCAGCTTGTATGGAACACCTGGAGCACCTGTGAGTCACTTAGGAAGCACCTCTCCCTTGGTGTTACATAGCAGCTCTGCAACTGCTGGATTTTGTGACAAGTTACAGCTTGCGTGGTCCCCATACCCTCCTCAGCAAGCCCACCAAGGGCATCTCTCCTCCAGCACACCCAGCAAACACCTGCCCAGAGAGCTGAGATAAACACATTCTTCCACTCCCTCAACAGAACAGCTCTTCCCTCGGATGCTCTGCGTGACTTGACCCTCTGCCAGGTTTGGAGCTTTGGTGTTTATCCAGGAGAGGCAGAGGCCAGGCTCGCCAGCTTTTGCCTCCGAGCGTCCAGGCGCAGGTTCCAGGTGTCGTGCTGAGTAACCGGTGGGAGCCACATCCCGGGGGCCGAGGTCGGCGAAGGTCCCTCCGCCAGCGATTCCCGAGCGATGCCTCAGCTCTCCTTGGGCCGGTGGCACAGCGGAGCACCACAGGGAATTCCAGTTCTCCAGGGTCCTTGCTGGATTGCAGAGCCACCACCCCTCGCCCCCAGGGGCCTCTTCCCTCGTTGTTGCGTGGAAGGCAATTCCTCGGTGAGATCCCAAGGCGATGGAGTCACGCCGAGGGGGGGAGGACTTTACTCCTGCCCTGTCTTTGCAGCTAGTCCAGGACAAGGTTCAGTGTCTGGATGTGACTGACTGGCAGCGAAACAGGATCGTTCTGGGCAGTCCTTGCAAGTCAGCAGTGCCTGAGTTTTGGCAAGGACAACGGGGGCAAAGCCTGGCAGCGGAGCAGTCGGTGACACAGTTGGTTGGCATCCACTGCAGCCCCGTGGCTGGGCCTTTTCTCTTTGCGCAGTGATGTCCTTCCCCCACCCCAGCAGGACTATGCCAGACCCCTGGCAAAGGGACAGCGCTCGTCTTCCCTAGTTTTGGTTGTAAACAGCAGGTACCTGCTGCCCTCATCACCCTCAGCTCCCTTCAGTCACCCGCTAAGGGAGACACGGGGGTGCCTCTGGAGACTCGCCTGTCATTTTTGATGCCAGCCTTAAAATGAAGCAAATCACGGCCCCTACTGCTGCCACTGGCACTCATAACGTTGATGTTCTGTATTGTGAATTATAAAGGTGCTTCAGGGAGACGTTCCACGGCCCCCCCACAAAACCTGACCTTTCTCATAAATGGTCCTACCTGTCCTATGAACATATCCAGGTGTTTTAACATGCCAGAGCCTGGCATCCATTTAAGGGGTGCCATGTGCCTGTCTACCTCAAGGGGTAGTACCAAGTTAATCCCTACAACAGCTCTGCATTCCTTGGAGAAGTACCTTCTCTCATTTACTGTGATAATGGCCAGGTTCAAATCTGTGGATATGGACCAAAAGGCAGAAAGTCCACGAGCCAGTCCTGCCCTGGCTCACCAGAGAGCTCTGTGCAAAACAAATCTCATGACTTCATTTACGTTTTGCCCCAAATACTTCTCATGGATCTTGGATATTTTCCAGGGCTTTGTTTTTTGCCTCTGGCGCAGCTGACACGATGTTCATCAACCTCCACCGTGCAGCAGGGGATCACAAAAGAGATGGTTTTGTTGGCAGGTGTTCTGCTGGGATCTCTCAATTTGGCCAAGGCATCTTCTGTATTGCAGTGCTGTTGGTCCTGCATTTCCACATGGAGGAGGGACGGGGTTGTGTTGGACAAGGGAACCCAACTCTTATGGGTCTCAGGATGTGCTGGGAAGCACACGAAGATCATGGTCTGTCTTATCAAGTTTTAGAGCTATGGTGGCCTCTAATGGCTTTACTTAGGCAATCTGCAACACATCAGGTGCCGCTTTCATTCAGTTTTCTTTTCCCTGGTTAATGTATTGATTAAAGCTTCTCCATCTGACCCTGCACTGGTGGGACTGTAGGAGCTGTGGAAAGACACAAAGTGTTTCTGTGTTTATCACAGGTATTTCTAATTCCAGTATTTTCTCGTTGTCCTCCATCTCATCAAGTTGAGCTCATAATTTACTGATAGTCTTATAATTATTTTTTGTCTCCTGAACACCTCAGAGACCCTAAGGAAACCAAGTTCTATGATTTTCTGGTATCTTACATGGCTTATTTGTTTAAAAGAGCTTTTTGGGAAGAACAAGGGAAACATCCCTGAGTCTAATCTGGAAATTGTATCTTTTGAAGTGTTCCCCTTTCTGTTTGGCTCAGCTGAGCTAAGCTGCTCTCTTCTTTGGAGCAGTTAATTCCAGTGAGTGATGGAGACATATGGTTTTTAACTTCTGTGTAGCACTCCAGGATGGGTTAGTAAATCACCCAAACCTTCCCACTAGATGTATTATCTTGCTTTTAACATTGTGAACTCTGAAATATTCGGGCAGAAGTTTTCTGTGCTGAGTGGTTGGTACAACTGCTCAGTCTCCAGCCAAAACCATTTCTAAAATCAGGGGCAGGGAAGCGTAAGATGCTTCTCCCTTCTTAAGAAAATACCTGTGGATTGGAGGTTTGGAGCAGGATTGTCCTTTGGATTCCTGTGAGTATCTGCCTGAGTGCAAATCATCTTCGAAAATGGCCAGCGCTCAGGTGAGAGGTTTTTGATGACAGAAGCTGAAATCCCAGCAGACACAGAGCCCATCAGCTGCCCTCCCTCCACCTGGAGACAGAGCAGGACTATCCCTGTGCTGTGAGGGCTGCCAGGTCCGCCGGCTCTGCGGGGTTCAGCCACAAGCAACCAGAGAACAGCACTGATTAGCTGCTCATTAACTGAGCACGGCACATCCTGAGCACTAAACGAGGCAGCAGCTCGGTGCAAAAAATAGCTCCGGAGTGCTCAATTAAGGGCCATCAGGACTCACCCACACAAGGGGGATCGTTGCAGGTTGCACAGATATTTTTAAGCCAGGGTCTTCCCGGCTTGCGTTTTCTCATCTTCGCTTGGCCAGGGTGTCCCACCACAAATGTGCCTGCAGTCAATCTGCTGAGATTTTCATGCAATTTTTGAAAAAAATGGTGCTAAAATTAAGGGGATGCAGCTGCCTGATACTAGAAAGTGCCAACAGCAGCGACTGCTTCTTGCCCAAGCCCCAACAGGACCTTGCATCACCCGGACAGACCGTAGGGAGCGCGGCAGGGCAGACCCAAGAGCAACCACGCTCCTCGCTCCCGTGGGCATCAGGGCAGAGCCCGCGTTCCAGCAGCGCATCCCCAGGCGCGCCTGCCCTGGCCCACCAAACGTTTGCCCCGGGTTCATCCTCGGTGCCAGGGGGGTCATGTCACCCTGCCCTGGCCCCGCAGTGTCACCCCGCGCCAAGCCACTGCTCCAGTTTCGGGGCGGTCACATGGTGCTTACTCAGAGAGGGGTGAGGTGACACCCCTGTCAGCAGTGACGCCACCGCCTTCCCCGCAGAGCACCCTTCTTATCGCCTTCTCAGTCATGTTTTCCTGGCAGGCAGCCCAGCCAAGGGATATGGTAATCTCCACACGGCATCGGGGCGATCAGCTGAGGCCAGAGAATGTCTCCGCAGCGTTTAAGGTGATTGCATCCATCCACGTGGAACCTTAGAGTCCTTTAGGTTGGGAAGTGTCCTCGAGATCGTGGAATCACATAATCGTTTGGGTTTGGAAAAGCCCTCTGAGGTAATCGAGTCCAACCATGAACCCGGCGCTGCCAAGGCCACCGCTAAACCACGTCCCCAGGTGCCACATCCACACGTCTTCTGAACACTTTCCAGCGATGGTGATTCCACCACTTCCCTGGGCAACCTGCTATCAGTGCTGGGCAACTGTTTCAGTGGAGAAATTTTTCGTAATATCCAACCTAAACCTTCCCTGCTGCAACCTGAGGCTATTTAATCTCATACTAACTTGTTACCTGGGAGCAAAGACACCACCCGGCTCCCCCTTCCTGTCAGGGAGTTGCAGAACCAGAAGGTCCTTCCTGAGCCTCATTTTCTCCAGGCTGAGCCCCCCCAGCTCCCTCAGCTGCTCCTGGTGCTCCAGACCTTTCCTCAGCTCTGTTCCCTTTCCTGGACACTCTCCAGCACCTTAATATCCTTATCATGAGGAGCCAGCAAGACAAGATAGATTCCTGGCTCCCTCAGCCTCTCTTGCACCTCCCATCATTCCCTGACTGCTGTTCCCATGGCTCTCTCCTTGGCCAGCAGGTTCTGTCCCCTTCTGGTCCCACCCCTGCAAATGGGATCAGCCCGGTGCTGTGTCCTGGCCCTTCCAGGGTGACGCAGAGTACAGGTGGTCTCCCCGGGGTCCTTCATCTGGAATGGGACAGCAATCCCAGGCAGCAGGTGGGGGTTGTCCTAACACACCCCCCCCAGCGCCGATTTTAAAGATCCACTAGTTTTCTCCTCTGGATGGCATTCTTGTTTCTCGTGGTAGGTTTCAGTTGAGTTGCTGACTCACGTAATTTTATTATAAATCTTGTGATATTTCATGCCATTGATGACGCAAGGGTGGCCGGAGTCACGTGGCTCCGAGACAGGGAGCCTTTATTAAGGGGCAAAAATAGCCTGGTGCAGTTGTGGCCCTCACGCTGCGAGGGAAGCAGGAAAATATGCCCCCTAAAGGTTTGAAAAGCAGGCACAGAAAGGAAAGAAAAAGAAAACCCAAAACACAACCCAGATCTGGATGGTCATTTTATAAAATCCCGTGATTTTTAACCTGCTGGGATTTTTTTCCTGGTGCTGGTTCACATTTGCTCTCCTGAGAGCAGCCACGGCACTGGCTTCCAAGCTGTTCCCTGAAATGTGGAAATCCCCCCTTACACAAACAATGGCACTGTTAGTCTAGCTGATTTTCTGGAAGCACAAAAACACGTTTGTTTTCAGCCATGATCCACTGAGGGAATTTCCTCCCTGATTTGGAGTTTGGGATTTTTTAATTTTTTTTTTTTATTATTCCTCTTGAAAGCCGTTTTCCCAGTTTCCAAGATCCTTAATAAACTACAATTACCGAGATTAGGAGCATTATGTGGTTGGCATCCGACCCAGAAACAGACCCTGAATTGTGATGGCTTTGGTGGAAACTGGCCGGAATAGCTGAGTGAAATGATCCCTTTTCCTGCACAGAGGGTGAGAGCGTGAAACCAGTGTGCCCCTGTTTGGGACAACAGATTCCCCGTGGCAGGAATTTTGTGTCAGTGGAAGTTCAGGCACCTTCCCCGAGTGCTGTGCTGTGGCTGAAGGGCATTGAAGATCTTATTGCATCATCAAAAGGTGTTTGCAGGTTCAGTGGGAAGGAGGCTCAAGGGCTTTTCCCAATAGTGGCAGCCTCCAAGGATCCTGGATCTTGTTTATCAAGGGGATAAACATGCTGGAGTCACTGTCCCCACTCAACACTGTCCACATAATTGCTGGTGGCCATCACATCCCACTGTGTTCTCTTCCTACGGCAACACCGTGAACGGCTTCCAGCAGGAACATGATGGAGGGATGGGTGAAGGGGAGGGCAAAGGACTCAGGTCACCACCTGGATGGGTGACAGGGAGGAACATGCCATCCTCACAAGGAGCCTGGGAGCGTGACTCCTGTAGCTGGTGCTGAGTTTGAGGGTGTGGAGTCCGTGATTCAACTGGAAGATGATCCATCCTGGCACGTGGGAGCAGGAGGAAGAGCTGCTCCGTGGGAGGAGCACTTCCAGCTGCGCCACTGGTGTATGGTCTTGCGGCTCCTGGAGCTTCCTCGCGGTTCTTGCTCCAGCTGCTCATGTGCCCCTGTCTGGAGAAACGTGGGCAACACCAAATCCCGCCCAGGCCTCTCCGGGATGGCGAAGTGCCACCGGCGGAGATCAAACCCTGACCCATCCCAGAGGGGCTTCTCGGAGCCAGATGGGCTGCAGCACTTGGGAGCTCCCAGTGCCGCCCTTCCTTCCTTTGTGTTTCACTGGCCGGGGCCGCCCTGTCCCTGCGCTCCCAGTCTGGATGGCACATTGAACCCTCTGATCCCTCCACATCCCCGGACAGTGCCGTGCAGGCACACAGAGCAGATCCCAGCCGGCTCCGGGTGCCTCGGCAGAGGGATCTTTGCAGTGCAGAAGATCAGAAGGGAGGTCTGATCCTCCCGGGAGCCGCAGAGGTGGGGAGTGCCACGAGGGCTCCACGCACGTCCCTCCCGTGGGAGGAAGAAGCTCCTCTGCCAGTTACACATAAGATCTTCCCAGCAGGGAAGACAGCAGCTATTCAAGGAGGAAGTCTTTGAAACGTACTCTGCTGCAAGTAGCTCAGACATCCTCAGTGACCCCAGGATGAATAAGCAAGGAGGTGGTTTTTTTTTTTTTCTTTTTGCTAGAATAGGTTGAAGGATATGTGGGATTTCCTAAAATCCTCCTATTTGTGTGAGCACGTAGCTTTGATTCCAAGCTGCCAGGCACGTTAGCAGTTCGGCACATCCTTTGGAGGACAGCATTTGCTGTTGACCACGGTGGGCCTTTCCATCCCAGGTACTCAGTGGAGACCCAGAAAATTTGCCCACATCCATTCTTATTCAGGCACCCGCAACAGGGTTTACAACAACACCCACATCTGCCCTAAAAAAAAAACTGTCCCAAGAGGAGTGTTCCCCAGTCACATCTGCAGTTTGATGGTGGGATTGCAGCTGGTGCAGGATGAGGAGTCCACCCTCCCTTTCTGGCTGTCTGGGCCAATCCTGAGATGTTCAGCACCAACCACATCTTGACGGGCTCAGGAGAGCATCCCACAGATGGATGTGCAGCTCCAGCGACATCCTGGCGGGCTCAGGAGAGCATCCTGCAGACAGACACGCCGCCTTCCCTGCAACGCTCCACCAGCGCGAGAGCGGCTTCGCCTGCGAGGGAGGCAGGACTTAATTAGAGGGATCTGGAGAAAGGCAGATTTTGTCATGTAAATGATTCCTGTCATAGGACACATTCTAAATTTGGATTCTGAAGCTGGGGCTGAGCAGAACAATCTCTGCCGTAGCGTGGCAGCTGTCAAAGGTAGGGAGAAGCGTTGAATGCCTACAGGAGTGATGGCTGGTGCCTTTTGTTTCACTGCAGGGTGCTTTCAACCTCTGAGCACATCAAGTGGTCATACTCTGCTGGACAGGAGCGGTCCTGTGAGACAGGCTCGATCATCCCCACTCCTTTTAGCTGAGGTAGCCAAAGCCCCAAGTGCTTGTCGGCAATAAAAGGAGTTGTTATCACGGACATGATTTGATCCTGGGTTTCCAAACCCCTGGGCCCGTGCTCAGGCTACGAGCCAATATCACAGCCTGTTTCTGTTTAATGTTTTCTCTCTCCGTTGCTCAGTCCCCAACAGCATCACAATGGGAGGCAGCACTTTCTGCTCGGCTTCTCCTGCTAATGGTGTCTCTCACTGGGCCTTTCCTCTGATGCTGCACCACAAGGTACCTATTTCTTTAAAACAGCAACTTCTAGGTAAATTTTTTTAGAAAAAGTAGCTATGATTGCAAAAAATAAGGTTCCTTATGAGGATGCGTTTTAATGTGGATTCTCCTTGTGCCTCATGGGGTTGAAGGTCTTACAAGGCTTCATTTCCATCTGTATTCCCAGAGAAGTTTCAGTCAGTCTGCAATCTTTCTTGTTCCTCCCCTTTGATTGCTTTGCTTTCATTAAGCTCACAAAAATGTTCACAGAATCACAGAAACAGAGACTGGTTTGGGTTGGAAGAGACCTGAAGGATCCTTAAGGATCACCTCATTCCAGACCCCCTGCCATGGGCAGGGACACTTTCCACTAGACCAGTTTGTTCAGAGCCCCATCCAGCCTGGCCTTGAACACCTCCAGGGATGGGATATCCACAGCTTCTGTGGGCAGCTTTGCACTTTTCCATCTCTATCAAATTCAGACGAAGATGCCCACGGGGTTCACCAGCTGCGAGAGGTGCTGGAGAGACAGGTATGTGAGCGTGAACCCAAGCACACGGTGCTTCAACCCATAAACTTTGCTTCCTTGGGAAGCCAAGCTAACGGGGAACAGTAAAAAATTCACCTTGGCAAACGGCTGGAACAAATCCTGTCGAATGTGTAATGTGAGTAAATCTTCCAGCAGCTCGGAGAAGTGCTAAGAGAAAACCCGAGCGGGGCGATAAGTGCATCATTCATAATCACCAGCTCCTCTAACAAGTGTGGCTCCTTATTATGCTCATGAAATAAACATGGAGAAATCACAATTCCTGGTACGGTGCTCGGCACCCGCGGCCGCCCCGTTCGACTCTTTGACTCTGCACGGACCAGGCGCCGGCGCCGCTCAGGAGCTCATTCCATTCGGATGGGATCGGTCTGGCCGGCCAGGAAGTATGGCTGCTCCTGACTGACTGACTATTTAAACAGCTCCAGCCTCGGTGTAAATCTCCCTGCTGTGAATATTCCCCTTGTAAATTTTACATACAGTTCCTACCTGCCAGTGAAACCTCGCCTAGGCCAGCAAAACTCTTAACGAGCTGAAAAAAACCCACCCATCCAAACACAAATCTCGCAAACCTCTTGGAATATGGGGGCAAATAGAGGTAAAATGCTATTGGCAGCGTTTGCTGAAGGTTCTCCGTCAGATTTTAGTTTTGTGACCCATAGAGAGCACTTCCATGGCTTATTAAATCAAACAGACCATTCTAATAAATCATTTTCAGGAATAAAAGCCCTGAGGAAGAGGTCCAGAAGTCAGACTGCTTGCTATGCCATCATGTACAGCAGCGATCTGCCCTCCCCCTGCCCTCTCCATCTGCAGTGGGTGAGAAGCAGCAATTAGCCAGCCTGGGGGTGCATCCCCTGCTTGGGCTGAACGACACCCCGAGCCCAAAAAGTTCAGGTGTGACCCTGTTTGGTGGGAAACCTGGCTTGGGTTCAGCCAGCCAATGGTGAATCGAGCTCTAAGGTCAAGCTGAGTTTGCAAAGTGGAAAAACCCAGGGAGCAGCAGCCAGAAATCGCACCCCGAGTGCCCCGATCCCGGAGCGGTGGCCGAGCCACGTGCCAGGCTCCAGGACACCAGGTCCTGGGCTCTGGCTCATCTCCCACTCAAAGATGTGGTCCTGATTTTGGAGACCTGATCCCGGGCTTGGCTCACCTCCAGGATGGAGGAAATGACTCAAGTGACTCTTTGGCAGCAGCAGTGAAGAGGAAATAATAAAGAAATCCTTGAAAATAAAAATACACCATCATTAGCAGAGGGCAGCGAAAGCCCAGCAGAGCTTTTATGGGTTTTTTGTCCCTCGGTTGGACAACCAAACCCAGAGGGAAGCAGTGCCTTGTTCATATTCTTCCTGTACCTGGGGACTGCATGCACCAGACTGTGCAAGGAGTCCAGAGCCCAGAGTAGAGGACTCACCTCACCACAACAATGGCTTTTACCTCCTGTGTTTAGCACAGGGGACAGCAGATGGACTCGGATTGAAGGACAGATAAATGAATACGTGATTCCAGTGACAAAGCCATCTGTCTAGCCAAAGTCACCCACTTCTGTAGTCTGCGAGGCTTGGATCCACCCACTTGTGTTGTAGAGCCAGACTCTAAACTCAGTAATTTTACTTGTGCTTGAGTGTGGTGTCTGCTTTACGGGGAGCTGGATTGTGCCCTGGGGGTCTGTACTTCTCTGCATTTACTGCAAATGCCGAGCAAGATTTAGTTCTCATTTTGTCAACTACAGTCGACACATCCCAGGCAGGCACTCAACAACTCAGCTCTTTCCCCATTGGACATAGTTTGGCTTGGTGTCTTGGCTCATTGGTATTTAGGGCTTAAAGTGATGGACAAGCAAAGGGGATCTTCAGGATACTCTCATGAGTTTCAGCCAGTGGCAACAGGACTTGTGCTCAGAAGGACCAGTCCTACCTCTTCTCACCCACTGCCACCTGACCACGTCTCTTCCTAGCTTAGGAAAAATTTAGGACAGATTTCTTCACCGAAAGGGTTGTCAAGCATTGGCACAGGCTGCCCAAGGCAGTGGCGGAGTCACCATCCCTGGAGGGATTTGAAGGACGTGTAGATGTGGCACTTGGGGACACGGTTTACTGGTGGCCTTGGCAGTGCTGGGTTAATGGTTGGACTTGATGATCTTTGAGGTCTTCAAAACCTTAATGATTCCGTGATTCTGTGCTTAAAGGGCCCTTTAGAAGCACAGTTAAATAAGGCCTTTGATATTTTGGTGCAATGATCTGTTCCAGCTGGAACAGAGGTGAAGTTCCCTGCTGTGCCACAAGTATGCTTCTTGGTTTTGTGTGCTTGGACATGAAGAACTGACTGGTTACCCACCCACTCATCCCAGTTCAGTGCCTCCTTTGAGTTCCTGCACACTGGGAACTGGCAGGAACATCTTGAATGCACATGTGGGCACATGGCCAAAGGGAGAAAACACCTTTTGGAGCCTTAGAAATGAGGCAGCCAAGAAGATCTCAATGTCTTTGGGTTAGGCTGGCCCTGTGGAGATTTTTATGTCTGAGTTGGTCCCACAAGCACCCTGTGGGTGACCAAAACTAGAGCCCTTGTTGTGGGTCATGCTGCCCCCCTTCCTCCCCACCCCTGCCACTCCACAAGGAGCTGCCTGGCAAAATGAATTTGCCACGTCTCCATCTCCAGGAGTCCCTAATTTCTGCTTAACAAACGTCCCAGGGGGGCGATAAAACCAACCCCTTCTTGCTGGCTTGTCCCGCTGGCTGGAGGGGGCTCTGCCTGCCGGGGGGGGGGATCTTCGGGCTTGGTAGGGGTTTGTTTTCACGCTGTTACTTTGAAATGTCAAGGCCAGGGCGCATTTTGCTGCCCGACACCCGGCAGGAGCTGCCCCACGACCCGTGTGGGACGTGCAGGGAGCTGGATCCAGCTCCGGCAAAGCCTCGGGAGCTGCAGCCTGGGAGCCACCCGGGAGCCTGTGCAGTCTCGGTGCTACAGTCAGGAAAGGCGGTAGCTCTGCTTCCAATGTGTTTCCTTTGCTGTCCTCCCACCCTCGCTCCTACGAGCTCCTCATCATCATTTTTTTTTTACAGCACAGCTGACAATTCCCTCCTATATTTTCTGTCCCTGAGAACTCTCTGTTCAAAGCGCCAGCAAGAGCTGCCAGGTATTTAGACCGAGGGCTCACACAGGTACCTTGTAAGAGCTGTTTCTCTACTATTTACCTGCCTTTTCCTTTTTTTTTTTAGTGTGTGTGGTCTGCAAAGTATTTGAAGGGGGCAAAGGCATATGTGCCCTCTGGGCTCCCGGGCTTTTTATGGAGAGAGCATCAAAAGCTCCAAACCTTTCAAAGCTGTGCTGCAGAGCTTCTTGCGGAGTCATCGCTGGCAGCGAATCGTCTCGTTAAAATACAGGTTCCCATTATCTCTGACTTGGCCAGGAGTGTTACAGGTGCCTTGCTCGTCCTGCACGTGTCTCTCCTGCAAATGCATCGCTTTCCTTCGGTCTGGGCTGATTTTTCCAAGCCTTACCACGGCCACTCATTGATTCTCTTAAGCAAATTGCAAAGCAAACAAACAAACAAGACACGAACCAGACCACAACCCCCAAATACAACACAAAACACAAAATAAACACCCCAAGCCTCATCAACCTGAGCAGTTTAAAGCCGGAGAATATATTAAAAATTTCCATCATGGAAATTTCCTAGCTCAGCATGGAGATTTCCCAGTATATTAGACTCTTCTGTTTTTCAGGGCTGCAAGCAAAGAATGGAAATTTCCAATTACTGCATCAAAGGCTGCTGCTCTCCTGACAGTCTGCTTAGCAGGGGTCATCTGCTCCTGTAGGACATTAAATAATTTAAGGGAGGGACAGGGAGGATTTACTCAGCAGCACCGTTTCCTCCACGAGGCACGAGCATTTCCTCTGGTGCTTGGTGGAAGGGAAGGAGCCCGGTGGCCCGAGGAAGAGCTCGGGGTCGGGATTTTGGGGAATGCTTCTCCCTCATCCCAGCAAGTTTGGCGTGCAGAGGTGGGACCAGGGGAGCACAGGCTTCCTCTGCCTTCACCGGAGCTGTCCAGCCCTCAGCCCACCACTGGGATGCACAGGCAGAAAGCTCCTCCCTACCCACGGATCATCATTTTTCTGTTCCTCCCAGTGCACTGTGGAGGAGAGGGGAGCAGGGAATACACTGAATAAGGAAGGAATCATACTGCTCCCCCACTCTGCAGCTGCACCCCAACTCTTGAACTGCAGAAAAAAACCCCCACAACCCTTCACTGGCCACTCCCAGCCGGATTGTGGACAGAGACATTCAGAAAGGCAGGAGAATCAATCCCTGCTTTCTTCTCCCGCTCCACCACAGGATCAGCAAAGCCCCCCCAGGCCGTGGCATGGGGGTTGGCAAAGGTGTGTGATGGCTCCTACTGGGCGGTGCATTGTGGGGCTTAATCACTTTGTGCTTGTAGACGGTGTGGGAGGTCCCAGCTGCAGGTTCTGTACAAAAGTGCAAAGTAATGCCATTACACGGGGATTTTCTTTAACAAGTCCTGGTGCTGCAACACGAGAAACGCTCAGGGTGATGCCATTAACAATAGCCAGCTCATCTCCTTTGGCAAAAGCAGCAGGGAAGGAGGAAAGGGAGAGAGGGAGGAGAAATGGATACATATGAGTCCTAGGAGAATTCAGACTTGGAACTCAGTGCCTGATTTTTTTTACAGGCCGTGTCTTATCTGTCTTTGTAAATCTGGCTCCGGGGCATTTAAGGGAGCTCTTTTGTACCAGCTTTTCTTCTGAGTCCTGGTAGCTACAGCGTGTTTTTTTGTGGGTCCCAGCTCATTACAGAGGTAATCATGTGAGCCAGTTTATTTAAAAGGGAAAGTAGATCTGAATGTTCTCCAAGCTGAGAACATCTCTTGCGAGCATGAGTCCGCAGTGGTAACTGCCTGTACTTGTGCAACCTCTTGCATCCAAGAAATTCAGAACCTTTTGTAAAGCAGAGCTGATGTTGTTTCCCTTACAGTGATGGGGAGGGGGGGGCGGGGAGGGGGAGGCTGGAGAGAAAAAGTGGTTTGCCTCAAGGTTTCTTTGTGTCTTTGTGAGTTATTGGTAGAACATGATTAGAGGCTCGGTCTTGTTGGCCCATATGCCTTCCATACCCTCTGAGTTTTAAAAACCAGTCGGGCTGATCGTAGTCAAACCCAAGGGCAGGGATGTGTAGCATCTGAAAATCAACATGGGGCATGGAGGTAAAGAACAGAGTAACATGAACTTTTCTACGAGTCCATCTTCATAATACATTTCAGAAAATACAGCTGTTATTAAGAGGAACGCCGGCGTGAGTCGGGTACGTGAGAAGTTTCAGGCAGCCAGGAGAATAAAACATCCACAAGCCTTCTAAAAATTCAAGGAGATCATTTCTGACACAGAAGGTCTTGCACCAAACGGCAGCCAACTGGTTCAAACCTCATTATGACAGACAAAATTGTATTTATCGCTGGACTGGAAGCTGGTGGCTGTTCACAGCCTCGTGAACGTCACCTGCAGCAGCATTTGGTATGAACTAAGAGAGAACAGACCCAAAGAGAGATGCAGCAGCTGGTGGCACAGTAGGTTTCCCAGAGCTGTGGAGAGAAATGGGATAAAACATTGGGATGCAACGCCCTGAGTGGAAATGGGAAGGTCACGAGGAAGAGTTTTTTGGAGATGTCGAAAAAAAACTAAAGTGTTCAGCGTGGTGCTCATCTTGGGTGAACAGCAAGAAGAAATAAAAAGCAGGATGTGAAGAACAAAAAGCCGGGGGAACAGGGGCTACAGGTACCAAGTAGAACGTGTCATGTAGAAAATAATTAGGGGAACTTGTAGCTGTGAGAGGCAACATGGCAGTGGTGGGGCTGAGGAGCATGGGGAAGATGAGGAGATACATTTAAGGCATACGAGGGGCAAAAGGAGGGCTTGCAATGGAGGCGCTAAATCCCTGCCAAGAGGGAAGAGGGCTACCAAGCGTTAGCTCCTGATGCAGCTGCCTGCTTTGCCTTTCTAAGCAGCTGATGGGGAGAGACAGCTCTTCTGGGGAGTGATTCAGTCGCTCCTGAGATGGGTGGGATGAGATGCTTTCTAAAACTGCTTCCCTCCATTGACTAGAGAGGGGGAGGCCAGACACTTGGCTCGCACCGAACACCTGACGTTCTGGCAGCTAAAATTAGGTGAGATGAGTCTCATCTGTTGGTAGAACCAAGGAGGATATTGGATATCTACTACAGACAAATATTTTTAGATTAGTCGTCTAGGAAATTCGCATCAAGTGGTCCTTAAGAGTTGCCCCCATAGGCCCCTGGATTGCTCCTGTTAATATTATTGCAAGCCTTGGAATATGGAGGAGCTCTTGAAGTCCAGGGGCAGGATAGTCATGGAATCATCAAATCCTAGAATGCTTTGGGTTGGAAGGATGTTAAAGATCATCTTTTTCAAACCCCCTGCCATGGGCAGGGACAACTTCCACTAGACCAGGTTGCTCCAAGCCCCATCCAATGATGACTGATGAAAAGGCAAACAGGACAGCACGAGTAATTATAGGCGTGACAGTGGTCCCATGAAAAACAGTGGAAATGCTGACACACCATTCAATCCATATGGAATTAAATGACAAGAACATAATCAACGTCAATCGAGTTGGTTTTGATAGAAAACCAGCATTTTCAAATGAGCTTGGCTTATAATTCTTGAGTGAAATTACAGATTTGTTTGAGAGAGGCAATTATGACTGTGCAATATGCTCAGACCTTTGTCCTCGTGCCCCACAGTCAATACTCACTTGTTGGTGATATATTTCCATTAAAAAACTGGCACTCTAAATTATCGCAAATTACTATTTGCAAAATGGATTAAAAACTGGCTGCCTGGCAGACCTCAAGTTCCAGCTTTGGCAGGGAATTAGCAGCAAATGCTGTTTGGAAGGTGAGGTGTCACAGGGATGAGGAATCTGACGGTAAATACAAATTCACTGCTGGTGGTGTGTCACTTTCTGATGACACGTGGTGGGATGAATAGTCTGACCTGAGCTCCCCAAGCAAACTGTGCTCATTCAAACACTCACCAATGGTGAGTTCTCCACCCGGGGAGAAGGATGGCCAAGCATCCCCATCTGCTGAAGGATTATACTCTGAAAATATCAACTGTGGAAATAATTTAGGAGACCTGGAACTCAGTTTGGTCTCCCAGGGTGAGACTGGTTCAAGTGGTTGATGCAAACCTTCTGTAAGAAGCACCTCCTCCTCTCTGTGCGTGGTGGGGAGTTCTGTCCTGCTTGTGGTTATGAGAGTGTGTTGGAAAAGGGGTAAAAGGAGAGAAATGTTGCATCCAGAGAAGGGCAACAGAACTGGGGAAGGATCTGGAGCACAAATCTGATGAGGAGCAGCTGAGGGAGCTGGGGGGGCTGGGCCTGGAAAAAAGGAGGCTCAGGGGGGACCTTATCACTCCCTACAACTCCCTGACAGGAGGTTGAAGCCAGGTCAAGGTTGGTCTCTTCTCCTGGGTAACAAGCAATAGGATGAGAGGAAGCAACTTCGAGTTGCACCAGGGGAGGTTTAGTTGGATATTAGGGAACAGTCCTTCACTGAAAGTGTTGTCAAACCCCGGAACAGGCTGCCCAGGGAAGTGGTGGAGTTACCATTTCTGGAAGGGTTCAAAAGGCATGGGAATGTGGCACTTGGGACATGGTTTACCGGTGGCCTTGGCAGTGCTGGGTTAATAGCTGTACTTGAAGATTTTAGAGGGCTTTTCCAACAAAATTTGTTCTATGATTCTATGATGAGTGCCTCAGGGCCTGGAGGCACAGCTTTGGAAGGAGTGTGTCAGGAAGCTCTGGCTTTTCAGCTGGTCATAAGGTAGGCAGAGGTTTGCCCTTCCACAGGATGTGGGACACCCGGCTCTCATGGGCTCTTTAAACATCAAACAGTCATAGCAAGACCTGATGACTCAAAGTAGCAGCCAGACAACCTCAAATAAGAGAAAAGCTTCAAGACCACAGTGGGAAACCTGACCTACCACTGGAATGAGTGGTGAAGTCAGTAGTGGCTCCTTCCCTGCCTGAGGCTGTTCTGGGCTGGAGCAGGTGCTTCTTCTGGGAAAGCCTTTGGGCCCCCACACTGAGGGAACCAGGGAAATGCATCAGCTCATCGTCTCGGAAAGGTCCAACCGGATGATCTCACGCACCACGTGTGGCTCTGACTTCGAACTCCCCGCAAACCTCCCCAGGCCGGGGCGCTCGCCAGGCACGCCTGCCCTGGAAGGGGAGCTCTGCGTCACCAGCAGGAGCCGTGCAGAGCCAGCAGTGCCTCCTCTGAGCCAACTGTGCACCACTCACTGCTGGGACCCGCTCCAGCGCTTCGGGCTTTTTTACCGCGCTCCTGCTGCCGGTCACACGGCTCTGACAGGGCCCTGACTCACGGAGGGACGCGTGTGCCGCGATCCATCTGCCTCCCCGACCCCGTCGCTCGTGTGCCTGATGACTGCTCAGTGATTTCAGGGCCTGGACATTTTCCTCGCACCAGCTCTGGCTCCTGTGGCTCCAGCCCTAGTGCTTCCCCGAATCCCGACTGGCTGCTCTTGCCAGACACTTCAGCCCCAGCAGCTGTTTGGCTGCCGTGGCTGGGGTGAGGGATGCCGGGGGTTCGCAGCCCGTGGCTGGGGTGGTGACACCCCAGGTGGTGCTGCCAGCCCTGGGTCTCACTGCCAGCCGGATGACTCCTCGTGACTACTCAGCTGAGCGGGGATGAGCCGGTGCCACCCACGGTCTGAGCACAGGCTGAGGAGGGAGGATGCTCCGCAGAGCAATCTGCCTCAAAGAGCACCTCCTCCCCCACGAGTCTCCCACCACGTGGAGAACTGGACAGCTGGAAGATGGTGGCTTCACCAGGTCCATCTCTCAGAGTGGGATTTACCCTCCTCACAACTTGGGAGAAGAAGGCAGGGGCTTTGGGAAACGCTGTGTATGAACTGGCAGGTGATGCCTTTTGCCTGTGTGAGGGAGAACTTACGGAGCAGGGATAGGGGAGGGAGATGGCACGAGGTGTCACGGCCAGGGGAAGGGAACACCTCCTATTCTTGCTGTGTCCAACCTGCTGGGTGGCAGCAAATCTGTGTGCTTGTTCCCCTACACATGCCTCAGTCTCCCTAGTCATAAAATCCAACGCCACAACCTGAGCAGTATGACAACGGTGGAAATCTTCTGTGCATCAAGCTAATCCCTTAATTAACCCTTCTAAATAATAAGGAGATGGCTGAATAGCTCAGTCTGACCTTTCACACTCAAAGGATAGTGTTTTATGGGCTGTAACACATTTTCCAGCTGGGCCCTACTGCTCTCCTGGTGCCACTTTGGACTTCCAGGGACTAATATAATAAATATGATATAATATAAAATGCCTTCGTGCCAGCCAGTTATACTTTAAAAACAGAGTCAGAGATGTGCCACATGAGATGGCAAAAATTACTCCGGTAGCCCAGGAGATGCATTGCACAAGGCTTTTTTCCTGGGATGCCCAAGCAGTGACGAAATCTGATGGCTCTTGCAGCTTCACTATATCACGCAGGGACAGCAAGAGAAGTGTGCAGAAAGCATCCAAAAGTCCTGGGCTGAAATCCCAGTAAAGCCGGTGGCAAGATTTCCATCCATTTCAGTAGAGCCAGGACATCTCCCCTGAGAATCCCTGCTGGCTCTGCTGCCCTGTGTATTCATCACCAGCTTCTCCTTCTCTGTTGTCCATAAAAAGGACACAGGAGCACCTGTTTTACTCTTAGGGCTGCTGGGCAGTTTTACCCATTTTCACTTGGTGGATGGGAGTCATCTTTTGGCAAAGACAAAATAACCACATTATTGTCTTTAGTGCCTGAATTTCTGCCCATTCTAAAGGTTAGGAGCAGATCCACGCTCCTAATCTGTGCTGTGCCATCAGATGTGAAGTTTGTTGATGGAGTTCTGCATCCATCTCTCCATCCTTGTGCTTCCTCTCTCACTACAGTCTCTAAACTGGCCAATTAATACCAATAATGAGATCAGCTGTGGGTTTTCCTGGTTTTTCCTCTTTCCTGCCTGGGGCACAGGCTTAGTCCAGCCCAGTGGGATTGCCTGGGCTGGAAGGTGGACCCACATTATGCCATTCCCACACAGGGATGATATGCCCATCCTTCCACCCCTCCGGATAACTCACGGATTCTGCTGCTCTACATTTTCAGGTCCAAAAGGAATGTACAAACTCCATGTATTTTGTATTTTTTAGAGCCTTTCACCATGCAAATCTCTATTGCTCTATGTTCCTCCTGGACCTTGGGTCTACATCCTTAAAAAAGCAACAAAACCAAGATTCAGGTTTGTGATGGAGAGGTTTTCTCTGTGGAAGCTTCACAGATCTTCCCTGACCACGGGGCTGAGCTGAACTCCGTCGCAAAGAAATGTTTCCAGATGGTTCCCCATTGAAACTCGAGGTGGTTGTAAATCCCCTCAAGTCACAGAATCATAGAAATCATTAAGATTGGAAAAAAACCTTTGACTGAAAGGATCAAAGGATGGTGGGGTGTCCTGCCCCTTCTAAATCGGACAAGCAAGGGTGAGCCATTACCTGTACAGCATGTAATGCCCATACTTTCCTGAAAAGGCAGGAGATATTTGTGTTTAGAGTCCGAATTGTCTTTTCCTAAGCAAAAGAGAACTGCTGACACAGCACCCCTGTGCTCCTGAGACATCAGGAGAGAGCTTGAAGTTCAGAGAGTCTGAAGTGGGGGAGAGAGTTTTGCCATCAGATGTGTCATAGGAGGGGGGGGACGAAGCCGAGGAGAAGGTGACATCACAGGTGCATCACCCTGCAGACACAAGCCATGGGTAGGAGGGGAAACCAAGGGATGAGTCAGAGCCAGCTGCTGGGAAGGAGACAACACTAGTGTGCTTTGTGCTGGGTCCACATCCCCTTTGCTCTCTAAGGCAGAGGGTTCACAGCTCAGCGTCGTCACCCAGTGAGGTCCTGAAATGTTCCCTCTGGGGGACGGGCTGGAGTATTTGGAGCAAGAGGCTGCAATCCAGCCCTGGTGGGATCTGCCTCAGCCTCCCCTCTGGCACCCTGCGTGTCCTCCAGGGTCCCACATCCAATCCTCTGAGAGCTGGAGCGTCCCAGGTGAAACGTGGGCGTTTTCCCCGTCTCTGCCTGTGCTGGAGCAGCATCCCGGGGCTCCCACGGGCAGCACAGGAGACTCACGAGGGGTCTGCAAGAACACAGCGAGGAAAAAAAAGGGAACCTGGAAAAGCTCACCAGAGGACTGACCGCAGGTACTTCCCAGAGGACGGTTTTAAGGCTTCACTAATTGCCACGTGCCAGGCGAGTCCTGGGCTAGGAGGCGCTCAGGTAAGGTGCCGCGACGCTGCCCACCGGCTTTCTGCGCGGGGTGGTCCAGACCCTGCGCGCTGTTTCGTCCCGACCTTGTGCAGCACAGAGGCGAAGGCTGCCAGCAGTTTGTAAAGTCTGGGTGTTGCTGTCTAGCAGGAGCCAAGGTTTGAGTCGTTCGGCGCTCAGGAGCGTTAGAGAAGCCCTAAATGGCCGAATTGTTGCTTGTGCTGAGAGAAGCAGGCATGGTGCTTCCAATTATTCTTCATTTCAGACAATAGCGAGCTGTTTTGGTTTATTGGAGCAGTAGCTGGGTAGAGGAACAATATTGAGTGAACGGTGCTGAAAAAGGCTCAGTGTGAGGCAACAAATTTTTCTGACATAGACCCAACCTTAGTTTGGAATATTGCTGGCAAGTCAATAATAGGTACGGCAGAAATCAATCGGGAATAATGTTGCAAATGAGTCAGGGAGCACAAAAAGTTCTTTCAGCGCCGTAAATAAATCTCTGTTTGTTCGGACAAGTAGCATTTATGACATGATACGGAGCTTCCAAAAGCAGGGATTTGGGCAAACAGGGAAAGACGCTGAGTTTATTCAGCAGGGAGAAAAAAACAACCAGGCAGCCTCTCTCTTCTTTTCCTCCCAACAGTGCAGAGATAAAACATTAGAAACAAAATGCAAGCAAAGGGTTCTGATGCTAAAGCATCTTACAGAGAGGTGCAGCTGGGGGGAGGCAGTCTCCTGCTCAGAGACGATGCTCTCTTGGGCATAACATTATTTTTAGGCTACAAACCTACGTTACGATCCTATAGAATTTAGCAGGAAATTATACCTTTCTGTTGAGCTCTTAGCTGATATTAAATCAGTGCAATGGAGTTTTAGAGGTTATTAAAAACTCCGTGAAAATTAAATTATTCTCTGTTTAACTCTACAGCGTTTTAAAATAACTTCCATAAAACTGAGTTACATTTCTATCGACTCCCACTGCTTTCTTTCCTTACTCAGTTCTACGAGATTTTTTCCCCCATAAAGTTGTATTACGTAACATTAAAATTGCAGTTGATTTTCATTTGCTACTGGACTGCCTTTCAGCTATTTTAGTCTTTATTAAAATACACAACTCCATAGTACTAAAAAATCAGCAGCACGGCAGAAAAATCGCATAAAACATGCAGAGATGCAAATTGAAAGAAAGGTGGTTTTAAAATAATTTCAAATATATTGAAATTCTAGGCTTTAAACCTTGGAAGGTCTGGTACCATCAGGATACTGAAAAAAAACAAACTAAGGGAGAATACAAACTGCAAACAGGAAAGGGCATTAGAAAAAAATAGGAATTTTTATAATGTATGAGGCAGAGTAAGGAAACCTGAAAGGAAACTGGTAATCTGGCAGCCCATCAGAGAGCAAAAAGGGCAATTAGGATGTTGCAGAGAAGAGAAATTATTTCTTTGCGTCTGTTTCCAATCCAGAGATTGTCACTGAAATACTTGCTCCGTGCTTGCTCATTGCGTGTAATAAATCTGGGAATATTGTCAAAGAATTAGGCTAAACCCGTACTTAAACATTTTGCCGGAATAACCACGTCAGCAGAAGCCCACGTGCTTTTTACATTACAGCAGCAAAAAGTCAGCATAATGCAAAAGGCAGCTTATTCTGCTGGAGGGAGCTTGTTTACCCCAAATTAACGAAAACTGAAGTGTCAACAAAAGATAAGTGAGTGTAATGTCTCCACTGAGGCTGCACGGCCCCCGACTGCCAGGACAGGTCACGGAAGATCCGCAGAACCGAGCAGCTCCTTCCCCGTGGAAGTGTCCAAGGCCAGGTTGGATGGGGCTTAGAGCAATCTAGTCTAGTGGAAGGTGTCCCTGCCCGTGGCAGGGGGTTGGAACTGGGTGATTCTGAATGTCCCTTCCAACCCAAACCACTCCATGGTTCCACGGTTGGTGGCTTTTTGAGTTTGCCCTTGCCGAAGGGTTGGGAAACCAGGAGAGCTGGAAGGTGTCCCGTGGGGGTGGTTGACTCAGAGGCACCTCGAGAGCAAGGAGACAGCCTGGGAGTCCCAGGAAGAGCCAGATGTGAGAGTCTGGTTGTGTGTCCATGGGTGCTGCCTCATGGGGCTTGCTGTGGTACAGTCCTGGTCCTCTCCCAGCACAGAGAAACTGGGGCTTGAGTGTCCTTTGCACACAGGACAGCCTGGTGCACATGTCACTCTGCCTTGGATATGAATTTAGGACATGGCCAGGGCTTTCTTGCCCGACAATCACAGAATCATTAAGGGTGGAAAAGACCTTTAAGATCATCAAGTCCAATCATTCTCCCAGCACTGCTGTGTTCCCCACTAAACTGTGTTCCCAAGTGCCACATCTGCACGTCCTTTAAATCCCTCCAAGGATGGTGATGCCACCACTGCCCTGGGCAGTCTGTGCCAATGCTTGACCACTCTTTCCATGAACAAATTTTTCCTAATATCCAGCCTGAACCTCTCCTGGTACAGCTTGAGGCTATTTCCTCTTGTCCTATCACTTGTTCCCTGGGAGCAGACTCTGACCCCCACCTGCCTCCACTCTCCTGTCAGGGAGTTGCAGAGAGCAAGAACGTCCCCCCTGAGCTTCCTTTTCTCCAGGCTGAGCCCCCTCCCCCAGCTCCCTCAGTTGCTCCTCATCAGACTTTTGCTCCAGACCTTTCCCCAGCTCTTCTTTGGACTCCCAGAAAAAGTCCCAGACTTAGGAATCAGGGACCTTTCAGGCACCAGAGCATCCAAGTCAGACCCTCATTCCGTGTGGTGGATGGAGAGAGACAGGCATCAGTTCAGAGCATACACCTGTAATGCCTGGTAATTCCTGTAATTCCTGGTACATAAAGGACATTTTTGGATGTTCCCATGAGAACCACATCAACAATTCCCAAGAAAGCGCAGGCAAGTGCCCTGGGCAGTGTCCCTGCCATGGTTTAAACGTGATGGTTGTGCTACCAGGTGCTCTGCTTTGGGACAATCCCAGCTGCCAAGCATTTTCCAGCACCTTTCTCTGAGGTGCTTACCTAGAGAAGTCATATGAGGGCAGAAAAAGAGATGCCAGGGAAAAAAAAAAAAAAGATAAGCTAAAGTACAAGAGGTCTTTAGGACTGATTAATGTACCTCCACGTATTTTGGGGGAAAATTAGCTATGGTGTGTTAAGCCATGAGGGAATACACGTGTTAATTGCATTAAAAATCTGTGACAAGCCAAGGGCCTGGAGCACACCTGGGTAATGGTGAACTCTACCATGGAAGAACAACCACGTAACAGCCATCCTGGCTCTGTTCCCTGGCCACCGGGATCAACTCCCAGCAGCCCCTGGCCACCAGGATAAACTCTTCTCCTCTCAAAAACAGGGACCTTATAGTCGAACTGCCCATCAGGAGAGTTAAGCTCAGGACTGTGCCCTGACATAATCCTTCGTTAGCCTTGGCCAAAACTGGACCAGGGACCACACTGAAAATTTAAGAGCACGGGCAACGCTTGACCCTGTGCCCTGGCCTCGCTTAGTCACTGCTGTAGACTCAGACCAAGGTCCAACCAGCCCAACAGACGACCTCCAGCCCTGCCCCTGTGCACCCCCACACCCCACAGGGCTGTCTGCAATGAGCAGGTCTCCACCCGGGAGGAATTCGTGACTGTGGGATCTGTCTCACGGACTCCAGCATTGCGCAAAAACAGGAAAGCCGTGCAGTCACCGTGGCTAAAAGCAAATTCATGATTAGCTAATATGTTTTGCTCTAACTGTGATGTCTGGTGCTAGCTCAATAGCCAAAAATGACTGGTGATAGTTACACCCTGTGCTTTGCACAGAACAATAAATAAATGATCCAACAAAAATGCCTTGGCCGGTCTATCCCGTTTCCTTGCTAAGGTGCAGGCAGAAGTGCCAGTCCCAAGCTCCTAGAGCCAGGACTTGTCATGCTTTAGGCTGACACTTCCAGCATCCTCCCATTCATCACTGTCCTCAGTGGTTTTCAAAAATCTCAGCTATGAAGCAACCAGCCCAAGTGAAGGCAACATAAATAGTTGTGCCGGTGCAGGCTCAGCTTGTGCCCTGCGTGGTCACTGCCTGCAGCCAAAGCAGCCGCAGACATGCAAAGGAGACTTTCCCCAAGTGCATCATATGCCACAGCTCATGTTCTGGACAGCCTGTGTCCCCCAGCACTGCTGTTGAGTGGCCTGGTGAGTGTAGAGAGGTGGCCTTGAAGTCCTCCAAGGAGCACCACGTCCCTCTGCCAAGGACAGCACGATGGGATCCCACCTCTTTCCACAAGATAGAATCCATGACAGGTTGCCCAGAGAAGCTGTGGCTGCCCTATCCCTGGAACTGTTCAAGGCCAGGTTGGATGGGGCTTGGAGCAACCTGGAATAGTGGAAGGTGTCCCTGCCTGTGGCAGGGGGTAGGACCTGGATGATCTTTCAGGTCCCTTCCAACCCAAACTATTCTATAAAGGATAACAGCAGCAAGGACCTGCTAAACCTTTTCCCCTTTGGTTTCCAGCTGCATTTCCCAAAGGAGCCAGGCAGAGTCTGGCCCAGCATGGCTGATGTGGCTTTTGGCTAGCCCTTTTCACCCGTGGCTCCTGAAAGCTTTTGGCAGGGTGCTCTCCTCACTCTCCTGTAATTGCACTAATCTAAAGCAATGCACATAATGATTCAGAGGCTTTATAATCACATACCTTTGTCCAAAGGACATGGCACAAACCCGTCTATCTGCAGCTCAAAATAATCTCCCCTCGTTCAGGTTGCAGTCAGGAGTTAATTGCACGGAAAGAAAATGCAGGGGACTTCAGACACCATCCCAAGAAACTGCTGCTGTCATTCTTCCAGCTGGTCAAGAAGTGATGGTCGGTATCAGTTACTCAGCAACTGACCTGGCATTGGGCTGCTTTGATTTAAGGTCCCGTAGACTCACTTGAACTTGCACACAGAAATAAGTTCTCCTGAGGACACACAGAGTCTCCTCTTGGAAACGTAGTATTTCTTGTGAATCCTGGAATTCCTTTGAATTGGAGGGCAGGAGTTTTGGTTTTTTTTTTTTTTCCTCAGGCTAGCTGACTGCCTGTGAATCAGCCTTCTGGAGAAAACTTAAATTTGGTGATAATTTAAGGTTTAGCTAATGCACGGGGCGATTTTTTGGCAACACCATGATGCGAGCTTGACGTTTTCAGGTTATAAACCTCGAGCGAATAAAAAGAGAAAGAAGGATGGCTTCGGAAAAGTTCCATTGGGCTGTAAGTCAGAGGCTGTTCCACAACATTTTATCTCTGAAATGTCATGCTGTACTGGCCTCAAAGCAAGAAGAACAGACGGTTCATCTAATACAATTATTTTAGGATCCTTTCATCATAAACAGTGAGCATGCCAAAATGAAAACGTATCATGGGAAAGCATTTCTCATTGAAGCTTGAGTCTCCTCCCTAATGTTTATTCTATGTCATGGAGAACACCAGGGGCCAAATACACTCTGGGTTAAAAACACTGGCATCAGCTCTTGCAACACAGATCTGGCAGGGATTCAGGATGTGACAGCTGAAGGAGGAGGCTGCAGCCTCCCTTGGTCCGGCAAACCAGTTGGTGCCTAGTGCTGGCCCCGTGAGGAAAGGGGATGAGAGGAGAAATCTGGAGCACGCCATGGAGGTTTGTTCCCTTTCTGGAGCTGCTGGTTGGCATCCTGGATCTCTGCTGTGATATCCCAAGTGCCTGCAAAGTGCAGAGCAGGTGGGTAGCAGCAGAATCCTACTCCTTTACTGATATAAATCCCTGCATCATGGTGATTGTTCCTCCTTGGAACAGCTCTTTGAATGCCATCCTGGGTGCCAAATCAATCTCTTCTCCGTCTTCAAGAATGTCCTGAAGTCTTTTTCCTGGAGAAAAAAAAAAAAAAAAAAAAGCTTTGAGTGCTGTTAGTTGAGTTGGGGTTGCTGCAAAATTCTCTCAGCATGTTCCCACTTAGTGGATTATTTGGACTGTCTAATTGTTCCCACACTTTGGGCCGTTGTCTTTTGTCTTGCCAACGTGATCCATTAATTTAACAACAGTGACACTGCACTTTGTTGTATTTAAATTCACCTTATTTCCTTGGCTCTCTTCGTGGGTCTGGAACTTCCACGTCATCTTCAAGTTTATCAGGGATGATTATTATCATTTCCTCTGGGTCAATCCTAAAGACACTGAGCAACCCAGGGTCCAAAATAAATAAATGGAAGGCTTCAATATCTCCACTCTAATTGAATTTCAAATTACATTATAAGATCTTTTGCTGAAATAGTTTTTAATCCATTTAGTATCCCAGATTAGGTTTTGTACCGTTTTTCTTTAATTGGGACTGTGTTCAGGAACTGTTCAATAACTTGCAGAAATCTAAGTAATTTATAACAGCCTTATCTTTATTAACCAAACTTACATTCTCATTAAAAAAACATTCATTTGTTTGACATGACAGGCTTTCCATAAAACTGCTCAGGCATATCAATCAGGTTAGCATCCTTTAATTCATTACTAATCACAGCCTATATCAGATTTTCTTTGATACTGTTTGGGATCAGTGTTAAACCAATGAATTCATAATTACCTGGGATTTTTCCTATTATATGCAATACAGTCTTCTGGATTCTGCACAGAGTATTCTTACAAATTTATGCAAAACAGAACCAACACGCTCGGGCAGCTTACAGGAATTTTATTGGCAGTCAGCTGGAATGAGGAGGACAGCAATACAACCACCATCCATCTGCCCAGATCCCAGCATCACACAGATTTGGGGAGGAAAGGATCTCCAGGGAACTCCAGATTTCCTTCTCACAGCAGAGCAAACTTTCATCCTTCCATTAGATTTCCAGAGCCTTGCCGAACTGACTTTTGCAAGGATGGATATCCCCAAAGCCCTCTGGACACCTGTTCCAATAACAGACTGCTTGAGTTGTATTTTCCCTCCCCAGTATCTTTTGCTGCAACTTGCGTTGATTTTCTCTTGCCCCATCGCTGTGTGCCTGCAAGAAAGATCTGGTGCTGTCTTTTCAATAATCTTTTACGCGTAGTTAGTGGCAGCAGAAAGCCTTATTGTCTCAATACCTCTCTCTCCTGGGTCCCACCAAGTGTCCTCTGTAGGCTCAAGTGCTGGCTCCAACGTGGTGCAACATCCACCTTCACCACGAGCTCCACTGATGGGGAACAGGCTGCTCAGGTACTGAGAGCTACTTGTTTAATGCTCTCTGCCAAAGTAGGAGGGGACAAATATCTCCTCCTGGCTTAAATGCTGCCTCAGTCCTTGCACCTGCTCAGGGGAGAGTGTTCCTGAGCCTGGAGAGCCTAAGGACAGCCTTAGCTCACCTGTGTGTAGTTAACGAGAAACAAGAGGCAGGTGGATGCGGGTGGAACTGCAGGTCTGTGTGACCTTGCAGGTTTTGTGTTCTTCCTTGTTGAGAGATGCAATCACTTTATGAACAACGGTGACCCAGAGAGCTGGGAATTTAATTTAATACATCTCATATGGGCCTGGGTTTGTTGTGTGATTTACTAAAAGATAGCAGCACAATTTTGGGTGGGGGAAAAAAAAAAAGAAAGCCATCTGTGTGCTGGACACCATAAATCTCAACGGGTAAAGGAGATGTTTCAGTGCAGAGTACACTCAGACCTCTTAATTCCCTTTCCTAAATGCCTACTGAGTCTCACATCAAGCTGGAGAGGGGAGCCTCAGCAGGCAGGTGAGCTCTGAAATGCTTACAGGAGCCATCATCTTTACCAACCACCCCAAAAAGGCTTTTAATAAAGCCTCCTAGCTCTAAATCTGGGCATTGGGAGGAAGAGGGAAGAAGGTGAGGGGATGGGAAATGTCCTCTTTCGTCCTTATGGCTGGAGGTAAAAGTCAGGGCAAGGACTGGCATATTGCAGAGGTGAGCATGGGTTTAAGAGAAAAACTGATTGTTAATTAGGTCTGCAGTAATAGAGCAAAATGAACAATGGTTTCCTATCTGGAAAATGAACCTCTGCAAAGAGGGACTGCACAACAACTGCCTCGCAAGCCCAGCAGAAGGGTGTGAAACTGGGTTTGGAGAAAGCTGGCACCAGAAGTTCAAATGATGGAGCAAAGTTCCTGTGGGATGAGGAAATTGGAGCTCTCTGAGATTAGACTCTGACTAACAGGGAGGAAGGCGGAGGTTAATTAAAAAAAGAGATAACAAAATGATGGAGCGTCTTCCTCCGAGGAAAAGAAGGAGTGAAGGGAGCAGAAGAAGGAGGATGGACATTAAGCTGCACAAAGACTGGAAACAAGATTAGGAAAATGATGTCTGCAAAGGAATAGTGTGACTCTGGAGGACTAAAATGAGAAAGACCAAAGGCAAAATGAGTTTCAATTAGGAAGGGATATAGAGGGTGATAAAAGAATGCTCTGCAAAGGTACTGAAATAAGAGGAAAGCAATGGAAATTATACATAACTGAATTAATGGAAAGTGAGAGAACAAAAATAACAGAGAAAAGACCGGACCACTCATTAGTTTCTCGCCTTAGCCATGAAAGTAAAAAAAAAAAAAAAAAAGGTTATAAGCTAGTATGTATCAGAACCACTCTTACCAAGGGGGTAAGACAATCCAAACCTGCAAATAAACCCTGTTAAAATCATTCAGAGAAGTTAGACAAATTCAAGTCAGCAGGACTGGATGAAGTTCCCCCTAGAGCACTTGAGGCACATTGGCCAGAGCAATGTGACTCATTAGTAATTATCCGGGAGAGCTCATGGAGAACGGGGGAGATCCCAGGGGAGGGGAGAAGGGCAAACACAGTGCCTGGCTGTAGACAGGGGGAGGAAGGACTTAGGGAATTACACAGCAGTCAGTTCAGCAAGCAACGCAGAAGACACAATACAATGAACTGCTAAATGATCACTTATTTAAGCATTTGACTGATAATAGAAAAACATGCAATCAACCAGACTGGATGTGTCATAAATGAGTGATGTTAAAACCATCTAGCTTCCATCTTTGAACCCAACAGCTGTGCTGTAGAATAAGGAAGAGGGAGGATATGTCATGTATTTTGAAATAAGGCAGGGTTTTTAACACCATTTCACATGACATTTCCATAAGCTGACCGGGAACTATGATCTTTGTGAAATCATCTGAAGACATACTTGACAGAAAAAAAGCTGCATTCACACAAGAATTACTAATTCCTTTCCTTTGGATTTAGAGGGGTTTCCAAAAGGGCTCTCTCAGGGTTTGCCCCTGGACACAATTCTAGTATTTTCATTAGTTATTTGGATGACAAAATAAAGAATATATAAATACTCCAGAGAATTTCTTCCAAATTGTGGCTGGGAAATTGCAGTAACAGTATAAAATCAACCAGATTTGGTTCAGTAAGGTCATGAGCTACAAAATATGTCAATGCAAAGTGGTAAATCAGTGGTCAGGCAGATATTAAATAGAAAAAGAGCCACGAACAAGGCACTGAAGAGTACACAGCTGTTGCAAAATAGGGAAGATCTTATTCTGGAGGGTATCAACAAGAGTGAAACATCAGAAGCAATGATTCCACTCTAACAAGGGCTCAGGTGAAATACCAGGTGTGGGTCTGGATGCCATGCTAAGAGAAAGCAGAAGGAAGTTGTAGAAAAATCATGGAGGGGCTGAAGGAAAGCAACAGGGATTAGAAGTGGTTCAAAAAATTTGGAGGATTTTCTTTGCTTTTTCCAGAAGGGAAAAAGAAATGTGTGAGAAGATGAAAACTGCCTTCTAAGGCAGAGGAGACTTATAAAAAGGATATTGACAATTGGTCTGGGTCTCGCAGAAGTAAATTGGCTGGTTTCCTGCAAAGATCATCGTTACTGGATATCTGGGAAAGAAAAAAAAATCCTAAATCAAACCCCAAAGCTTTTTAATTCAAAGCAAATTTATTTGAATTTAAATTTCTCAATTCATTCTGAAGCCTCCCTCTCTGGAAGCTGCTAAGCTTCTCTCAGGGAGGGTTGGATCCTGCTCAGAGTGGTCTTTCTCCATCTCTCCTTTTCCATGACTCTTTCCTCAAGGTGTGTCAACTCTCACATCTTCCCCATGCCTGCCCAGAATGTAAAATATCAACGCAGATCCTGTGTTTGAGCTTCAGCAGAGCTTCAAACACTCTGTTGGTGTTAATTAATTATCCAACAACAGCAGGAAGCCAGTGGTACCAAATGAATCCCGGAGCTTCCCTGACCAATAACAAAATCAATCCCTCCTCCCGTGTGTGTTGCAAGAGCTGCACCAGTTCTCTTTTCTAAAGCACCAGTGCAGCTCTGAGAAGCAGAATGAGGAGCCTCCTCTTCTGCAGACCTCCCACAGACAGTGTGTGGTTGATGGGGATGAACGTGGTGCTGAGGTCCTCGCTCCCAAGGGCTACGATAATTAGGGAATGTGCTGGAGGGCAAAGCAGTTGTGCAAAACCACCCATTGCACGGCAGGAAAACAGCGTGTTTCTCACTTTTCCCTAGCAAGGGACATCTTCATTTGCAAATAAAGGAATAATACATGGATAAAGTTTGCCAGAAGTGTTGTTCAGAAAGAGCAGGTGGTGAGGAAAAAGGAAGAGGGCGTTTGCAAGCTATATTCCTATCTGGAAGGAATATACTTTCTCTGAACTCTGGGAAGATTATGAAACAATCTGCTGGATGTCTCTGGGTAGTGATAAAGGAAGGGAGGAATCAAACAAAACCAGGAGCAGTCTCATGGCAGAGTCCATTGTACATCAACTAATAAAAAAAAATAGAAGGAGGGTGTTTTTTGAAAAATAAAAGGGTTATGCAATGAACAAGTGCTAGTGGGTCTGAAAGAAAATGATACATCAAGGATATTGTGAATTTTTAAGTGAGAAAAAAAGAGAAAAAAAAGAAAAGAGAGGAAAAAAAGAAAAGAAGGAATTTCAGATTTTGCCTACTGTTCAGCACAGCCCTTAGGGTCTTTAGGAATTTTCTGGTACTCTGAAGGTGTTGCCTTCTCCCTTCTTAGACTGAAACACCAAGTTCTGAATTGATCAGACAGCAGGGATGGGTTTCTGTGGGCATCTTTCTTCTTGTAAAATGCTTTGTTTCACCTGGACAAGTAGCGTAACTGTGGACTGAACTTCTCAGTGTAGGTGTGCAGCATGGTTTTGGGGAGGGCATGATGTCCATCCATATTTTTACAGAGGGAGCAGCTGAGCACTGACCAGCTCATCGTGTCAGGCAGCACGATGAATCCCTAACACCGATGAACTTGTTGCTAGATTTTACCTTGACTGTTTACCAAAGGCGTGATACTGAAGGTGTCCAACTAAAAAATCACTTTATGGATCTCGTATGACGCTTGCAGCATCCCCGTTCAGCAACTAAACAACTCCTGTTCTCAGGAGGATAATACAGAGGAAAAGAGATCACTAATGAATATTTGGCAAATTCTGATCAGCCTTGAGGGTGAGACCCCCTCACTCGCTGGAGAAATGAGGTGGGAAATCAATGTTCACACGGTCCCTGCACCTCTTCGCTCGGTCGCTCACGGGATGCCGGGGTGGCTGTAGCTACTGCACTTCTGCTGCTGAAGAGGTGGATGAGGAAATGATCAGAGAGGGTAGGATGTGGTTAAAGCCTCGGTTTGCTAACTGGGGCTAACGTGAGGGGAGCATATTATGCCTCACATCCATTAAGGCCTCCAGCAATCGCCTCCCACGAAGGCGAAGGAGCAGCAGAGAAGGAATTGTGACTTCCTGAGCTGCAGTAGCTCCTGGAGCTGTTCCTGTTAATATTCAATTATGTGCTGCCCTGGACTTAGAGCACTGAACTACATCTCACTCCAGCCCTGAGGCTCAGCTGCAACAAACACAGCTGCAGGAGGGCTGAGCCACGGAGAGAAACAGCCCCAAAACACACCTCCAGCCGTCTGAGCAGAACCAGCACGAGGGAGGAACCATCTCCCCTCTCCAGGCTGTGAGACTTTGGGGAGCTGCTCATGCTGTGAGCTGTGGGCAGGGTCATCAAACTCTTTTCCCCCCTGCTTTTTATCCTGGATGCTCCAACTGACCACAGAATGCTCTGCATGTGCTTCCTCTGCATCTCATACCACACACCTTCTTCCATGGCTTTTCCTTCATCTCACCCCCCCAACCCTGACTGTTTCCCATCCCTGTTGACCCACCCACCCTCTGATAAACCCCTTCCACTTCCAGATCATGGTATTAACTTGACATTTGCAAAAGGTCACCGTGTTTGCTCTGCCTGAGTGTTATATTGCTCACTCTTTTGTTGTTCTGAGTTGTAAGCCCTTCAAGGCAGAGGTTATCTTCTAGGGTGTGACTATGCAGTGTCCAGGAAAACGAGGCCCCTGGTCTCAGTTGGTGTCTAATAGCTGTAACAAAGATAATACTGTGCTCCTCAATGGAGAGGCTGGCTCTAATTTTACAGATTAATCCTCAGAGGTTAATGAACCTTAATTTGTATGTAAAAGCCTTCCTTCCAGAGGAGGTCCATAAGCAGGATCACAACCAGCATCTTAATTTCAAAGAGCACCAGTGTCAGATCCCTCCTGTATTTCCAGGAGTCCATTTGGACCATGTGATATCGCTGGAGCATATGCCATTTGCTGCAGGAACAAATGTGGGACATAAGGGAGGTGACACACAATACTTACTTTGTGCATCCAGTTTATGCAGATGAAGTTCTGGCTTTTTTTAGCCTGGGGTTTGTCACGCTGAAACTGTTTGTTGCATCAGATTAATAGCGATGGAGATGAGCGTGTGTGACACGTGTTTGGGTGCCTGTCCTGCGGCGGTTGGTCCCAGCAAGGTGCAACTGGCAGAGAAAGGGCACACAAATTAAGCCCTTTGCTCTCAGGTAAGAATGGATCTGATCCCATCCACAGTCCTGACCAGCATTCCTTGAGAAGATCCAGGGCTGGAGCTCTCCCACGCCATAATCTCTGGGAGAGCTCCAACCACGGAGGGACTCAGCACACTTCCCTTCCATCCATGAGGAGACACCTCAGGCTTGGCTCTTCTCAAGCATAAGCCAACGCTGAGCCTCAGCCACAGTAAGGCTACACCAGAAAGGAGGATGGGAGAGTGGGGCTGCAGGACTGGGCAGGCTGAGCTTGTGGTTGAGAGATCAGTGCTCTTCACCTGATGTTGGCATCACAGCAGAAACGCATCTGGAAGAGTTGAACGGCTGGAAGGGGTGCTGATGGGGGATCTTTGCCTTCAGCTTTGGTGCCAAGACCAACAGAGCACCAGACTGACAGCCATGCTGGCTCCAAGAACAGCCCAGCCTGGCTCCTCTGCCACAGTTTGTTTTGAGACTGACACAAAGCCAGATCGTTCGCAAAAAGAACGTACAGCCTTTCCCAGGTACTAATTTCCCCCTTGCGTATGTTGAGACTCCTTAAATTTCTCTACTATTTTGCTTTGAAACTTACTTATTCCCAGAGCTATCCCAGCTCCTCTGCCTGTCCATCCTTGCCTGCCAGGATACTAGGCTAGGCTCAGAGTCACTACACAGATTATTGCTTGGTACGGGTGGGTTGGGTGGCTGGAAGGTGGCTGCCAACACAGAGGTGTTATGCCTAAGTTCTGCTTCAATTTACGATCCCAGTCTCTCTCCCCCCTTGTCTGTGTGCAGCTTGCAGGAATATAACTGTCTCTGAAATATCTGCTTCCTCCCAAATTCATCTGATATTCCTTATTGGGCTCAGAAGCTTTTGGGAGAGGGGGATGGACACATACGTGCACGGAAAAGCAGCACAGCAGAACCTTTATTTCCTTAGGGAGGCAGCCTAAAGAAATATTAGCATTTATTCTCCTCTGTTGCTGAGCTTACGACCCACACAAATAACAGGGAATAGCAAGCGAGCAGCCGACTGCAGAATGGGAACAGGGAAAATGACTCAGCAGGCTTGGCACCGATCTGGAGAATATGCAGGTACATTATAACCTTGCTTGAGCATCAATCTGATCCGTGACATGACGTAGAAACAGCAGTTACTGTGGATATTTGCATCCGACGGAAACATTCCTCCTGATAAATGATTTAGCTCTGCTCTTACAAATAGTTATATCCAGGAGCAGAGCAGGTGAGAAGCTG
Organism: Pseudotriccus pelzelni; assembly: GCA_035584735.1. Taxonomy (NCBI): domain Eukaryota; kingdom Metazoa; phylum Chordata; class Aves; order Passeriformes; family Tyrannidae; genus Pseudotriccus; species Pseudotriccus pelzelni. The sequence goes on from JAWMRA010000041.1 coordinate 2,268,700, forward strand.
CTTTCATATTTGCCATGAAAGGAGAGGAAAAAAGTTCAATGAAAACCTCTCACTGCTTTCTAAATGTCCTTTTTTATTTTTTTTTTTCCTGTTATCAGTCGACAAATAGCTGCTGAATTATAGTTTCATGCTTTGTTCATGTCATTTTCCCCAAGATCAGTATTTCCTGCTACATCACCTTAGAAACTCGATCAACAAACACTCTGCTCTACACATAAACATAGCTTTATTTTACCCTATTTTTGACAGCAGCCACCGTTTTAGAAACCAGAACATTTCAGGTTCTCTGGGCTATTTGCCTCAATGTCACAATTTGGTGTTGAGGGCCTGTCAGCATTGTTTATACCCACATCTTGAGGAATAGTGATGTTTTCATGTGAGTGGCAAAGAAAATATATTGCTCCAAATTGCCTCCTGGAATCAGATTTTCTTCTCTTCTATCAAGAGTCTAAATGAAGCTGCACTTTCTAACTCACGGGAACTAAAGAGTGAAATGAATTTGAAAGAGAAGTGAAACGAGAAGATTCAGTTTCAACGACAAAAATGAACCGAAAAGAACCAAACACAACTTTGACAATGAAGCAGGACCATCTCCAAGGCTCAAGCCCCAATAAAATCCAGGAGTGTTATCTCCAACAGAGCAACTGAAAAAGTCAGCAGGCCCTTTAAATATTTCCTTAATGGAATAGCATAAGATCTTGTCCTGACCCCGTGACAAGTTCTTTGTTTTATTGTGAAAAAGCAAGACCAGAGCCCTATAAAGTTTTCTTACTTGGTTTCACAAGATGAGAATTTCCCAGGTAGCTGCTGTGAAAACACAGATTAATCCAACAGCAAACAGGGGATTTTATTTGGCAGTTTTAAAAAAACCTGCACAGGAACCCCAGCTACTGAGCCTCCTGTGATCTGCTACCACACAGAGTCCATCAGTTAGGGATTAATTTTAAGGCAGATATTAAAGCCTATCACATGACGAAGGATTTTCCTATATGTGGACTTCAATGGGATGCTTTAAATCCTGTGCGTGCGCGGGTATACACGTTTATGTGCACGCCGGTGTTTATTCAAACCTTTTCCATTCACAGGCAGACACAGCCTGAGGCTTCTTCAGGCCCTTCCGGGGAACAAAAACTCGGGAGGGGAGGGAGAGAGAAGAGTCATGTTTAAACCTCACGTTTTTAAAAGTAAGTTTTTGAAGGAGACAGGCTCAGGTGGAAGGAGCCAAGATCGTAAGGATTTAATAACTAACATAATTTTTTAAGAGGAGGCAGAATTCTTGCGCTTTCTTAAGCGCAAGATCTTGCAAGAATTTAAAGGAAATTACGGGGGGGAAGCGCCCTTTTTTTACAGAAATGCATCGTTTTTCTTTCCTGCCGGGCTGTAACCTACAGCGTCTTGGCTTGAGAAAATGAAATAAAGCTGAGTGATGGTGCGCTGTCACTGCTGCTGCCGACACTCTGCCTCCTGCAAATCTCCCGACATCGTGCACCGATCTCCCGGTCAGAGCCCGGGAAGCGAGCGGTGCCTCCTCCTTCCAGGCTCAATCAAGCGCCACACAAACTTACCCTCCAGCTTTGTAAAGCACGGCCGGGGTTTGCAGCGAGCGGCTCTGCCCGAGGTGCCGCTTCCCAGGGCTGGTGTGGCGAGGAAACTCTTCCCATGACACAGCAGAACAGCAACAGCAGCAGCAGAGTAAAACAGATCAGCTCTGGCAGTGCTCCTGGAAGACTATTTCATACCCCGGCTCCAGCCTCTTCCTCCTTTCAGGGTGATCTGAAGGAGGGAATATGGAATAAAAAGAGGCTTAGTGAGGCAGGGAAATAAGGCCCAGGGAGATGGGAAACAAGGCACTCTGGAGCTGGGCTCCACAGCAGGGGGACAGCCTGGATAAACGGCAGAAAGGAACCCAAAGGAAGAAATCCCCCCCAAATTGGATGGGAAGGAGAGATAAACACAAACATTGTGTAGAGTGATGAAGAGAAGACTCTGAGAGGAATGAAGGAAAGAAGGATAAACTGTTTCTCACTTTTTTCACTCTTTTCAGCTAAAATCATTACTAATTTCTACAAAACTCTTGAAAGTTCTGATAAAATAATAGCAGAGGTTATCTGAAACACTGATCTGTAGATACGCAGCTCATTTCACGGGCACTTGAAAATGAGAGGGGCAGAGCACAGGTACTTCAACCCCAAAGCACGAACGGTAGAGAGGAGAGAGATGATCCGCCGTCATTGCAGGATTTGGCCTGGATGGCCAGGCAGCTCCAATCCCCTGCCGAGGCCAACAGGCACCAGCATCAACCTGGCAGTCCGGAAAAAAGTCGTTTATACGACTCCCACCAGGAAAACTCGGTGGCACACTGAAGAAATTAAATCCCCAACTTGAAATCTGTTGCACGTGTGGGTCGTGCTTTGATCTAACGAGGGGCTGCTGGAAGCCGTGGGGAAGGAGGGAATGACTTTCCCCCTTTCAGGTTTTAACAACGAATCCATCCTCCCCTCTCAATTCAGCCCCTCGAGCCTTGCACTTGACCACCAATAGCGACGTGACGCCATCGGTTCGGGAGCGGAATTTGGGGACCTCCCGCAGGAACCTCTCACGGGGAAAAACCCCGAGAGCCTCCTGCGCGCTGTCAGGCCGGCGGCGGGAGCGTGGAGCGGGTGGGCTTTATCTCCCTGATCCCAAATCCTGGGGGCAGAAGTAGAGCGGGGAATAAAACCCACTTCAGCACCGCAGGCGGAACAGCAGCCGGAGGAACGCGGCGCTGCCGCCGGCCGGCCCCGCAACCCTTCGGGATGCGCGGGGCGGCGGGGGATGCCCGACCCGCGGGGAATATCGGCACCTTCCCTTCTCCCTTCCGTAAGGGCTGGCTGCTTGGTGGGAGCGTTGCAGTGGCCGGCGCGCATCCCTAGGAGCGGCTCGTTCGAGCATCCCAGCGCACAGCCGGCTGTCGGGAGCCGGCGGTGCGACGGGTCGGGACGGTGAAATCGCTTCGCTGCCGGCTGGCACAGTTAAAGCCCGGCGGTGGCGAGCACGGCATCGACTCCGCACCGGCAGCACCCCTCACATCTGCGACTCCTCAGTCCGACACAAGTTTGCGTTCCCCCCTGCCCTCCAAAATTTTTTTTTCTTCTTTTTCTTTTTTTTCCCCCACCCAGTTGTTTGGCCTTTTTTTTTTTTTTTTTTTTTTCCTTCTGCCGCTGCCAACACCCGAGACCCACCGCGGCCGCAGACGAGCCCCGCATCCCGCACCCTCCCAGGAGCGGGGTCCATCCCCCCGCACGGTGCCTGCCTGCTTATTCCACGTAGCGGCCGGTGCGAAAACAGAAGGGGAAAAAGAACCCCAAAAAACAAACCAACAAACCCACAACCCCCAAAACAACCCTAATTAACAACAATAATAGTAATAATAATAGGAGAAGCAAGCCCAGCAACTTGCTTTAAGCGGAGGACGGATAGGAGCGGAGAGCGCAGCCCCCCGGGGAGGGCAGGCGGGCACCGGCGGGGCTCGCAGCCCCCCGGGGGTACCGGCGGGTCCGGCGGCGGCGGACGTGAAAGTCCCCTTTAAGTTTCCATAGAGAGGCCTCCGGGTGTCACATGATGGACATGATATAACGAAACAACATCGTGGGGAGGAAGGGAGGGAAGCAGTGGGGGAGCCCGGGGAGGCGGCGGGGTAGGCGGTGGTGCCCCCCGACCCGCCCGCTCCGGCTGCACCTGTCTCGGCGCAGCCGGGAGCGCGGTATCCGCCCCGCTGATGGGGCTGCGGGCGGCACCTTCCCCCGGGGAGGGGACGACGACGAGGAGGAGGAGAAGGAGAGCCGGTGGCGGAGGTAAGTTACCGGCGGGACCGGGGCGGGGGGCGCGGGACGCGGTGTGTGGCGGGGAGGGGATG
>JAWMRA010000041.1:2272694-2288744 GCA_035584735.1 Pseudotriccus pelzelni
GGGGAAGGGGATACTGGAGGAACTGGGACTCCCAGTAAGGAAGGGAGTCAGTACTGGGGGAACTGGGACCACCAGTAAGGAAGGGGGTCAGTACTGGGGAAACTGGGACCACCAGTGAGGGGTGGAGGGGGTACTGGGAGGCCCAGTGAGGAAGGGGGTCAGTACTGGGGGAACTGGGAGTCCCAGTGAGGAAGGGGGTCAGTACTGGGGGCACTGGGACCACCAGTGAGGGGGGAAGGGGATACTGGAGGAACTGGGACTCCCAGTAAGGAAGGGAGTCAGTACTGGGGGAACTGGGACCACCAGTGAGGGGTGGAGGGGGTACTGGGAGCCCCAGTAAGGAAGGGAGTCAGTACTGGGGGAACTGGGACCACCAGTGAAGGATGAAGGGGGCACTGGGGGAACTGGGACCACCAGTAACGGGTGCAGTAACTGGGCACTGGGACCCCCAGTAAGGGATGAAGTCAGCACTGGGGGCACTGGGACCCTCCCAGTAAGGGGTGCGATGGTCACTGGGGGCACTGGGACCCTCCCAGTAAGGGGTGCGATGGTCACTGGGGGCACTGGGACCCTCCCAGTAAGAAGGTGCAGAGTCCCAGTATGGTCACTGGGAGCACTGGAGAGACCCCCCCCTCCCCCCAATGGGGCTGGGACGTCCCAAAATCCCCCAAAATCCCCCCAAAATTACGGGCGGGGGGAGGGGCAAAGAGGAGGGGGCGGAGCCTTTGACCCCTCCCCCCTCCCCATTTCTGCAGGTGACCCCTCCCCGTTTTGGGGGCGGGGCTGTAAATATGTAAATGAGCCGTTCCGGGGAGGGGGCGGGGCCTTGTCCGGGCTGGTTTTGGAGCGATGACGTCATCGGGGTGATGACGTCACTGGGGCGATGACGTCACGGGGGCAAAGGGGAGGGGGGGTCGGAACCCCCCGAAGTGCCTAAAAAAAGGAGGGGGGAGGGGCTAAAATATGTAAATTATTCAAATTTATGTAAATAGGGGGAATTTGGGGGAGGGGAAGGGACGGATCCGACACTTTGGGGGGGGGAGGGGTTTGTTTTTCCCGCGTTTTTCCCCCCCCCCCCAAAAAAAATCCACGCGGGGGGGGGGGAGGGGTCAAACTGCGACTTTTTTTTTGGGTGGTTTTTTTTTTTTTTTTTTTGCCATTTTCATCTTACAGTGAAGTGGACCAGGTCACTGCCTTCTGGCAAACCCTGAACTCACAGTTGTAAGGCAGAGCTCACCATCTGTTGCCATTTTCTACCTAAAACTACCTCTCTTTCTGTGCTGGAGTCTGAATCCATCTTCCTTAAGCAGGGCATGCACAGTAATTAGGTGAGTTTTCCGGGCAGCCATAAATTGGGGTCACAGTTGCTTTATTTAGCAGGTGTGTCACTCTGATGACCTGCGGTCACTTTGTAATGAGCTGGGATTTTTCCTCCTTCATAGTTTCCAAATTAAGGAGCTGTTTACCCGCCGGGAATATTTATTATCCTGGTGATATGACTGTGCATCTTCTGCTGTTGAAATTATTTTAGTTTGTGAGGTTATCCAGTTCTTTCTGTACAGCCTCCTGGGTCTCCTTTCCAAACTCAGTTATGTCAAAAGGCATCAACAAAAGACAGGGTTACTAATGAAAAAAACAACCCAAAACTTATCCCCAAACCTAACAGATTTATAATTCTAAGCATCTGCACGTATCCATCAACAGAGACCATGAACTAGTTACACATGGAGAACTTAGTGCAGTCCATGTGTTGAAAAAAAAGTTGGATTTTTGCATGTTCTCTTTTATCAAGATTTAAAAAATGTCCCAGGATATATTGGTGGATTTAAAAAGCAAATGGTGAGGTCCAGTTCTTCTGAAGGCATTTCAGCTCTCTTAGTGAAGTAAATGAGAGAGAGATCCTGCAGATTTGAGGGTGGAGAAAGGAGGGAATTGGTTTCCATTAGTGGTATAAGAGCTGATAGGACAGTGGTTACATTTTTGTATTATTTGGGTAGAAATAATGAGGGCTTCAAACCCGAATGTTTGGCCAAGTACATAAAAGAAGAAACAATATAAAGAATGGAGAAAGGACTAAGCCTGCTTTAGAAGATGAGAAGATAAATAGAACCTGAAAGCCACCTTAAGACATGTCAAACAGTGATAGATAAATACCAAGAGATTCTTCAGTCAATTCAAATCAAAAATAGAAGTGGGAAGAGGAGCTGTCATTGCAGGGGCTGGCATTTAACAGCTGGTTCAGACCTTTGTAAGGATGTGGGGAAAAGGCAGGATAATTAATGAACACAATGGTTTAGAAACTGGACAAGAAGCAGTGACAAGTAGTTTTGAAAATAGAAGGAAGGGACTGGGTTGTAAGAGAATACATGAGTTTTTGGTGATTGACATAGGTGTGAGGGGTCACATCATCCACCTGATGGGGCTTGGCACGATAGGGTTACAATTCAAAATGGAAATAAAAATCATTGAAGGGTTGGGATATGACAGTGGTGTCTCACTGCTTGGGATGCCACAGGTCTTGCATTGATCTGTATTTTAAGCCTGTAAACCGCGGTTCCTTTTGTCTGCAGTTTGCCTTTCGTGATTGGGAAGCGCTGAGTGAACAGTGAACATGTTAAAAGCAATAGCAATAAATAATTGCTCTTTCTCATTTTGTCGTTGTGTCATTGTGTGGTGTTTACATGGGGCTGTGAGGTCACTGGCTTCCGGCACCAGCCACTTCCTGAAAACTGTGTTTTTACATGGTAAACCTAAAAATGTACTTCTTAGAAAAGCTCAGCTGATTTTTGTTTTTCCTCCGCCTGCTGCTGGCTGTCCACCTGGCTTCTGTTTCTGCTCCAGAGCTTACATAGCCCTGAAGAACAGTGGTCCCATGGGATGGAGGGCACAGGATGTACTGGAGAAGGGACCCACAGGGAAATCGAGTTCCCAACACCGAAAGCAGACAGTGAGAGCGTGGAAACCACTCAAACACACAGTCTGACACGTAGGAAGTATTGACAGTCCCGGGCTTTAGCAAAGCTTGAGTCACACATTGACAAGTGATGCAGTTACGTTTAAAATAATGAGGTAAAACCGGCACCAGCAAAACTGTTTCGTGTTCTTATTTCCCTGTTGAGTTCCAGGTGTGTAAAAAGCATTAAGTTACTTGCAAAACCTGTTCAAAATAATAAATTTTTTTTTTAATGCGAAGTTCTCACACTGTCATGGGCTTCGAAACTTTTAGGTTTTGGGAATCGTGGAATCATTAAAGTTGGGAAAGACCTTTAAGATCGAGTCCGACTGTTCCCTCAGCGCTGGCAAAAGAACGTGTTCCCAAGTGCCACATCTACAGGGTCTTTAAATCTCTCCAGGGATTCCACCACTGCCCAGGGCAGACTGTTCCAGAGCTTGACAACCCTTTTGGTGAAGAAATATTCCCTGAGAGCCAACCTGAACCTCCCCTGGCGCAGCTTGGGGCAGTTTCCTGTTGTCCCACTGCTCGTTACCTCGGGAGATGGAAGTGGCCATCAAATTTTGTGAGACATCAAGGATTTGGCAGTAAAAGGCAAGAAGAATAAATTTGTGTGTGATAAAGGAAAGAGGCAGCCAGACTTTATTGCGCATTACATAGAAGGTAGTTTGGGGTTGTATAATATTTATTATGTAGAAGAGATTGTTTTGACCAAAACGCGTTCTTGGAAATGAAGTATAGTCCTGATAGTTAATACAAATCAACTAAACTGTGGCAGGTCAGCGTGTGTTGGAACCAGGAAAGATGAAGAGCATGTCTGAAGGAAAAAGTAGATTTCTAAAGCAGTTTTAATGGAGTTGTGTCTGTTTTGCTTTTTTTTTTCCCTTTTTTTTTTTTAATTAGTTTTGTTTGTTTTATTTTGTGGTTTTTTTGGTGTTTTTTATTTTAGTTTGGTTTATTTTTTATTGTTATTTATTTTTTTTAAACCAAGGTGAACTGAAATTTTTCAGAAGTATATGTTTGGTTTTTTTTTAATTAACAGTATAATTCTAATACGCTTGGTGGACATTTTTTGTTTTATTGTGTGGGGTTTCTTTACCTTAATAGTACTAAATATTATTAAAAAATTAATAATAATTAAATATTAATTGGCTAAAATACTAGCTAAGGCTAATACCTAGGGCAGAAGAGTAATGGCTAACTAGAACATCTTTAAAGGAGTGCTTTGATTTATGAATGATCTAAGTTTTGCAGTATATGAAGTTACAGAGATCCTGCTGTGAAAATGAGTGTTTAAACATCATGTGTCAGTTTGAAGGTCGATGAAAAATGTGAATATTTGAGATTTGTAATGCCCTCATTCATTTCAAATTAGGTTATTTGGTTTGATGACCGTGAACAATGTACTGAAATTTGCCAGACTTCACAGAAATAATAACAATGGGCAATTCTTAAATACAAATAGTTCTTAAATTTACAAGCGCTTTAACAATAATGTGGTTTTAGCCAGCCATCATGCTGTTTTATAACAGCTATATAGTCCCTCTGTTTCCAGAAAGACGTGCTGCCTGTCTGCCCAAAGTTGGCAACATTCCTATAAATTTCCATGGTAATTTTATTGGTAATTAGCATTTGTCAATAGCTTGTCTGTCATAGCCCTTGCACATCTCAAACCTTTTCTGCCTGTACAGCAATCAGTTTTCACATTTCTAAAACTAAACTTCGTGGCTTTTTATCACGTCTGTAGGAAGGACATGGGGTTTTTAAACTCCCTTGAGGTGCCTGTGTTCACTGTTCTGTTGATGCTACTTTTGTTTTTTGTTGTCTGAGTTTTAAACTTGTGGCTCTGGAACCAACACCCTCATCAGCGTGTTCTTAGTTCTGGTGTGTATTTCCCTTTATCCTGGGTCTTGGGGGGGATGCAGAGGGGTGGTGAGAATTGGAGGTGTTCATTCAGGCAGTACTCATGGGAAGTACTTAACCCAAAAGTTGTACTAGTCTGAGGTCCAGGTGGACTTTTCTCTCAGTCTGGTAGAGCCCTGGATGATTTTTGCGTTGCCCTGTACCTTGATGGTGTCGTTCAGCTGAGATAATCTGGGAATATCTCATGGAATCAGTCTTTGCCAGTTTTCTGGTCGGTGTATGTTCACCTGACAAGTGATAAAGATCATCAGATAAAGTTCTGAAGGAGCAAGAAGATGAAATGCAGTAACCTGTGATAGACAAGGACTTGGATAAAGTGACCTTAAAGCCTTTGGCCTACAGAGTTTCAGTCCAGCTGCTTTGTAGAAATGGACTTGAAGTTCATGAATCTTCAGTAGTCATCACATTGAAAGAACACTGTGTTTATTCACATTTGAAATACCTCATCTTTGAGTGAAACTGGCACATGGACTAAGCTGAAAACTCTGTTGTCTGCTAGTTTTCTATGTTGCTTAAAAACCTAAACCTTGAAGTAGTTTGCACTAGGCTGTTTATGGCCTTCCTGTGCTCTTCTGAAACAAGAAGTTGCTTTATTGTTTTTACATTTGGTGTGCAGTATTTACCAGTTATCTTTACATCTTGATTATGTTCCCAGCGGACGCCTGGTGTTGAGCTTGCGGAGATTTTACTTGCATGAGGAACAGCGAGCAGTATACGGCTTGACAGCTGGAATTTCCCAAAAATAAAAGTAAAACGAAGGAAATGAAGAGTTAAAACCAAGAACAGGAGCTCTCGGCAGCGTTTCAGTGCAGTTTCAGATAGTTATCACTAGGAGGACACATAGACCGTGATATTAAGGGACTAATTGTTTACCTTTTCACTTTAACTGCTTTGGTATTGGAAAACTATGTCTTGAATGGTTGTCACGTAATAATGTGTTAATTAAGGTACCGTATTTGACTTGAAATTAAAAAATAGGTTTGTCTAATGAGCAAAAACCCGAGCGTGATGACATTTGGAAATCTCCCAAGAATGACTGTCGGTGAATCAGAAGAACGCTTTTATTCTCGCGGGCGTTCGCCAGTCAGGAATAGGTGACATTTAGGTGGAAGTGATCCCTCTTTTTGTCATTTACTTTACAGTTTTGTATTGCAGGAGTTCTTTGCACCTCTTCTGGAATGTTTAGGGTGTTTATTCCTGGGCAGGACACTGTGTGAGGTGGATCAGTGGTTGGGATTTGATGCAGCATTCGCTGTAATCTTCATTTAACCTGTTTGTGATCTTTCACAGTGTTTGCAAATAGCTTTTCTTTTATTTGTCTGTAAGTGTTTAGATTCTGAGATACAGTGTCTGTACCAGGTTGAGTAATATGGAAATTAGTCTAATTGATTTAAATAGTTTGTAGACTGCCCATGTTGCTGAGGCAAACTGTTACCTAATAAAGATTTCAGAATCTGACTCCTTCTGTATAGAATCATTATTGATATCACACATGCAGACAAAGATGATAACTGAAGCATATGCTTCAAATAAAATGACACCAGAAAATGAAAAATGGTTCAAATTTGAAGTTAGTGAAGGATGCACGGAAATAACACCAGATGGAGAGAAAGAGAAACTAAGACACGAGATTATTAATAAGTGTGATGTGTTACCGTTGTATAGAATAGAATCTTACAGGCTTCCAGTGTATAAAATTCATTGTGACTTTGGTAAGAGGCGCTGTGATGTGTTGAGGTGAAAATGCATCACTGACCCTTCCAAGGTAATGATCCCTCAGGCTACAAAAAAAGAGCACAACCCAGTTTTAGGTGACTTTTGAAAACTTAGTAATTGTTTTGCCCTGGTACATTGAGGCAAGATTGAATGACATCCTCATGAAAAATAATACTTGTGGGATTAATGCAGTTTTACATCTCTGGCTTCATAAACCTATTTCACTTGGAGACATTTTCCTCAATATTGAGGTTTGTTTCTAAAGTTCCATTTTATGAGACTGAACAACAAACCACTGAATCTCCCTCTGGTGAAACCTGTCGTCTGGAATTGTTGCATAGTCGCTTTGTTAAAATTTCCGTGTTTGAACACACTTGTTCACCCTCCCCTCAGTATCTGTGCCTAAAACAGTTTAATTTTTCGCACGTTTTTTGGGACTCGCCGTTTCTTTCATCCTTGCAGCAAAACCTACTTTTTAATTTTCCTGCAGGCTCAAGTTCCTGTCCATCCACTTGTATTCCCTCAGTTCAGTTGACTTTGTTGTTCTTTTTGGTTTTTTTTTGGTGGGAATCAGTCTCTGCTTTACAACAAAAGCTGGGTGTCCTGTGGGAGCCCCTTAAATTGTTGAATCACGAGGACACAACCTGGTTCCAGTCTCTCAGTCTGTGCTGCAGATCTCAGGCTTCAGCCCTTTGCATCAACTAATCCTTCATCATTTCAGCTGAAATGCAGGTTTGTCAAGGCAACGTTTTATTTTTCTGACCCTGCAGAGGTTTTTCTGTATTCTGCAGAACTTTCTAGAAGTCTGGACTAGGACTTGACTCAGCAAAGTAGTTCAAGTTCTTTTTTTACTACATAAGTTTTAATGACTGAGGCTTCTTAGTCTGGCTTTATGATTTTTAAAAAGACCTTTTAATCCCCTCAGCTTAAAAATATCCCAGAATACTCTAAACCAGGATTGATGTATGAGCAGAAATACTGTATAATGCTGCTTGTTATGTCATCAGGAGGTCTGCACTGGTTTTGTGGATGATTTAGTTTGAATTTTGGAAACGTTTGAGCATAGAAGGTAAAGATTACTACCCAGAGAAAAATATGATTATCCTTTTTGTTTTATTGAGGAGAATGAGGATAAGGCTGCAACATTTCATGTTAAGTAGGGAATGTTCAGAAGGAGGGGTGGTTTTGTTTTTTTTTTCCCTGTTTTTTTTTTTTTAATTTCCTTTTTTCCCCCCCCCCAACGCTGGGTGAAATGCTGTGGACTGAGGAGTTACACTGGACTACCACAGTAAGACAAGTTGCTCTGAGGATGAATAAACACTGAAGTACATTTCTTGTTCATACTTAAGGAATAGTTGGTACTGTCAGGGTAATAACACAGAGAATTATTATGGTACCATGGAATATTTGCAGAGTTCTCAAAAAGGCCGTATTGTGCTGGTAGTGAAGTGGGGTTTTGATTATTCGGGCCCTTTAAATTAAAAATTGCTTTCTGAGTTACACTGAATGACACAAATTAATTTGATTAGGTTTTTTGTTTTACAACAGAGATTTTTAACCTTTGACTAAAAGCGAGTCCTTTGGAAGTCATTCAAGTCAACACGTTCGGATAATCACTCAGATTTTGGGAGTTAGGAAAACAGATCAATACCGAGATCTTGTTCTGTGAGCAGTTATCAAATTAAATAACGTCTCATACACTCAGCCATGAGACTCATGAAAGCACAGCTGGGACAGACTTGGAAGCAGGAGCAGGGCAGGCGAGGGTGGAGGGCGGGCAGGAGGTTGCAGCAGGCGACCATCTGATGGCCAGGCGCTTCAAAAGGAGCAGTGGCTTCAAAAGGAGCAGTGCAGATGGCACAGATACTACTGTGAGTGTTAGTGTTTGTAGCGTGGCACGCTGGGGTCCCGTGTGCATTTACCACTAGGAGTGTACTCGGCCGTGAAATCCCGATTTTTTTTTTTTTTTTTTTTTTGAGGCATTCGGGCTCCGTTGCGGCGGATTTGCCAGACTTGCGTTTTGCAGCCCTACGAGGTGCCACAAAAATGCGAGTCAGGTACGGAGCAGCTGCCTTGCTTCAGCTTCCAAGATGGATGATGCGAACTGGAGAAAGGGAATTGTTGTTGAAATGAGGCAGAGGCTGAGGAAGTTCAGACCTACTGAAATAGGGGTTGTTCTGTATCAGCTTTCCTCAGCTGGTGGCCAGAGCTGCACGGCTTCTTCCAAGTAGCTGCAGGTTTGTGCAAGGATGAAACATTTAGGTATCCCTAATCAGAAGACAAAAAAAACCAAAACCCAATGAAAGGGCAGCTTTTGCTTGTCTTCACAGCTCTAGGGATTTCCATCCTGGTGTTTCAGTGAGTAATCAGATTTTGTACTTGTTTGCTTTGGTGTAGAACTACGTTAGCACTGGTGGGAAAACACTGTCTCTGCAGCAGTGTTACTGCAAAAAGTAGCATCTCATAGATGGTAAAGGCAAAGAGAATCAGATCCTGGTATTGTAGAGTGGTGTAGGATTTGATGTAGCTTCTCTCTTATTGCCCGTTTCTGCTGTTAAAACCCCAAGAGTAAGAAACCAGTTCTGTGTAATTCTAACAAAATTTCTAAGAAATCGTCTTCATTTGTCTTTTCCAAAGAGTCTAAGGATAAAGCAGAAATCCTGCAATTTATGTTACAATCATAACTAATAATTAAAGGATTATTTCAGCATTTTCCGGAAGTAAGTCTGTCTTCGTGCTTCTGTACTTGATACTTGATATTTTTGTTGTCCTCTTTTTTCACCCTTTAGTCTTTTTTCTGACTGAACATGTTTTAGTTGCTAAATGGATTTTCTGGTTCAAGTGCAACAAGTGGCAGCACTGTTGGGGTACTGGACGAGCTTGGGAATGACAGTGAACTAGTTGTGCATCATGTCGTCAATGTTAGAACATTTTGTTTTGACCGAAAAGATCTGTTGCAACAGGAAAGCAGTTCCACCAGTGTCTGTATAGTCATGTAAATAGTTCTGGGAACTGGAGCAGAGAACTTCCATGTTCTGCCCGAGGACATGAGCTGTACCTGAATCCGTCTGATGGGAGTTTGATAGAGATCCAGGGTGCGGGAGTGGAGATCCAGGGTGCGGGAGTGGAGATCCAGGGTGCGGGAGTGGAGATCCAGGGTGCCGGAGTGGAGATCCAGGGTGCAGGACTCCCACAGAGGGGCCTTGGGTGGCAGAAGAGCGTTTTTATGCTTATTTTTTAACTGTCTTAGGGACAATAGATGCTGCAGCCCAGTGGAGTTGGCTTGTTGAAGATGAAAGGTAATTGAACCAACATGGGATTAAGTAAGGCTTTTCCATCTATCCATGTGACCCGTCTTTAGCAGCTTTTAACCAAACAGTGGAAAAGTACAGAGTGTGTTCGTAGCCATTTGGCAGTCGGTGTCTCCAGACACCATTTCCAGGGCCTTCAGTTGTTCCTGTTCATTTGCGTTAGCTGGTATTGGTTTGTTGTATTTGATAACATTATTTGATGTTATTTGATAACATATTTTTCAATTTTAAATTGAAACAGTGGCAAAAAAGAGAGAGAAGGAAGGAAAGACCGGAGTGTTCACCCTGTATATTGTGAACAGAACAGGACCTTGCGTAGAAATAAATCGAATAAATACCTGTGTAGAAGTGGGGGCTGGAGTCTACTCAGTGCATGAAGGTTGCTCAGGTGGGGTTTTTTTTCCCAACAGAAATAGAGCAAATTGGTATCCAGAGTGAGTTTCCCAACTCCATTTATTCTCGGTTATCTCGGAGCTGTTGGCCACGGAGGGTGAAGCTTGCGCAGTTTACGTTAAGCGCAGGACTGATAAGTTCCAATGGAATTATATGTCTTCGTGTTTCAGGGGATGTTTGGACATTTCTTGGAAGAGGAAGGTGACTGACAAATGTATCTAAAACAGGAAGGGAAGGACGTTTTTCTCTTCTGTGGAACACAGTTGAATCACTAACAGGAATGACAAGCTGGGAGGTTTGGGAGGGAGTGCAGTGATCAGGCTTGAGAGTGCTTAAGGAGTCAAACCCCGTGCTGACACCAGATCCAGGAGCTTTTCTGGATCTTCAAGTGTCAAATACTCGGTAATGCATAATTTTCTTATTTGTTTGCTTAAGAAAACATAGGAGTTGACTTAGTGTTTTTTTTTTTTTTTTTTTTTTTTTTAAATAAAGCCAGGGGGTTTTTGTGTTCCGGTTTTTCTTTATTTCAAACAAATGTTGTATAAAATCTTTGGCAAGTGATCACGGGTAGTAAAATATTTACAAGAGTAGTGTTAAGTGTTTTAATCTTGCACATTGTGTTATGTGGGTAACGATGTTGTCTAATTATAGGGAAGAAAACCTCCAAGAAGTAGAAAATTTTCAGAGCAGGTAAAAGGTTAGAGTAGACAGATTTAGAGTACAATTCCCTGCTTGCAAAGATGGACCTTGTGCCTTCAGAGTGCTTTAGGCTGACCTCTCCCCACACCTGTACTGTACTGTGAGAGGGCACAGGTAGTTTGGTTTTGAACCCCTGACACCCCATTACGCTCTCTGAACAATTTTTCTGGTCACAGGTCGCTGAGCTGTCAAGGAGGTAAAGATTAAATGAAGGGAACTGCTGAATATTGTGCATAAGAGAAATTGCATTTCTCTACCTGCGTTTCATAACTGCTCTCTTCTGTCAGAGGTTCTTGTCTATCTGTTGTTTCCTGGCTTGGTATAAAAGACTGGGCAGTTTCAGGAAATAAAATCACAAATCATGGTTCATTTCTCTCAGGGAATGAAGAAATATCATCTTTTCAAAGGAGGGAGGTTGTGGTCAGACCAGGAGGGCAGAATGTCTTGGTCCTTTGGCGTCATTTCCTTGGCTGGTGACCACGGGGTCACTGTGTCTTTAATTAATATTCTGGGGTTGCGTGTATAATTTTTGATACCAGAAGTACAGATCTTCCTTTTGCCAAGTGCTTTAACTTTTTGGACAGGACTGTGGCATTGAAACCACCCAGGAGAAGCCTACGCTTGCCAGCGAAATTAATCTCTCCAGTCTCCAGGAACAGCAGGGAATGAATGACTGACCTGAGCAAATCGCTGTGGGCTCTTTTTTGTCATTGGAGGGCTACCTTAGGAAGTTTAGGATGTGATGCCTCATTTTCTCTTGGAGAGGTTGCGTTTGGTGAAAGGAACCATACTGAAGAGTCCACTAGTTTGACTGGGTCTCCTTTACCTACAGTGGGTAACCTGGACGTAGGTACTTTGTGTGGACAAGGGAGTTCTGTGATTCAACTACCGTGCTTTGTAAGAAATCTGGGTTTGTATGGGTGTGCTGCTTTGCTGTGGAAATCTGAAGAATCCAGGGTCTTTTGTCTTTCTGAGTGAAAACAATATATGCCAAAATAGGCTTTTGCATGCAGAATGGATAATTACGAATATTGTGCTTTCCCTTTTTTTTTTTTTTGTCTGTACGTGTTGGTGTAGAATCTTTTTTGGGTTGTAGGAATTGAATTGAGCAGTTAGAGGGGAATGTACTGGGCTAGAATAAAATTAGTCTGTCGGTTCTAAATACATAATAGACAGCACGGTGCTACCTTGGTCACTGTCATTGAAATCCCCAAAATAGTCTTGATGAGTTTTATTCTGTTCTTGTAATCAGACTCTGCAGTGCAGTTGACTGTAGGCTTAAAATACTTGTATGGATTGATTAAAGAGGTGCTGAGTTACAGGGCTGTGCTCTGATGTTCCCCCAAAGGACTTGGCCATCTCCAGACATGTGACCTGCTGTTGAAATAACGGGGGGAAGAGTTAACAATGGAATCATACTGGTTAAATGATTTTTTTTTTTTGTTGGAAGGTTTGGATGTGCACTAAGTGCGCTGCTGAAACGATCACTAGGATCTTTCCCACCTGGTTCTTGCTTTACACTTAAATTAGAATAGAGTAGAATATTTCAGCTGAAAGGGACCTACAGTGACCTGTCTAGTCCAGCTGCCTGAGCAGGTCAGGGCTGGCCAGAAGGTTAAAGCATCCCAGGTCATGGACAACTACACTGAGCAGGACTGGCCCCTGGGATTGATCCCTGAGGAGCAGCGCTGGTGACAGTCACCAGCCAGCTGGAGCCCCTTTGAGCTCTGCCCTTCAGCCAGTTCATCACCGTGAATCCGCTCATCCCACAGCTGGACACCCCGTCCAGAAGGATGCTGGGAGTGCCAGAGGCCTTGCTGAAATCCAGAAAAACTACATCCCTTTCTCCCCTTCGTCCCCTGGGCAGGTGACCTGATCGTAGACAGGTATCGCATTCATTAACCTGTGTTAATTAATTGTGCCTGACTCTTCTTTAGAATACTCTTGGTAGCACCCAGTATATTCCTCTCCATATTTTTCCCAGGAGTTTGTGGTAAAACTTAACGGGTATGTCCTGGTTTTGGCTGGGATAATTAATTTTCCCTAGTAGCTGGTGCAGTGCTGTATTTTGGATTCGGTACGAGAATAACGTTGGTAACACCCTGATGTTCTACGTGTTGTGGTTACTCCAAGACAAGGATTTTTAATTTTCCAGGGCTCTGCCAGTGAGGAGGTGCATGGCTGGGACATCTGATCTGAGCTGGATAAAGGGATATTCCATACCATAGGACATCATTCCCAGTATATAAAGTCGGAGATGTTGTCCAGGAGGGGTCAGTGACTCTGGGATGGGCTGGGCATTGGTCAGTGGGTGGGGAACAGCGATCCTGTGCATCATTTCCTTCCTCTCTTTTTGTTATCTCCCTTCTCGTTACTGTTAAAATTTTATTTAAATTAATTTATTTAACTTTATTTAAATTATTAAACTGTTCCCATCTCAGCCCAAGGGTTTCCACTTTTCCTAGTTTTCCTTCTCATCCCACAGTGCTGGGATCAAGGGGCTGTGTGGAACTTAGTTCCTGCCTGGCATTAAAACCATGACAACTTAGTAGTGTTGGTTCTTGAAGAATTATTTTCTGCACATGTAGATGTCTCTTGCAGATAGTTTAATTACCATGGATTATTTTAGGTATCATATTGATGACATGGGTGAGCAGAAGGGAAGGGAATGGGGTTGTCATGACTACTGTGATTTTTTAAAATTATTTTTAAGAAAAATTTTTGTACTTGTATATAAAAATATTTTTATCTCTAAATTTTTAGGGATAAAAAATGTCCTTTGCTGATGGTAAATTACTGGTCCTGCTTCAGACTCTCTTAATTCCAGCAGAGACAGTTTTTCTGGAAATCAGAGAGGGTGAAAAGAAAGGGCATTCTCTTGGCAACTTATATAAAGGAAAACTGGGTTAGTTTAATACGTAATAGTTGAGTACAACTTACTGTGTTGCTTACACAAGGGCGTGATCTGTTTCAGATCAGGTGGTTTTGCATAGAATTTCTCTAGAAATTTTTTAAAATGCTGATTGTTGCTTGAACTAGCAAATTCATGCAAGCTTCCAGCTCCTGTTACTACTATTACTCACAGTAATTTCATTGTTTTATTTAAAACAATACAATTGTTTTTGCATTAGCAGATCTTGCAATGCTCATGCCTTAGTTGTGGTTAAAAATGAGTTTCTCTTCAGGAACTGAATCAGGCCTGTAATTATTTTATAGCAGAGAGAAGACTGAGGTAATTTAAGGTATTTTCAGTGATGAGAGGGGGCCACATTAACTGCTTTATGACTAATGGAGTAAACATGCTCCTCTAATGTACAGGAGTGGGTGTCTTTTGTGTTGTGGGTACATTCATTCTTGACCTTTGCGTTACTTGGACCATAAACACGGTAGTGCAGGGATAGATACAGGTCAGAATTCCAGTGCCATCCGTGTGCTGTCAGCGTTGGTGAAACAGGGATCTCTTCCGCAGCAAGCAGCTCAGGTCTGGCTTTTAAAAAGGAGAAGGAATTTTCTTGTTTGTTTGCTTGTTTAGTTTTTTATTTCTTTTTTTTTTTTTTTAAACATGCTCATTTACTAAAAAAAAGTGCTTGGTTTGTCCCTAAATGTACATATTTATGTGATTAATACCTACATAGTTCCCTACTGAATTTGATTTATGCCTCTGGCCTCCTTTATGTGCTTACTCGGCAGCGACAGCAGTGTCTCTGCTCTGATTCCCAAGCTGGTTTAAGCTTGTGTTGGTGATATAACCAGATCAGCCCAAGCTGGAAAATGGGTTAATTTGTCCTTTTTTTCTCAGCCTAACAAATCAGCCCTTGCTGAATTGCCTGGTACATGAGTAGGCTGCCACTTGTCCCCCTAGTTGCTCAATCTCATTCTTAAACAGTCTGGCAGTCACTGTTGGAATTAAACAGCAGAAAAATTATTCCTCAGTCATCCTTAAGATTGCTGGTGTCTCTTAATGTCTTTTTTTTTTCCTTCTTTTTTTTCCCTTTTTTTTCCTTTTTTTTTTTCCTTTGGTACATTTACTTGAGGCCAATCATTTCAGATATTAATTTTCTGAAGGAGTGAAATGCTTTTTCTTGTTCTTGGTTTTTAAAAACAACACCGAAAGTATATTTTTTTTTTTGGTGAAACCTAGTTAATATTATTGAATAATAAAAATAAAGAGTCTTGTATAACAGTGGATTTTTATACATGCAGTTCATTCAGCTGAAGGGTTTGTGTCTGAAGTCCCACAACTGAGCCACTTTAAAGAGCAAAATCTAAACAGAGGCTGTGAATTTGTAGAAAGTGCAAAAGGACTTCAAAGCCTTGTGATGGTTGAGGTGCTTTTTGTGCAGTGGCTTCATTTGCAGTCGGTTTTCAAGGTGTGCAAAGCCAGGCAGCATCAGCTGCGAGAACTGATGGTGGTGTCTCTCCCAGCACATCTTTATCCTCTGTATCTGTAACTGTTCTCCCCTCAAATCCATAGTCTGTCTCTTCATGTTGGATCTGAACGTGCAGGTTGCCAGTAGTAGGGACTAATCCCACTTTCCTGAAAGGCACTGGTCACACAGAAACCAGGAGAGGATTTTAAAAAATCCTGATTCCCTGCCCTGTGCCTTCTTGCTTTATTGCTGCTTCTCTGACAGGTGCTGCTGTGTAAGTCAATGACGTTGTAGTTAAATGAGCACAGTCTTTATTTTAAAATGAAAATAGGATTTTGGCAGAAGTTGGCAGCACTAGAAAAATGCTCCTCCTTGCCCTGAGCGGATTGTTCCTTTCCAGGGGGTGTGTGTATGTGACAGAGGCTGGAAGAGAAGGATAAGTGTGTGTGGGCACTGGCAAGAGGCCACACTCTTCAGGCCATGCTCTGTATCGTCTCTTCCTCCTCTCATTGCCTTGCAAAATGTATAGGCTGAGCTATATAAAATAATACATTTATTTCAAAATTGTGCTAAATGAGCTCATCTCAGTCACTCAGCAGTTATGAAATGCTGCCAAGTGCTACACGTCTTGTAAATTTAGAGGGGTTTTTTCTCTTTTTTCCCTTTTTTTTTTTTTTTTTTTTTT